>CM039475.1:15584011-16111267 GCA_022433065.1 Begonia loranthoides
CCATGAAGAAGACAGAAAAATTTCCTTCTGTCTTCTTTGAAAATTTGATTTTAAAAAATATATAATTTTTTTTATAAATTTATAAAATATAAAATCTATATATTATATTAATCCAACTTAAATTTTGTTTTAAAATCCGATTCGTTTGAACGCCAACCCAAAAATATTTTCTTATAAAAACATAATCTATCAAGACATTCCCAAAATAAATTTCCACTCAGAAAAATCCAATTTGACTATTTGATAGAAAAACACAACACCTTCGCCACTACGCGACAAGACGAGTCCACTCTTTCACATTTGACAGAAAATTCGCTAAAAATTTACATGTGGAATTTTTAAATCATTTAAAAAATATCTCAGATTTTACATTGTTACTCGATAAACTCAAATAGTTCAATAATCTAAAGAAACTTGCTAGAATATTCATTATTTGCTACACTGAAGAACGACAAATTGAGTGAAAAGTGAGACCTTCCACTGTGGAAAGGGAGACCTTTCAATGTGGAAAGAAGCATTTTCGACGCGGAAGAACTCACTTTCTACAATGGACGCATATTTACAATCAGATTAGCTGTGAGATGAAAGAAGCAGATAAAGTATAGACCGTCACATGAAAGGACTCACTTTCTACTGTGGAAGGGCTCACTTTTCGCAGTGGAATGACTACTTTCCAGATTACCCATTGGATGAAAAGAAGCGGATGAAGAATAGAATGTCAGATGAAAAGACTCACTTGCTGTTGTAGAACGACGCACTTTCCACTGTAGATGACTAACTTCCGCTACGAAACGTTGTACTTTAGGCAGTAGAACGAATACTTCCTGTTGCTGAAACTATACTTCCACTGTGAAAATTATATAATCCTGTATATTTTTCCCCTAAAAAATTATACTTCCGTTGCAAAAAAATTCTATAATCTTGTATGTAACCCATCACTACTGAAGTTCATCTCTTATCGAACCCTAGATCTTCCCAAGAGTCGAAGTGGATTGTATCTAGGCAAAGTTGAGGCGCTCTTAATTGTTTCTCACCAATTGCGTCGAGGAGCGATCATTAATCTGCTAACTACGGATTAGAGGTGGAATAGATGTCAACAATCTTGGCCCATGAACTTTGCGCATTCAGATACGAAGCTGCTATAGAGGTGTATTCCATCATGGCAACTCTAGATGAGAAAGAACTCCATTCATTGTGTGAATCCAAAGATGAAGATATAGGAGAGACTAGGCCTCAACCACAACCACAACCACAACCAAAATGTTCCTTCGTTCGCATGTGTCTGGGTAAGAATCATAGTTCATTGAAAGAAATTAGAGAAGAAATCCTGGCCCATGCGTTGAAGAATGGGTACGAGATAAAATTAATGCACAGTGACTCTAATTGGAAGAGGGCCAGGTGTTAGAAAGGACGCACACCTAAAAAATAAGATGAAATTATGTTTCAAATAAAGAGTTTTAAGGACGTTCACACTTGCTCACGAAAGATGGAAAACCGATATGTCTATACCAAATGGGTGGCAACTCAATACTTGGACAGTTTCAAAAGTTAGGCCAACTGAGATGTTTCTTCCATAATTGAAACAATCAAGAAGGATTTTAATATGAACATCACACTCAGCCTTGCTAGAATGGCAAGAAATGAAGCCTGAAAATTGAACGAAGGCGATGAATGAACAATACAAGCTTATATGGTCGTATGGGAAGGAGATTCAAAGGTCTAATCCTGATAGCTCTCTAATGCCCCATTGCGTTAAAACTTTTTTTTTGAACAATGAAAACTATGTTTTTGTAGAAAAACTATGTCTTTAGAAAAACGTACAACAGATGTCTGAAAGAAAATCTCATTTAAAATCTAAGCTTAGAAGAACTCAACATTAATTAAATATTTTTTTGTACCTTTTTAAAACCATGCAGTGGAAGCGTCAACGAAATTTCATTTAAAGTCAAACGTAGTAAAACTCATCATTTAAATAAACATAAGTATTTATAAAATATTTTTACTTAAATCCTAACAATAATAAACATAACTTTTTATAAAAGGCTTCATGACAGGTTATTAAAATCCTCATTTCCTTCAATCCTTACTCACAGGTAAATTTCTCTCCAACAATGCTTTAGCTTCACCCAATAAAATTCCTCTTCAACTACGCTATCAATTGTTTTCATCATCTGGTTCCTTAGTAAGTTCTTCAATACCTACATCACAAAGTTCGATTATGAGTCTAATGCTCAGTAAGAGATTCATAAAAATAACATGAACATGCAATGCAACTTTTCATAAAAACATGAGTTTTCATTTTCTATCTACATTCTTTTCTTTTCTTCCACTTAATAGTTCAATCATTGTGGGTAATTTAGTATAAGGGAGAGATTGACACGATTTGATCCACCTCATATAGGACATCCAACTCGAACCTTGCCCACAACGAATATTTACGTTATTCAATTAGTCTTTCAGTATAGGGGAGAGAGGGACACTATTAAGTCCACCTCATGCGGGACAGCCAACTCATCGTAAAATCATATACATGTAAACCATTTTCGTTACTTTTTTTGAAATTATGATTCATGAGACATTCATGTGACATGCTTACAACACAACATAAAATAATAGTCTAGTCTATCATGCATGACAATCAACAATACATCTCCCAAGTCATTAGCTTTTTAACTAGCATCACATGTTTCTAAAGAAAATCGTAATAACAATAAACATATCTTCGAACAACATCTCAACTTAAGCATTAACTAGTAAGTAGTAAATATGGAGTCCTCTAATGCTCATAGTATAATATTGTTTGCTTCCACTCAATGGATGAAGATCCATGAAGAAGATATCTTGAAGACAGCTTTCAAGACAAGATACAGACATTTTAAATTCCTGGTCTTACCCTTTAGTTTGACCAATGTCTCAGCTGCCCTCATGTATCTCATAAACTTGCGTTTCTATTAGGTCCATCTTCGGTTCATGACAGAAATGTTATGGTATCAGAGCTTTATGGATCTCGAACTCTTAAATAGTGATCACTTGATAATTTAATAGTGTAAAGTTGGATTTTGTTAACTGTGCATAAATAAAGTTTTCTAACCAAGTGAAATTTCCTCTTTCTCAGAATAAAAAAAGATGCCACCAAGGAGAATAAACCAATGTGCCCAACCTCAAGAAAGCAATATTGATCATATCGTCACAATGGTGGAAGCATTGTGAAACCTAGTTAGCAGTAGTATAGTTTAAGATCCTAGTGTGACAAGAATGACCTATTTCCGAGAGTTTGCCAAGCTGAGCCTGCTCGTGTTTGAGGGTGGTGCAGATTCGATGAGATCAGAAAATTGGCTCTAGAAGATGGAGAAGAATTTTGAGTCTCTCTAAGTTCCTAAAGAATACTAGGTGGGGATCGCCACTCACTGCCTAGAGAAATTGGCGTCCAACTGGTTGAACGTTGTGCGATCCAACTTTGATGTGTAATCCAAGGAATGGAAGGACTTTGTGGAAGTATTCAAGGAGTAATAGAACAGTCACAGTCATCACGAGTTGATGACCAGAGCCTTCCATGAGTTGACTTAGGGTCAGAGTACAGTGATGGAGTATTATGCTAAGTTCTTCGAGCTCTTACCTTACTTCGAAGGAATTTCTAAGAGAGGTCAGGTGGTTAAGTTCCAACTGGGTTTGAGATTGTGGCTGCATCAAGCAATTGTAATTATGCAGTTTAACAATCTCCTGGAAATTTTTTAAGCCGCCTAAAGAGTGGAAAGAGTTTTGGGTGCCAATTATAGGAGTTTCCTGGACAGCAAATGAAGAAGGAGGAAAGAAAGGTGACTAAGAAGAATAAGGAGAGATTTCAAAGGCAGAGATCTAGGGATAATTCAAAATAGAGTGCCAGTAGTGGAACGTCTGATAGTGGTCACTACAGCCCCTACACATGCCACCTGTGGGCAGCAACAACAACCACCGCGTAGGTTATTCTCTTACTCCTAGGGTAGTGCTGTTTGTAGTGCCCCTGAGGAGGAAAGTGGTTTTGGCAGTCAGTTCTTCTCTCAATATCAAGGACAACTGGGTTTTGCTCAGCAACAATTGTCAGGAGCTCGTTTGAGTTATCAACCTTAGTTTTGCCCTACCAGCCCGGATTTCCAGAGGCTGGCTGGTTATCAACAAAGTTATGATTTCAATCCTTATCCGCAATAGAGGTCGGGGGATTCTAAAGAAGTGTTTTTCCAAAACAGTGGTGGGGGCTTGAGTTCAGCCAAGGGTGGTCGTGGAAGAGGCCATAAAGGGAATGAAAGAGTATTCATGCAGACATATGCAGCTGGGGGATTAGACTATTTATGTGGCCAAGATGGCCATGGCGTAGTGGATGGTACAATATTTATCTCTCATTCTTTTGCATAAGTGTTGTTTGATACCGGGTCGACACACTCTTTTGTCTATTCTGTTTTTGCTTCCATATTCAATCTGTCAGTAGAGGAGATGGAATCTCAATGGATGCTTAGTACTCCCTTGGGTGTTCAGAGTGGTGTATCTTCTATGTGTAGAGCAGTCTGTGTTGTGATTGATGACTGTAAATTTTCTGCAAACCTAGTTGTTTTACCCATAAGTTAGTTTGATGTGATTCTGGGTATGGATTGACTAAGGAAGTATAGAGCAACTGTGAAGTGTCACTTGAAAAGAGTCACAGTTATTTCAAAACAAGGGCAAGTCATCTGTTATCACAATGGTCATAGTGCGATAGTGCGATAACAACCAAGTCTATTCTGCTGGCATGTCTAGGTGGTCACAGTGGATTAGGGCAATACGAGAGCCTCTAGTCTGTTGATGTTGAGGGCGAAACCATTGATTTTGTATCGATTTAGTTCCAGGCACTACCCCAATTTCTATTCTTATAAGATAACTCCTGCAAAATTAACTGAGTTAAGAAAGCAACTAGATGAGTTGAGGAGTCAAGGATTCATCCAAGAGAGTATCTTGTTGTGGGGTGCTTCGGTTTTGTTTGCTAAGAAACCCGATGGTTCCCTAAGACTCTCAATTGATTATAGAAAATTGAATCAGGTTACTGTGAAGAACAAGTATCCGCTATCGAGGATTAATGAATTGTTTGACCAGTTTAGTGGTTCACGGTATTTTTTTAAGATTAATTTGAGATATAGGTATCATCAGATGAAGATTCGTGAAAAAGATATCTTGAAGACAACTTTCAAGACAAGATATAGACATTTCAATTCTTGTTTTTACCCTTCAGTTTGACCAATGCTCTACCTGCCTTCATGAATCTTATGAACTGGCGTTTCTATTAAGCCCATCTTTGAGTCGTGATAGTAAACATATCCTCAGTCAATGTCTCATATATAAACAGTAAACAGTAAGTAATGAGCATATCCTCGATCAATGTCTCAAGTATAAACAATAATTAGTAAGCAGTAGCATATCCTCGATCAACATCTCACGTATAAACATAAATTAATAAGTAGTAAGCATATCCTTGAATAAATGAAACAAAACATATCCTCCAACAGTATCGTCCACCATGCATGCAAACATTAAGAACACCTCTAAAGTTATCACTTTTTTATCCCAACGTCACATCATAATAGTAGTAATATGCAGTAAACATATCATCAAACATAATTCAACGTGGTCATCAATAATCTTATCCTCGATCAACAGCTCGAAAACATCACAACATATCATCAAAACATATTACCTTACCTTAGAACCTTCTGATATAGGCCAAAGGCCAAATACACACAAACACCTCTTACTTGAAGTCTTTAATGAAAGTCTGACTGCCAACTCTTCTAATATGTTGAGTTTTCCTTGAAGTAATCAAAGAGTTGGTTAATAAAAGAATAAACCCTAAATATTACTCACACTCCAAAAATAACTTCGAAACTCATACCGTAGGTAAACCTACCTTGAGAAGCTTGAAGAAAGATTTATTCGAGGGCTTAAGAGAATGGTTATCTCTTCCTCGCAGCTCTAGGGTAATTAAGATTTTGACCCAACCCCTAAATCTATAGCAATAAATCTGAGAACTTCGTGGGCGAAAATTCCATGAAAATCATATCTTAATTTTATCTTTTCCTAAATAATCTAAAGATCGAATCATAGCTTGCAGAGAATCTGGAAAACCAACTTATTTGAAATTTGCCCGAGCTACAATGGACGCTCGAATAGTTGTTGGCAACATTCATTACAACTTGGTTGTCCTATGGCCAATAGTCATATCTGCCCTAACTCTTGTATTCATTGTTGCTTTAGCAACCGCAGAAGCCAACAATTCCACAAAAGCCAACACTCCCCGGACACCAATGTCTCCGCAAAATCCATTAAATCCAAATGACGACGTTTCATTTCATCCAAAACTTGTCGTAGATACCATTCTTTCCATATAAGCACACGCTTCCGCACATATTACTAACTTTAGCTTCAAACAATGTCATTCCCTTTTCCCTAAAACACTGTCATGGACACAAACGCAGCTACATAAACACACTAAAACGTAAAACGATGACATTTCAATTTGCTTTACTCCTTCCAAACGACATCTTTCCTTTATGTGGAAGCATTTTTTCTAAAGTCAACGGTTCATACTCCTTCTACTAAATCAATCCAATGATCCAACACCCTTCCACGGCTAAGCAGTGTCCAACACTTCCATGGAAGCATCTTTCTCAAATCCAACGATTCACATTCCTTCCAATAATTTAATCATATGGTCTAACATCCTCCTGTATCCAAGCGACATCAAATGCTTCTCCAAAAGCATCTTTTTATCCGACTTGATCTCAGCAGTTCTTAGACCTTATCCAACAGTCCATCTTGTATCCGCTCCTCCACCAAATGTTTTTTTATCATGGACACACACAACATCTCATAAATGAACCCCACCGCAACAGATATCTAAAACCCTGAATCGCCAATCAAAACTTGCCACACACATTCTTGCTTGCAGACAAGACCCGAGTCGTGGATACCAAGTCACTTATGCGAATATTGCTGTAATACCCCAATTTTTCCATAACGGGATTTAATATGGATAATTGAAAAATAATTGGGTATAATTAAATTAATTGAATTTTGATGATTATTGGAGATTTCAAAATGAATTTATTATGGAATGTTATATCCCAAAAATATGTTTAATAAACATAATAGGTTGGGGTATAACTTGTACCAATTAATTGGATTAATTAAGATATGAAATTTAGTTGAAAGAATTGTAAATTAATTATGAAGTAGAGTGATTTAATTAGAGATGGAATTAAAAAGGGATGGAATTAAAATAAAAAGAAGAATTTAAATAGAAGGAAGGAGGAGGAGATGAAATCGGTTGAAATGAAAATAAGAGGAGAGAGAAGGGGCTGAACTGGTTCATTGAACCGGTTTGGGCTAATGGCTGGTTTGGTTTGAGAATCAAATGAAATGGGGGAAATTGGTTTGGCCATTTTTTAGAATGAACAGAGAGAGAGAACGATTGAGAGAATTGGGAGACGCAAGAGAAGGACGACAGGAGAGCGCGGAGATGGCGACAGTGAGCTCGTGTTCGGTCGGGCTCCTTCGTGTTGTCGTGTGTTGGCTTACGCTGTGGACGTGTAACGACCCAGATTTTTCATACATTTAAAAATACACAAAATTTAAAATTTTTGTAAGATAGTTAAAATTCTTCAAAATAAGAGTGCAAACCTGGCCGTTAGAAACTATTTTCTTTGTTAAAATATAGCGGAAGCGAAAACAATTTAATTAAAATACGCTAAGTAAAACATTTATTTAAAATGTAGACAGAAACGTAAATAATGCGTTTGAGAAATGCCAGCTAAACCATTGAATAAAACCGAAGTGTTAGACAATGAAATACAATTTTGAAAGACTTAATTTACATAAATACAATTTAGAAAAACTTAATTTACATTACATCTATTTCTCTTTTACTCTCTTTATGTCTGGCCAGCCACAAGCTCTGCTCGTGTAAACCTTTCATCGACTACTTTAAATTTTATTCATCATTCTTCTCGTCGTTCACGTATACCTACACCATAAGTAAACTGTAAGTCTAAAAAGACTTAGTAAGGAAAGGGAAAATGCATATGACATGCCTCTCTTTAGTTTACTTGGATTGGGTCCTCCCCAAACCAAACTTGCATTACGTTCATTAATTCGTTCATTCATAACTCGTCCATCGAGCTGGAAGTTGAAGGAACACGTACTAGATGGAATAGTTGACCGATCTCTAACCTTATGTAGGCTAGATCCGGGCAACCCATCCGCCCAACAACCCCCATCATCATTATCATTATCATCATCATCATTTGTTCATTTCATTTAACATTTTTCCTCACTAATGCATGTGAGTACCACACCGAGGGCACTCCCTACTTGTTTCTATTAACATGATGCATGTTGACATAACATAAAAAGAATTGATAATTAAATAACACAAGTAGCAAACAACGAATGGCAAATAGCAATAATAGAAATCAACAAAGACAAGAATATTATAATTTAAAGCAACATAGAAATGAATTGAAAACAACCTATGACATACTTGATTTCTATTGAACATAACAATCAAGATATAGTAACACAATTAAACTATTAACTACGAAGTATCTAAGCGAATTAACAATACTTAACCATACTATACAAGCTTAGATGTAGCATTAATAAATAAAAGGAAACATGTTTGATGATTAATTAATAGAAACATGCTAAATGAATTGATATCAACCAAATGTCATAATCATTATAAATGAAATGACTAATTGATTTTATACATTCGAAAGTAACATGCTAATTTATTAAATTAACTAAACATGCTTGGATTACTTAAAGTTTTAATGATAAATTTCATCTTAATTGATTGTCCGTGCTTTTATTCCAATTAATTTAAAAGTGCTAGTTAAATAAACATGCAAAAAATTCTATTTAATTTGACATGCTCAATTCAGTTAATTACGCTAAACATGCTTCTATAATCATAATCCTAATTTAACTACACGTGCTAGATTTACGAAAATGAAACAAGTATTAACAATTAATAAGCTACGACAAATAATATCATGAATTGCACGGAAATTACAACAAGAGAATATGACTAATTGTAAAAAGATAGAATTTAAAGTCTCTATTCATAATTAATCATACGTGCATATCATTTCATCTTTCATTTCGTCATTATTCCCAACTTAACATCATCATTCATCCTTCATTTATCACATTTCCCTACGATAAACATTAACAATAAAAGATACCAATTCTATTTCCTAACCAAAACCAGGAAGCAATAAGCATCACAAATAAAGCATTGAAATCCAGAACCATCAAGGAATATCACATAACTACAATAAGCTATAAGACACTAACGTAAAACTCACGCACTCTACTTGTGGTGTAGGGCCTCCACATGGCCACGACACACCCAATTCCTTACCTCAATTCTTTATCACGCATTCACACTTCGTCGTTATTCATCTTCGTCTTTCTGATACCTTCACAATTAAAACATCTATCATTAAAAATTATGACCTATGACCTTCATATTCTAACTCATACAATAATCCTAAGAACTTCTTTAACATTTAAACGGAATCTAACTTATCACGACTCAACCATTAGTGACTATGCCTTCCATGGAAATAGAAATCATTACTCCAATATATTTCTTCAACCATATAATAGTTTCTAACAGTTTCAACAGAGACAAACGGAGAGCATAAATTCCCCAAGCTTTCTTTGTCCAAATCCAACAAAATATTGATCCAAATTTTAGTCCAATGTACATAACATCTTTTCTTCATAAATCAAATAGTATTCCATAACTTATAACCAATTCCAACAGAATACTCATCATTTCAAAATACCAACAACAAAGCTTAGTCTTAAACTATCAGAGGCAAAGCCAGAACTCAAACACAAGGGCAGAATCAAAACCCATCAACAGAAACTATTTTAAACACCTACTCACTAACAGATTGCATCAAGGCTTAATCCCACGAAAATACAGACCCATTACAAAACATCAGTCGTCTTAAGAAAATGTCGGCAGAAACCACGTTACATCATAACCAACAATCCAATTCCTTCATTGAAATTGTCCAATACTAAGGAAGAGAATTGTTACCTGAAGGATCGAGAACAACCAACCCAAGTAGACAAATTGGGTCGGAGTACCCGAGTAGGCTACATCCCGGGTCGAAGCATTCTGGGTCGCGGGTCCACACCACCACCCGATCGATCCCCCTGCCCAACGCGAGTCCTCCTCAGCCGAACACCATGCCGGCGTCAAACCACCTTGTCGCTGCCTTCTCGTGCCGTCGATGACCGAAAAATGACAGCGTCGTAGTTCGACGCTGCTAGGATGTATCCCGCGAGCTGACGCTTCGTCGGAGCCCTAGCTGACACGCCACACTAGCAACTCGTCGGACGTCGCCATCGCCTGACCGGGACGAACCCGAGCTTCTCGCCTGCGCCTCATCGTTCTTCCTCTTCGTCGATCGCCTCTTCTCGTCCCCTGACTCTCTCTCTCTCGCCCTCTCTCTCTCATTCTCATTTCTTCAGCAACAATTAAAAACTAACCTAATTTCTCTTCCTCTTTTAAATTACATCTTGGACCGGTTTGGCTAGACCGAACCAGTTTAGCTTTTCCCCCCTTCATTTAATTTAAATCTCCACTGTTTTATTCTAAATTCTTCTTTTATTTATCTCACCATTTTTAATTTTAATTTATTTAATTTAACATATATATATATATATATATATATATAAATCAAATATATGTATAGTAATTATATATATATATATAAATCAAATATATGTATAGTAATTTAATGGACCCAATTTCTAACTCCCGACTTATTTTAAATATTGTTTAAAGATTATTACAAGTTCAATTAAAATTTTTCATTTCTATTTTTGAAATTGATTTCCATCAATTAAATCCCCAAATTATACTTATTAAATTCCTATAAAATTTTGGGGTGTTACAGGACCGCTCGTGGGTGACGGCGCAGGATGACTAGGATTCCGTGGGGCGTTGGTTTGGGAGTGATGACCGAACCTGTGCATTCGGTGAGGTAAGTCAAAATGTTAATTTGGTTATGTAATCTCTTCCTCCTGTGTCCTACTAATGGGTTAGTCACCGTCTTCGTGTTGGCAGAGGGATGGTTGTGGCTCGCGGTGGAATGGTAGGGCAGGGTGATGGCGGTTCATGAAGGAAATGACTGGCCGGTCTGCGTTCACCGATTGGACCAAACTGATCCATCCTATTGGTCCTTGTCTTGTGGTTTAGAAGGGAGTTGAGAGACAAAGAGGAAGGAGAGCCCAAGTGTGAGATCCAAAAAATCTGCATCCGTCTCCTGGAATCATGGGATAACCTAAATGGTTGTTACTTGTTTCAACCCTTGCCGTCTGTGTATAAATATGAGGGATAGTGTGGAGCTGAAGGAGTTCTCTGGAGATTACAAAGAAGGGTGATGGCCGAGAGAAAAGAAGAAGGAGAAAGAAGGGTGACTGCTCTTAGGTTCTCGTGGACTTATTCAGGTAAATGCTCCCTATTTTTAACTATGGATTTTTATGGATAAAGTGTTGAAGGAAAGTGTTGTTCCATCTCTATAAATGCTTAAAAGGCAGTAAGAGGTTTTATGTTTTATGGCCGAAATTATGTGCTGCAAGTGGGTTTTTTCCTTGTTGTGGTTACTGTAGAGAGTTGTGAAGGCTTTATTTGGGTTGACTATACTGCCTAGATTAATAAATGTGTTCTCTATTTATGGATTTGGTTGAAGAATAATTTGGATTGTGAGGATTTCCGTTAAGGAAAAGGAATTACTTTGGTTGCTTTATTATTTAGTTTTGTTTTAAAATATGTGATGGATGAAGGTTCTATTTATTTAAAGCCTTGTTAAGTATGCCCCAATGTCGGGTTTAAGCTCTTTGTGAATTCTTGCTTCTTGGGTTGAGAATATTGGCTTGGTTTCGGCTGAGGAATGTTATTATGTATTTCTCTTCTGTTGGTTAGTCATGGAAAGGAATATGTATATGTATTTCAATGCTGGGAGTGGATTCTAGATTACTCTATGCTATTTTATATGTGAAGCAGTTTAAAGCATTCTTTGCTAATCATAATGAATATTAATGGGTTGATTTCCTCTGGTTAAGTGTTCATTCTCTATTCTATTAAATGGACTATTAAAGTTGTTGTATTTATTATTGCTTGGGGGAATGTGAGATAAAGCAATATAGTAAATAATGTAATTATTCTCCATTGGTTGAGACAAATATGGATAGGTTCGGATGTTTGAGAAATTATGGAGAGTATGAGTATTAATAAGAATTAGTAAAGTGTCTTTCTATGGTTAATGATGATAAATGTTGTTTATTTGTAAGGTATTGTGAAAGTACTAAGAAGGAAGGAAAATATAACATTTAAGTGTTGTACACTTTAAGGAAACGAGTTAAGTGATATGTGTGTGCTTTGGTCCTTAGAGCCCTACATCGCAAGATTAGGATATGCACGTTCTATGGCCACAATATTAGTGCACTTTGAGAGAGAGATGAAGAAACCATTTTTGTTTGACCAGATAGCACACACATATCTACAAGGAATTGATGCAAGATTTTTTGTCAGAACATGCCTTTAGTTCGATTCCAAAGTGCGACATAAGCCTCAACAACTTGAGCGAGTCCTTCAATGCCTTCATTCTACCAGCCCGGGAGAAATTGATCCTGACTGTGTTCGAGATGATAAAAAAGGCCATCATGTCGAGATAGTTAAGAAATATGAAAAGATGACTGATTCGACAGACCTTTTGTGTCCTCGAAAGGTTGGACATCCTATATTGGATGTTCTATAGTGGACGTCTAACCTTCCACGGAAAGTCGTTGTTGGATGCTTGCACTTTACCAAAAGTCCAATTCTCATAATGAACACTTTCAACCTTATAATCTACTTATATTTTCATCAGTCCACACTTAACATCAACTAATTCGTACTAATCAATACCTTCCTCAATTATAATCTAATCACATATCCATATACAATTAACTAATATAACAATCATTATACAATTAACTAGTACTCCTACACATCAACTTCTTATGCCTGTGCCTTACTGCAAGATTTCCTCCATAAATCGGTGACCGCAAATGACAAATTTTGGTCCATGTATATGTTAGAACCTTTGGTGTACAAGGGAGACCCATCTGATAGCTTTAGGTAAGGGTGGAGTCCGGTCCCCCTACAATTTCGGAGTAGCCCTAAACCTCCACTGGTAAAACAAAATATGCATTGCAGGCTAAAATGAAAAAGGAAAAATCAACACATAAGTGGAAAGCAATATGAATCTACACAAGTGAAAAGATATATATCTCTTTATCTATTGGCGTTATGACAATTGCAACTGCTCTTGGTAGCAAGGCCTGGTATGGATAGTGAGTGTGCAGATCAACGGACGATAGAAAACACGATTGTGATGGGTGTGTCTGAAAAGTATGTCATGTGTTAGAACTGTTCAAACATGAAGTACAACAAAATCAAGAAGTTTACCTACATGAATCCACCCTAACGTAATAAGTGATCTTTCCATTAGAACATTGAAGTATTCTTCTTTGTTCAACATATTATACTGTATAAAAAGAATGTAATGATGAGTACTAAAATAAAATCTTCTAAACTACTTAATTGAATAGAATGTAATTCTTACCGTATTTTCTGTCACTTACTTTAGGATGATGAGAGTAGTGATGCAGTATCCATCATCTTTATGAAAATGAAAATAGGAAGCACAATATCCTAAGCATACAGTTCAAAACACGTAAAATGAAATAGCCTACCATAACCCCTTCAAGAATAGCATGTCTCCAGACTTTTATTCTTATTTTCATGAACAAATATGAAGAAAGTATCCATCAGGTCATCTGGCTAAAATGAACATTTTCAAATCATCAGACTAATAAGACATTAAAAATTGTAGACACATAGATAACCAAATCAAATACCTACCACATGCAATGTTTTAAGTGGAGGTTGTATTCTACCCGACACGTCTGTTAATGGAAGAATGAGAGTCACTATTTGTTGTACCTTGGCAAGCATAACAAGAGGAGAATGTTGGCATGTGATGGCAAAAGCGCTGCACATTTGAGACACATTATTATATCAGATACAAATAAAATAAAAAAAATAATTACTGGACTTTGCGTATTAACTAAAAAACTTACAGACATTCTTAAGGTTTGATTGCTAAAAAGGATGCTTGAGCGGCTACTGTAGAGGATGCTAGAGGGGCTGCTCGAGAGGCTGCTAGAGAGGATACTAGAGGGGCTGCTCGATCAAGTGCAAGCCTCCTAGTTCGCGCCTCCCTTCTTTGCATGCGAACCTCCATTCTTTGTAATCGGTCCTCCATTCTTTGCATTTGGTTCAACACTATTTAATGACGCTCCATCGTTTGGTCCTCCATTCTTCGCAACCAGTCGATGATCATGTTAACCACCATCTCTTCAACCATTGATGTAAAGTGAGAGGATTGAGTAGGGGGAGGAGACATAAGCTGCGGAGTATCATCCTCATAAGCTGCTGAGGCGATGATGGATGCTATCCCGCCTAGTTGGATGGAGGTTGTCCAGCTGAGGTGGATGGAGGCTGTCTGGTTGAGGAAGCTGGAGGCTGGGCAACCTTGGATTGAGTATTTGAGGCAAACTTGGATGGAGACTTGTATATCCCTTCTCCTCCGACTTTATTGATCCCCATGCTCCACACTTTCAATTTATTGTAGACGTTGTCAGGTTTCTCTTGGATTCTCAGCTCCTCATCCGAGACTAGTACCTTCTTATACTCAATAATCATCTAAATGAGTCAATTATATAGTATATTTTGGCTAGGTTGTTGAGGACGTCATACATGTGACTTAAAATCACATACCCGATGTTCACCCTCTTTCGGTTGAATATCTTCTCCAGCATATAGAGATTCATGTAGCTAACATGGTCTTGATGCTTATCATGTGGTAGAATAGTGTGCGTCATGATGTTATGGACCCCTCAGGCTTTAGCTTTCAAGTCATTGGACGTTGATTTCTTGAACATTTCAGTCTCGGGATCATAGTGCAATAGTCAAAGCACTGTCAAACATTTTCCTTATCTAATAAAATCTGGATCCCGAGATACATGGTAATATTTCTCATTTGGTTTCTTTGTTGAACATCCAAGCAGCAGGTTAATATTGTTGGGAGTCAATCTCAACTCTCATCCAAACATATAAGTTCAAACCTCTAATGGTTGGTTGAACAGTTCCAAATTGGCATAAAATAACTTGACAATTTGCTCACAATAACTTCCACCCAATTAGTACAACCCTGCTAATCCAACACTCAACCATTTCTTTAATTCTCAAATCAGATAATGAATCGAATTCTACTCTTCTAGATACAATAATCGAATGATATTTCATATCAACTTTGTACCTATCGTTTATAGCTGCAGACTTGAAGAGTGGTGAGTGAAAATGATATGTTATACGTTCAAAACAGACTAATTGAGATCCTGGTCGTGCTTGAGGTTGAGGTTAAGGTTGTGCTTTAGTTTGGGGTTGTACTTCAACCTCGGGTTGTGCATTGTGCTAAAATAAAGCGCAAACGAACGCAACGCGAACGAACTCTGTTGCATTTTGTCTAAGGTCACAAGTCGATTCAACTTCTGGTTGAGGTTGAGGTTGAGATTGATAAGGAGCAACTTTATGCTTGAGAGTCAATTAGATCGTCCTAGTAGAATCCATTACAATAGATGAGACAATGAGGGAAATGAACAAGTTAGGGTTTGGAGTTCGTTGAGAAAATAGCTCTGAGAGTAGTGTGCTCTATTCGAAGCGTGAAATGTGAATTTATATACTAGGACAGTGAAAGGCAAGCGGAAAGTAGTCATTCCGCTGAGGAAAGTATTACTTTTCGTGGCAGAAGGTATTCATTATGCAGAGGAAAGTATTAATTCTGTAGAGGAAAGTATTCATCTCGCAGCGGAACTATTGACTAGGAGCTCCATGGATTAGGACTTACATTTTGTTGTGAAAAGTATTAATTCCGCAGAGAAAAATATTCATTTTGCAAAGGAAAATATTAATTATGCAAAGGAAATTGTTAATTTCGCAACGAAAAATATTTATTATGTAGCAAAACTACTAACTAAGAGTTCCATGGATTAAGACTTTCTTTTTACTACGAAAAGCAAATCTGTCCGTTATGGAATGAAATTAAAACTTTTAACGAAAAATGTGATAATAATTTGTGCTGTTTATTTTTTATAATTTAATATTTTATTTGTTAGCAAAAATTATTTAGTGATTTAGTTGTTAATTTTTATTTTCTTTGTTGGGGAGATCTGGTCATAGATTTATTAATGTTAATAATTAATTATTGTAAATATTTATATTATAATTATTTTATTAATAATTAAATGATTTGTTACGAATTCTTTTCAAATTCTTTAATCTAAAGGTAAATGACAAATCAACCATCGTGGTTTGAGATCAATGACAAGTCAACCACTATCGTATTTTTTTTAACAAGCTTACCATTGGAGTGTGCGAAAATAACAAATCCCACATCGCGGTAACTTTCTCCGTTACTAAGTTGACGGCAGACACATGTCTCACACTAAAACTACACACTAAAACTACGAAAAAAGGCATTGACCGCATAAAATGCGGTCTCTCCGCTTAAAAATGCGGTCTATGCGGTCTCTCCGCATAAAAACGCGGTCTCTTGGGTCCATGAGAGACCGTGTTTTACGCGGTCTCTCGCATAAGGAGAGACCACGTAAAAACGAGGTCTCTCATGGACCACTCACTACAGAGACCGCGAAGGGAGGTTTGTTCAGATTCTTCTGGTGATTTTGGTTGTGTTTTGGATCGAGTTTCAGCTTGTGATTCTGATTTTAGAGGTTTGCTTCTATTTTGAGCTTCTTCTTCTTCTATTCTGTACCTTTTTTACTTTCTGCAACTGGGTTCACTTCAAGTCTCATTCCCCAATCTCACAGTTTCTATTTGTTATTCAATAACAGGGATTGAAGAGCCATGTGAAGCAAGTGAAGACGAAAAGCAAAGAGCTGCAAACTCCATTAACAACATCTTATCTGTTTTAACTCACGACAGTGAAGTAAAAGGAAGACGAGTTTGTGGGAAAATCGCGGTGTCTCCCCGCCTGCATTTTGATTTTCTTCGGAATGCTCCGCGTTGGGCGTTCTGAATTTAGAACGCCGGAGCTGGGCGTTCCGGTGTTCGGCTGTTGGCAACCAGCTTTTTAATGGTAAACGCCTACGGATGTTGGATTTATTATTTTAACATAAGTAAATGGTTAACTTATTAAAAAAAATACTATAGTGATTGACTTGTCGTTGATATCAAACCACTATAGGTGATTTGTCATTTACCCTTAATCTAATTGAATAACAAATTTTAAGATTCTAATTAAATTAATGGTTGATGAAGCTTGTTTTGAGACACGGACAAAATGCCCCCTGCTTCAGCAATACGGAAGTCGGAAGGGCCCTACTTTCATTTATACAACGCATCTTCACTGCTTTGGACCGGTAACTTCTCTCCCTCCCCTTCTTCACTTCTCTACGACCCTTTTACCGATTTGCTGAGCTTGAGAATTTCTTCTACTGGCTCCGCTTCTCTTCCTCCCGGGGAGGTAAAGTTTCCACTTTTCTATGACAAAGGTTTCTCAGATCTGTGCATTTCTCAGGAGTTCGCTTTTATTTTTCTGATTCTCTCAATTCTGTAGTTTTTTATTTTTTAAAATTCATGTAAGTTTCTCTGTGTTTATTGCTTAGCAGTATTAACGTTTTTTTTATTGGAATTTAAAGCCATTTAGAAATTGGACTTTTTGGTGCTTCTACACTCATATTGTTGACCTGGGTAATTCAGATCTGATTCAAATCGAGCAGGAAACTTTGAGAGATGGAGCTGTTTGTTCGATTTAAAATGTGGGTCTTGGCTGTTTGCTTGATTGTTCAATACGTACATGGGTACTACCTTCCTGGTAGTTACCCACTCAAACATGATATCGGTCAAGAATTTACAGGGAAAGTCAATTCCCTTACTTCGATTGATACGGAAATGCCTTTTAGCTATTATAGTTTACCCTTTTGCGAGCCCCCAGGGGGTGTCAAAGACATGGCAGAAAACCTCGGTGAGCTCCTTTTGGGGGATCGAATTGAGAACTCGCCCTATAGGTTTGAGATGAACTCAAACGAGACAGATATTTTTCTATGTCAGACCAAAGCTTTGACCGATGATCAGTTTAAGATAATGAAGGAGAGGATTGATGAGATGTATCAGGTTAATTTAATTCTAGACAATCTTCCGGCAATTCGCTATACCAAGAAGGACGAGTTCATCTTGAGGTGGACTGGATATCCTATAGGAGTTAAGGTTAAGGATCTCTACTATGTCTTTAACCATCTGAAATTCACTGTTCTTATACATGAGTACGAGGAGACTAATGTGGCAAATGTAATGGGAACTGGAGATGCTGCAGAAGTGATACCATCAATTGCACGACCAGCTCACACTGTGCCTGGATACATGGTTGTTGGATTTGAGGTTGTTCCATGCAGTCTCTCCCACAATTTGGACTTAACTAAGAACTTAAAAATGTATGATAAGTATCCAGATTCCATAAAATGCGACCCAACGACTGTGTCGATGCCAATCAACAAAGGCCAGCCACTTATTTTTACATATGAAGTGTTGTTTGAGAAGAGTGACATTAAGTGGCCATCACGATGGAGGGATCCAAGGTGCACTGGTTCTCGATCTTGAATTCTTTGATGGTGATAACTTTCCTTGCCGGCATAGTCCTTGTTATTTTCCTAAGGACTGTTCGAAGAGATCTTACGAGATATGAAGAACTTGACAAGGAGGCTCAAGTTCATATGAACGAAGAGTTGTCTGGATGGAAGCTTGTTGTGGGGGATGTCTTCCGAGCCCCATCAAATTCAGCACTCTTGTGCATTATGGTTGGAGATGGGGTTCTGATTCTTGGAATGGCAGTTGTGACGATTCTTTTCGCAGCCCTTGGGTTTATGTCTCCCGCTTCACGTGGGACCCTAATCATAGGCATGCTCATTTTCTACATGATTCTTGGTGTTGCAGCTGGATATGTTGCAATCCGGCTGTGGAGGACAGTTGGTTTGGGCGACTGCAGAGGATGGGTTTCAGTCTCGAGGAAGGTTGCTGGTTTCTTCCCTGGAATTTCATTTTTGATCCTAACCATTCTAAATTTCCTCTTGTGGGGTAGTCATAGCACTGGAGCCATTCCATTTTCTCTTTTTGTAGTTCTCCTTTTACTTTGGTTCTGTATTTCAGTTCCTCTTACACTTGTTGGTGGGTATCTTGGGGCTAAAGCCCCTCACATTGAGTATCCAGTTCGAACCAATCAAATTCCTCGGGGAATCCCACCCCAGAAGTACCCATCATGGCTCTTGGTTCTTGGGGCTGGTACTCTTCCTTTCGGTACTTTATTTATCGAGCTTTTCTTCATCATGTCTAGCATCTGGATGGGCCGGGTTTACTACGTTTTTGGGTTTCTCTTCATTGTTATGATTCTTCTTGTGGTAGTTTGTGCTGAAGTTTCTCTGGTCTTAACTTACATGCATCTTTGTGTGGAGGACTGGAAATGGTGGTGGAAGTCTTTCTTTGCATCTGGCTCAGTTGGCATATACATCTTCTTGTACTCCATTAATTATCTTGTATTTGATCTTAAGAGCTTGAGCGGACCAGTCTCGGCTACTCTGTATTTGGGCTACTCACTCTTCATGGTTCTTGCCATTATGCTCGCCACTGGGACAGTTGGGTTTCTTTCGTCGTTCTGGTTTGTCCATTACCTCTTCTCCTCCGTGAAGCTAGATTGAGGCATTTTGACGAAGATGGCACACAAAAGATGGTACAATGCATCGATGGTGTAAGAAATAGTCCTTCCTTTCCCTTACAGTTTTATCCTTCCTCTCTTTCACTTTCTATTCCATTTTCTGGGTTATTCCACTAAGTAGAAGATGAATAATCCTTCCAGTTTTGCTTTCCTTCGTTTGTTAGGTGGAGATGATGAACGAGGAATTTTATATTAAAGTTTATGCGCATGACTTGTTTGTTTCATGGACTGTTCCTACTTAGGTGTGTTCACGGAGATAGTAGAACCAGTCCAACCGAACAGAAAACAAACCCGTTATGGTGGTCTAGTTCGGCCAGCTTTATCCCCTTTGCCTCTCCAAACCAAATTTTTATCCATTGTTATGCATAAAGGTGGACCTACCTGAAAATGATGACCCTATTGAGTTGGTGAGAGAGATGTAGTCACTTTTGGGGTGTCATTTTAATCACTTAGCAGTTGACATATTTTCTAGGGAAAATGACAAATCAACCATCGTGGTTTGCGATCAATGACAACTCAACCACTGTGGTATGTTTTCTAACAAGTTAACCACCAACGTATGTGAAAATGACAAATGCACCATCGCTGTCCGTTAAAAAAAGCTGATGGCCCCACCATGTATGCTTGGACGCTGCGGCGTGCAGGCAATTTTGGCCTGGACGCCGCGGCGTCCAGGCAATTTGCCTCCAGGCCATTTACGTCCCTCTGTTAAGTCAGCTGAATACATAATGTTAATTCAGCAGAATACATAATCCGAGTGGTCTGCGATATTCGCATGTATTCTATCGTTTTCCCTTTATTAGCTAACCCTAGAGAAGTCTGAGCTGCGCTGAAGCGAGTAGAGAAAGGGATTTTGGAAAAGTTGAAGAATTTGTTGGAAAAAATGGCATCTTGGAGTGTTACAGAAAGTGGTATTAACCGTGAAGCTGAAGTGGGCCCTTCAGAGACATTATTGGCCAATGAGGAGGTACGTGGCTTTGGAAACGAAGTTGCTATTATTTTGCATTCTGTCTCAGCAAATTTAAACGAAGAGGACGATGAGGAACTCCGATCAGCATGCCAATCCACTAGTGATGAAGAGATGGACATGGTAGAGAGTAGCCTGAGACGCCAACCAGAAGCAGAGTGCACATTTGTTGGTATGGGGCTAGGCAAAAAATATAGTTCCTTGAATAAAATTAGAGAAGAAATTGTTGATTATGCAATGAATAATGGGTACGGGATAAAATTCACCCACAGTGATGCGCATCGATTGAGAGCTGCTTGTCAAGAAGGGTGCATGTGGCGGCTGCACGCCTCACAAATAAAAAATGAAATGACGTTTCAAATAAAGATGTACAACGACGTTCACACATGCTCCAGACAAATGGAAAGCCGCCATGCCACAGCCAAATGGGTGGCAACGCATTACTTGAACAGATTTAAAAGTCAGGCCGACTGGGCCATATCTTCCATAATTGAAACGTCAACATTACATCCAGCCTTGCTAGAAGGGCAAGAAATGCGGCTAAGAAAATTAACGAAGGGGATGCCAATGAGCAATACAAGCTCATATGGTCCTATGCTGAGGAGATTCGGAGGTCGAATCCCGGAAGTTCACTACGTGTTGACCTCGATATGAGTGTATTTAAAAGGATGTACATGTGCTTGGATGCATGCTAAAGGGCAGTGCTGAATGGTGGTAGACCTGTTATTTGTTTAGATGGCTGCCACTTGAAGGGAGCGACTCTGGGGCAACTGCTTACTGCTGTCACCATCGACGGGAACGATGGTATGTACCCGATTGCTGTAGCAGTCGTTGAAGCAGAAAATAGGGCTTCATGGAGGTGGTTTCTAGAATTGTTGCTGGACGATCTAAACACCCCTTCTGGCAATGGGTGGACGATTATTTCTGATCGACAAAAGGTAAGGTGTTATTCACTGCTTTTGCATTATGTGTTTATGTTTGTCATATATTACCAATGTCTGTCTCATATTATGCATCTTTGCAGGGACTAGTGCCAGCTGTGAGAGATGTGGCATGGCAAGCAGACCAGCGGTTTTGCATCCGACACCTGTATGCCAATTTTCAAAAACAATTTAAAGGCAAGTTGTTGAAAGATGCAATGTGGGCTGCATCAAGAGCCACAACAGTGAGGCAATTTGAGAAAGAGATGGCCAAGTTACGTGTCCTTGACCTGGCGGCCCATGACTATTTACGTGGAATAGAGGCGACATGTTGGGCCAAACATGCCTTCTCTTCGATCCCAAAGTGCGACATAAGCCTCAACAACCTCAGCGAGTCCTTCAATGCCTGCATCCTACCCGCCCGGGACAAACCTATTCTAAGTATGTTCGAGATCATTCGAAAGGGCATCATGGGTAGGATCGTAAAAAAATATGAAAAGATGGCTCAGTCAACCGAACGGTTGTGTCCAATGATCAGCAACTGCCTCGCCAAAGTACAACATGCCAGTAGAAATTGGAGCCCTCAGTTTGCAAGAGCTGCCCAGTTTGAGGTCAGCAACGGTACCGACATGTACGCTGTTGATTTGGAAAGGTGTACTTGTACATGTTACCGGTGGGAGTTGACCGGCATCCCGTGTGTGCATGCAATCCCGTGCATTCACTTCATGAGGAGATCTCCTGAGGATTTTGTGCATTGGTGCTATCACCGGGAAACATACATGGTGATGTACTCCCACTTTCTCCGCCCCCTTAATGGACCAATCGAGTGGCTTCCTGTGACGAATCTTGATCCAATTATCCCACCGCCTTTTAAAAGGCTTCCAGGAAGGCCGCGCGTCCGTCGAATACGGGATGTGGACGAGGCCCCCAGCCGGACAGTGCTAAGCAGAAGACATTTGAACGTCACTTGTGGGCGGTGTGGTAGTGTGGGGCACAATGCCCGCACGTGCGAAGGGGGAGGCCAGTCCAGTGCAGGGGCTGGCAGAGGCAACAGAGGGAGAGGCAGAGGTGGCAGAGGAAGGTCGGAGGACACCTTTATGGGGTTCAGAGTTCCTGATAGAGTTCATGAGACGCTGGTCCGTGCATTATCACGTTATGCTTTCAATTGTTATTTGAAATATGCTCATTTCCTTTTCAATGTGATCTGCAGGAGTCTGATACGGAAGGTCCTCCCACACAAACGTACACAAATGTGGACCTTAACCTGCCGTGATACAATTGTTTTTTCTTTCGACAAATGTAGATGACAGTGAAATGGCACTGATGTAAAGTTGTGTTTTTCTGATATAAAAAGAAGTTTTGCAAATTCAAAGTTTTGTGTTAGTAAGTTAATGTTTTTTTTTCAATTCCAGGGGCGTTATAACTAATCAATTGACCTGACTTCATAATTTTTTAAAAATTTTGACATAATGTGCCTTGTTTCTTTACTTCCCCAAAACAACTCTCGTACATCCTGCACAAAAAAGAATCCCAAACAGTTCCAGTATCATCCAAATCATCCGCTAAATGTAAATTATACATAACATCCAAACAACATATCATTGACCTACACTACGCCTTCTTCTTCCTGGTCGGTTTCGGGCGCAAATCCGTGATCAGAAACGACAAGTGCGGGTCAAGAAATACTCTATCTGCTCCGGCGAACAACGACCCCTCATACTCAAAGGTTGGAGGTTCGTGCAGGTGGAATTGTTCCTTAATTTTGCATTTTCCTATCACCTCCATCCCCGCAGGGGTACACCGGAAGACGCCGAACGACCTGTAATGCAAAGGGAACAATTGGCAGTCAATTACGTGGAAAGCAATATTAAGAATGTACACAAGGGAAACTTCTTACCGCTGTTTGTCGGTGGGAGCTACTATAATGGATATTGATTCCGGCAGTAATTTCTGGTAAGCGTATTGCTGGTGCAGGTCAACGGACGACATAAAACAATCATGTCTCGGGTGAGTCTGCAATGTAAACAACGCATTATATGATATCAATAAACATTAACAACAAACTGGAGACGCGAGCTGAATACTTACGTGAATCCATCCTACGGTGAGTAGACCGTGTTCATGTTGATGTCTGAAAACATGTTCGTCTGCGCCGTCCACCGCATAGCACTGCATATAAGTTTGGATGAGTACTTAGATAAAAGCTTATAAACTAGCACACAACGAAGGTCTCTCACAGTATCTGCCGTGCCCTTCTGATCCGGGAAGATGATCTCGCTGACGACGTACTCATTGTCGGTCAGCTTTCCCCCAAGAACTGCGCATGTCTCTATGTTCCTTCGAAGATTACCCTGACAATAATCCTTGAACTTACTCATCAAATCATGAGCCTGCAACCGAAATGTCAAAAAAGGGTGAGCGTAAACATTAATGAACACACATATATACCGAAATGAAAGACATACCACGCGCACAGTTTTAAGGGGCGGCGGCTCGAGAGGCACCGCTGGAGGAATACGTTGGTTGCTTCCAACAGGGTTGCTGCCAATTAAAAATATGTCATTACATGAAACAAAATAAAGTAAAAAAGTGGAATTAGCGTTCAACGGAATGAACTTACAATCGGAATGTCGTATTAGGTGCGTCAGAGGAGGATGACGCGGATGCTAAATGGGGTGATCGCCTCTCACCTGGGTTCAGGGCTGCCACCATGTCACGATGCCACTCGGCAGATTGCATATGCCATTGTTGTGCTATGGCCCACCTATCTTCTGCGAGCTTGGCCGCTTCTTGTATTTGGACTTGTTGCATTTGCAGCTGCTCTTGCATTTTGTGCATTTGGGTCATGGACATATGGTGGAGCTCCTCCATCCTGCTCATCCAAGCGAACGTCTCATCAGGCATCGAACTAAAATGAGATGCCTGAGGAGGAGGTTGTTTAGGAAACGGGACTGAATGCCTAGGCTCTGACCGGGGTGGATGTGTTGCTTCCTTCTTTGACTTGCGCATCCATTCCCCTCCAGTTTGGGTGATCCCCATTCGGTCCACTAATGAATTGTTGTAAATGTCATTGACCGACTCTTCAATTCTAGGTTCCGTCTCCGGGATGGGGACCCCTAACTGCTCAACGATACTCTGGATGAGCCAGTTGTACGGTAGTGACTTCGCCGAGTTGTTGAGCACCTCTTGCATGTGGCTCAGGATGATATATCCGATGTCCACCTTTTGTCCCGTGAACACCTTCTCTAGCATGTAGAGATCCATGCTGGTAACAAGGTCTCGATGCCCATTCCGAGGCAAAATTGTGTACGTCATTATCAGGTGGATCAATCGGGCTAAGGCATTCAACTCCTTGCCCTTTGGCTTGCTGTACTCGGCAACCTCGGGATCCTGATGCAACAATCTAATCACCTCTAACCCACGTCCTTGTTTGACGAATGGTGACGCCCGAGCCATCTGATAATATTCATCGCTTGGCTCCTCCAACACACATCCAAGCATAATGTTGACATCATTGGCCGTGAACCTAACCTCATGTCCAAAAATATATGTATGCACCTCTAATGGTTGGGTGAAGATGCTCAAATTTGCATAAAACAATCGTATAACTCGCTCGCAATAACTGCCCCTCATCCGGCACAACCCGGCTAACCCAGCAGCCTCAAGCATACGATCAATTCCCATCCCTGCGAATGAGTCCAAATCTACTATCTTGGACACAATAATTGTACGGCGTTGTATATCTTCTACGAACTGTGCTTTGCAATTTCGGTTCTAATATAGTTTCGACCTTGAACCCACTTGAACGGGTTGGAACGGGTCGCTGGAGCATCTGGCTTCTCCTTCTTCAGGCTCAGCGGTTTCTTCCACCGCCGCCACTACATCGGCTTCGAACGCCGCAGTTTGAACGGGTTCAACTGCCTCCATCGTTGCCTTCCCACGCTTCGAGGTCAATTTCTTAGTCCGGGATTGCATTCTGATAGTTGAGAGTAATTCACCAACCTGCAATATAATAATCCACACAACATGTCTAAGTTAGTTTTTTTTTTTTTTTTTTTTTTGGCGTGCAGGCCCAAAGTACCTAGACGCCGCGGCGTGCAGGCCAAAATTGCCTGCACGCCGCGGCGTCCAGGCCAAAAATTGCCTGCACGCCACGGAAATGTGTGACCGGCGCCGAAGACCCTCATAGAGACTTCGAAGAAACGCAGTAAATCTACCTCAAATCAACAGTCCATTTCCATTATCACAGACAACTATGAGAAAATCATCAACATATACACACAAATCTACCTCAAATCGTCGTCGGACGTAGCTCCTCTCCTCTCTTCGTCGCACGCAGCTCCTCTCCTAGTCGCACGCAGATCCTCTCCTCGTCGCACTCCTCGTCGCAAGTCTGTCGAGAGTTGCAGATTAGGGCTTGAAATTTGGGCGAAATTGGTTTAAGTGTATATATATATATATATATATATATATATATTTCAAAATCATTTTGGCCTGGACGCCGCGGCGTGCAGGCCAAAATTGCCTGGACGCCGAAATTGCCTGGACGCCAGGCATACATGGTGGGGTCATCAGCTTTTTTTAACGGACAGCGATGGTGCATTTGTCATTTTCACATACGTTGGTGGTTAACTTGTTAGAAAACATACCACAGTGGTTGACTTGTTATTGATCGCAAACTACGATGGTTGATTTGTCATTTTCCCTATTTTCTATCTTGATTTTTCTTTTAATAGTTCCACAATACCGTACAGAAAAACTTCAATCACCTGAAAGACCTTGACCATCTCGATTTCAGATTTTGGAGGAGGATCTTTAACTTTGACTTAGGAGAATTGGCTGTCATGCTTTAAAAGTTTTTGGAAGAATTTGTTTTTGGACCATTTCACCTTTTTTCTTTTCGTAGGCCCTGATTCGACATGCTTCCGAAGTGGGCGTCCTATTCACTTTATTATAACATTCTTGATTTACAGGAGGATTTGGAACTTCAACAGCGGAGTATTGTTTAACTTCATCAGAAAATTATTATGTCTTTTAAGTATGTTGAAAGTAACTTGTTGACCATTAACGTCATGGCTAGTTCTCCTCTTCAAACATCTATAATCAAGTGTGTATGTACTTGTTTAGCAGTTTCATAATCAAGTATAAGTGTAATGAAATATGCTAAAGTTTTGCACTTTTAACAAATCGTCTTAAATCTTTCCATCTAGATATGCCGAAGATTAATATGCTAACCGAAAGGTTACCATCTTATTATTATTAGAGTAAATAACAAATCAACCATCGTGGTTTGTGATCAATAACAAGTCAACTATTATGGTATTTTTTCTAACAATTTAACCACTGACGTATGAGAAAATGACGAAACCAACATCGTGGTAACGTCAGTTAACAAATTGACAAGACACAGTCTCAAGATACCGTGAAAATCGCAGTGTCTTGCGCAAACACCGAGAATTTTTGCAGTGTCTTGCGTTGTGAGACACCGCAATTTTGCGGTGTCTTGTGCAGACACCGCATTTTCGCGGTGTCTTGCACTGTGAGACACCGCAAAAATAGCAGTGTCTTGCCATTTTTGGTAAATTTACCCTACAAAAAATTATTTGTAATCAAATATTTATTTTTGGTAATCAAATAAACGTGCCCTACAAAAAATAAATATTTTACCAAAAATATTTGATTACCAAAAATAAATATTTGATTACAAATAATTTTTTGTAGGGCAAGTTTACCAAAAATGGCAAGTTTATTTTTTTAAAATTATTTGTAAATAAATATTTGATTACCAACAATAAATATTTGATTACAAATAATTTTTTGTGCTACAAGTTTATTTTTTATAGGGCAAGTTTATTTGATTACCAAAAAGAAATATTTGATTACAAATAATTTTTTGTAGGGCAAGTTTACCAAAAATGGCAAGTTTATTTTTTTAAAATTATTTGTAAATAAATATTTGATTACCAAAAATAAATATTTGATTACAAATAATTTTTTGTACTACAAGTTTATTTTTTGTATGACAAGTTTATTTGATTACCAAAAATAAATATTTGATTACCAAAAATAAATATTTGATTACAAATAATTTTTTGTGGGGCAAATTTACCAAAAATGGCAAGACACCGCGAATTTCGCGTGTCTGCGGACAAGACACCACGATTTTTGCGGTGTCTTGTGCAAGACACCGCTATTTTTTACGGTGTCTCACAACGCAAGACACTGCGAAAATGCGCGGTGTCTGCGCAAGACACCGCGATTTTCGTGGTATCTTGAGACTGTGTCTTGTTAATTAGTTAACTGACGTTACCTCGATGTTGGTTTCGACATTTTCCCATGCGTCAGTGGTTAAATTGTTAGAAAAAATACTATAGTTGTTGACTTGTCATTGATCACAAACCACGATGGTTGATTTGTTATTTACCCTTATTATTATTATACACCTTATTATTGATATGGTAAAAATATTATTATATATTTTATTGATAATTTCACAAAAAATCCAGAAAAACACACAAGTCAACAAATTAATTACGGAAAAGATATTATTGTGATTATCGAAAGTCTACAACATATAATAATTAGACAAGAAAAAAGACGATGTATAACCTTCGAAGATCTAGTTCATTTTACTTTAGATAGAAGGTTACGACGAAAATTAACAATACAACCTCCTCGAACCATCTAATGGAAACTATAGAAAAAACAGATATCCAAACTAACTGACTTATTTGCTGAATTAGACATACCAAAAGAAACTAGCGAAATACACGAAGAATATCTATTATTAAATGAAGAAATTGCTGATGCAGAAACTAATAAAATTGTATTTGGTTATAATTCTGACGAGAATCCTTATACAAACCCTTATAATCCTCATTGCGTAAAACAAGACATTCTTGAATCTAGTCATCGAAATTAGAATAAAAAAAAAACGAATGCATAATGAAACTCAATATGAAGATTTTAAAAAATATATGAGTAAACAAAGATATGATTATAACAATAAATAGACTAAAATACCCAATAATATGTTCCAAGAATTGAAAATTTATTAGGATCAAATATATTAAATTTAGATTGTGTTGAAAATGAACACAGAGTCCTAGAAGATTGGAAAAATAGAATTAACATTTTCATACAATTAAATAAAGAAATAAAAGATTTAACCCCAGAAAACTTATTTAATTACGTAACTCATCAAACAACAGGTATAATATATAACTATTTAATTACCTTATCAAATTCTGCTAAACTCTCAATATTAGAAACAGATGCAATAATTACATTAAAAAATATAATTAAAACACTCACTAAAGAATTTATAGGAAGATATGCAAAAGAATATGAAAAAACAAATGCCTTTATTAACAATGCTTTTTGGCAACTAACAAATTTACAAATTTGTGATCTATGTTACTTAGACAATTTTGTTTGTGAATTTAAAATAAAATATTACAAGAAACCTTGTTAAGAGATGTAGTTTAGACATCCTAAAAATATTTGTATTTGTTTTTGGTCTTGTAATTTGTTTGGAAGTTTATGTAAGTTTTCTTGTATATTTGATGTTAATTGAATTTCTCCATTATGATTTATTTCTTTTACTAATTTTTGTATTTATAAGTTTTGTAGTTTTAATTCGTTTATATGACGAGTTATATCGTTCATATTATTTTCTATATGTTTTATATTCTCGACTAGACTATTGTTCATTCTAAATGATTGTGTAGATAGTTTTCTAAATCAGCTATCATTGTTTGAGTATCATTGATCTTATCCTTTAATTCTATAATATCTTGTTCGATTTTTGTTAATTTATTTTGATTTTCTATAATTGTATTCTTGGTGTCTTTGATTTTTATTTTAAGTTTATAATAATATTGACTTAAAAATTCATTTGTATGAATTACATTATTTTGTATGTCTTGTAAATGTTCGGTATTATGATGAATTATAAGATAAGATAAGATTTCCATAATATTATTCAGAAGAGCTTTTATGTTTGAATTGTCTGATGTTGTATCTAAAGGGGTGGATGTAATTCCAAAAGCATAGTTTGTTCCAATAGGTAAATTTTTTGGTAGAATAACTAGTTTTTGTCGAAAAAGAATGGCTGGCAAATTATTAACTTCTGTAGTTATTTCTCAAAGATGTAAGTCTTGGATATTTATTTTTTTGACTTCATTCAGATTATTCATTTATATAATTATTTGAAGGGATAGTGAAGTGATAGTGTATAGTAATTTCCATAGTACCATTTGTTCTTAATAGTGGAATTTTCCATCTTCCCCCCTAGAAAGTTCCAGGCTCTGATACCATTTTTTCTTAGCAGACATTTTTCTAGGCAGACAATTGTTTTGTTAGGGTCTATTTTGATCGGGACTATTGTCTGGGCAATCTTTTAATTGTTCTTTTAAAAGTTGTTTGAATTTATAAAGAAATATTTCTAGTGCTACGTATTCTAATAGTATAATATTAAGTTCAACTATCTCTAATTCTGCTAAATCATCTAATCTTTTATCTATTTCTTGTGGAAAATCTTCTAAATATCCCGTTACATAATCTATTAAACCTTGAACGTCGTTTTTATTATAAAAATTAATATATTCTAATTTTTCTATTATTTTTTAGTAATTTCTAGTCATTATATTCTATAGCTTTGATTTATTATTTTAATGTTATTAACTTGAAGATTTCTAATATATTTTATATTGAATGTATAAAAATACCAATGTTTTATACTAATTGTCTTGATATAAATCAAAATAATCATTATCGGATAAATATTCGTTGAAATAATAATTAAGAAAATTAAGAAGTTGTTCTAAATATGTATAATTATCTATATATACCATAGTTTCGTAATATAATATTTCTCCGAATAGTGACATTTTAATTAATTTGTGTGCTTAATGATCTAATTGTTGTTTTTAGTGATTTTATTGTGGGTTCTTTATTTTCTTCGAATGATTGGCTATCTAGATTTGATGTACCTATGTGTAAAAATCATGGGGATTCATGTACTAAAGAATGTTTAGGAAATTCATATAGAATAAATTTAGTTGATCTTTCGGAAAAAGACATATTTCTTAGATGAGGTCTATCGTCTATTATGAAAGTTATTTTTGTAGAATTTTGGACAAATAGTCTTGGGGGAGTTTCTAATTTGAGTAGAGGTTTGAATAAATTGTCTATGGATATTTTTTCATCATGTCTAAAACTTAAGCTGTGTTGACTATTTATTAAAACATAATTAATTTTATATGTGATAGTAATATGGTGATTTTTGCTTTTCATAAAATTATATCTTTTTAATTTATATCGTATGGTTATAGAGTGACTTAGATCCTGATTTTTTAGGCTTATTCCTAGCTAAATATTAATATTGAATTTTATTTTTCCATGAGACAAATTACCTAATCATTTTGTAATAATACATTCATTATTATTAAGTATACGGTCCTCTCTTATTTCTAATTCGATTGGAGTGTTAATCCCTTCTATAAATGTACTTTTAAATAATATTTGGATAGTACTGCAATGTACGTATGATATTTTTTTGTCGTTCTTCTTGTTCCATTCTGCTTATTTTTTCAAGAATCTGATGTCTATTAATGATGGGGATTATAATATTTTCTTGAGTTTGTTCAATAGGTATCACTTTTTCACCTATCATAAATCCGTATTTAATTATATTCTTTCTTGATAATTTCTGTTTAATACTATGAAAAAAAAATATCAAAATTATGTTTTTCTGTTAAAGTTAAATCCGTTTGTCTAATCTTTTTGTTATTAATTATACCATGTAATATATATCATAAGTGTTCTTGTTCTTCTAATGATTCAAATATATTATCATTAATAGTTGTAGATGTAGAAGATAAGTGATTCGACATAAATAAATTGTAAATGTACCTGATAAGTGTTTCACAGAGATGATAGGAATATATAGGATGTTAGGATGATCTCTCCATAGCGAACTCAAAGATCAACATCAACCTAAAGGTTGAGTGAGTTTTTAGTAAACAATATGTTTTACACTCTGAGTATTCTCGAAAGAGAACACCTTTATTTATAGGAGGGGGTCAAGCTCCTTACAGACCCTAAGGGATAAGATTCCTCGACAGACGTTACCTTTCTTTACATAAAGAGAAAAATAAAGTAGGGAATATATTCACTGACACACACTACTTTACATAAAGAGGAATATATTCCTCAACGAAGCTTAAAGTAAAAAAATAAGAAAAAGTAGATTCCTACCATAAGGAATCAAAGTACAATAATTTACATGACTTTAATAAAGTAAAAGATGCTTGTCTTTCACTTTTGATAGTGCGTTATTCGTAGTCTGCTTTCTCTGAGATGTTGTCTTCTTGTTGGTGATCTTAAAAAAGATTATAAACTTCTGGGTGGCTAGAATCATATAAGACTTGACTTTCTTGTTTCTTCTTTTCTACTTGTTGTCTTTGTCTTCGTAGGAAATTATGGCAAGATGCTAGGTATTCATTATATTTGATACCGGTTTCATAAGCTAATCTGTCATTGATAAATCTTCTAATTGCATTGGTTATTACGCCTCTGCTAGCCCATTTGTTGTGTCTTTTGGCAAGAGAGATAAGATAATCAACATATAAACTTTGGTTGATATGAATCAATGGATTAATTTCACATGAGTCAAATGCTGATATGCTAATTTTCTTAATTTGCTTTCTGGCCTTTGATCTGAGGTGATGTCAAGGGCCTAGATATTGATGGGCTTCATCATAATTTCTTTTGATAAGCAAATATTCGCAGAATAATTGGTGTTGTTTTTCACTAGGTGCTTGCAAGTAATTCATGAGATCTCGTTAGGATCCGAGAGTAATTTTGATATGTCTTCATTGCTGATATAATGCTCGATCTATGATGTTTGTAAAGTTGGAATGTGTACCTTCATGTTTTGCTGAGTGTCCAAATGTGTGATATGATGTAATAATCTTTTGAATCGAAATTCTTTGAGCAAAAGTTCTAATAAGTAATGTGAACCGAAGTTCTTTGTAAGTATTTTAATAGGTTTTTAGTGGGTCACTTTGAGTGTGCCACTTTAATAAGCAATAATAGGTCTTGAGTGGGTCACTCTAAGTCTGCCACTTTAAGAAAAATAATAATATTTTTAATAATAGTTTTTGAGTGACGAGTATGTCACTTTTTAAGAAACTTTGTAGTTGTATTCGTATTACCTTTACAACTGCTTCCATTCTCGTGTGAGCGTATATGCAAAACTGTTATTTTATGATTTGATATATTTAATATATGGTTGATACTGATATAATTGAAGTTGTCATCTAAGTAATCTGCATTTTCTATAATCTTCTTGTAGTTTATATTTCCAAAAACCTATTACCTATTTGGAGTCTGTTCGTAATTCAAGTCGTGTTCCAAATAATTCGATTTTCCATTTTTTTAGGATTATAAGGCATGCATATGTTTCTAATTCTTAAATAGAATAATTTTGTTCTGTTTAGTAAATGATCCTGAAATATATTTGCATAGTTTTGCAGGATATTTTTCTGTTTTAAGTATAGGTTCTGTGTCAATTTTCGTGTCTTTTATAAAAATATTTCCAGTCTCATCAAGATTAAGAATGTCTCTTCCATTTATTATAGCTAATATGCATCCAGCCCAAGTGTCTTGTGATGCGTATGTTTCAATGATAAGGAAATCTTTTATATTAGGATTGTATAGTAATGTCGTTCTTCGACGACGATTAGTTTGCAGACGGCGAGGGTCAGGATGACAACATCGACGATGAGCTCACTCGCAGATCTGTGTTCTGGCAGAGAGTCAGGTCATATTACATTTCGTATGGCGCTCTCACCGCCAACTGAATCCCTTGCCCGCCTCGCTCTGGCAGATCTTACTACACCCACAATTGCTACAAAGCCAAAGGCCAAGTTCATCCTTACACCAGAGGCTGCTCTGCAATCACTTGCTGTAGAAGATAATCTCATCCTGTTTTTCTTGAGGATGAACATGGTGGAGGATCTGCAAAAATGGTTTGGGTTTTTGTCTTAGTTCATGTTGCTTAAGGAATATTATATTATAAATGTAATCTGTTAATCAATTATGTAATGACTTATGACTTAATCACTTCTATCAGAAAATTATTTTGCTAGATCTTCTGACAGATCCGCTGTTTGCGTAATATAAATTCAACAAATACACAACTTATTAAATCTATTAATATTAATCATCATCAAAATATAAATACGCTTAACACACTTGGGCTAACACTTATTACTTATTGCATGTCATTTTTATTATTAATTAAATAATTTTATTATTTATACGACTAACTATCGTCTAATTTTATCATATTATAACATTACAATAATAAATATTTATTATAGTTTTAATAACTAAAATTAAAAAAATATATATATAACATATTTAGTGTGGCTAGGTCTTCCGTACCCAAAGCGTGTGATCTCTTTCTCCCCTTTCCTTTTTCTCCGTTGAAGGAACTTGTTGAATTTTTGAGTCATGAATTTTATGTCCTCATCATTAACTTCATCTTCCTCCTTGGATTCAACATAGTTTCTTGATGACGCTTAAAGAGTTATATCCTTTTTCTTGGAGACTTTCGTCTCCTTTTACTCTTCTTCCTCATTGTCCTTCAAGGTAATCTCATGACTCATGAGACATTCAAGTAGATCTTCCATCTTTAGGGCTTTGAGGTCACTAGCTTCTTGGATGACGGTCACCTTTGGTTGCCATGTTCTTGGTAAGCACCAATGAATTTTCCTAATCACCTCTTCATTGGGATAAGTTGTACCAAGTACTTTTAAACCATTAGTAACATTAGTAAAACGAGTAATATTTGACTAATGGTTTCATCTTTATCTATACAAAATAATTCATATTCATGAATAAACATACTCGAGTTATTTTCTTTAAGTTGATTGGTGCCCTCATGTATAATTTCAAGTAATCTCTGAATTTCATATGCATTATCACATGTTTGCACTTTATTAAACCCATCTCTATTGAGTGTGCAATATAAAGTGTTGATTGCCTTAGCATTCATGCATAATTTATACTTGTCAAACTCATCGTACTTAAAAGGCAATTTTGGAAGTTTTTATTCCATTTTCTAGTTTAGTTGGAACAAGAGATCCATTTTCAATTATATTCCACAAATCATAATCCAAAGATTGAATATAAATTCTCATCCTAGACTTCTTATTAACATAATCATTACCATCAAAATATAGAGGTCTAGCAATAGATTGTCCTTCAACATGCATATTAAAGACCATAATAATTTATCAAAAATTTTACTAAATTAGCACACAAAAAGTTATAAACCTGCTCTGATACCAAATGTAGGATCGATATTGTCCTAAGGCGAGGGGGTGAATTAGGAATTCTAATTTTTTTGTGTGATTATATAAACTTCTTTTTACTCAATGTGTTGTAAGTAATATGCATATAAAATAAATATAAAGTATGAGATAGGGCAAGAGATTGCAAATGGTTTGTTAACGCTATTCAGCTAACCTTGCCTACATTTATATTTCAAGGCTCTCTCCTTGAAGTTTCTTTTCACCAATAACCTCCTCAATTATTTCTAATTGAGTTTCCGGGCGTCAATCAAGCCTTACACTAACTATTACGGGGCATCACACTTCAATCATCTCTTAAGTACAATATGTGAAATAAAATCAAACGCCTAAGCTTTCACAAATGTATATTCTCAAGTTTAGGAATGAGAGAGATAAGCTAAACACTCAAATATTGAAGACAAATATCAAGGATCAACTTTGGTAGCAATTCAGTATGATTTCTCTTAATTGTCCTTCAACTTTGAAGGTGACTCTATTTATAATTTTTCTTCAATAGCAGTGATTTGATCGACAATCCAATTGTATTAGTCGACCACTTTATGACTGTTAACCTCTTCTGTGAGCACTCGGTCTACCAATTCACACTCTGGTCAATTGCACCGCTTGACCTACATATGCCCTGGTCGACCGCTTCAATGAATTTAAGAAAACAAAGTTTGGTATTTGTAATATTTTAGGTTGACCTTGTCCATATTGGTCGACCGCTTCAACACTTCAAAAAATAGAGTTTGCATGGTCGACCGCTTCAACACTTCAAAAACAGAGTTTGAAGGATCGAAATTAACCTAAAAGGGGGGTGAATTAGGTTATTTACTAAATTTTGTGCGATAATAATTTTTCTAACTAATGTCAATTTAATCACAAAGCAATCACAATAAGACAAATAATATAGGATATAGAGTTAGAAATCTTGACACCGAGTTGTTAATGCGGTTCGGCAAAGCATGCCTATGTCCGCGCTTCAAGGTCCTCCCTTGATGATGTATTCAACTAACCACGTCCGGTTATAATTGATTGAACTTGCACGGGTGTCAATCGAACCTTTACAATAACTTAATTTTCTCTTGGAAAATGTTGAGCTCTCACAAATACAACAATCCTTCCAAAAACTTAATGATCTCACACAAGCACTTTGGAGGATGTTTTATCACTCAAATTCGTATACAAATGTTGAGTCAGAAATTTGGCAGAGCTTCGCTTAATATCGCTTCGGTTACTTCCTTCTTCGAAGTCCTTCTATTTATAAACTTTCCCAGTGCGGATGTCCTCAACACCTTTAGGATCGTCCGCAGTCGAACGTTGGAAAATAGCCGTTGGAGAAATCTGCGTACTTGCGAACGCCATCCTCCCGTCCGCACCGTCCGCATTAAATGGAAAGAGCCAAATCAGATGCAAATTCTGGCATCCGCAACGTCCGCGTGAATCGTCCGCGTTGAGCTCTGAAAGACAGATTCATATAGGACGTCACAGATTGGCGTCCATGGCGTCCGTGGCCATGTAGTCAGCTTCTTCTCCCGTCCGCTTCGCTTAAGGGACGCGGACGCAAAATGGGGTCCGCCTCGTCCGTGTGACTCGTCCGCATGAATCTTCAAAATGGAAGATTCAAAGCGGACGACTCGTAATGGCGTCCGTGGCGTCCGCAACGTCTGCTCTAACATAATTTGCACTGAGGACGCTGAATCCGGACGCCTCCACACCATCCGCACTTCATCAAACTGCGTCCGCATGTGTACTTGACACTTCAATCTTGCACGAGACGCATTCTCTAAGTCATACAAATCTTCCATATCACTGCATAGACTTAGAAGAACATATTTTACAATCCCAATACCCTTGATCAAGGGTATTTCCAATTTAAACATCGAAAAAGATAATTATTAATTCAATGAATAAACAACTTTTAAACTTTAGTTAAATTGCTTATCATCAAAATATAAATATGCCTAACACACTTAGGCTAACAATCTCCCCCTTTTTGATGATGACAAAACATATTAAGTTGTTTATATCCAAAAACTAAGCATGTGCATCAAATATTGCATTTTATATTTACCCCATTCATTTATGCAATTTATCATTCAAATTAAGTTCATGCGACAACATGCTATCCTCAAACTCCCCCTAACATTAACGGAGTTGAAACAAGCACAACTAAAATATTCTCCCCCTTTTTGTCATAAGCAAAAAGAAAAGCTAGGGAATTTAAAGCTCATCAAAATATGGGACTAAGAAAAAAATCTCACCCTGAATCAAGTAATACTATGGAATTAAAGTTTCTCCCCCTGAATTTAAGGTTCTCCCCCTAAATCAAAGATTCTAACTTGATTCAAGATCAAACAATATAGGAAGCAACAAGGCATAGGTTTTGGTTTTGAAAAAAAAATTTGCATGGTAATGTTTATTTCTTAAACTCCCCCTCAATGCCAAAATTAATCTGTAAACACAATTTATCGAACATAAAACGATCCAGAATATTCAGAAAATGAAACACTCATATAAATCTTGACAAGTTCATTCATAATATTCAAAAGACTATATAACACATAATGAAGTCAAATAGAAAATAAAATTAAGAAATGCAAAGACTAGGCATTACAACCAAAATGTTTTACTTTCCTAAGCAAATAACAAAATACATGAGAAAACATAAAATCCTAATCTATGGGAATGTCCTCGTCGTCTAAATCAAGCGTAGGTGTAGCAGAAGACGCAGGAGCAGCAGGAGGAGCAACCGGAGATGGAATGCCAGTGGACCAGAGGCTACGTGAAATGTCATCAAAACGCTTATCCATAGAGTCAAGACGACGATCCACAGACCCAAGGTGACGATCCACAGAGTCAAAACGAGTCATCATCAGAAGCATATACTCCTCCAGGCGTGCAAAATCAGCACGGGATGCATATTGAGTGCTAAAAGTAGAAGTACCAGCCTCGGCGCGGAATGATGGACCAGCCTCATGATCGGATGATGGACCGGGCTCGGTAGTAGGTAGATAGAGATATGGTTCCGAGGGTCGTGGAGGAGGAGAGTCCAGAGAGTGAGGAGGAACCGGAACATTATCTTGACGAGCAATCCACTCACCATTTGGAGCCCGAATGATTCCCATCCGTCCCAAGGTTTGTGGAGAATAGATGTCGGACCGGCGAAGTTCACAAAATTTGGAGGACGAAGGAATAGGAATGTCCATCTTTTTAAACAAGTTCATAAGGAGTAAATTGAATGGAAGTGAACATGAGATAGTATCAGCCATGTCAGCCAATTGAGCCACGATAATATATCCTAAATTGAAAGGAGTGTTAGAATACATACGCTGAAGAACATAGAGATCCATGTAGCTAACATGATCTCGGTGACTGGCACAAGGAAGAACATTGTACTGAAGGGAATGATGAATAACACGTGCCCTAATGTTGAGATGTTTCGACTTGGGCTTAACATGATAATCGTTATTCGGATCACGAAGAATTTGACGCAAGAGAATATCGCCCTCTTCCTTCTTGTGAAAAGAAGGAGGAGTGTGAGCATTGTAATATCCTGTCGACAAAAGACCTTGGGGACACTCAAGGAATACATTAAGGAGATGAGGAGTGATCTCAATCTCTAGCCCATAAAGAAAGCTCTTCACAACTAGAGGATGATTAGTGTATGACAAATTTGCATAAAACATGCGTATTGTCTTTTCAAAAAATGGACCATTGAGAGAAAATAACTTACGTAAACCCATATAGGTATACGTATCCGCTAAATCAAGACTAGATAAACGCTCGAAATCAATTTTCCTAGAAGGAATCAGGGAACGATTTTTGAAATCATCATCATAACGTTTCTTACATTCGTCATTGATGAATAATTGAGACCTATAAACTCCAGTATTTTCGAAAGTTTGAAGAAAAGTGCGTTTCCTCGGAGTACGACTAGACATTGTGAAATTTTAGATAAAAAGTGAATGGAACCCTAAGGAAATGCTAGACAAACAAGAACAAAGGATGATAAATTGATAAACAATGACAACAAAAGTTGAAAATAGGAGAGAAATACCAAAATGAGCAATGGAGAGGCGTCGGAGGTCGCGGGGAGATGAGAAAACGGCAAAAGGATGCAGAGTTAGGGTTTTGGAAGTCCACAGTCCATTTTTAAAATGCGTTTGCGGACGCAGCGGACGACATTTATTAGCGTCTGTCTCATCCGCAACTCACCACAAATGAGGCAAACTTGAAATTTTGAGTAGGCGAACGGTAAGGATGCCATTTATGGCGTCCGCACAGAGTAATTCTTAATATTTTGGAGCACTTTAATAATCTAACTCGATGCTTATCATAGAGATCAACAATCCAACTAGCTAGAATAATAAAAATGATTATTTAGATGGAATTGAAGCTATTTTATTAATAAAGATCAAACCAAGACGAATTCGAATCCCACAAAATGTCTTTTCATCCAAAGGTTTGGTAAAAATATCGGAAAGTTGATTGTCGGTGGAAACAAATTCTAGAGACACATCACCCTTATTGACATGATCACGAATGAAGTGATACCTAATCTCTATGTGTTTGGTCCTGGAGTGAAGAATCAGATTTTTCGAAATGTTGATTGCACTTGTGTTGTCGCACATAATTGGAATATTCTTAAACAATTGTCCATACTCTTTCAAAGTTTGCTTCATCCAAAGCAATTGTACACAACAACTCCCGGCTGCAATATATTCACTTTCGGCGGTAGAAAGTGCAACCGAGTTTTGTTTCTTAGAAAACCATGATACTAGTGATTCTCCAAGAAATTGACAAGTGCCACTAGTGCTTTTCCTATCCACTAGACTACCCGCATAGTCAGAATCAGAGTAACCAATTAAATCAAAATTTGTACCCTTAGAATACCACAATCCAAGACTAATAGTCCGACTTAAATATTTAATAATCCTTTTGACAGCGTTTAAGTGTGACTCTTTGGGTGAAGATTGAAATCTAGCACATAAGCATACACTGAAGAGAATATCGGGTCTACTAGCGGTCAAATATAATAGAGATCCTATCATACCACGATATTTCTTTATGTTCACATCTTTTCCATTTTCATCCTTTCCTAATTTTATAGTAGTGCTCATGGGAGTCCTAGAGGGTTTGAAAGATTCCATACCGAAGCGTTTTATAAGCTCCTTGACATATTTTTCTTGATTTAAGAAAATTCCATCATAAAATTGTTTAACTTGTAAACCAAGAAAATATTTCAATTCTCCTATCATACTCATTTCAAACTCACTTTGCATTAAATTTACAAATTGATCACAAAGTGTGCCATTGGTGGAACCAAAAATAATATCATCAACATAGATTTGCACAATCATAATATCTTTATCATTGTGCTTGACAAAAAGAGTGGAATTTACTTTTCCTATTTTGAAATCTCTCTTTTTCAAAAATTTGCTTAATCTCTCATACCAAGCTCTTGGTGCTTGCTTAAGTCCATATAGAGCCTTATGAAGCTTATATACATAATCAAGCTTATCATAAACTTCAAATCCTAAAAGTTGCTCAACATAGACTTCTTCTTCAATAAAACTATTTAAGAATGCACTCTTTACATCCATTTGATAAAGAGTGAAATCCTTATAACAAGCAAAAGCCAAAAGCATTCTTACCGACTCTAACCTAGCGACCGGTGCAAAGGTTTCTTCAAAATCAATTCCTTCTTCTTGCTTATAACCTTGTGCAACTAATCTAGCTTTGTTTCTAACAACTACCCCACTCTCATCTAGCTTATTTTTGAAAACCCATTTTGTTCCAATAATAGATTGATCTTTAGGCCTAGGAACAAGCTCCCATACATTGTTCCTCTCAAATTGGTTCAATTCTTCTTGCATAGCAAATATCCAATTTTCATCGGTTTCGGCCTCAACAAAGTTTTTGGGTTCAACTTGAGAGATAAATGTTGAATTAGCACATTCATTCCTAAGAGAGGCTCTAGTTCTTACTCCTAGGTTAGGATCACCTAGAATATCCACCATAGGATGACTTTTGGCATATCTCCAATCCCTTGATAAGTCATTATGGTTTTCAACTCTTGAGGTTCCCTCTATGGATTGTTCTTGGGATTCTTGAGGAGAACTTTCAAGAATCTCTTTTCCCTTATCACTTAGAGAGAGATTTTCAAGATTATCCTATAAATCTTGAGTTGGTCTCTCAACACTAGAGGTAGGAGTGGATTCATCAAAAGTGACATGCATGGATTCTTCCACCACTAATGTCCTTTTATTGAAGACCCTATATGCTTTGCTAGTTGAAGAGTATCCAAGAAAAATTCTCGTATCCGTCTTGGAATCAAACTTACCTAGATTGTCCTTAGTATTGAGAATAAAACATTTGCACCCAAAAACTTTGAAGTAACTAACATTAGGAATCCTACAATTCCAAAGTTCATAAGGAGTCTTATCTAGAGTAGGACGGATAGATACACGATTGAGAAGTTATGTTCAATGCCATGTTTTTGACACAAGGCATTAAATTGTTTATTTTCGAACTCCCCACCATGATCACTCCTTATAGTGATAATGGTAAGTTCCTTCTCATTTTGAACTTTCTTCCTAAAACTAGAGAATACTTCAAAAGTTTCATCTTTTGTTCTCAAAAAAAAAACCCAAGTGTAACATGAAAAATCATCTACAATTACAAATGCATAATGTTTTCCTCCTAAGCTTGAAACTTTAGATGGACCAAAAAGATCCATGTGAAGCAATTGAAGAGGCTTGGAAGTAGAGATATATTGTTTGGAAGAGAAAGAGCTTTTTGTTTGGTTCCCTTTTTGGCAAGCTTCACAAACTCTATCCTTTTCAAACACGATTTTTGGAAGACCCCTAACTAGATTGTTTTTCGATATTCTAGCTAAGGTATCCATGCCTACATGTCCTAATCTCCTATGCCAAGTCCATGAATTTAAAGAATCACTAGCTCTAAAACATTTTTCAACATCACTAGAAATACTAGATAAATCAATAGCATAGATATTTTCGTGTCTATAACCCGTAAATAAAACTTTGCCATTTGAATCATCAATGATCATGCAAGACTTAGATTCAAAAATAACTTTATATTCTTTATCACATAATTGACTAATACTCAATAGATTATGCTTCAACCCATCAACAAGTAAAACATCTTCAATAATAGGGTTGGAAACATTACCTATATTACCAATACCTCTTATTTTTCCTTTTTGATTTCCTCCAAATTCACATTTTCTTTCTTGTCCTTGATGGAGGTGAATCTTGAAAAATCTCCCGTCATATGTCTTGAACAACTATTGTCCAAGTACCATTGATCCTTAGCGGGAGGTGCTTTAACCTACAAAAAGTAAATCAAGATAATTTCTTTGGTACCGAAACCATTTTGGGTTCTAAAGGGTTAAATTTAGTTCCTTTCGGAACCCACACATACTTAACAATCTTTTGATTTCCAATATTCTTTGATGGACAATCAAATGACTTATGACCTATAGCATTGCAAGTGAAACAAGTAGTTGATTTAATAAAGAAATTCTTATAACTCTTTTTATTTTGGAAAGGTTGATATCCCAATCCGGCTTTATCAAATGTCAATTTTTGCTTACTTAGAAGCATATTTAAGTTCTTACTACCATTTGTGAATTTCAATACAATTTTATTTAGTTTCTCATTTTCCTCCTTAAGCATATTATTCTCTTCTTCAATAACCTTAATATGCTTGTTTAAGTCATCATTATTCAATTTTAAACTAGCATTTTCATTTACATCTACTTTTTCATTCCTTGCTTGCTTCTTCACTAACAATTCATTTTCCGTCTTTAACCTTTTATACTTGTTAGTCAAAATATCAAATTCTCTAAACAATTCATCAAATGCATCATCTTCTTCATTATTACTCTCATCACTAGAGTCTACATTATATTTATTAGAAGAAGAGTCACTTACCTCAGCATCGTTTGCCATAAAGCACATGTTGGCAACTTCTTCTCCTTCGGTTGACGGTTCCTCATCGCTATCATCGTCCTATGTGGCTTTGAGCGCTTTCTTCTTGGACTCTTTTCGGTTCTTCTTCTTATCCTTTTCAAGATAGCAATCTGTCTTTACATGCCCGGTCTTTCCACATCCGTAGCAAATTGAAGGCTTTTTGTTATGAGGTCTCTCTCCTTTGTACTTATTTTTTCCTTGGTATTTTCTTCTTTGAAGTATCCTCATCTTCCGGTTTATCAAAGCCAGCTCTTCATCCTCATCATCCTCATCATCCTTATCAAGCTCCGTTCCCTCCGAGTCTTCACCTTCTTTGCTTGAGGAGCTTTAAGAGCTATGGACTTCTTTTTGGGATTCTCTGTCTCCAACTCCTTTTCTTTTTCGCTTGCTCTCAATCTAATCTCATGTGTCATTAGAGAACCGATGAGCTCCTCTAATGACATAGTTGATAGATCCTTAGATTCAAGCACCGCAGTAACCTTTGGATCCCATTTCGTTGGAAGACACCAGAAAATTTTGCTGCACATATCTTCATCTGAACATTCCTTACCAAGAGCTTTCAAACTATTAGTAAGGTTAGTAAATAGAGTAAACATTTGAGCAATAGTTTCACCCTTATCCATCTTAAACATCTCATAATCATGTGCAGTCATAGTTAATTTATCTTTCTTAACTTAATTAGTGCCCTCATAAGTTACTTCAAGTCTTTTCCAAATTTCATAAGTACTATTGCAACTTTGTATTCTATTAAATTCACTAGCACTTTGAGCACAATATAATTGATTAACAGCTCTAGCATTTAAACTAACTTTACGACCTTCCGTTTCATCTATTTCATCTAATTCCTTTGGTACTTTTACCCCATTTACAACTTTAGACGGAACATAAGGACCATTTTTTACTATTCTCCACATCTCAAAATCTATAGCTTGAATAAATATCATCATCCTAGCTTTCCAATGTGGATAATTATCACCATTAAAGAAATGTGGTCTATTTGTTGTTTGTCCTTCCATGTTTGCACTATTTGAGTTGGATGCCATATTATCAAAAATATAAATTCACCTAATTCACAATTAATAAGTGGTTCTAACCTGCTCTGATACCAATTGAAGGATCGAAATAAACCTAAAAGGGGGTGAATTAGGTTATTTACTAAATTTCGTGCGATAATAATTTTTCTAACTAATGTCAATTTAATCACAAAGCAATCACAATAAGACAAATAATATAGGATATAGAGTTAGAAATCTTGACACCGAGTTGTTAACGCGGTTCGGCAAAGCACGCCTATGTCCGCGCTTCAAGGTCCTCCCTTGAAGATGTATTCAACTAACCACGTCCGGTTATAATTGATTGAACTTGCACGGGTGTCAATCGAACCTTTACAATAACTTAATTTTCTCTCGGAAAATGTTGAGCTCTCACAAATACAACAATCTTTCCAAAAATTTAATGATCTCACACAAGCACTTTGGAGGATGTTTTATCACTCAAATTCGTATATAAATGTTGAGTCAGAAATTTGGCATCGCTTCGCTTAATATCGCTTCGGTTACTTCCTTCTTCGAAGTCCTTCTATTTATAAACTTTCCCAGTGCGGACGTCCTCAACACCTTTAGGATCATTCGCAGTCGAATGTTGGAAAATAGCCATTGGAGAAATCTTTGTACTTGCGGACGCCATTCTCCCATTCGCACCGTCCGCATGAATCGTCCGCATTTAATGGACAGAGGCAAATCAGACGCAAAATCTGGCGTCTGCGTGAATCGTTCGCGTTGAGCTCTGAAAGACAGATTCATATAGGACGTCACGGATTGGCGTCTGTGGCGTCCGTGGCTATGTAGTCAGCTTCTTCTCCTGTCCGCTTCGCTGAAGGGACGCGGACGCAAAATGGTGTCCGCCACGTCCGTGTGACTCGTCCGCATGAATCTTCAAAATGGCAGATTCAAATCGGACGACTCGTAATGGCGTCCGTGGCATCGGTAACGTCCTCTCTAACATAGTTTGCATTGAGGACGCTGAATCCGGACGCCTCCACACCATCCGCACTTCATCAAACTGCGTCAGCATGTGTACTTGACACTTCAATCTTGCACAAGACGCATCCTGTAAGTCATACAAATCTTTCATATCACTGCATAGACTTAGAAGAACATATTAAACAATCCCAATACCCTTGATCAAGGGTATTTCCAATTTAAACATAAAAAAAGATGATTATTAATTCAATGAATAAACAAATTTTACACTTTAGTTAAATTGCTCATCATCAAAATATAAATATGCCTAACACACTTAGGCTAATAGAGTTTGCTCTCTATTAAATTTCTGGTCGACCACCATTCTACTTAGGTTGATTGCCAGTTCCTATTTTGCTTGAGTTGAAACTTGTAAGTCCCCAATACTAAATCATTAACTACAAGGACTTCAAAAAATATATTAACACAACTAAATACCCATTTTAGAGGGTCTATTTAATGATAATAATTAATATGCATAATAAGAATAAAAACAACATATAAATATTTAAATCGCCCAACATCACATCATCAAAACAACTAAGTTTAATTCTAATTAAGCTAACACTTCATTCCGAGGGCGAGCGAACAGGGAGGACTTCGTTCTATGAAGGAGGGAACATGGAGGCCTTCGTTCCACTAGCAAATGATCCAGAAGGACCTCGTTCTGTAGTAGAGGGATCTCGTTCTGCAATAGAAGGATGCTCTTTCTGTAGTAGAACAAGTTTAATTAACCCACATATTCTACATATGTCCGCAGAACAACAGAATTTTACAAGGACTTTCCACGCTGTACAATGCATGGAAGGTGAATCTTCCCTAAGAGCAGTGTTGCCCATTTCCAGTTTGGCAGGAAGGTCCCCGCTAATGCCTTATCCTGCATCCACCAATGTACTGTTTTGCATATACTAGTGCACTATTCTACACCTGAGAGTGCCTCTCACTCTATTTCTTCACAGAGTCTTATGGCTTCACTTTCTTCATGGTTCCTAAAAGTTGTAGGGTGTATTGTCAACTATTGCGAGGTCCCAATTGACCTTCACCTTGTCTCATCGACACTAAGCAATTCTGGTTGACCTTTGCTTTATCTTGTTGATGTTGTGTTGTCCTAGTTGACCATAGTCATGTTGGGTCAACTCCAGCTATGTCACCTTGACTATTGAGTTGCTCGATTTGTAAGTCTTGTATTTCGTTGATCTCAGCCATGTCTTGTCGACTCGGTGTCATTCTAGTTAATTGTGGTTGTGCTTGGTTGACCACACTATTGTCTCATGAAATTTGAGGTTTAGTGAATTTTACTCAGCTTTGTCAGCCATATCTTGTTTCCAGTCAGTATGGCTTCTCAGTTCAATGTGTGGATTCCTGTTGTTCCTTGACTCATGCCCAGAAGTCTTGTGCTAATCCTTACGGTCTATTTTTGATTTTAGGTTTTGAGACTTCTGTTTTGTCTCTAGCGATTGTTTGGGGTTCTTGGCCTTGGTTCATGACCCGTTCCTTTTATCCCTTGTATGATTATTGAGATTTTGACATTGGTTTTGTCATAGGTTCCAGAGATCTCACTGCTTTTGACTCTCACTTCTGATAGCGTGTGGAGTTGGCAAGTCAGTAAGGTAGTGGATTGCATCATGATTTTCTAACTAATATTTTGGGAGATACAACACTTGAAAACCCGACGGGGACTGTTTTGACAACACGTCAGTTTTTACGTATATTTATATATGTTTTCTCATGTTTACTTTAGCGTACATAATATTCTATTTTGGTATTCTATTCATATATTGGAGGATGAATCCTCTTAATGATTTGGGCAGTCTTGGCACTAAAGTATCACGAGTCTATCCCTTGTAATCTTCTGCTACATGAAGATTGTTTGTTTGTACATGCGAAAAGGGGTAATAAGGCACCAGTGACATGTCCTCAGGTTTCGAATCTTAAAAGTCGAAAGGGTGATAGGGCAGCGATGACATGTTCCTTGGATTTTGAGTCCCTAAACCTAGCTAGAGTTTTAGTCACACAGATTGGAAGATTGTTAATCACTGAGTTTTGTTCGTTCAGTACATTTTCATTTGATGGGTAGTATGATTGCTCGTAGCTCTGCTCATCGACAACTCTCATCAATGTGGGTCCAGTAGGTAGCTAGTTGAGGAGAAATCCATCGCCGATAATCTTATCCGTTATTTGATATCAAAGATAGTGTTGCCGCCTGGTCTATGGACCGCCGGACACCTTTTTCTTCTAACTCATAAGGTGTTGCCAATCGACGGATTGCCGCCTTTCTATTATATGTGATGGATGGGTCCTTGTCTGACCATCCATTTTTACTAATTACGCTTTCAAAATAAAAACTATGTCGGCTTATCTTGGTGATATAGTTGTCTATGTATAGAGCGTGTTTTACAAAGCCTCATTGATTTGAAACAACCCGTTTTGCCTTTTTCAAAACATCGAGATTTCAAAAGTTCCTTCTTTATATTAAAAAGCATAACGGAAGCCTTTTCTTTTTAAAACATGTGAGGTAAAGATAAATTTCTTCTTTAATCCTTAGAATGTACAACTTTTATTATAATCATTTTACAAATACATTTCGAAAGTGAAAAACTCTCCTTTTCCTTCATCCATTAGCCTAGCCAGCACAAGATCCACAATGCATAAATCCTCCATCAATTGCTCATTTTCTTGTTACCGTGCTTACCTACATGACAAGACTTAAACTATGAGCCTAATGCTCAGTAAGGAATGAATATCTAAGCACAATATCTTATCCTCGAGAAACATGTTGTATAATAAACATGATATGCATATGTTATGCAATTTCATAAAACATGAATTTTTCTTTAGTATTTCCTTTCACAATTTAATTTTACAGTCACATAATAGTCCAAACACTTGGAGATTACTAGGCCAAGGGAAAAGATACATCTTAGGGTCCATCTCAGGAAGAACCATCACTCAATCTCGACGAGGGAAGAGATACATCATCTAGTAGTTCTTCCAAGCATAACCGTTGCTGATCCCCCTATCTCCAATGCCTATTTACAATTATTCTTTCCATTTACAATTTACCAGTTAATTCTTTTTAGCATATAATAGTTCAGACGATTGGAGATTATCGGGCCAAGGGAAAAGATACATCCTAGGGTCCATCTTAGGCAGAACCGTCACTCAATCCCGACGAGAAAAGAGATACATCATCTAATAGTTCTCCCAAGTAGGACCACTATTGATCCCACTACCTCCAATGCCTATTTAGGTTTATTTTCGTTGTTATGATTTTCTTTTTTGAAACATATGCATAAAAAGTTTTTGTATATTTTCATTAAAACCATGATGCATGACTATGAATGCTTACAATAGTCATCAAAAGCACATCCTCAAGCCATTTACATAATCACAATCCTGGAAACTTCAATGTCTAATAATCCAAACAAACATCATAGCCTCAATCAACAATATGATCAATTGAACCTAATATCAAATTCTTAACAACAACAATAAAATCCTAATAGTACAAACATCAAACAATCGAATCATCAAACAATAAATGGATCATTTGAACTTAGCATCTATCAAGCAAAAACATCAAACAACACCCTAATTCTTGTGATGCAACCTAAAGGTAATCACCTAAATTCATTACTTACCTTAATTTTATTTGAAGAAATGAGAAGAAACAACTCCCTTTAGGTTTCTTCTTCTCCAACTTGCCTCTTCCTCTAAGTTAAAGTCTCCTCCTCCTCCTCCTCCTCCTCTTCTTCTTCTTCTCAACCTCACGTTTCCTCTTCTCCTTTCTCTCGCAATCCTTCTCTTCTCCCAAGCTTTTTTTCTCTCTTTCCTCTGATGGTTCTTTCTCCATTTTCTAAAATCTCCCTCTTTAATATAGCTTAACCTCCTTCATCAGCCACCCAAGTATAAAGTGGTGTGCCCTCACAAATGAAGGGATGAGTAATCACTTAAAATCATCAACTTAAATCTTGACACATCATCTAAAGTCGACAACTCTTCACAGGTTGACCATAAATTTATTGATCAACCGTAAACCAACAATGGCTAAACTTTGTGTTTTCTCCATAAAACTTGTTGAACACTTTTCTTCAACCGATCGACCACAACTTTTTAATTTTACAATTTGTTTCAACACTGGTCAACTACTATATTTTTGGTCAACTAGTAATCCATCCGAGAGCTCCCAAAATGCCACCCTGTATAAAACCGGTCAATCAAACCTCCATTGATGGACCACTTTTCTTCCAAACTCACAATAACACAAACAACTCATAATCCCTAAAGGCTATAAAATTTCCTTCACAATTAAACTTCATTTAATACAATCCCAACAATTGTTCTACTCAACTATCCTTCAAATATAACCATTATATCATCTTAGGCCTAGCATGATAAGAATTCAGGGTATTACATCGATAGCCCATGGGGCCTGATTTGAAAAATATGATGAAGAGATTTTAAAGTTGATATAAAAATCCATGTATGGTAAAAAGAAGCATTAAACCATGGTTTTCTGAAAGGAAGGTAAAACCAATTTTTTGATGCATTGCATATAGTATAGATCCCCTTACTAAGTTTGTCACTTATCCCATGACCTTTTTTTTTCAGGTTTAGTCGGAGGTTGTCTGGTGAGGTGTCCGAGGTGTGTGTTCGAGGTGTGGTTACCTCGGATTTGCATTCTTAGTGGTGTCTACTTGTTGTCCTCAATGAAGATTTATGTTTCTTGTATTAGTTTACTTGTTTTATCTTGGTGTTGAATGGTTTCATTTTCTACACAATGTTTTTCCTCCATGTTATTTATGTTATCTTTAATCCTTGCTAATCACTATGAGGACCCTAATCCATGTGTTTTGAGTTTTGGGATTAATTTCATGTTAAGACTTCCGTTTTGTAACAACCCGTTTTCCTTTACTTAAAAACATAGCAATTTAAAGCATGTCTTCTTTGTAAAATGCATAGAATTTAAAACTTTTCTTTTTAATCAAATCATTCCATTAGAGTGCATAGTGGAAGACTTTATCCTTGATTCCAAAACATGTTCCACATCAATATTATAAAACATTCATTATATTTCATGATCATACTAAATTCCTTGCAGTACTCATAAACCATAACTACACAAGTATCGAAATACAATATATCAAAACATGTTATTTTGAGTCATAACCTATCAGTCAGTTTGCCAAGCAACACAAAAAGCTCAACATAGTAATAATCCATCAGCTACATATTTCATATGTCTTCTGTAGGATCGATATACATCTATAGAAGGGGGAGGGGGAGGGGTGAATATAGCGTTTTAATATTTTCGTGTGATATTTAATTTCTCTAAATCCCTAAGTGATTTATCGAATACGATTAAATAACCAATCACAATAAATGTGTAAATTAAAGAGTAAGGGTTAGAGAAGTGAACACGATATTTGTTTACGCGGTTCAGCAAACTTGCCTACATCAGCGCTCCAAGTTCCATTTGGAGATACACCAAGCAATTGGCTTACGGGTGCCAATAAAATCGTTTACAAGATGACTATTAAACGGGGCATCACCCTTGACTAATTATAAGGTCGTCAACCTTTGACTATTAACGGGTCGTTAACCTAAGTTTGACTATTGCGGGGTGTCACCCGTTGATTGAACTTTCAGGCGTTCAATCGAACCGTTGAGTATTTCGGGTTGTCACCCTTGTGTGATGAATTCTAAGGGAATCACCCTTCACAATTTAGCACAATATATGATTCAAAAATTTAAACCGCAATCTTTCTAATCCGAATTCTCCCAAATATAACTCGCAAGTTTATGTATTGGGGAGAATTGGATTTACAATAAAAGCTCACAGTGGGTAATATTTGAGTATTGATTTCAGCAGGGCTTCGCCTCGAATATTCGATCGTTGTGGAGAGCTTGGAATGAATTCATATTTATAGGCAATGGACTTTTGGATCATCCTCACCCAGTTTCGAACGTCCACACGTAGCCGTTAGAAAGTATCTGTTGAAATTCCTCCGTTGAAAATATAGCCATTATGCACAATCTGGAACTTTCGGACCCGGGGCCTCGTACGCAATCTCGTCCAAATGTCCACTTCGAACGTGAAACATCGTCCTCATGTCGATGTAAGTTCGCCTACAGTTTCACACATTTTGTATAGATTCAAAGCGGACGTGGGGTGAATTCGTCCGCAGTAGTCTGCATCTTCATCCGAATTGCATCTTAAATATTACAGATTCAAAACGAACGTGGACGTTCTTCATCCGTAGTCGTCCGCAATACTAGCCTTTACATTGGGATGCAAAGTCTCGTCCTTAGTCTCGTCCTGACTCGCAGCTCTGGAGAGTTTTAGACGCGGGTATTCGTTCACAGTAGCGTTTGCATGCATCCGCAAGGCCACATAACAGATTGGGACGCATTTTCTCTTCCGCAGTCTAGTCCTCACTTTCACTCCAAATTTAACCTTGAACTATATTGAGTCCTTAAAAGATATTCAACACTACATAGACTCAAATAAACATGTTTGCACATTAATAATACCCTCAATACAGGTATTTCCAAATAAACATGGATATAAATATAATTGTAAAACGATAAGAATAATATTCAAAAAATACAGAATACAACAGAAATTATAACTTATTGATTTATTAAATTAATAAACATTTTAGTCATCATCAAAATAAAACTTAGCCTAGCAAAAAAGACTGACATCCTCATCCACAAATATGATCCTCACCTACATCACAAGATATAAATTAAGAGTCTAACACTTAGTAAAAGATATATTATGCTCATGCTATGCAACCTTAGAAAGCATATGCAATTTCTATATTAATTTCTTTTCTTTACCTTTACCTTTAACTTTAACTTTACTTTCACTGAACCATGTAGGCATTAGAGGTATCACCGTATAAGGGAGAGTGACACTTCTTGACCCACTCGGGTAACCAACTCAAAAACTCATACCTCACAACATCTATTCACATTTATTTCCATTTATTTATGTTTTCCTTTAGTTTCACTTACCCATACAGGCACTAAAGGTATCACCATACAAAGTAGAGTGACACCTATTGACCCACACAAGCAGCTAACTCAAGAACCTATACCTCATAGTGTCTATTTACGTTTATTTTCATATAATGTCAATTTTCTTTTCAAAACTTATGTATGAAACATTTTTGTACTTTTTATCAAAATCATGATGCGTGATAATGAAATGAATGCAATTCTATCATCTAATCACATAATAACAATGCAACATTTTCCACTTATTCATTCATTCGTTCAATTCAATCATCAAACAAACAATGTTTTAATCTTTCCAAAGAAACAATATTATCCTTATATCAATAAGAACGTGAAAGCATACAAACAAATCAAGTCATATAATAATACTAACCTTATATACACAACAAGTCATACAATTCTTAATTTCTTGTGATGTAGGCTAAAAGGGCCAAAAACACATATATCTCTTACTTTAGGTCCTTAGTGCAATTTAGCCTCAAGATGTTTCTTCTCAATACCTTCAAAATCAATAAATATTCATAAACAACACATGATAGAGTTACAATCTTTTATACATGCACACTAGGGTTTCTCCAAACTTTCACCTATCTTTGATCGATCATAACCTTCACACTACTCATCCAAATTCATAAATTTTAGAACCTACTTCTTCCTTAAATTGTCCTTAATAGTATATGCAATTGACTTAACTTAGAGATTTCGAAAAACAAATAATCAGTAACAAATATTAAAATCGTCCAATTTCAACCTTTCCCTCCACTCCCACATCATTCTTTCATTATAGCTTCTATAACATCGTAAAAATTCTTAACAAAATCATGAAGCAGCTTAACATACCTTGAACTTTGAAGAGAGAAAAGATGAAGAACTCTAAAGAGGTTCTTGAAAGATTGAGAGAATTTCCTTTTTTTTTTGAAAGAGTTTAAGTCCTCCAACCCTTAAATCCTTAAACTATCTTCTTTCTCCAGCTCTAAGTTGCAGGTGCAACTGAGGAGGGCATATATCGTGGATCCCACCTCATGTGTCTCCAATTAAAATCAAACATCTCATAAAATTTGGCGACTTTTGGCATTAACGGTTGACCAACTTTCATCGGTTGATCGACCACAAAACAGCCTGAGATAAAACTTTGAATATTCTTCATTATACCAGTCGATCACCTTCCTTCAATTGATCGACCACAATTCACAAACTTATAATTTGTATAGACGCTGGTCGTTCACCGATCGTCCAAAAATTTCCTTACTTTTGAATATGTATAGAAGCTGATCGACTACTAAATTCTTGGTCGACTAGTTACTCACCCAAAAAGCTTCTAAACTTTAAATCTATGTACCGTCGATCGTTCAACTCCTGATTGAACGACCACTCCTTCCATCAAATATTCCATAACCACTTAAATCTCTCCTCCTCCATAAGCTATAACATAAATTCTCACCTTGCATTGTATATCACAATTGCAAACACATTACAACTAATAAATATTGCTATAACAAAATCTTATACTTACCATGATAGGGTCGACCCTACCCAAGAGTTGGACGATTAGGTTCTCTTCGAGGATAAGGTCGCTCGACTTAGAGTTTCTGTTAGGCATGACTTTGAGTCGTGACAACAAATTACAACATATAGACTTTTATAGTTCTCAAATATTACTTGAATAGTTCTATGTTGTGCTATAATTTTGTATTTATTATTATTTTATTGTGCTTGTAAAAGCTAAGAGCACCTTAGACAACTTAGTTGCTCATTTCTTGGGATGGTTTTGGCCTCCTTGAAGAAAAAGAGTCAAGACATTAACATTCCTATTTTGAGAAATACGTGGGAAAAGATGAAGCATGTCCACCAGAGAGTAGCATATTGCACTTGAGGTTTGAACGTAACTTTCAATTCCCTCTAAGAAAATAATTTATAATGTCGGAAGAAAACAAATAAATGAAAGGGATGACAAGAGTTTAACATAGGAGGGATGAGACATGAAAATATATAACAAATAAAAAATGAGAAAGATGACAACACTGTACCTTCTTGGTGCAAGCATGTATAAAACATAAAAGTGATTAGACATTATTTTATTTTTTTAAAACAAGTATTCTAAAATAAGCATGCCAGGGATAAAACACAAAACGCGAGGGACAAAACAAACTTATTTTCGTTGTTTCTCATTTAAAAAATGTCACATTTATTTTTAAATGTAGAAGACAAAATGGATGGACATAGTAAGTATCGTGTACCTTGAAATAAAACATTTGTCTATTCTTAGGGTGTACGACCAACCCTAAGCCAACGCATAAGACACGACTCTACGTGGCTTAAATGCCGCGCATGCTGCTCGCCCACAACCAACTATTTTAACGCCACCCCCACCTTCCCCGCTCTATAAATATCCTGTCATGCCACATTTCTCAAACGCCCTCCTCCTTTCCCGGCCAAAGCCACGGCCCCGACGCTGCCAGTGGGAAATCCATTCAGAAATTATAACCCAGACAAGGAGGTGAGGGAGACATGGCCGCCCCCGTCGCAGAGGGGCTCCTTCGATCAGTCTACGAGGGCTGCATCGCCGGCTGTGACAGCGAGATCGACCGCCGACCATATCATCGCAACTGCAGCTGCGCCCTTCATAAGTCGAAGAGTAGTAAGCATTGCTCGCATAGGATGTCTAAATGCAAGAGCGTGAAGTATCCAATTAGAAGGGCGTGGAGCGAGGGGTGTTTGGCTCTGGTGGCTTCCTCTGGATCTGCTCATTCCTCGCCGTCTTCTTCGCCGGTGGTGATGGCAAAATCTCAATCGGGGGCGTGTAGTGAGGAGTAAAGAAAGACTTCATGGGTATTTCTTCTGGAATCAATGCCTGTTATTTTAAGATTGAAAAAAATGTTCATATTGAAAATTCTCTCTGATCCTTCACTATAAATAGCCATTAACATTTCCTGATAATTACTTGTCTTCGGAATCTCTTGTAATTTTTTTGATAATATACATGGGCATCGCGTATTCTTGATCGAAATGTCGAAGTGGCTGGCCGGCGATGTGGGTGGGATCCCACCGGCGGCTGCATTTGTTGAATAATTCCCAGAATAGTTAAAAATAATGAGATGAATTTTCAGCTTTTGATTCTCGGCCATTCTAATAAATTAGAAAGAACTACGCATTGGTTGTGCCCGACGAAGGAAGAAACACTTTCGTAGGACAACAACAAATGTCAACGTGCAAGGAAGGACGATAATTATGTCTGCTTTTGGAAGCAGACATTATTTTAATATTAAACACTACCTGTTAATTATATTTTATGCCCATATCATGTTTGTATTTTAGGAATACCCGACGTCAATTTCATTTTTGAGGAGCTAATTCTTGGAGTTTTGTTTTTATTCTAAAAGTCAACACCAACCAAGCTGAACCCAATTAAACTTATTTTCTAAAACCATGTTTTTAGTCTCACAACTCAACTAATTTTCTTTTTTTATCCAAGATTGAGTTGAATGGAAAAACCAAATTAAACATCAAATCCTAAAATTAATATCTTACTTTCAAAATCATGTAATTTTAGTCCAAAAAAACATTCACATAAACTTTAAGGGATTCTTGTAGTGTACTGTACAATCAAGGCTATTTCTAGAGCTCCTCCAGGGACACTTACTTTGTAAAGAATCATAATCTTTAATGGTCTCTATGAGATTGGGTTCAGTGAAGTTATTTTACAGAAGAGAAATAATACTATCATAGTTTCTAACATCTAATCTATATAATATGATCAAAGAATGAATGGTTGTGTAAATCATTCATGACTCATTTAAGTTAACTTCTGCAAAGGTGGAGTCAAACATGGCAAGGAGCTGGCCTAAACTTGTTTAATTATTTTAACTGCCATCTAACCTGATTAACCTAAATTAGAGCCTATTTTGTTATTGTGACGTAAGTTGCATCATTTAACATTAAAATGTACTTAACCCTAGCCCTAATCTATTGATCTCAATAATTTGATGTTGCCCACTGTTATACCCGACCCGATTTTTAAAATAAAATTGTTTAAAAATTTTAAAGGGAGAAAACAACCCCCTTTTGGGGTTTGTTGCCAAAATATGGGGGAGACCCCCCTATTACAGACAAGGACGGAGAAGTTTCACCATTCGTCACGACCTCTCCTCTTTTCTTGTTTCCTCTTTACAAATTCCTTCCTTTGGTGAACCGATAGTGAGTATGGGGCGAAATTTCTCTTGCGCTTGTTCTTCGTGGTCCTTCGCCAAGGTATACTTCGTATTTTCCTTGGGTGTTTTGTGTTGTTCTTTCCGCGAGATAGAGAGTAATGGGCATATTTTTTTCTTTTGAAATGTTGGAAGTTTAATATCGATGCTGCGAGAACGGTTCCGGCAAGGCAAATTAGTGCGTGAGGTTGATTCTTTAGGGAAGAAGAGAAATTTGATTATTCTTTTCTTTGAGAAATCACTGTTTGGTTGTTGGGATTAAAATAGTGATTATGGTTCGTTTTTCTGTGTTGTTCCAGAAGGATTTAAGTTTTTTTTTTCTTTGGAAAACTGTGTTCTTGACTGGATTTTAAGTTTTGGAATTTATTGATTAATTCAAATATTTTCTGTTAGATTATATGGCTTGGATGTACAGCCGAAAATTGGACGAAGAATTCCGATAGGAATTCTTGACCTCTACCAATCGACTATTTCGTTGTGTCTGTAATATCCCGACTCTTCATATCGAAAATTTAATAAAGATAAATTAGAAAATGATTGGAAATATTCAGACTAGTTGGATATTCATCGGGATATTACCAAGAACATATTCGTTCAATCATAATTTTTGAGAATTTATTGGATGATAGTTAAGATTAATTTGGAATGAGTATTTTATTGGGTCATTAAATTAAACAAGGAAAATTATCTCGAATTGTGTATTTGGAGTTTTCGGACACATGCGGACGACGTGCGGACTGGGCGTTGCGTCCAAAAAGTATTGCGAGTCATCCCTCATGTTTTGGGACGAGGCGGGGATGACATTTCGCGTCCGATCGTGCATTTTCGGACGAGTCAGGACGAATGCAGATGATTGAGGACGAGAAGAGTTCAAATCCGTGCAATTTTGGTGACTTTTCGGATGAATGCGGTCGAGGCGTGGATGCCTTTCCTCGACTGAAAAATGGGGATTTAGTAAAACATGAGAATTAAAGGGGTTGAACCAGTTTACCATGAATCGATCCGGTTCGAAGGCAAATGAGAAATGATTTATGGTTGAATTTTTTAAAAGATTTATTAAGTAGATGAGGAAGAGAGAAATTAAGGGAAAAATAATGTAAAGGGGAGGATTTAAAGTGAATGAAGAAATGAGATTAAATGAAGGGTTGACTGAATCGGTTCAAGGATGAACCGGTCTAGTGCATAAAGCAGAAACAAATGGCCCACGACCATTTGTTTTGTCTAGAAAGAAGAACGAGAGAGAGAGAGAGAGAACAGGGAGATGGAGAGAGAGCGAAGACAAGGGAGGAGGAGGAGACACGGGTGAGGCAAGCGCGACGGTGTGTTTGGGCAGCTCCTTCGCGACGGCGGGCGTGCGAACTGCGGGTTACAGCTTGCGGATGGCATCACGGGTCGCAACTAGGGCTCGGGTTGTGGCTCATGGGTCTAAATCGGAGCTCCCGCTGGCTGCGTTTTCTGAGGTCGTGATATGCTGCAGCGCTTTGTCGATTGCGGTGACCAGCGACGATGGAATGGTGATCGACATGTGGGATTGGCGAAGGCAAGGAACTGGCTGTCTAGATTGGAATGGCTGAGGGACTTGTTGTCCAGTTTGCGATTCGATCTAAACCAGTCCTTACTGGTTCTAGCTCTATAGAAGTCAATAGCATGGACAGGCATGGGAGACAAGGTATGGCTTGGTGGTAAGGCACGGGTGTCTGAGGCAAGGTCAGTGGTGCCTCTGGTGAATTGAAAATGCAGAAGAAAAGGGCAGGAGTTGGCAGAAATGCTCTCTAGTGAGCTGTGCTATGGGAGAAGAAGAGAGTAAGAGAGAGAACAGAGTGTGCTCTCTGTGAAGAAAAGGAAAAGGGAGAAGGAAAAAGGAGAGATGAAGAAGTAGGAGGGGCTGAAGAGAAGAAGCTTCTCAGGTGTTTTCTGGTAAGATGATTTCTTCTCTTCAATGATTTTTTATGGATTATAGAAGTATACTCTATCGATGGAATGGTTCTCTGTTTGTGTTCGGCTGGTATATAGGTATATTATGTTGATGAATTAAGCTTTTGTGGGTTTCTGCTCCTTAGTTTTGTGGTGTGTTGGATGCTACTTTGGTTGCTTGCTACGTATTGGTTTCGTGAAGCATATATGTTGTGTATGTATTCTTTGTTGCCTAAAGTTGGTAGTGAATTGTTCTCTGTCAATTGTGCTTCTATAGATATATGTGCTCTGTTGAGTTAGTGTTAATGGATAATGAAATAATGCCCTGTTGTTAAGCTGCCTCATGGTTCCTTAAAGTATTCTTAGTGGATATATTGATTCAGTATGTTTGGATAGTTGTATTGATTGCCATTGTTGAGGGTTTGGTTGGTTAATGGGCTTCAGAAGGCTCCACTATTGGTTGGTTATTCGGCAATTGAGGATAGTATTATTGGACATTGATGAATATGAATCTGCGTTGTGGTTAGTTAATGCTCCACCGTTGGTTGCTAAGTTGTGAATATTGGAATTTTTAAGTGTTAAAGTTTATAGAATTCGATGAGAAGTTGTTAATGATAAATGTTTTTAATGTGAAGATATCGGAAAGAGAAAAATGATAACGATTAAGTGCTAATGCACAATAAAGTTTCGAGGTAAGAAATGGGTAGAGTGAGAGGCCCTACACCATTAGCATTGTCTTTCCTTTAATTGTTTGTTTCCATTTCTACTATGCTGCCATATTATGCCTATGCTGTTCGCAAGTTATTAATTTAATCTCTAAGCATGTTTAGGATGTTAGCATATTGTTATTGTTTCCTTTGAATAGCCAAGCACATCCACGTTGTTGTTGTTTTCTTTAAATTACTAAGCATGTCTATATCGTTTTCTCTTTCTTTAAATTTCCAAGCATGCCTATAATATTATTGTTTCCTTTAAATCGCAAAGATGACTACATTGTTATCACTTCCTTTAAATTAAAAGCATGTCTATATAGTATGTTAGTAGACTTTCATATCTCATACTTTTATATTGTTGTGATTACTATTTTGTGTCTCATACTTTTATACTATTACAATTACTACTTTTCATTGACATGCATCACGATAATGTTTCTCATTGACATGCATCATGATAATAGAAACAAGTAGGAAGTGCCACCTCTGGGGTGGTACTTATATGCATTATGTGAGGAAAACGGATAAATGAAATGAATGAAAGGAAATGAAAGGAAATGGGGAGTTGGGGGACAGACGGATAGTTCGAATCTAATTAGGTAGTCTGGACTAATTGCCCTCCCTTGTCGGGAACGGGACTAGCTATCCTAGGTGGTTAGAAGCCGACCAAGACTATACCTCTAACAAAGGTTACTCCAATCTCCCACTCGACGTACGAGTTATGAATGAAAGAATGAAAGAATGAAATGTAAAGAAAAGATTGGTTTGGAGTGGAACCTATTTCAAAAGAATTAAAAAGAGGCATGATCATACTGCATAACTCATTTCTTACTGGACCTTGGCCTCATAGTTTGCTAATGGTGTAGGTACACGCACGAGAAAATGAGGAATAGATCAAGAAATAGTTGATGAATGATTTGTACAGGCGGGACTTGTGGTTGGCTAGGCTAAGGAAAGTAAAAGAGAAAAAAGTTTTTATAAATTTAAAGTAATAATTTATTTATTGTCTTTTTAAAACGAATGATTTATGTTTCTGCTATAAAATGAGAAAAATGGATTTTTCAAATAAAGTCTTCTGCGGTTAATAAAGATTTAAGTAACGAGTTTTAAGTAAGATGTTTTAACGATCGGGTTTTTCTAAAAGAACTTTGATTTCAATTGAAAGATTTTAATAAGAATTTAGTTGTTTTATAAAAGTTTTAAATTTAACGCTTTTTTAAAGTAAAGAAAAATCCGGGTTGTCATAGTGTTATCAAAATTGGCCATGAATAGAGGTAAAGCGTAAGGAGACTTTGTACACAGACAGAGTGTTTTGCCACAGACGAGAGGGATTAAGTTAGACCCAATTTAATTAGGCTGGTTCCAAAGCACTATTTGGTCTAGACCTAAAACCCCTTTCATGACTAGATTTATATTTTTTCCCAAAAATTTTGATTTGATCATTCTTTGGTTGTTCTGGGGGCAGTATGAGATTGTATTGGGCCTCAGACCTTTGAGTTATTTTCTTATAGCCTGAAATTTAAATGATTAATTTAAAATTTTCCAATACTAGTTTTTAGTAAATTATTATGGTTAGGTTCAAAGACTTAGATAACTATTGGATTCGGTTGCCGTTGTGGTTTATTAGACTTTGATATTGGTAGGCCCAATTTCAAGGTAAGAGTTATTTTATAATTAATACACTTTAAATTTCTAAAATGTATAACATTTACTTTAATTGAGCATGTAAAATTTACCATTCAATTCTGTTACATTTATTTTTATATTTATTTACGTTTATTGTTAAATAGAATAATGAGACAGTTGTATGTGTCTTGTCTCTGAGTGCAAAACCCTAAACATAATCAAAGTCTGTTTTGCTGTTTGCGATCGTCTAAATATCACTGTTATTTTTAATTCTATTATATTTATTTATTGCTCGTCATTATTTCTTTCACATATTGATATGTAAAAATAAATAATTGATAAAGTGCGCATAATTCATATGATATAAATGTTGAATATAAAATTATGTCCCTACTGAGTTACATGACTCACTCCATGTTTATTTTTCCTTTTCAGGAAATAACCAGAAAAATCCCCAATTGCCACTATAGGAGTAGAAATTTGGAGATTTTTCCCGTGTAAATAATTTCTTTCTTTTATAAAGAGACTTGGAATATTTTAGTAAAATTTGTGCTTTAGTTTTATTTATAAGTTATTTTCGCATAGTTTTAGATTTTGTTATTATACACTACTATATTGTCACTTCTAGACCTTTACTTTGGGCCTAGTTTGTAGCATAGAATTTTAAGTTTTTCGTTGCTATTTATGGATTTAAAAAATGGGGGACAGTTTGATCTGTTTCAGACCAGATCACTCCTCAATCTATCTGAGGTCCCATTTGGGGCGTGACAAAAATTTTGGTATCAGAGCATGGTTAACATCCTCAAGAAGTGACATTAATAAAATAAATATTGTAGTGTTATATAAGAAATGAAATTACAATACCTTAAGACAAAATACAAAATTAATTTGCATTAAGATGCTACTAGAAAGGCATCTTGAGGTTACCTACTGATGGATGATGGTATTTCTCTAATCGGGCACAAGTCAATTGGAGTGGGCCGGATATAGTTAGAAATGATAAGGTGTATGCTTTGTAAATGATTAGAAATATCCTTTTTAAACATATGAGTCTGCAAACTCTTCTAGGTTATGTGTATAAGTTTGTGAAGTTTTAACTTGAGAAACTCATCTTAGATGGAAATCCAAAGTTCAGTTTTCTTCAAAAAATCCAATATCTGCCTTGTCTTGTTTGGAATTCGTTAGTTAGAATTGGAACCTTGCGGTTGTAGATTTTGATTAAAAAACTATTAATACAAATTTATGAATAGATCTTATTTGGAGTGTTTTGATACTAGTGTAAATTCAATAATAAGTTGTTGAGGATGTTGGTTTGAAGTCTGGAGTTATTCAAGTGGGTATTTCTTGAGAAACGACTACAACAGAAGTTTATCTGATTGAATATTATTTTGAAATGCTTAGGATATGGTGAAGAATTTAAAAGCCATTATTATGTCCGTGGAACACATGATTTATTTTGTTATAATTCATATTGAGGTAATGATGGAAAAATTTTAAGGATTAATTTCTGGTTGAAGCTATAAGGTTAATGAAAACTTAGGCAATGTTCAGTGCGTGAGGTGATTTAAAGATAGATTCTAATTTGGAATAAAGTAAACTCTCAATTCTTTTAGAATATAAAGTTTAGTGGTGAAGTTGATATATTACATTAGAACTCTAGATTACGACTAATGAAGTCGTATAACTAAAAAGCACTTTAGAACCAGGTTTACCCTTAGACTTACAAACTTAGTTCTATTATTGTAGGTTTGGGTATTATTTAAAATGTTGAAGCAAATTTTGTTAAGTGTTTGAGTAGATATGATAAATAATTGGAATGAAGTGATGAAATTAGAGAGGGATGCAAAGAATGAGTTTAAGGGAAGTCTTTGAAGCATATTTATGTAGTTGGATGATTTAATGTGTATGATTGGACTAGCAAAGCAATCCTTTTGAAGATTAATGGTAAGGAAATTTTAATCTTCACTTTTGTTGAAGTGTGTTAAGAGTTGATGATAAAGTGTTTCACATTTTGTGCAATGTGATGCCATAAGAGTTTTAGACACAAGTAAACAGTGAACATTTGATTTTTCTTATAGTTAGATTAGATGTAATTTCTAATTTCGATTGATTGATTGAGTGAGTTTAAGTTTAGAATTAATTATGGTGCAAAGAGTGTGACTCTTCAGTTGTGAGCAATCAAGTTGCTACTTCACAAAATATTTCTCGCATTTAATGGTTGCCTATGCAACTGTGGAGATTAGAGAGTTATGAGTATATGTTTATTGTTAATGACAATTATGAGTTAGTCCGCAGAGTCTAGTTATGTTTATTGAGATGGTGTGTTCTGATGTTATTTTGAGGATTTGCCAAGGTTATTACCCTACCGTGATTTTTAGTTATGTATTTATTTTCTCCCAGTAATGCTCTAGTTTCTGTTGTTACTTACATAATGGCTTAGGTGAGGTGAATAAACTTTAACGCAACAAATTGATTTGTTGTGTAATGAGTTTTACATGTTTGGTATGTCATGAGTAGAGATGTCAGTTTTAACGTTTGTTTGGAAACAAAATGGTTTATTTCCAATTTTATTCATTTCCTACTTGAAATTTGATCAAGTGACGATCGATGTTAATTGTAACATCTTATATCCTTTTTACCGTATAAAAATTTTTGATCTTTTAAAACACTTGTTAGAGAAAATCAGAGTAAACAAACAATAAAAGTCTTAACCGTATAAAATTCAGAGTAACGAAATGCGAATGTTCTTATTTAATAAAACCATATCATTCACCACTTTAAGGAAAAGTCATTTAAAATAAACCAACAATAATACTTAATGACCACTTAAAACATTTATCCAAATAAAACATTACTTAAATATTTGAAGTACTTAACATAATAAAAACACAATGATCTATAACCCACCAAGGTCAACATCGACAACAGCACAAACAGCTCAACACGGCAACACCTCATCAGCTGTGTCCTCAACAAGCTTTATCCAATCATAGGCTCCTTACCTACATCACAGGATTTAACTATGAGGCTAAAGCTTAGTAAGCGATATAAATATAAAAATGCTCATGCAATTCTCTTTTAAAACACATATTGTTTCAATGTTTATTATTTCATTACCATTTTCTTTACCGATGTTAGAGATGTCAACTTGACAAGGTAAAACCCACATCTCACAACATCACTTATGTTTATTCACATGTATTTCATTTTCATTTAGTTCCAGTTACCCATTCAAGTGTTAGAGATGTCAACTTTACAAGGCAAAGCGGCTTACGCATAAGGCGACCATCCTGTGGCACACAATTAAGCGACCAACTCAAGAACCCACATCTATATACACCTATTTACGTTTATTCACTTTGTTCAATTAGATTTCAAAACGATGAAGAAAACCATTGTTGTATACTTTAGGAAAACAATGATGCATGAATGCAAGCACACAATTCTATCTACATGTCCATCTATCGTATCCTCAAAACATGATCGACTCTTAACTAAGGAACTAAACTTAAATCTAGTAAACACACAATTAACACCAAGCAATCAACAATACATCCTATATATCTAGGAAATGCAAACATCAAACAGACCCTAATTCCCGTGATGTAGGTCTTTTCAGACAAAACACATGTAGTACCACTTACCTGGAGTCCTTAGCTTTAAAGAGTTAGCACTTAAAGTTTCTTTTCCTCAATACCTATTTATAAATAAACAATAGTTCATCAAACTCAACATCAAATTGATATATCCAATAAGATCTCAACAAATAAAACTTCAACCTTAACTATCCTAACTTTGATTTCCAACCCTATCATCAAGCTAAATCTCTTAACACTCAAAGCCCAATTTAACAGGATATTCAACATGTTCTTATTAAACTACCACGGCATAAATACCAACAGAATCTAACTTCAATTAACATGCTCAATACTTCTAACAAATAGAACATGGTTTTAATCACGTCCACATCAAACCCATATCAAAACAGTAGCACAAGTTCATTCATGCTTATCATTACTCAATTTCCAACAACGACAATCTTAATCCAACAACCATCTTATCCAATAATTCAACACGGTAAAACCCATAAACAATTTATGCAGCAAAGAACATGCAGACCACTAGCCCATCATATAATAAAACAATAATAGAACTCCTACATAACTCATTCTTAACTATTAGGGAGATCGATATAACTTCAACAAATGCTTCTAAATTCATAACAGACATCAATATCCAGATTAACCAAAGTAAACCAGTAACCCATGCTTACAATGTAATATCCAAAATGAAGATAGTGCATACCTCTCCACGCTTTTCTTCCCCCAAAATTTCTTCTTGGCACCTTTCCTCCCTTTTCCTCCTGAATCCTTCTTCTCTAGAACCTCTCGGCTTCACCCTCCAGTTTCTCACAGTCTCCTTCTCTCACTTTTGAACTCTCTTTCGGCTTCCTTCTTTGTAATTCTCTCGTTTCTCCTCGTCCCTATTTACAGGCCACAACCACAACCTTTCAGCATCAAAATGAAGGTGGAAGGCCAAAGGAGGGATGCTTCATGCATCCATGGAGCGTCAACCATCGAGTCCCTCCATTTCCAGGCAATGGTTTTCCCCTTCCAGACGACTTTCCATTTCGTCAGTCGATCAACCTCCTTCAGGTGATCGACTGCCAACATTCTAGAATAACCATTTCCTTCGACGTCGGTCGATCGGTGATCGACCACAAATCTGTCTTTACAAAACTGCATGGTACCAGTCGATCAGTGATCAACCGCCAATCAGTAATATTCACTATTTATTGAATTACCAGTCAATCAATTATCAACCAGTACAACTAATCTTTGCAATGAAAATGTTTTACAACATTGACGATTGACCGTCCTCCTTCCAATAGATCAACCACCCTGTCATTTCTTCTCCAAATATATATATATCCATAGTAAAACACACTATTCCAATCATCCAATTTATCCTTAAATTTATCCTCCTATATTTAAAATATATAATCCACATTTCCTCCTTCACCTCACTAAACCTAATATACCCATAAAATTGGAATATACAACCTTATTATTCTCAACTACTCGAGTATTATAATTCACTATTTTCAAAATATATTTTCCTTGACCAACACTTCAATTATCCAAGTCAATTTCCAATAAATCATTAATCATCCTCCTAAGCTTAATATGGGCAAAATTTGGGGTATAAAAATTTACTTTATCCAAATATGTTTCTTTTGACCAACACCTTAATCGTCCATTATAGCTCCTAATACCCCAGAATTATTACTTAAGTCGTATATTTAACATTATGAAGATTCAGGATATTACATTAATGATCCATTTATATGAAGAAATGTTCTAATTGATCAGTTGAAGAGATTAGTAAGTTTACGACAAATAATATCAAGTTGAACTATCATTAGTAAATTTGCTAATGAGATGGTGTGGTCAACTTTTTGAGTTCATTATGGATGATTTGAGTTTGAAACTTTGACTTTGGTTAAACTTGTTAATGTTATGATATGGGAAGTGAATCTTCGAGTCCTTGTGGACTACCTTAGTTAAGTATTCCTTAAGTGATGTGACTTTGTGATACTCGTGATGAACATATGGAATGTTTGAGAATTTTGTTGTAAACTTTTAAAAATTATAACTTATAAGCAAGATGTGGTTGGATACAACTATTGGGTGATGAGTTAAAATTTTCAAACATAATGATTCTGAGTCAGTATCTCATTGGTCCCCATTTATATTGCAATTATGTTAGATTTGAAGCACTAAAGTGTATGAGTGAGTCTAAATTTTCTTGGATTTGGATCGTTACACTGTCATTAAGTTGAAAGCATTTTATCTATTATTGGCATTATTAAGCAACCTTATGAAAAGAAACATTAAGTTTTGTTGTAAAGAAAAACCATTAGTTGATTTTTGAGGAGCTAGAATTCAAGTTGGCTACTGCGCTGTTATTAGCAGTAACATATGCATGTTCACTATATGTTGATTTTGTTGATCCATCAAGATTTGGATTGAAATGCTTAAAGTTGTGGAAAGATGAAATTTATATTTCTAAACTGTGTTAATCAAGATAGATGAGCTTAACGCAAGTTAGTAAAATTATTCTTTTTTACTTTGGAATCTTAATAAAGTTATTTTATATTATAAAATTTGATATTCTCTTGGATTCTAAGAGTTTGAAATATTTAAGGTAAATACCATATGGTGCTGATAAGTGGGAAAAGTGAAGAGTTGTGATCCTACTCTAGAATGCTATCACGCAAAGTGACTTTGTGATTGACATTTTGAGCTGTTAATCTCAAATCTTTAATTCTATGTTTGATAGTAAAAGAAAAAAAGAATTATAAGAAATATTTGTTATTCGTATGGATGATATTAAGAAGATGAGGCATTGAACTACTACTGTAAGTGGGCTAATTTGGAGTTAAGTATAAATGATGTGTGATTAAATTTGATTTATTACCAAGTTAGGAATTGAATATTTGAAACCTGCTAGGTTGATGCGTCTTCACCCCCTTAAGGTGTAAAAATCAAGGTAGACAACTATTGGTTTTATGACCCAATTTTTTAGGACTTTTTAGTTATATGGTGATATTGAGTTTTCGAAAAAAGGATTGATCTTTTTACTAAGTGAGGAGGGACTATTATGTGTTTTGGTCGAGTTAAATAAATATGGAAGTTATCTTTCAATCTTACTTCTTCTTTCAACGTTATGTCTGATTAAGATCCAAATGTTTTGGTTAAATTTAGCTCTTCAAAAATCTTTGAGTACTGAATTAAACTTAAATGATATGTAATTCTCACTAAAAAAATAGTTTGAGTTTTTGACTTATGGGGTTGTAGGGTGATGCAAAATGGGACCATCCTATTATTGATCATTTCTTAAGTTTAATTCAATCGTATTCAATCATAGCCGTGTGAAGAAGAACAAAGTCGAGAAGAACTTCCCTTATTAGCCGCATGAAGAAGAACAAAGCAGAGAAGAACTTTCCTTATTCAAATAAGGAAAGGATGTCCAAAGCTCCACGTTCGCTCAATGTCGTAGGGCGCATTCCCAGCTATGCTCTTAAACGGACATCCGTTCTTTTGTTCGTAGACGTCCATCAACACTCGACCAGCAACAGAAGCGTAACATATATCAATGAAGGACACCCGACTCATACAAAGGATGCTTGTTATACTCCAAATATTCAACATCCGTCTGTTTCACGAACACAAGGGATGCCCGATATTTCCCAAAGGATATTCGTGTGCCTTCATAATACCCGACGACCACTACAAGGGACATCCGTCCAGCCATAAAGGACATCCGTCAACTACTAACCATCATTCAAAACATCATATTTACAGGTTAGATCTAAATCTGCTTAGCCCCCTCTAGGGGTATTTTAGCGATAGGTTCTATAGGAACTGGACGATCCTATTTGGTCAAATACCTAGCGACAAACTCCTATGTTCCTTTCATTACAGTATTTCTAAACAAGTTCTTGGATAACAAGCCTAAGGGTTTTCTTATTGATGATAGTGGCGATATTGATGATAGTGACGATATTGATGATAGTGGCGATTGATGATAGTGACGATATCGACCGTGACCTTGATATGGAGCTGGAGCTTCTAACTATGATGAATGCGCTAACTATGGATATGATGCCGAAAATAGACAAATTTTATATCACCCTTCAATTCAAATTAGCAAAAGCAATGTCTCCTATCATAATATGGATTCCAAACATTCATGATCTGGGTGTGAATGAGTCGAATTACTTATCCCTCGGTCTATTAGTGAACTATCTCTCCAGGTATTGTGAAAGATGTTCCACTAGAAATATTCTTGTTATTGCATCGACTCATATTCCCTTCCGTTCGCGCATCATAAGGTGAGGTATCTAACCACAATTATGATAAATCCTTCAACTGTTTTTGATATTTAAAACTACGAGACTCCTTATGGAAAACAGTACAAACTACCACTATTTTGAGGTTAGGTTGAGGTACAAGTAAATCGTGTCCCTATTTTGTTCATGTAACGATTGAGGAAGTTTAGGTGATTATAAAATTACTTTTCATAGTTATTAGTAGTCAGAAAAGTTTCAAGGCACTGATTTTTTAATTTTAGAAGTTCGACCGTGTCGAAATATTAGTCATTTTGGTGTGATGGATATGTTATTTCTAAGAGGTTTATCAAGCCTCTTTGGATTATTAAGCATGTTGATATATAAGTTAGTTCTAAGAGGTTTATCAAGCCTCTTTTGGTCATGTTCATTTTGTAGTGCTTGGCTAGCATGTTAGCTGAGCCCTCATGCCCTTTTTTGTGAACTAAGGGGTATTTTTGTAATTTCTTTTGAACTTTCATTAGGGAGGTATTTAGCCTCCACAAATGAAGTCCCAAATTAGTTTAGAACCCTAGCTTTGCTGTGCAAAATTTGTGTTGGAGATTTTTCTCTCAACCTTCACTCGGTGCTTGGATTTGTGCCACCCACGGATTCCTTCACCAAAGCTCCTCCTCTCTCCATTTCTTGCTCGATATTGGAGAGGAGGTTCTAGCTAGTTCTTCTAGCATTTCTTTAAGGGAATGTCAGTGGCGTGTGGAGCTAGAAGACCGAGCAAAAGCCAAGAAGGAGTGGCCTTTCTTTGAGAGGTCCGAACTAGTCGCACATCTCGGGCGTTTGAGATGCTGCGGACCTTGTTGGTATTTTCTATTTTGTTCTTTCTTTCGCTGTGCTATTTGGTGAACTTGACTTTGTATTTTTGATTGCTTTGAATGTTCTTGAGATATTGAATGCTGATTGACTATTGTTGTAATCGAAATATGGATTTCTTCCTGTTTTATTGAAAGTTCGCAGATTGCTGTTCAAATCTGGAAATTCTGAGCAGCTGGTTACTCTGTCCATAAATTAGTGTGTAGAATGCATTTGAGTGAGAATTTTTGTGTGTTTTAGGCCCTGTTTAATTGACGTCCCCTCCAAATTTGACGTCAATTGGATGTCAGATTTGTGAGTTATTGATTTAACCTTCAGGTGGGTCGTAATCTATTTTCTGGTTGTGATTTCCGAACATCTCTGTGTTTCAACCATATCTCCAATTGTGTAATGATTTTGTGCTTGATTTTTTGGAGGACCCCTATTTTTGAATGTTGGTTTAATCTCCTTCAAATTTGGTACCAATTGGCTATATGCATTGAAAGTTAGTGTCATTTCATTTGGATTGGTAGGAATTAACCCTACAGATTACAGTTTGGTTTAGTCTCTTGTTTCGGGCTTAACTCCATTTGTATTTTGATTTTGCACATGAAATATGGAGGTCCCCTAATTTTATTGGTTATTTAAATCTCCTCCAAATTTGGGACTTATTGGCTGTAGGCATTGGGAGTTTTCATTGTGTCATTGAAAGTGGACAGAATTTAGTCAGCCGATTGTTAGATTGCCCTTCTTGTAATTTTGAGGCATATCACTATTCAAGAAAATGTTTCTTATGAGAAGGACCCTGATAGAATAATCGATCGTGAAATAAGAGTTCTTCGTCATTGTGAGATACTATCGGTTCAAGTACAGTGGAAGAACCATAAAGAAAGAGAAGCGACTTGGGAAATTGAATCGGAAATGATGACAAAGTATCTTCACTTGTTCAATGGTATGAATGGAGTTGTTCTAAATTTCAGGGACGAAATTATTTAAGCTGGGAAGAATATTATGCCCAACCTGATTTTAAAAAAAAATTTGGTTAAAAAAATTTTAAAGGGAGAAATCAACCCCCTTTTGGGGGTTGTTGCCGAAATAGGGGGAGACCCCCCTATTTTAGACAAGGTGGAGGAAGTCTACCCACTCGTCACTGCCTCTCCTCCTTCCTTGTTTACTCTCTACAAATTTCTTCCTCTAGTGAACTGATAGTGAGTAAGGGGCAAAATTTCTCCTGCGTTTGTTCTTTGCAGTCCTTCGCCAAGGTAAGCTTTGGATTTTCCTTGGGTATTTTGTGTTGTTCTTTTCGCGGGACAGAGAGTAATGGGTAGATTTTTTTTCTTTTTAAGGGTTAGAAGTTTAAAATCAATGCTGCAAGAACGGTTCTGACAAGGCAAATTGGTGCGTGAGGTTGGTTCTTCAGGTAAGAAGAGAAATCTGATTTTTCTTTTCTTTCAGAAATCATTGTCTCGCTGTTGGGATTAAAATAGTGATTATGGTTTGTTATTCCATGTTGTTCTAGAAGAATTTAGGTTTTTCTTTCTTTGGAAAATTTTGTTATTGTTAGGATTTTGAGTTGTGGAACTTATTTATTAATTCAGATATTTTCTGTTAGATTCTATGCCTTGGATGTACAGTCAAAAATTGGGTGGAGAATTCTGATCAGAATTCTTGACCTCTGCCAACCGACGATTCCTTTGAGTTGTCGGAGTTGGCCACGACTCGAGGTATAGTGCTAGGAGACTCTATTCGTGGACAGAGTGTTTTGCAGCGGACGAGAGGGATTGGGCTGGACCCAATTTAATTGTGCTAGTTCCAAAGCATTATTTGGTCTAGGCCCAAAAACCCTTTCTGAACTGGATTTATATTTTTTCCCAAAAATTTTGACCCGATCATTCTTAGGTTGTTTTGGAGGCCGTATGAGACTATATTGGGTCTCCAACCTTTGGGTTATTTTCTTATAGCCTGAAATTTAAATGATTAATTTTCAAAATTTTAAATTCTAATTTTTAGTAAATTATTATGGTAAGTTCCAAGACTTAGAAAATTATTGGATTTGTTTGTCGTTGGGCTTCATTGGATTTTGATATTGGTAGGCCCAATTTCAAGCTAGAGGTTATTTTATATATAATGCACTATAAATTTCTAAAATGTATAACATTTAATTTAATTGAGCATGTAAAATTTACCGTTTAGTTCAGATACATTTATTTATTTTTCATTTATTTACTTTTATTGTTAACAAGAGTAATAAGACAACTATATGTGCTCTGTCCCTGGGCATAAAACCTTAAACCTGATTAAGGTCTATTTGACTGTTTGCGATCGCCTGATTATCTGTAAGGACCCGAACTTTTTCTTTCATAAAACATAGCTTAGCATATGACTTTTTGTAAATAAACCATTTGAGAATAAAATGTCAATCATAAAATTGTTTTCAATAAATCTTTAACCTTTTACAAAACGTGTCTTATATTGAAACTCATGTACATTTTCTTTTTCTTTTCCATTTAGCCTAGCCAGCCACAAGACCCGCAACGTACAAATCATCCATTAGCTGCTCCTATCCTTGTTACCGTGCGTACCTATGTCACAAGATATATTCTTTAATATCCGGGGTAAACAACTACATGTAAATCTTGGATTAAATAAAAAGTAATATTTTGGTCATTGTGAAATTTCAGACTTATAGTTGATATTATTATGAAAGATAATGTTTTAATACCTTGAAGTGTATTGGATTTATAGAGATGTGGTTATTTATTATTATTAGGAAAATAAGGATTAATATAGGTTGTTGTCAAATAATTTATGTGCCAAATTGGTGGTCGGGTTTGGTAGTCGATTGTCAACTAGACATCGATCGACCGGTGTATTAGAGAAAGTAATTAGTGACTGATCGATTGAGCTGGCGGTCGATCGTGGACGTTGAATTGATCAACCGGTAGTCCAAACGTCGGTCTGAAAATGTATAACCGAAGTTTGAAGGCTCGAAGAGTCCCTGGAGATCAAAGTGTCACATCTCCTTGGCATCTTCTGTGAGTTCACAGTGTATTTAGGGAATGTTTAGTAGAAAAACCAGAGGGGAAATGCTTGCCTACCCTCTAAACTCTCTCTCGATATTCTGGTGTTTTTAGGTTTTGTGTTACTGGAAGAAAGGCTTCAGCGGTGAGGAAGGGTTACTGCTAAGTAAGGAGAAGATAAGAATTAAGTGAGGTAAGGGATTATGCATGTTCTTTGTCCATAAGGACCTACATCATGGGAGTATGGTTTGTTTGCTGTATGATTCCTTTTTGTTCTCTGCAAGTTATTGTTTCTGTGATGGTTTTGCTGTTCATATGCCTCCGTTTGATTAGTTTTCATATGCTAGATGTTAAGAGATAATCTGTTAGTAATCAATTGTGAAGAGGAAATAAATTTACATGTTGATAACCTGTTTTCTATGATTATTCTTCCTTGCTAATAGGATTGTCTGTGAGGAAATGAGTTCTGCATGTTTGTTAGATTCCTTGAATTGTTCTCTGCAAGCATAAATTTGTGGATATTATGCCTCTCTTTGTTTCCTTTCCTTGCTAACAAAAATATTCCTTGTAAATGAATCCTATAAATTGCTTTCTTGATAGTCAAACCTGTTAATTGTATAATCATGAGAATGAGTTTTTTGTAACTTTCTTAAGGGTTTTATGCTTCGGTATTGGTAAAACTTAGGAGTGGAAGTCTTATCTGTTGGTAAAATATTCCTTGTTATGCTCTTTGTAGTGTTCCCTGCATGATTTAAAATAATTAGAATTTTTTAGTTAAGTTAATTAGTAAATTTTGATACTCTGATACATAGTATGGTTGCAGGAAATTAAGATTAACAATATGTTTCCCTTCGGTAGTTGTTTATATGTCCTTACAGCATAGTAAGTTTGGTAGTTGCCGTATTTTATTGTCTTCAATGTTCAATAAATATAATTAAAGTAGTAGCTCTTGTTAGAAATGAAACAAGATAAAGGAATAAATGTGTTGTATCACTATTAGGGTAAAATATATTATGTTAGTGAAAGCATGCTTAGTGTTAAATTATAGTTGATGCATGATTCATGTTCATTGTTTGTTAATTAATTGTATTATTATTTGTGATATATGAAATGCTGTGTGACATTCATATAGGCATGTCAGTTAGGATTGCCTATCATGCATTGCACGAGATAATAATGAACTTAATATATGTAAATGACACTTTCTACGTGAGTTTGGCTACTGAAGAGGTTGCTCTCACGTGAAAAACAAATCTGTTCGGGCGAATTTGGATACTGAAGAGGTTGCTCTCACCCAACGGGCGGGTGAGTTCGGATAAGGAAGAGATTGCTCTTACCCAAATGTGAATAAACATAAATAGATTCGTTTTTATGTGAATTTGGATACTAAAGAGGTTTCTCTCACGTGGAAACGAATCCGTGTGGGTGAGTTCGAATACTGAAGAGGTTGCTCTCACCCAGTGTGCGGGTCTATCAGACATATGCATATAGAGTTATCATAGGTATTGTATGTGCATTTCATTTATATCTCTTAATGGGCAATAGACTAATTATTCCTCCTGTGATGTAGGTATTGATTGTGATCCAAGTGAAGTGAACGTGGAAAGAGTGTGATGCGATACAAGCTTGTGTTACCATGTGCGGAATGACCTCAGGAGTTATGGCTCACGAAAGAATAAAAGTTGTTTTAAATTGTGTAAAAACTTTATGTTATGGTTTTCAAATGTTTTAAATGATGTTCTTTTTGAAAAACAGTTTAATGTTTTAATTATTTTGCGTATATTTACTCTGATGTTTTCGTTTAAGTACTTTCAAATGAGTTTTTAAATGATAAAAATTTTATAGAAATGTGAAATGGATATATAGAAATGTAAAATGGAAATGAGATGTTACATATTCTATAAGTCTAATGCTTAGTAAGAAATGAAATGTATAATGAGACATGTAATGCACTTTTCATAAAACATTTTCCATTTTCGATTCTTCTCTTTACATTTCCATTTCCATTTTATCATTGAAACTCAACTCAAAGCTTCAATCATTGGGAGAAAACCTGCCCAAAGCCTCAATCATTGGGGACCACGTCACCTAAAGCCTCAACCAATGAGTCAAGTATACAAAGCCAATGGGAACTTGTTCCCAAAGCCTCACAATGGGTTAGAATCCACCCAAAGCTTCAACCTAACATCATGTTCTTAATCATACTTGAAAACCATATGCATGACAATTCATTTTCGTTACATTTCTTGAAAAAATGTGATGCATGATCATACATGAATGCATACAATTCCTCATATTTCTAGCACAACATTGACATATAGAATCTTCAACATTTATTGAGCATAACATCAACAACATGTTCTTAACAACAACACCAAATAACATATCAAAAGCAATATGTCCCGAAGTAACATGTCAAAACTTAACATCTATTAAACACATTCATCAAACAATAATAAATGCTACCTCTTGTGATGTAGCCCCAAAAGGGAAAAACACAAACATCACTTCTTACCTCAATTCCTTAGCATAAAATCTTGCAAGTGTCCTCAACTATCTCTTTAATCTTTAACACCTTGAGAAGGAGAACCATAGCCTTTTCCCCCTTCAAGCCTTTTCTCATTCTCTTTTTCCTTTCTTCTTCTCCTTTCTCTCTAAAAAATTTCTTCTCTTTCTCACGGTTGTATTCTCCTACCACTCTCTTTTACTTTCCTTCTTTTCTCATGCAAGTTCTTCTTCATTTTCCCTCATGTTTCCCCTTAAATAAGCTTAATCTTTCCCTTTCAGCTAACTCACCATGAGGTGGCACTTCACAAGTAATGAAGTGTTGAGTCAATCCCTCAAATCCTCCACTAAAATTGTGACATTTAATCTAAGTCAGTGACCTTTGACATTACCAATCGATCACCTGCCTAAGCTGATCGACCGCAAATTCTCAATTTTCACAATCTGCAAAGTGCTGGTCGTTCACCGAGCGACCGCTAACCTCCTTCGTATTGAAGTTGTTCGACCGCCCTTCAACAACCGACCAACTGCTAAACCTAGGATCGACCGCATCCTCACCTGAGAGCTTCCTAATCTTATATTCTATGCATAGTTGGTCGTTCACCTCCTGATTAAACAACCAATCCCTCCTTCACACTCACTATGGCATAAACAACCCATAATCCCTAAAGGCTATAAAACTCACTTAACAATTAAACTTCATTTTATACAATTCTAACAATCCTCTAACTATAATTATTATTTCATCTTAGGCCTAGCATAATAAAATTCTGGGTATTATAGTATCGCCGTTATTTTAAATTACGTTATTTTATTTATTGCTCGTTATTATTTCTTTTACATATTGATATGTAAAAATAAATAATTGAAAAAGTACGCATAGTTCATATGATATAAATGTTGAGTTAGCTGACTCACCCCATTTTAATTTTTCTTTTTCAGGAAATAACCAAAAAAATCCCCAATTGTCACTACGTGAGTAGAAATTTGGAGATTTTTTCCATGCAACTAATTTCTTTATTTTATAAATAAACTTAGAGTTTTTTTAGTAAGATTTGTAACATAATTTTATTTATAAGTTATTTTCGCATGGTTTTAGATTCTGTTATTTTGGACCTAGTTTGTAACATAAAATTTTAAGTCTTCCGTTGCTATTTATGGATTTAAAAAAATAGATTGGATGATTTGATTCGTTTTGGATTGGATCATAGCTCGTTTTGTCTCGGGTTCCATTTGGGGCGCGACACCCACCTTCAATTGTTTGATTGAATGTCACGTGTTAAAAATGAGAATAAATACTCACCTCCTTGAGTTAAACCTAGTTCTAACGAGCATTTTGGGTTTTAATGACCATTATAGAAACTACTGGAGCATACGTCAGATAGCGTACTGTGATAAGAATCACAACGTAGTTGTTGTGACTACGGTGAAAAGGAATTAGAGGAAGGAACTTAACAATCAATGCTATGAATTGCTTATGTATTTTACTTATGGAGATATTTATGTTGCTATTAACTTTGTAATGTAAGCTAATTTTATTTGAAAATGGAAATGAAAGAGTGAGATGAGAGAGTTGAGTCGTGATGTAATGTGGACTTTTAATATTTCTATGTTAAGACTATCTAATTGTTGGACATATTCAAAAAGGGATTTATTCCACAAATTTGTAATTTGAACGATATTGTTAGCACCAACAAATTTGCTGAGATAATTAGTTAGTAAATCTGTTGATATAATTTGAATGTAATTAGTTAGAGTGTTTATAGTAATAGGTTATCTTATTTTATTACTTTTTACCTTTGTTATCTGCCTATATAAATGCCATTTAATAAGCTGCATCTTTTCATTAATTATCGCTTAAGTCTGCTGCAATTTATTATGGTATCAGAGTTGTTTTTTTCTTTTATTTGCATTTTTTTAAATATCAGCAGTGATACTCCATCTGCGATTTTACTTATCTTCATCTGTTTTATTTGTCATATCAAATAAATAAGATCTGTGTTATTGTCATTACACGTAATTTTTATCAGTACTCAATCTTCTTCTTCACAATGTCTATCGGACCTCTTGTTCATCTCGTAGGTACGATACTCTCTTGTTCTTCTCCTATTTGGATTATAGATTCTGGTGCATCTAATCACATATGTTCATCAATATCATATTTCTCTTCTTATGTTGCTACCGACACCAAAATTTTGGTTCAATTGCCTGATGGATCTCATGCGCCCGTAACTCATATTGGCACAATCAATCATTCTCCAACTCTTATCCTAACGAATGTTTGCCACATTCCTTCGTTCAAATTCAATTTATTATCTGTCTCACAATTAACAAAATCTTCTAATTGTGACGTCATTTTTTCTTCTTCTGAATGTTTATTTCAGGACCGTGTAACGAAGATGACGATTGGTCGGGGTAGAGCTCACAATGGACTTTTTCATTTAGATGTTCATTTTATTTCCAATTCTGCTTTTCATTCTCAGCTTTGTAATAAGTTTGATTTATGGCATTTACTCCTCGGACATCCTTCCAACTCTCGTTTTCAATTTCTTGTTAAAAATAATTCAAATATTATTGCAAATAAAAATTTCCTTTGTGATGTATGTCCACGTGCAAAACAGCCACGTCTTTCATTTCCTCGTAGCACATCTCTTTCATCTCATTGTTTTGAGTTAATTCATGTTGATATTTGGGTCCTTTTTCAATACCATCCAAGAATGGTTCAAAATTTTTCTTAACAATTGTCGATGATTATTCAAGATGTACATGGGCATATTTAATGAAAAATAAATCAGAAACATTTTATATGTTGACTCGTTTTTTTAATCAAATCAGTCGATCTTTTAACAAAAAGATCGTAAATATCAATTATGGTGATGGTGGATTATTCTTACCACAACTTCAAACCATTAGGTTCGATAATGGGACTGAATTTCTTTCTAAAAATATTCAATCTTGGTTTCATGAAAATGGGATTTTTTATCAACGTAGTTGTGTCGCAACACCGCAACAAAATGGTGTCGTCGAACGTAAACATCGTCATTTACTCGATGTCGCTCGACTCTACGTTTTCAAGCAAATTTACCCCTCTTTTTGGGGTGAATGTATTTTAACGCCTGTATATCTCATTAATAAATTACCAACTCCATTGCTCAAATATCAATCACCACATCAAATTTTACTTGGGCATATTCCGTCATACTCTTCTCTACGTGTTTTTGGATGCTTATGTTTTGCTAAAAATATGCATCCACAACATAAATTCGATTCCCAAGCTAAAGCTGAAATTTTTGTTGGTTACCCTTTTGGCCAAAAAGGATATCGGATATATGATCCAAGTACACATAAAATCTATGTTTCACGTGATGTTATTTTCCATGAACATGTATTTCCTTTTCATGACATATCATCAATGCCTCTTGACAATACACTAGGCATCACTCCACTTAATGATAACATCGATATATCTCCATCTACATCTCTACCAAGCCCCATTTCTTCACCCACTTCTTCAGACTCTAATACTCCCAATCCTAATCACTCAGTTCCTCATGAAGATTCTACTCTTTCTCTGACGCACGTTACCACTCGTCCTCATCGTGATCGTCGTCCTCCTCCTCACCTAAGTGATTATGTTTGCAATACTATATCTATGGTGACAAAATTCCCTTTAGCTCATTATTTCTCTTTGTCACATTTCACTCCTTCTCATCGTGCTTTTCTTTCCAACATTATTGATCACTCTGAACCACGATCTTTTTCTCAAGCAATGAAATCTAGTGTCTGGCGCGACGCTATGACCAAAGAAATACATGCACTTGAATCAAATAACTCATGGTCTTTATGTACCCTTCCACCTAATAAAAATCCAATTGGGTGCAAGTGGTTTTATAAAATCAAATATCGTTCTGATGAATCTATTTAACGATATAAGGCACATTTAGTTGCCAAAGGTTATACTCAAATTGAATGTATTGATTTTCATGAAACCTTTGCACCTGTGGTCAAACTCGTCATAGTTTGCCTTCTACTCTCTATTGCTGCCATTAAAAATTGGTCTCTACACCAACTCGATGTCAACAATGCATTTCTCCAGGGAGATCTTGATGAAGAAGTGTACATGAAACTTCCTCTCGATTTTTCAAAATCTCCCTCAAACTAGGTTTGTAAGCTAAATAAATCCATTTATGGTCTCAAACAAGCTTCTCGTCAATGGTTTTCAAAATTTTCATCTACTCTCCTCCAACGTGGTTTTATTCAGTCTATTTCTGACTATAGCCTATTTACTTATATTCGTGGTGATATTTCAATTTTTGTTCTTGTTTATGTAGATGACATCATTATTACAGGAAATAATGATAATGTGATATCTAAAGTCAAAAAATTTTCGCCAATTCATTCTCTATAAAAGATCTTGGACCTCTACGATATTTTCTTGGTATTAAGGTATCTCGTTCTCAAAAAGGAATATTTCTTTGTCAACGAAAATATACACTTGACATCCTCTCTGATTCTGGCCTACTCGGTTCTCGTCCATCTTCTTTTCCATTGGAACAACACCTCAAATTAAAATCAACTGATGGAACACCTTTATCTGATCACACAGTTTATCGTCGCCTCATAGGGAGACTTTTATATCTCACAGTCACACGCCCAGATATACAATATTCTGTCAACACGCTTAGCCAATTCATGCAAAATCCACGCTCTACTCATCTTGATGCGGCACATCGTGTTCTTCGTTACCTAAAAGGCTCCGTTGGAACATGACTTTTTCTTTCCACTTCCAGCACACTCTTTTTGTCTAGATATGCTGACTCAGATTGGGCTGGTTGTCCAACTACATGTCGATCAACAACTGGTTATTTCACCATGTTAGGTTCTAGTCCAATCTCATGGAAAACCAAGAAACAGTCGACTATTTCTAGATCTTCCGCTGAAGCAGAATATCGCTCGCTTTCATCACTCACTTCTAAGCTACTTTGGTTGCGTTATCTTCTTCATGATCTTGGCATTATTCACAACGAACCGATTCATATATTTTGCGACAATCAAGCAGTTATTCACATTGCTCACAATCCTGTCTTTCACGAACGCACCAAACATATCGAGATCGATTGCCATTTTGTTGGTGAACAAATTCAGAAAGGTATCATTTGCACCTCCTACTTGCGTTCTTGTGACCAATTAGCAGATATCTTCACCAAACCACTAGGCGCCGACACGCTTCGTCGACTACTTTGCAAGTTGGGTGTCCTTAATATTTCAAACCCACCTCCAACTTGACGGGGGGTGTTGGACATATTCAAAAAGGGATATATTCTACAAATTTGAAATTTGAACGATATTGTTAGCACTAAAAAATCTGCTGAGATAATTAGTTAGTAAATCTGTTGATATAATTTGAATGTAATTAGTTAGAGTGTTTATAGCAATAGGTTTTCTTATTTTATTACTTTTTACCTTTGTTATTTGCCTATATAAAGGCCATTTAATGAGAATGAGAAGCTGCATCTTTCCATTAATTATCGTTTAAGTCTGCTGCGATTTATTACTAATATAATTAACAACTTTTAGAATGATTGTTCTTCATATTTATGGTAGTTTAATTTTGCTCGTGTATTTAAAGATTCAACCTTTTAAATTTAATAATTTTCATTTGATTTGGTAACGTCATTCAAATACGCAACTTCGAACAATTGGTTATTAAGATTTAGAATAATGCTCATGATAATAAATGTTGTGTTTTTGGGTTTACGAGTCAGTTAGAAGCCTTTTATTGGCAAGATATATTAAAGGGTAAATAACACTGTAGACCCTATAGTTTGCGATCAACGACAAGTCAAACCCTGGAGATTATATTTTAACAACTAAAACCCTGAACTATGAAAAAATGTCGCCGACGAACTCGCAGTCACGATTTCCGTCCAGAGCCGTCGAGGTTAACGCCCCGTTTGTACCCTGTCTAGCGGCGTCGAACGGAGTCGAAGGGCGATGGCAGAGCCGACGGTCGAATCGTCCAGAGCCGACCGAAGTATGACATTCGCTGGCAGTTGGATCGACGAGGATCGTCCCTCGTCTGGACCGACGGCCAGGATTGAATCTGGCATCCCTGCTAGATGCGATGACGGACAAAGATCCTTGGCCGTTGGATCGAGCGAGGGACGTGCCTCGGATCGACGGCCAGGATTTAATCCGCCTGGCAAAGACGGACGTCAATCCTTGTCCGTTGGATCCTCGCCTGGATCGAACGGTCAGTAGTGACTCCAAATTAATTGGGTCACGTGCGGGTCACATGCGATCCTAAATTGCCAGAATTCCCCATTATGACGGACGTCCGTGGGAATACCACGGATGTCCGTCTTTAAATAACACGTCATCAGCATCTGGACGGCGTCCGTCGGACCATGACGGATGTCCGTCATAACCAAAACGACCGTGTTTTCGTCCTGACGGATGACAAAACGCTGCTTATACTCGCGAAGGGCGTCCGTCACTCTCGGATTTTATACCAAAATGACCGCATCTTAACATGACGGACGTCTGTATCAAAATGACGGGCGTCCGTCACTCTCAGATTTTATACTAAAACCCTAACAGAGTCGAGCACAAAAAGTCCGACCATTGCCATAGATATTCGAGGGAGAGAACTTGTTTCCCCTGACCAACTCCCTCAACGTAAGCGAACGAACAAGAGTGTTGCACATCACATGGAGTCGTCAAGGTGTGCTTCTTCACCATACATGGTTGAAGAATCCATTGACGTGGAGGGAGTTGGTCAGGGGAAACAAGTTCTCTCTCTCGAATATCTATGGCAATGGTCGGACTTTTTGTGCTCGACTCTGTTAGGGTTTTAGTATAAAATCCGAGAGTGATAGACACCCGTCATTTTCATACGGGCGTCCGTCATGTTAAGACGCGGGGATTTTAGTATAAAATCCGAGAGTGACGGACGCCCTTCGCGAGTATAAGCAGCGTTTTGTCATCCGTCAGGACGAAAACGCGGTCGTTTTGGTTATGACGGACGTCCGTCATGGTCTGATGGACGCCGTCCAGATACTGATGTCGTGTTATTTAAAGACGGACGTCCGTGGTATTCCCACGGACGTCCGTCATAATGGGGAATTCTGGCGATTTAGGATCGCATGTGACCCGCACGTGACCCAATTGATTTGGAGTCACTACTGACCGTTCGATCCAGGCGAGGATCCAACAGACAAGGATCGACGTCCGTCTTCGCCAGGCGGATTAAATCCTGGTCGTCGATCAGAGGCACGTCCCTCGCTCGATCCAACGGCCAAGGATCTTTGTCCGTCATCGCATCTCGCAGGGACGCCAGATTCAATCCTGGCTGTCGATCCAGACGAGGGACGATCCTCGTCGATCCAACTGCCAGCAAATGTCGTACTTCGGTCGGCTCTGGACGATTCGACCGTCGGCTCTGCCATCGCCCTTCGACTCCGTTTGACGCCACTAGACAGGGTACAAACGGGGTGTTAACCTCCTCGACGGCTCTGGACGGAAATCGTGACTGTGAGGTCGCCGGCGACATTTTCTCATAGTTCAGGGTTTTAGTTGTTAAAAAATAATCTCCAGGGTTTGACTTGTCGTTGATTGCAAACTATAGAGTCTATAGTGTTATTTACCCTGTATTAAAAATGTTGAATTTTGGATGAGAACTAAAAGTTGTAGTCCAATATGGGTTTTGTCCCTTTCTCAATTGTAGTTTGTTTTTTTCGTATAAATTTTCATCTTCGTTCTAATTGTATTCCGTATAAGCATTGCATGATTAAGAGATATAGAGGTCTAAGCACACAATGAACACATTACTACTGTTGGGCTCGGCCCATATTTTGTGGACTGAGTATAAAAGAGAGTTTTGTGGTTAATGAAACCCTAGAGATATAGAGTGAGACAGAAGAAAAAAGAAAAGAGATTTTTTGCATTTTCAGAGGCAGTCATACGAGAATTGCGATTTCTCAAGAATCAACCGTTGGATCACCTTGGAATTTACATTGTAGGTTCGAGAAATCAAGGAGTATATTATGAACAGTGGAGTTCGTCGTTAGAGCTCTCTAAGGCGGTCTGTTGGAGTAAAAACAAGACTGCAGTTTCGGTAATCCCAAATTTATCATCTCTTACGGTTTTGTTATCTTCCAAGATTAGTGTGTTCAATCTTGATGAATATTGTATGCCTCTAGTTTGTTGAACTAGAGAGAACTTTGGCGTACCCATTATTTCTGTTATAGTGAAAGTTTGATTAAGTGGCCTACGGGTACCGTGTTTTTTTACTATCACACTTTTTGAGGTTTTTCCACCCTAAAAATTAGTGTTGTTGATCCCATTATATTTGTTGGTTTGCTTTGCCTATTTGATTGCACAAAAGAGAGAAAAAATATATTTTTATTCCGCTGCGTATTTGGGTTCTTTTTCTCAACAACTACTACCTAAATTACTTATATGTAGGCCTAGATACATGAAAATATGTGTAAAAACTGATATTTTCATTTAAGTTATATCACCAACTTAATTATTTATTTCCTTATGAATAAATGACAGTACCAAATTTGTGCAGTACATTCAATTAAAAATAACCTATCTCAACTAGTGTCCCAAGTTATTTGCATATTTAAACAAAATTTTACAACTTTGACCCTAGATTTCTCATTTGACAAAAAAAGGTTGGCAACCGTCTAGAGAGAATAAGACCCGACAAAACAATTCTCACTGGAGAAATTTCAAATTTTGAAACAGTTTATTCGCCAAAGAATGTAAATGGTACGTCGGAACTAATCATCATTTTAGCAAAGTGTTATTGCAATTAATATTTTAAATTGGAAATCTAATTTAAGCTCAGAATTCTGTCCAAATGACATTGGATCAGCATTGTGGGAGTGCAAATTTACAAGGGATATAGTAGGACTAGAAGGGTGAATCGTTTGTAAGCTGATTTTAGTAGTATTTTCGTGGGAATTTAGCTTTTTAAACAAAAACCTAATAGCTTTTACACGAAAATAATTATGAATTATTTCGTTGGGTTTGACACCTTGCATTGTTCAGAAAAATTGAAAAGAACAAATTTTTTTTTCTAGAAAAACTCAATCAACAATGTTAAGGGCAGTGAGGCATTCTACCTTAGGTGTTGGGGCACCACTGAAGTTGTGATGAATGCTGAGGCGTTATAGAACATGACATCGCAATGCTTAAATGCTCTTCCAAATGGTAGAATAGTGACGTGTCATGTCGAGGCGTTCAAGCACATGACTATGTAGCATTGACACAGACATATGTATGAGTGCTGATGGGCTTGGCACTGTGACGATCAATATTGAGAGGTGTGGCGTTGAAGGCTGTTTTGGTGCCATGGAGCCCCTGTTTGGGAGCCGTGGCATGGGGCCCAATTTAGGATCATTGTTTAGGGACTTCTCCCTTGCGTCCCTAAGTTGGTTCTAATCCTTTGTTATGAGCTCTAATATATATGTTGAGGGTTTTATAAAGTTACTAACATAAGTAGCACTATAGTTACTGAGGTTTGACAGGTTGAACTAGAAAGGTTTATATTAGATGTTAATAGTGTTATGGTATACTCTGGTTAAGTTAGAAGTGTTATTTATTATGTTTAGTTGTGCATCTCATGATTTTTTCAAAATCTACTTTCACATTCCTTAGACATGTCATATGTCAAGACAATATTTCAATTGATCTTTGCTAAGATTGAGGTTGTATTGGATAGAAAGACCAAGAAATATTACTTAAGTCCGTATTTCCTTGGGCTTAACTGGCTATTATCGTCATTTTGTGAAAAATATTTATTTTATTACCTTATCGTTGACACAGTTGACCAGACAAGATGTTTAATTTATTTGGGATAGGAGTTGTCAGTGAGCATTTGAAGAGCTGAAAAATACATTTACTATTGCAGCCCGATGGTTATTTAATGTATGTGGTTTTTACAAATGCATTGGGTATTGAATTTAGATGTGTATAGATGCAGCAAGATAGAGTGATTGTGTATTCATCCAAAAAATTGAAGTCTCATAGGTATAATAACTCTATTCACGATTCAGAGTTGCAACGATCATCTTTGCTCTAAAATTATGGAATAATTTTTATATGGCCCAAAATTTGAAGTTTCTCATATCATAAGAGTCTAAAGTATCACTTCAATTGATGAGATTTAAAAACTTAGACAGAGGAGATAGATGAAGTATATGAGGAGTATGAATTGACCCTAGAGTATCACTTAAGTAAGGCAGTGATGTGGCAGATGTTTTGAGCCAACATTCTTAAGATTCTATTTATTGTCTGGTGTTAGAGGACTAGAAGAAAACTTTAGTTGTTGGTGACTATGATCTACAATATCACGATGATGGTCAGATAGTTTGTGCGTATATTTAATAACGACACCTACTATTCTACAAGTTAAGGAGTTAAGAAGATGCAGATTGATAATGATGATCATAAGGAGAAATTCGCCCAACTATAGAATGGTGAGTAGCATGACAGTTGAGAAGTCAATACTAATGGATATACTTTCTTCAAAGACAGAGTTGTGGTGCCTAACGATCCATATTTGAGACAGGCTATTGAGATAAGAGTCATAGATCGAGGTTTGCTATTAATCTATGTAGCATCAAGATGTACCATGATTTCAAGCATTTGTATTGGTGGACTAACATGAAGTGTGATCTGGTAGAGTATCCGCCTAGATGTTTGACATGTCAGTAAATTAAGGATGTGTATCAAAGACCTATTGAATTATTCTAGGCTTTACTTATTCTTGATTGGAAGTGTGATATGATCACTATGGATTTTGTAACCTAATTATTGTGGATTGCACATATATATGATGTTGTTAGGGTCATTGTTGATTGTTTGACAAAATTTGCACATTTTATTTCTTTCAAGATGGATTATTTTCTATCTAAGTTGAGTTGTGTTATACCCTAAATTCTTATCATATTAAGCATAAGGTTAAATGAAGATGATATTTAATGATTATTATAATTGCATTGGATGATTTTGGAGTTGATGTCTTTAAATTGTGATTTATGGCCTTAGGAGAATAAGAATTCTCAATGTTTTGGACAAGTAGGCAGGGGTGCGGTCGACCAGTTTTGGTGGTTTGATTGATCAGACTATGGATAATGAAAAATGGGGGCTCTCGGTTTAATTTGTGGTCGCCCAGATGTGGATTTGTGGTCGATTGAATTTATGAAAAGTTAGAATTTTGTAACGACCCGGATCCTTAATACCATTTTAAAACTCATTTAAACTTAATTAAATGTCATTTTAATTTAAAACGGAGGGTTATCAGAGTGCATAAAAATCCAGATTGTTAATATAATCGTTCATTTCATGTTTCATTCCTAAGAGAAATAATTAATAAAAATTTGCGGAAGCATATTAACCGAGAAAACTAATTAAACTAGAAACTAATTTATCGAGTAGGAAATTATGTCAATAAATGGCTGATAAAACATTTTTTAAAGTACAAGGTTTCCAATTATTCAATTAAAGCACAATTGACACTTAACATTTTCAAACGAATTTATTTATAACTTGAAAACAGTGTTCATACATAATTGAAATCAAATGTAACGTTATTAATATTACATAGTTCCAGTTTGCGAAGAAGACTAAAATTGAAATTTAACACTTATTTCCTTCATACCGTACCAGACTCTACTATACTACTACTCCGCTGGCGTCTGTGTCGGGTCAACCCTAGACTCCACCGAAATGATCTCTTCCTTAATCACTGGCATAACTCTTTCGTTACCTACAACACAAGTAAGGACGTGAGCTTATGCTCAGTAAGGATTGGGGAAAGACACTTATGCATTCTCTCTTTAGTCTTCGTTGGATTGAGGGCCACTCAACCCAACTCTTTTCATAACATTACGTTCGTTTTCTACCTTCATTCGTTAAAACTCGTACATCGAGCTTGGAGATTTGAGGTTTTCCTTCAAGATGGCATAGCTGTACGGAAACTAACCCCCTGTGGGCTACTAGTCCCTTTCCCGTCTTGGTAGGGGTGTATCCTAGTAGCTAGGCTAGATCTGGACTACCCATCTACCCCAACTCCCTAGTTCCGGCATATACCCGCCTTTAGGGTTCTTCTTATCCCGGCATATACCCGCCTTTAGGGTTCTTCTTATCCCGGCATATACCCGCTTTTAGGGTTCTTTCTTTTCCCGGCATATCCCCGCCTTTAGAGTTCTTTCTTTTCCCGGCATATACCCGCCTTTAGGGTTCTTTCCTTTTCGTTTCATTTTTCCTCACTCATACATGTGGGTACCGTTCCGATGGTTACCCTCCTACTTGGTTTCTATTAGCATGAATTTAACCTAACTTTTCCTAACCAAACGAAACATGTATAATTAGGCGATACTATTAAACAACGAATTAACGGACATGCTTTATCAACTCATGGCATTATAATAGTAAACTAACGGAAATAATAGTGAACTATAAGGAGAATAAATCCTACAAGCAAACTTCGGACCTTACGACAAATAACAACGAAATGTAACTAACGAAACGTACCTACGAGTTAATAACAAGAGTAAAACTAAAAGTAATGTTTCATGACAATATGCTTAACGAAATCAACCAAAACATGCTTAATAATTCGACTAAAACCAGAAGGTTTCTAACCAGAACCATAACAGCATTATAAACTAAATCAAGCATTTCAATGCTTTGAACAATTAAATTACGTCATCTAATCTAAATACTACACATGCTTTAAGCCAACATAGATATTCCATATGTTACTGAATTAAATTTAGGGCAACAAAGAATACCATCAACCATTATCTGCACATTGAAGAACAAAGGACAAAATTAAAGAAATCAAACCCATATGTAAATTTCTTATTATTCATGTTTTGATTCATCATAGCTTTAACCTTGTAAACTACACTCAAAGAAGTCGAACTCATATGTCAATTTGCTCATTTATGCTTTTATTCATCATAGTTTCAATCTGGAGTTTATCATGCTTAAGAGGGGAATTAGCAAATAAATCATAAATTGTAAACTACACTCACACACACAAATCAACTTGTGGGTAGGGCTTTGACGGCCAAAACCTCCCAATTCCTTACCTAACGTCTGTAGAAATTCAGAAATTCAGCATATAAGTTCTTCCACTCCAATACCTTCAGAGATAATTAAATAACCAATTAATTAATAATCACAAACTCTAAACAACTCGTTACTCTTAACGGCATGTAAATCAAAACTCCTTACCCATTACTTAACGAAATATCATAATCCCAATACACTTAAATCTCTTTCTTCTTCACAACTCTATCACTCAATGAAATGCCCAAATGAAATCACGAAGCTAAGCTTATCCAACAGAGAACAATTCCTTAACAGAGCATAACTTTCCATCAATCAATTATTGATTCTAAACAAAATCTCATTCTATATGTAACATACAGAACAACATTTCTTTTCCACAAATCCATGCTCGACTGAGTTCCAACAACACCACAACACAGAACTACAAAACATAAACCAAATGACTAACAAAGAGAAGGAAACCTCACCAAAATAATTCGAAGACTCGAGGAGCTCCAATCTTCAGCCTTCTCAACTCACCCGAGAGCTAAAAGCTCTCTGCCACTTTTATACATAGCCTGAATCATTTCTCCCCTGACAGCCTACTTAATTCAGTCTACTGCACAATTACCCTATCGACATCTTCTTCAATTCATTTTGCCTCCTCTTCAATTTTCACCCATTTGTTGTCTCCCTCTTAAATCTGCCAGCCACTCCACCAAGGTGGCTCCCCATCGTGTGTCGGCAGATTAGAGTGGTTCAACCACGTGGAAATCAAAGCTGAAGCATTGGACTGGGGCTGAACCGAGCCGTTCGCGAACCACCAGCCCTCAGCCGAAGCTCCCTGCCGTCACACCCTGCCAACCGTCGTAAATGCCGATTCCAATCACCCCAGCAACGTCCGACCATTAGAATGCAAAGAGGAAGAAAACCCGACCAACATACCTTCTATTCGTCGCCGAAAAACGCCACGGCAGTCTCGATTCGCGGCCGAGCTCTTCTCCATCCCGCCTGCTGACGAACCCAAACGTCCCGGGAAGACGCGCACGCCGCGAGGGAGCCTCGGCCAAGGCCGAGCTCGCCGTCGCCTTCCGACTCCTGCTCATCGTCCTCTTCTCTGATCGCACATCTCTCCCTTTCTCCCTGTCCTCGTTTCTCCGCGAAGGAATGGCCTTCTGGCCATTCCTTTTTAATTTTTTTTAAAATTTATTTATTATGTGTATATATATATATATATATATATATATACCTACTATTATTATTATTATTATTATTATTATTATTTTAATCAAATCCTTCCCCTAATTTAATCATTTTCACCTTCAATTTAATTTAATTAAATTCTTAACTTATTTTCGACTCATTTCAAATCTTTGGTTGTTCGATGAATATTATCGGTCCAATTCACTTTCGTCCATTTGGTTTTTGTTTCCCAAAATAATTCTCAATAATCCAAATATATCCAAATAAATTTCCAATTATCTTTATTTAAGCCTATTATAGGAATCAAGATATTACAAATTTGGTAGCTTTAGGTAGATTTTTAGTCGATCGGAAATGGAGGGGCGTCGACCAGGAATGTGAATAGTTACATGAAAATACCATACATGTCATGATTTAAATGAAGATATGAGGTGGTGACTCAATGGGTATTTGATGATAGAGTGACACTTCCTACGCGGATGGCTGAGGAGGGAGATTAGAGGTTATTTCCTTTGTATTTAGAAAGAACTTGGGAGAGAAAGGAGAGGAGAAACAAAGAGAGGAGAAATCGTGAAGTGAGAGAGAAAGAAGAGAAGGGTGAGAGGAAAGAAAGGAGAAGAAAACGTGTGGGTGGAAAAGAGAAGGAAGAAGAAATGAGGCTTTAACTTGGAAGGAGAAGCAATTTGGAAAAAGAAGATGAACCCTAGGAAGATTGTTATCTCTCAACTTCTTCAAAGAATTAAACGTAAGAAATGATTGTATGTTATTTGCCTTTTTGTCTGCATCACAAGAGTTAGGTTATTGTTTTTGAGGATATGGTGTTGCTATGCTATATTTGTTAGGTGTGAGACTCTGTACATGATAATGTTTGTTTGAGGATTTTTTTACTTGAATTGAATATTAATTGTTGTGCAAAAGTATGATATTGGTAATAGAAATCATGTCCAGAATATTTTTAGGACTTGAGAATATGTTGAGTTGATAATATGCTTGTTCATGTTGATGATACATTAATCAATATGTTGATGACTGCATGCATGTTAATGCACTATGATTTCAAGAAAAATTAAGAAAATTTTTTTATACACACATGTTTTGCATATGAAAATGGAAATGAAAATAAATGCAAGTAAAGAAGGGTTTGAGTTGGCTAATGTTCACCACTCAATCCTAAAATATTAAAAATGAAGGGTAACGGCTAAGGTTCACCGTTATGATCAATGTTTATCATTGATCGAAGTTCATCACTCTTCTTTAAGTAAAAGAATATTAAGGAAAAGGAAAAGAAAATTGAAATGGAAATATGTTATATAATGCATCTCATTTTCATAATGCATCTAATTTCTTACTAAGTATTAGACTTATAGTTTATCTTGTGATGTAGGTAAGTATGGTAGATAAAGAAAGAAAAGGGTAGTTGATGGAGAATTTACACATTGTGGAATATTGTGCTAGTTGGACTAAATAGAAAAAGGGAAAAGGAAATGTATTTGTAAAATTTTCATGTACATGGTTTTTAATTTATGACATCATTTGTAAAGTTTTAAAGAATTAAAGAAAGAAATTTTGTTTATGGTGTTTCATTTTCAATTATTCTCGCATACATTTATTACAAAAAATCTTCCATTACAAGTTTTAAAAAGAAAAAGTGTTTCATCTAAACATTTAAAGTAAAGTGAAAATAGGGTCGTTACAAGTCGTCTTTTTGTGGAAAACATAATTTGCTTACATGATATTCCTTCCAATATAGTTTTTGACAAAGATTTGAGGTTCACGTCAAAGTTTTGACTAGCCCTGAAGAAAGTTTTGGGTATAGAATTGAATTTAAGCATCATCCATCATCCTCATACAAATGGACATTCCAAAAGGATGATTTAGATTCTCGAGGATATGCTACGATCTTGTATTTTTTATTTTGGTAATAGTTGGGTTAATCACTTGCCATTAGTTGAGTTCGTGTCTAACAATAGTTATCAAACCAATATTAATGTTTCTTAGAAAAAGTGTAACAACCCGTAACTTTTACCATATAAAAATTTTCGATCTTTTCAAACACTTACGGGAGCGAATACTAGAGTAAAACAAAGCGGAAGTCTTTACCATATAAAACTCAGAGTAAACGAAATGCGAAAGACTTTTACATTTTAATACCATAAATCAACAGTTTAAAAGCTATTTAAACAAGCATTTCTAAAACATTTACTTAAAACAGTTTGAAGCGATCACTTGAAAATTCTCAAAAATTTCATTACGCTTATTCCATTTCCGTGAGCCATAACCCCAAAAGTCAACATCGCCAACAGCACAAACAACTCAACTCAGCAACACCCCATTAGCTGCGTCCTTAACAAGCTTTATCCAATCATTCGCTCCTTACGTACATCACAGGAGCTAACTATGAGTCCAAAGCTCAATAAGCGATATAAACATAAAACATAAAACACACAAGCAACTATACTCAGATTTCTGTTTTCCATTTCGTTTTCGTTTACATATTAGTTGTTTTTTCCTTTTATTGTGATTTCTTCTGTTTCTGTGCCAGACGTAACTAACCGAACCACACAAACAACTATTTACTTATCTTTGATTTCTGTGTCGGACGTAACCAACCAGACCATAAAAACAGCTATTTACGTTTATTCTGTTTAATTCTATTATTGTTCCATTTTTATATGTTTATGTGCTGGGTGTAACCAACTGGACCGCAAAAATTACTATTTACGTTTATTCCATTTAATTCTGTAATGTTCTATTTTTATTTAGTTCTAGTTAAGGGTTAGAGATGTCAACTTGACAAGGTAGAGCAGTTTCTGTAGAAGGCAGCTATCCCGTGTCACACACTTAAGTGACCAACTTAATAACCCACATCTCTAAACAACTATTTACGTTTATTTATTTTTGTGTACTTTAGGGTGTCAATTATGTTTATTCATTTTTGTATACATTAGGAAAACAATGACAAACATACAATTCTATCTAATATGTCTATTTACTGTATCCTTAAAACATGATCTATTCTTAACTAAGGAATTGAACTTAAGCTTGATAACATTCAATTCACACCAAACATGCAACAATACATCAAGTAAAATGCAAGCATCAAACAAACCCTAATTCCCGTGATGTAGGTCCTTTCGGACAAAACACATGCAGTACCACTTACCTGGACTTCTTAACTTTAAAGAGTTAGCACTTAAATTTTCTTCTCTTCAATACCTATTCGTAATTAACCATATATAGGCATCAATAATTATTCTCCAACAATAGGGTCCCTTAGCTTCAAACTACAAGAAGTGAGTAATCCTTGACCAATACTATCTTACAACCGACTTAACTGTTATAGCCATTATTTAATATTTCCTAATTATTTCCAAAACTATTATGATAGGCTCCAAGAAACAAATGGAGAGCCTTAGAGAAATCTGTTCTGGAGAATTATCAATACTCGAACCAGCAGCACTAAAATAAATCAAGCTCCAAATATGTATGTGAACTAAAGTTGTATTTTGGAGAACATAAACTTAATATACTCAGGAAAGTTGTATAAAAAATCCAGCCCAAAAAGCACTCTGGTTTAGGAGATCTATCAATTTCAATAACAACCCGAAATCTGTTTCCAGCAGGAAAGATTTACCAGTGCAGATTCAAAACGGAATATCTTGAGCTACATACACCAAATGAAGCTCATTTTTGGAGGGTAGCTCACTGACTTAATCTTAAACAAATCACTAGAAGACGTCAAATAGAGACAAACATTGTAAGGGCCTCAAACAGATACTACAATCAGCGATAACAACAATCCAGCAAAAATCACAGATTTCAACACCTCAACAATAATCCGAAAATAACCTTCAACAATCAATAATTTTCAAAAGGCTTCTTCAACACATAACAATCATTTAATCACCTGAACATAGGTTTTCCAAGCAGCAAGAAAAGAACATAAAAGAACCACAAAAAAAATCAAGAGGAAATACAATGGAGTCGGCGGACCTCCTACTGAGAGGGGCGACTTTGGGGTTGGCCGAAAACCAACACTCTCCAAGGTTGGAAAGTTCTCTTGTCTCCACACCACAATCTTACCTTGAAAGATAAGGATTGGAAGAAACAATATCCCAAGGATGCAAGGTTGAGAAACTTCAAGAGGAGCCTTGCTTGGGGAATGGATGAAATCGGCGCTAGGGGGAGGGGAGGCCGCGACTAGGTGTTTACCAAAACACTAAAATTGTCTTCAATTCAAAACTACCCTCCAATCTTCCAAGGGAGGGAATTTAACCTAAGGATTACAAAATAGGTCAAATGACCAAAATGCCCTTAATGACAAAAATTCGGCATGAGGGTGCGGTTTTCATGCAAACCGCACACCTCTCTAAAATCTCACAACAAAACAAAATAAAAACAAACCAAATAAAATTGTTGTTCAGAATACTAATTCAACTAAATCAAAACAAGACACACTTCATGGCAAATGTGGAATCTAGCTTAGGTTGGTGGAGTACCTTCCAAAACGATCAAATGAAAAGGAACTTATTTATCGTCTTGTGATACATTGTTCAAAGAATCCCACATCTTGGTATTCCCTGCAAAATAGAAGCTAGTTAGGAAAGCAATTAGCTTCTTGGCTCGACTCCGTGTGATAGGGCCTTGGGGCACATCATATTATTATATCATAGGTTACGTAACCTACACTTCAATTTCCTATTATCCCACAGCTACTACTCAAACATGGTGTCGTTTTAACAAAATCATTACCCTTCACAATTCAGCAATATAAAACCCAACAACAACTTTTCAACTAATTTCAACTTAACAACAACTCTATCCAACAACCATCCAATCCAATAATTCCATACGATGAAACCCCTTAACAATTTATGCATCAGAGAATCATTCAAACCCATATCCTTAAGGTAAGCAACACAATATCTCGAATATGTATACATCCAATATTACACTACGATTAACAACAACATATAGTAATTTAGAAACCACCCGATCACTAACCACAAATAGTTCATCAAGCATTGCAGAGGACATACCATCAACAAAACTAACACCATATCTCTAAGAGAGAACTTTCATATCTAACATCCAAGAGAAAGAAGGATAATATGCTTCCAGAAAACTCCTTCCTCACTATCCTTAATTCTTCCATAAACCTTTACTCACTTTTGGATTTCTCACTCTCTACTTCTCTCAGGTTGTCAAAAAAACACTATCTTGGTCACCTTCTTAAAACAAAACCCTTCACAGAATCTCTCTCTCTCTCTCTCTCTCTCTCACACCAAAACTCTAGAACTTCACGGCAACAACTTCTTCCTCAATCTGACCTTCACTCAAACTCCAGAACTTCCTCACAGTTTCTTTCTCCAAATCACAGAAGCATCTCACTTAGCAAAAGCTCTAGAACCTCACTCCCATTTCTCTCAAAATTTCTCCAGAGTTTCCCTATGGTTTTTCTTCTCGGTAACATCTCCACCCCCTTGTGTCTCTATTTATAAGCCATGGCATACAACCCTTCAGTGTCCAATGAAGGTGAAAGGCCAAAAGGATGGATGCTAGATCGTTCAGAGGGGTCTAACGTCAAACCTAGAAGCTTCCAGGCGACGATTTCTTATTTCTAGTGACTTTCCATATCGCCAGTCGATGAATTCCCCATTGGACGATGAATTTCCAATCATCCAAAACATTGCCTGCATTTTAACGCCTTCATTATAAGGGACATCCACTCCACTTACAAGGATAAAGCAAGTGAAGGAAAAACCACTAATTTTTGTGGGAGAAGTCCAAGAAAGGGAGCCCAAAATCCATGACCCAAAGGCCTTGAATAGGTTGCTAAGCATTGGAGGATGGATAAAAGAGGAAATACAAGTCAAAGGAGAAAAAAAGAGGCTATGTTTCCAAAAGGCCTGATGGCCTACCTCTAGTGCGCGCAGTGCGGGCAACAAGTCTGCAGTCCAGCGCGCGGCCCAGCCCATCACAGCGCCCAGTCACCGCCCCTTGTCAGCGTGCACATCCTGCCAATCCCACACCTCGTCCGCATGCCATGTCCGTCACCCGAGCCCGATCCGGCCCCGCCAGACAGCGCGCCCATCGTCGTCCATCCGCTCCTCTTCAGCTTGCCCCATCACCGCGTATCCCACGATATCTGCTCCCCGTCAGCGTACCCATCAATGCGCCTCGTCAACCGCCCGCGGCCGATCCGAACCCACTTGACGGCGTGTCCGTCAGCAATTGCCCGAGCGCATCTGATCCAGCCCAACTTAGCATACCAGCCAAGCCTAGCGCACCTGTCGCGAGCCCCTGCCGACCTTCCGACTCTAAACCTTAATTTGTAGTTTATTTTGTGTTATTTTAGTCATTTTACAATGTTTTGGGATTAACCTAATATTTTCCTATTTAAACAAGTGTAAGGCCTCATTAGAGGGAGACTGAATTTTGAATAAACTTGTGTGTTTCGGTGATGTTTCCTCTCTTTTTCGTCTTTACAAAGAACTTGGTCTCTTCAAGCATCCATCTTGAAAGATCAGGCTTTTGATAGCTTTGGTTCAACCAACTGGTTTGGTTAGGGTCAAGTTGCTCTCATGATAACTTTGGTTCTAGACTACAGGTTTGGCTAGGATCAAGTTCCTTTCTACACTTTCTTGATTCGTATGACGTTCTATTGTCAAATTCCACGTTTGTTGTTGAATCTAGGGTTCTTTAATACCCTAGGTTCGCATAAGTTTGTATTAGAGCATTCGCTCGGTAGCTATCTTAAAATTTCTTATCATCAATTTCTTCTTCTACCTTTCTTTTGTTATTTTCAATTATCTATATAAAAAAGTTATTTTCTTTCTTTTGTTCATCTATCAAAGTTATTGTCTTTTGATCCTTTCAATCAACTATTTAAAAAAAAAGTTTGATCCTTTCGATTCATCTTAAAAAAAAAAAAGTTAGCCTTTTTTTCAAAAATTCAAAAAAGAGGAAAGAAAGCTTCTTCCATCTAGAAATTTCTTTATTAGAAACTTCTCAAAGAGTGCTGTTCAAATATCCAATCTTCGGTCTATTTCTGTCACTTTCAGAAATTTTGGGGACAATGTTTCATTTTTAGGAAAGTTCTTCAATACGATATTCCAAATTCAAATTATTATGCGAAGTGGTCCCCATGCAAGCGACTCATATTCTCCTCGAAAGACCTTGGCAGCATGACAGTAGAGTCAACCACAATAGATACAAAAATGAGTATTTCTTGATTCAGAATGGGAAAGTTGTGGTACTAACATTATTAAAGCCATGGGAAGCTAGTAATGACCAGGAAAGGATTGCTACAGGCTTTCAAGGATGTACTACACTAAAAATGAAAGAGGAAAGTTTTGATTTTGACAGAGTTGAACAAACTTTGGAAGTTGAAGAAACAAAAAGAGTTGAAATGGAAAAGGCGATTATGGAAAAGGAGATAAAAGAGCCATAGAGAGAAAAGCCGAAATTAAAGTGAGCACAAAAGGAAATGAGGAAGAAAGGAATTTGGAGGAAGAGAGAGTAAAATCTGAGAGAGAGACGGAGAAAAAAATGGTGGGAGAGGAGGTAAAATCTGAGGGAGAAAAGGAAAGAAAAAGAAATGTAATGAGAAAAAAGAGTGAGGAAAGTAGAAAGTGTATTTTACTTTTATATAAAGATATTTATTTTTGTAACGACCCGAGTTTTCTTTTTCCTTTAAAAATTCGTAAAAATTCAAAACTTTTATCAAACCGCTAAAACCTTAAATTAAAACCTTTTTAATATAATATCAGAGTACAAAACCGAACTGTTAAAACCTTTTTTGTTAAAACATAGCGGAAGCAGCTGTAAAGTCTTTTGTGAAAAAATAATGGATTTATTAAAACATAGTCGAAGCGTAAATCGTTTGAGATGTGAGAACTAAACAATTAAATATTGCATTTGAGAAATGAAAACTAAACAATTTAATTACAACCGAGTTCTCTTTCACTCTTTTTAGCTTGGCCAGCATCGAGTCCCGCACCTGCAAATCCTTCATCCCTGTATTTTGATTTGTGTATTGTTCGACATCTCGTCGTATAAGTACCTACACCTACACCACAAGTAAACTGTAAGCCCAAAGAATTAGTAAGGAAAAGAATTTATGCAATATGATATGCCTCTCTTTAGTCCTTTTTGAATGGGGGCCACCCAAACCAATCTTTTTATTAAGTCGTTGGTTCTTTGGTTCTTTACTCGTACTTCGAGTTGGAGATTGGAGGGGTCTTCGGGGATTGAATAGTTGATCAGACCTAACCTTTTACTTACAACTAAGTCCCTGTTCTCGTCAAGGTAGGGGGCTTCGCCTAGTCGTAGACTAGATCCGCTACCCATCCGCCTCCCAACTCCCTTTTTCTTTTTCTCTTTTTCTTCTTTTAACATTTTTCTTCACATAATGCATGCATGAGTACCACCCGATGGCACTCCCTACTTGATTTCTATTAGCATGATGTTTGATAACACATTCTCCCTATAGCATGATGCATGATGCAGTATAACGTAACATTAACAGAAATTGAATTGTGCATATAAAAGAAAGTAAGTGACAATAATTGAATAACACATTTAAGAGAAAGTAAATAACAATGGAATAGCGCATATAAGGAAAGTAATTGAATAGCAGAATTGGAAGCACATATCGGAGAACAATTATGATATTAAATTGGAACTATGAAGCACGTAAGGAAACCAAACAATGAACATTAAGAAAATTGAATAGCAATTCATAGAGGGCTAATAGAAATTAAACACACAAATCAGACGATATGCAATGAATTTAAACAATGGATGACATGCTTGAACTTATAGAACACAACGATAAACAAAACAGAAGTCAGGACACCTTATTAATTAACATGCTAGTTATCCTAGTTCGTTTACATGCTCAGGAAATAACTACGTTTGTCATTCTAGTTAGTTATCCAATTTAATTAACGTACTCGAGAAGGATTACATTTATTATATTAGTTAATTATTCTAGTTAATTACATGCTCAAGAAAAATTACAATTATTATACTAATTAGTTAGCCTAGTTAACTAACATGCTTAATTTAGATTATTGACATGCATTGAATTCTAAACTAACAAGAGAAGAGTAATATTATCACTACGATATAAGGAAACCGCCGCTACAATGACTAAATAATAAATGTACAGAACAAAACCATTATTAAGGAAACTATCATCAATCAAGCACTAAGCATTTATCACATTCCATCTTTACACTTTCATCATAGTAATGATCTCTATCAAAGTAAAGTATTTGAAATATAGGAAATTAAGAGAGTTGTAGGAACTAACAACGAAGGGTTAGTATCGAACAAGTCTAATAGTTAACTAACATGCATGAAGGTTAATAGTCAACTAACATGCTTGAAGATTAAACAAGTAATAGTTAACATACATGGAGATTAATTGTAAACATGTTCGGATTGATTTATAATTTAATTGATTAATCAAACAACTTAGTTATTTAACATGCTGCTAATATCATAAATGTGCAAATTAGTTGATCACTTGTCATCCTAGTAATTTATCATGCTCAGGTCTAGCTAATTACTCTAGGTAAGTTAGTTAATTAACATGCTGGTTTAGTTAATTATTCTAGTTAGTTAATTACTCCAATTAATTGACATGGATCAAGAAATAATCAAGTTAATTAAACATGCTCGACTAGTTAATTAACATTCTCAACTAGTTAGTTAATTAACATGTTTAAGGATTAGTTATTATTTAAACTAGTTAAACATGCTCAAATTAGTTATTTAATGACTAGTTAATTAATTAGTCACTTAAACATGCTCAAGTCTAATTAATTACTCTAATTAAGTTAATTAACATGCTCTTGATTGCTCTAGTTAAGTTAAGTTAACATACTTAAGTCTAGTTAATTAAATGTGCTTAAGAAGATTATAACTAATTAGTCAACATACCCCAATAGGTTTATTCACATGCTTAGATTTACTAATTAGTTCACATGCTTAAGTTAACTAATTAGTTCATATGTTTAGATTAATGAGTTGATTAGTTAAACTACGATAAATTGATTAACATGCTCAATCGATTAAACATGCTCAAGATTCTAGTTGATTAACATTTAAATAGGATCATCTTATAATAATGTATCACAAGTATTTATGCAAGTTCGGAGCAAGGGTTGTTATAATTATCATTTATTAAACATGCTAGTTTAAGGAAGTAAATCGACCAATGGCAGCAGAACAATAATGAAACAGCAGGACAATAATGAAGGACATAACAACTTACGGTTAATAATTAAACAGCAGGTAAACTATAAAAAACAGAGTCATCCTCTCTCTAAACTCGTCATACCTCTCAAGTCATTAACTCATTTATCTAAGCAGGAATCATTCATAAACTGTCTGTCAATGTAAAGCATTATTAACAGAGCTAATAATAAAGGAGATCATAGAACTAACAACAAGAAACAGAGCTACCAATCAATCTACACTATAAATCAAAGGAAATATCTAATAGCATGGAAATCAATGAAGAAATCCACAATAGAAATTCATCCAAGGAATTGTCAACCGAAAATATCCACTAATAACAAGCATTATCGTTATCAACCTATCTAACTAGCAAATGACAATATAGCATAAGGAAATTTATAGTGAACTAAACATAAAACTCACGCACTCTACTTCTGGGTAGGGCCTCCACAGGCCAAAACACACCCATTTTCCTTATCTCAAACTTTATCGTACATTCGCACTTAATTGTTGTCCTTCTTCTCTTTTTCAATGTTGTCCTTATTCTCTTTTTCAATACCTTCACAATTATTGAATAACCCATCGTTAAAATCACACATTAATAACCTTTAATAACCTTACTTCTAGGACCCACATCCTAAGTCCTCCCAATTAATACCCAATTACTTAACCGCTTCCATCGCTTACAACTTAACAACCATTTAACAGTTCTAATAGTTCTGACAGAGAACATTGCACATGTATAATTAACAGAACATGAAATCTTCAATGTGATTATCCATTACAGAGAGTTCATCGACCCTTAATCCAACAATCCAACAACAGAGCACTTCATACATATATTCAATTCTATCACCCAACAAGTTGGTTCAGAACAACAATTTATCATTTTCCTACGTCCAATAATATGCTTCAGATTATTAATCCCAACAACAGAGCATGTATTTGACTATCCTTCACAAAGCCCATAACAGTAAGCAATAGGGTATACATCGCCCAAATACTCAACAACAGAATATGACTCTCCCATAATATCTATTCTCCATTAACCAAAAATAATTATAGGACATTAATCTTCACACTTAAACCAACGGCAGATCCCAAATCACAGAATAACCAATAGCAATGTACCACATTCTTTATCCAAGATATCCTTCACAACATTATTCAACTAAAATTCATAAAAGAAGTGAAGAATATTCACTGACCAGGAGAATGCCCGAGGAACCACGCTCGGTCATCACCAGAGAGGGGGCTTCCCTCACGGTCTCCACTTCCTCGCATAAGCCCAGCTCCAGAGACCTCTTTCCTCAATCCCATATCACTGCCTCTCTTCATCCCCTGGTATACAGTACCAAAGGGAGGAATACTATTTGCCAAAATAGAGGGCAGAGAGTATAACTCTCTCACGCCCGACAGCCCATGCCTCCCCCTACCCATCTCCAGACAAATCTCTGACATTATCATTGATTCCTTCAACTTTCCAGATGCAACCCCATCACGTGGAGTACGATTCCAGGTTGGAAGGGGCGTGGGGTTATCTGCATAGTAGACAACGATTCACCCGAACCAGCCAAATCGGGTTCCAGACACAGCCGGGTTGGAGCACCCAATTGCAGCCCGACCCAACTAATATGATGCCAAAAATCACCGCACGCCGATGCCAATCCATGCTCTGCCAGTCGCCCAATCATCAGAACACAAAGGAGGAGGAAACCTAGTCAAACATAGCTCGAATCGTCGCCAGAAACCACGCCGGCAAGAGTTCCTATTCAGTCGCTCGCATAGATGTCGTGCACGTCAGAGCTCGCCTCATTGCTGCGCAGAAACCTGCCGCTGAGCTCTCCCAATCGTCTACTCCCTCTCCTTCCGCTCTATCTCTATCGCCCCCTTTCGCTCTCCCCTGCCTCGACTGGTCTCGGGCTTCAGATAATGGCCTGAGGACATGACTTAAGCCCTAGACCGAACCGGTTCAAACCTGAACCGATTCGATTTCCATCCAACCTTCCTCTAAATTTCCCCCTTTTTATTTTAAATTTTCACTTAAATCCTTTCCCTAATTACCTACTTAATTTTATTTCAAACCAATTCCAATTAATCACACTTTCCTTCTTTATTCCTAAAAACCAACCACTCCTTTATTTCTGAATTGAGCCAAACCAAACTGGTTCAGTCCATATTTCTCCCTAATTATTATTTAATAAATTCCTATAAATTATAATCTAATGGTTATGCCTTGATATTACCCCAATAATTATCCAAACAATCCAAATATCCCAAAATTACTTTCCAATTATCCTTATTAAATTTTGACATAAAAAGTCGGGGTATTACATTTGAGTATAAGAGACAACTTGCACCTAGTAGATATTGTTCGCTTTGGGCCGACCTTTGGACCCTCATAGATTTGTTTTTGGCAATAGGCAACCTTTGGCCAATCCCAAAACTCGTCTACTGGGGAAGGCAAGTTAGCCACTTATATTTTTCTCTCCTCCCCTCGCCCAAGTCGATGTGGGATTGAACACCCCCCTTTCGAGGCACTACAATCACCCCACCTTTGGGGGCGCACGTCCTCGTGGATGCAACGAGCTGGGTCCGGCTCTGATACCATAAGTATAAGAGACAACTGCCGCCTAGTAGATATTGTTCGCTTTAGGCCAACCTTTGGACCCTCACAGATTTGTTCTTGGTGATAGGCAACCTCTGGCCCATCCCAAAATGCGTCTATTGGGGAAATCGAGCTAGCCACTATATTTTTCTCTCCTCCCCTCGCCCAAGTCGATGTAGGATTGCACACCCCCCTTTCGAGGCACTACAATTTTACCTCCACTGAACTAACTTCTTTTCTAGTGTTTGTTTCACCTATTTTGCAGGATTATAAAGACAAATTAAAAGAGAGTCAAGCAAATTGGATGGAGCGCAACAAGAAGTTTCCATATGTTGAGAGAGGTAAGGACATTGAGGTTACCAAACCTTTGTCAAAAAGGTATGATTTAACTCTTCAAATTAAGTTATTAAAGTCTTAAAATATTGAAAATTTGTGTGATAATAACTTAGGGTTTGAGAGAATTTGTATTGATTGTAGAAAAGAAGCATGCATAGATTTTTATAGAAAGTTTTGGATTGATTGTAAAATGATTGCATGTTTTGATTTGTATATGCATAAAGGATTATTATTTGAGAAGCATACATGTTTTGTTCCTAAGTATTATCCTTATAAATTGTTAATTAATGAACTATATGGAGCAAACATAATTTTTAGGTTTGATTTAAAGGATGGATATTGGAAAGTTGTGTTTAGAAGTGAGCATGGACTATATGATTGGTTACTTTTGCTATATGAGTGGCCGATTACACCCTATGGATTTGTTGATGTTTCTAATATTTATATGAAATTGATGAAATATGTGCTTAAATATTGTGTTGGAAAATTTGGTATTGAAATTTGGTATCATGCGCTTAAATATTTTATTGGGAAAATTACTATTGAATATTTTGATGAAGATTTGGAATATGATAAGATTATAGAATCACATGATAAACACGTGGATTTAAATTTTGCTATTTTAAGAGAGATTCAATTATGTGCTAATTTGATGAAATGCTTACTAAATGTTGAGTTTGCAAGTGTCTTAATTGTTCATTATAATACATGCTACTTAACATTTGACATTCTTAATGAAAAATACAAGTTGTCATTCAATGAACTTGTTAGAAAATGCACGTGTTCTAAGTTTGATTTGAAGGGTAGTTATTGGAAATTTGCGGTTATACTTAAACATGAAGGGATGCTTATGTTTTATGGAATATTTCAGGTTTCTATTGTTCTTATGATCATGAGGAGATGGATACTTCCGAGCCCTAGGACACATCCATGATAATGAATATTGACTTGTCCTACCAAGCTTAAACAGTAAGGTTAATTTTTCTTTAAATATATTGACTTACCTTTCTATTATGTAGGCGATTCGAGGACGAATCTTCTCAAAGAAGAGAGGAGTGATGTGATCCAGAAAAGTTACAAAGCCCAAGATCCATTAGGAGGCATTAGAGACTCAAAGAGAAGAACAAGGATAAAGAAGGTGAAGGAAAAACTACTATTTTTTTTGTGGGAGAAGTCCAAGAAAGGGAGCCCAAAATCCATGACCCAATGGCCTTGAATAGCTTGCTAAGTATTGGAGGAGGGAGAAAAGAGGAAATACAAGTCAAAGGATGCAAAAGGATGCTATATTTCCAAAAGGCCCGAAGGCCAACCTGCAGTACGCACAACGTGCGCAGCAAGTCCACAACCCAGCGCGTAGCCTAGTACGCAGCCTAGAACCTGAGCACAGCACGCAGCCAGCCCATCATCGGGCCTGTCACCACGCCCCATCATTGCGTGCATCCCAAGAATCCCACACCTCGTCAGCAAGCCACGTTTGCCACCCCAGCCTGATCCAGCCCCGCTAGACAGCACGTCCATCGTCGCTCTCCTGCACCTCGTCAGCTCGCCCTGTCACCACGTGCATCTCGCGATATTCGTGCCCCATCAGCACGCCCATCAACGAGCCTTGTTAGCCAGCTGCGCCTGATCTGAACCCGCTCGACAGCGCACTCATCAGCACCCTCCCACACACACCCGATCCGGGCCATGCGTGCAGACTGCACTTGCTTCCTCCCAGCACGTGCTCGCTGACCAGGACCATCCCTCCTGCCACCCTTCCAGCTCTAAACCCTAATTTTTAATTTATTTTGTGTTATTTAGTCATTTTACAATGTTTTAGGGTTAATATAATATTTTACCTATTTAAACAAGCGTAAGGCCTCATTAGAGGGAGGTTGAATTTTGAATAAACTTGTGAGTTTTGGTGAGGTTTCCTCTCTCTTTCTTCTTTATGAAGAACTTGGTCTCTTTAATCCATCTTGAAATATCAAGATCTTGATAGCTTTGGTTCAACCAACCAGTTTGGTTAGGGTCAAGCTGCTCTTCTGATAACTCTAGTTCTAGTCGACAGGTTTGGCTAAAGTCAAGTTCCTTTCTACACTTTATTGATTCATACAACGATCCGTTGTCAAATTTCACGTTTATTGTTGGGTCTAGGGTTTTTTAATACCCTAGGTTCGTATCAGATATGAGATTTCATTATCATTGTGAGCTTATCAGAGATGGAGTTGTAATGTAATACCCCGAACTTTTATATGAGAATTTAATAAAGATTAATTTGAGACATTTGGAATTATTGGGTTATTTTCGGGGTATTATCAAGGACGTATTCGTAATATTATAATTTATGGAAATTTATCGGATTAATGATTAATTTGGGAGAAGAATAAAATGAGATTTATGGGATAAATTAGATTATTTGGATTTAACCATTTAAGGACATTAAATAAATTAATTTAATTAAAGGAAAATATAAAAAGGGGATGTGGGAGGGCATGAACTGGTTCACACTATTTGAACCGGTTCACTAAGTGAACCAATTGAAAGAGAAAATAAAGAATGGCTTTCAGCCATTCTTCTTGGAGAGAGCCGCAGAGAAAGAAACGAGAGAGAGAGAGAGAGAGAGAGAGAGAGAGAGAGAGAGAGAGAGAGAGAGCGAAGAAGAGAGGGAGCCGCGAGGGAGCGATCGAGCAGGAGTGCTCACCGCCGGGTTCTTCTCGGTGGGAGGCACAGTGCGAGCGACAAGGAACGGCGAGCGAGTAGCTGCGGGCCGCGAGGTGTAAGCTAGGGCTCGGAATCGAGACCCCGCAGGTTTTTTTTCGACAATGAATAGAGGTATGGTTTCCCTCCTCCTTTGCATTTCTTCTGGTTAAGTAGTCGACAGGAGACGTTGCGGTGATGATTTACGGTTGGCAGTGATGATTCCAGTGTCTGGTTGGGTTGCGGTGGGCGATGGGTCGAGCTCTGACCAGGTTTGGCTTGACCGGCTCGAGTGAAGTGTTGTCTACTATGCAGACAATCCCTATCACTCTTTCTAGCGTGGAATCAGCATGGGGAACATCCTCTGAAAACCTGGCGAGAATTTTCTGGCATGTGGAGTGCAACACTGTGCTTGTGTTGAGTTGCTGGAGACTTAAGCTACGAGAAAGGGGGAAATTTTAGCTATGCAAAGAGGTGAGAATGACCGAAGGGTATGAGGGAGCTGGAGGCTTCCTCTCGGGTGTCCTGGTGTCGATTGAAGGCTGGTTTTGGGAAGGTTGCTGCTGTTGTGCTCGGTTTCCAGCTCAGGTTGGCTGCTATAAATGGTTTGGCAATAGCTTGGAGCTACTTCTGGCCCTCGAGTGATGTGCCCCAAGTTTCCATCGCCTGAGCCGTGCCCTGGGCACCTTTATTTCTAACTTTTTATTTGTTTTGTAGGTATTTCTTTTTTATCCAATTTGGAGGAAAATTTTATTCAATGTCACAAAGAGGATTTGGTGTATTTGGACTAGTGGATATCATGCAATGATAGAAGAAAATTAGAAGCTGTCCAATTCCGCCTAGAATCTGAGTAGCAGATGTTCAAGGGCTATTTCGACAATCAGGATGGCGTTGTTTGAACTTTTTTCCTTCATATCAAATGTAGCCAACAAATAGAGCTTTCCAAGGACATATTGGGCGTTTTATTTGGGTTTGGTTTACTATATCTAATGTTCCTTTTACAGAGACTAATTTTCAAAATTGGATTTATTGTTTTGTTATTGTTAAAGGGCTGTTTAGGTCATTTTCTAATTAGGGTTATTTAGTCTTTTTCTTTTATTGTAAAACTCTTAGGGTTTTATAAGCCCTCCTTGCTGAATGAAAACGAGATTTGGATTGAATACAAAATTTGTTTATGTTATTTCAGCTATATCTACTAATCCAGAGTGGTTTTTGTAACGGATTTTTGACACAATTTAGTTGCAAATGTTAAATTGATATCCTCCAAATTCCAGCTCAAGTTCACGTGGGGTTTGGAAGTTTGATCTGTTTTATTCCTGCTTGCTTGGTTAATTCACAGTTTCTGGTTAGATTCTAAAATTGTAATCTTGGTGATCTTTGGATCCTATCATCGAGTCTCCTAGTATGAAAATTTTCTCCTTTGTTTGATGGATTAAGGATGAAGATAACATGTTGGATTTATATTCTGGACTGGTTGTTGAATGTTTACTGCTGTGAGTAGATTAGCTTTTGTTAATCTGTCATGGTTCTGTGAGGATAGCTTAATTATGTGCTCTATTGTTGCTTTGGATTTGTCTTGCTGTGATGGGTTTATGCCCTGTTGTATGAATTGTGGATGGTTGTTGACTGTTACCCCTGTTCTTGGACATGTTTTCCACTGGGTTAAATTGGTTGGTTAAGCTTCTTTTGTTTGTTAAGTAATTTCTACCTGTAGTTATAAAGTGAAACTGTAAAGTCTTAGTGGAAATGAGTTGCTGCTTCAATGTTTAAATCGTGATGGGTTAAGTTCCTAATAATCACTACAAGTGGATTAAAATATCAAGTTAGAATTGGGCCTTGTGATTATATTATGTGTTATTGATTGGTTCTGCCTTAGATTACATTACGAAGAAATTACTCATGTATGTTGAATTAAATTCATGCACCGTGAAATTTAAGTTAAGTATTCTACCCATTGGATTCATGCCTCCACATTTAGATGACTGTTGGTTTCTGGATTTGGTTGACTAATCAGATAATTATATGCTGGAAATTAGATTAAGTTGTCGAACGTTCGCTTGATGGATAAATGTAGTTTTGTGACTCAATTCAGATATTGTTATTGGGATACGTTAGGTTTCATTGTAGATGTTAAATGTATTCCTAGAGCTATTATGTGATTAGTTGAGATTAGGAAAGAGACGTTGTATTTATAAGTTTCCTAATCGATTAGATTAATGATTAATGTTATTAATTTGTGAAGGTATTGGAAAGAAGAAGAAGAGTAACAACTAAATGCTAATGTGCATTAAAGCTTCAAGGTAAGAAATTTGGGTGTGTCTTGGCTATTTGGAGGCCGTACAACGCAAGTAGATTGCGTGCGTTTATGCTTGGTCTCTATTTTGTTTAGTTCCTGTGAATTCCCTTATTTGTCGTTAGTTGATAGATTCTGGATTGATATACTACACTGCTATTATTCATTGTTCTGTGATTGATATTCGCTGTTAATTGGGTGTGCTTCACTTTCCTGCAATACATGCTTTATTTTGATAATTCCTGGATGAATGATTTCTGCTTGGATGAGAGAGTTAAGGATGTAGATGAGTTAAAATGTTGAGTTGAAGCATGAGCGAGCTAAGAGACATGCCTTTTAGGATGATTCTGTTCCTTACTTTTACTCGTTTTTTTGTTTAAATCTCTGCATATATTATAGGTTGTTATTCCTTTATCAATATATCTACGTATATTGTTCTTGTCATTCCCATTGACCAATGCATCTATTGTTCTTGTCGTTCTAGTTAATTAATAGTGTCCTTGCTAGTTCTAGTGTTTGAATGTCTATATGATTAATCGAAGTCCTTTTTCCCTATTGAGCATGTCCGTTGATCTAATGTAATTCAATTGATCACTTTAATTATCTACGCATGTGAACCCATATAGTTAATCTCAACATGTAAACAATTGGATTAATCTAATTATTTGAACTAATGTCTCATTCACTAGTTAATGATAATTACTCCTTGAATATGTAAATTAACTAATAAATCGTAGCATGTAATTAGAATGTTGATTCTCGTGTTTAATTAGTAGCATGTTAGCTAACTAATGCCATGTCTATTTAACTAATTTACGATAACTACCTAGTTAATGATAACTAGGTATGTGGAAACCCGAGCATGTAAATTGACCTAGAACAACTAACTATCACCTTGAGCATGATTAATTGCTAACCAAATAGAACCCTTGCATGTTTAATAAATTAGATTTGAGCATGTTAACTAACTAGGTTAATTAACTAAATGGGATTAATTGGAGAGCATGTTAACTTAACTAGAGTAATCAATTAACTTAAGCATGTTATTTAACTCGAGCATGTTCAATTCTAAGTATGTATAATCAACTAGTTAAACATGTTTAATCCCTTAAACTATTATTTTGCTTGAGCATGTTAAATTAGTAAATAACTAGCATGTTAACTTACTAAGTCATGCCATGTTTAATTAGCATGTTTAAGTAACTAACTAGAACAAAAACATATTTAAATCATCTAGAATGATAAATATAGGGAACATGTAAATAGACTAGGAGGTTAACTAGATAATTGAAATGTTAATTTCTGTATTCAATATTATAAATGTTCTCTATATTATTGGTTGTCTTCACTACTATGCGTTTTCAATTCCTATTATTCTTTTATATGTGCTTTTAATTTCAGTTACTTTCGTTTACGTACACTTCAATTTTCTATGAATGTTATATTGTGAAGCATCATGCATCATGTTAATAGAAACTAATAGGGAGTGCCACGGGGTGGTACGCACACATACATGAGTGAGGATAAATGATGAAAATAAGTAAAACGGTAAGATAATAAAGGCCTCTATGGTCCGATAGCTTAGCCTGGCACAGAAACAAAGAAAACAATAAGGGAGTTGGGGGCAGATGGGTAGTTCAAATCTAGCCTGGCACTGGACTACGCCCCTTTCTCATGTAGGGAAAGGGACAAGCTGCACACAAGAGGTTAGAAGCCGACCAAGACTATACCATTCCATTTGGGTCCTCCAATCTCCAGCTCGAAGTACGAGTAATGAACGAATGACTTAAAGTAAAGTAATAAAATGGTAAATGGCTTAATGAAAGAATTGGTTTGGGTGGCCCCCATTCCAAGATGGACTAAAGAGTGACATTCATGTTTGCATAGGACACTTTTCCTTACTGGGCCATTAGGCTCACATATTACTTGTGGTGTAGGTACAAATGACGAACAAATAACAAAGAGATAATCTAAAGCAGAGATGAAAGATTTGCACGGGTGAGGATTGGGGCTGGCCAGGCTAAAAGAGTAAAATGAGAAACGGTTGTAATCACAGAACCTTTATTATATTGTATTCCATTGTTTAGTTTCTTCTTTAAATGATTCATTTACGCTTCCGCCATGTTTTACAAGGATTTATTTTATAACGCTTCCGCACATTTTATCAATTGGGTTTTTTATAACGAGTTTAAAGAAAGAATCAGTATCGATCTGGTTAGATACACTCTGATATGCTTTGCTTTAAAAAGAAAATTTTCAAATTTTATGCATTTTAACGGATTTATGAAAAACTGGGTCATTACATGTAAGGTTGGTTCATTGTTATAATCAAGAATAGGTTTCTGACATAATGACCAAACCATTAAAGCTTAATATGTTTGTGAAGTTCAAAGGACTAATGAGAATGTGTGTATATCCAGATATAAACTTAAATTGAATTGTTGCTCAATTTAAGGGAGGATGATAGAGTCTGTTAATTTGTTTCTATTCAATTAAGATAAGATTTGTTTGTGGTTCAAATAAGATATAATTTGTTTTGTTATTCAAATAAGATAGAATTTATTAGTGATTCAAATAAATTCTATTATTAGTTATTTGTTTGAGATTTGTTAGGTTTTTTGTGATTCAAATAGTTTTCTAATCAAGTTTGTTAATTATCTTGTAAGGCTATCTATATATATGGCCAACTTTGTGATTGAATTTAATAAGAAAATGTCTATTCTACTTTTGTCATATTTCTTAGATAAACACATTTACAACATATAACACTATAAGTGAGCGGTATGGCGCTCGACCCTAAAAAGTTTGTTCAAGAGGCGCCATTAGAGCACTTTGGAACAGTGCATTCTCATGCTCACAAATTGTTTTGCATTTTAAAGTGGGAGCTATAGCTCTCCAACCAAGCGCTATAGTGCTCGCAATCTTTTTTCATTATTCATTTTAGCACTCTAGCACTCATGCCGATGTCCTAGCATTGCAATTCTACTCAATTTCACCAAGGAGAATTATAGTGCTTATAGTTGTGCTCAAATTTTTAATATTTTAAGACACTAAAACTTGATACTTATCTTGTGTGACAGAGTTTTATCCAAAATCACAAACTTGAAAATTTCTCATGAAAGCCGTGTTGATTCTGAGTTCATACCCCTAAACTTAGTGTGCAAAAAGTCAAAACAAAGTAATAATCAACTACTCTACGAAGCTAAAATATATAAATAAAATGATAGGGAAAGAAATTGTGTTGCCTCCCAATAAGGGTTTGATTTATAGTCATCAGACTAACTTTGTTGTTCTATTTATCCAGGCCAAAAGGTGAATTAGAGATTTGTGTCAATCGAGTCCATCTCCCAAATTATTCTTCATTCTTGGCCTAGTGCCCTTGAAGTTTTGCAATTTGTTTGCTTGCTTAGTTTCCAATGCTCCATGTGGAAGAATGTGAGAATTATTGTCAAGGCCTAACACTCAAAACTTTTGTTTGTTCTTGCACTTTTATTGTCAATTCACCCTTTTGCACATCAATTAATGTTTTGCATGTCACTAAGAATGGTCGTCCCAAGATAATCGGTATTTCATTTTTTTCCATGTCAAGCATAATGAAGTCAACGAGGAAAATAAATTTTTTGACTTTGACTAGACCATCCTCAATAATTCTTTTTGGGTAACTCCATGATCGATCTGCTAGTTATAGAGTGATACAGGTAGACTTTTCTCCTATTAATCCAAGCTTCTTATATATGAAGTGTAACGACCCAGATTTTCGTAAATCCTTTAAAATGCGTGAAAATTTAAAAATTTCTTTTTGAAATCAAATCAGAGAGCGCCTAAGTCCAGATCGCTACCAACCTTTCTTTAAACTCATTTTGAAAACCAATAAAAAAGTACGGAAGCATTGCGGAAGCGTAATTAAATCATTTAAGAAAGAAATACTAAACAATTGAAATACTGCGTTAATCAGAAATTGAACACCCTTTAATTACAATTTAGAAAACTTAATTAAATCTCAACTGACTATCCTTTACTCTCTTCATGCCTGGCCAGCCACGGACTCCCTCGCTTGTGCAAATTTATCATCTGCTACCTTTATTGTCTGATTATTATCTTTCACTACTCCTAGTCCGTACATTCCTCATAGCGTACTAGTGCCTACATCTACACCACAAGCAATTGTAAGCCCAAAGGCTTAGTAAGGAAAAAGGGTAATGCAACATGAATGTCACTCTTTAGTCCATTTTGGAATGAGGGCCACCCAAACCAATCCTTTCATTAGGTCATTAATTTGTTTATTACTTTACTTACTCTTACTTTGATCCCTTGGGATCCATTGTTCTATTATTCGATTATTCCATACTCGTACTTCGAGCTGGAATTGGGAGATTTTTCTCGTGAAATGGCATAGTGGTTGGATCTAGCCTTTTTCCTCGCATCTAGAACTCCCATACCCGATGAGGGAGGGGCTACGCCTAGATCGTCCACTAGATCTACTATCCATCCACTCCCAATTCCCTTTTTCTTCTTCTTTTTCTTAACCTTTTTACCTCACTTATGCATGCTTGCGTACCACCACCAAGGTGACTCTTCCTAGGCTTTGTATTACCATGATGCATGAACATACATTCTCAACCTATTGTGATGCATGATGACATGACATAACATTAATAATTGAAGTGCGCATACAAGTAATTGAAAGCAACCAAAATTGGAAGCGTATATAATAAGTAACAGGAATTGAAACGCGCACACAAGGCAAGAAATGACAATGGAACACCCATAGCGGAACAATACATAAGAGAAATCGAATGAGAATTTGAAACATACTAATAATTAACATGCTGATTATCCTAGTTGCCTTCCTAGTCATTTTACATACTCCCTACACTTATTATCCTAGGTGATTACTCTAATCATAACCTAGTCGTTTTACATGCTTCTGATATTTGTTACTCTAGATGATTATTCTGATTAGTTGTCCTAAATGGGTCACATGCTCGAGAGTTGATTACATGTTATTTTAGTTAGTTAATCAAGTTATTACCATTTACATGCTTTTATTCTAATTAATTAAACATGCTATAAGTAACAGCTCAGTTTAGTTAATTAACTAAACATGGCATGACTAGGTTAATTAAATTCATATGTTAATATTATTCTAACTTAATCTAGTTAATTAGCAGGCTCAAAAAAAGATTTCAATTATATTTCTAGTTAGTTATTCTCATGGATTAACATGAGTCTTGTCAGTTAATTATTCCAATTAATTGACACACTCAAGTCTAGTTGATTTCTCTAGGTAATTACTCTAGTTGGGATAAATTAACATGTTTATATTATTCTAATCAATTACATGCTCAAGTTTAATTATGTCTTACTTTAGTTATTAATTAAACAACTAGTTAATTAACACGCTTGATTACTTGATTTACATGCTCATAAAATACAAGTTAGGTTATTCACCTCATTTGTTAATTGCATGAGATTACAGGGTTAGTTAAATTACCTCTTAACATGCTTCCTAGTTGGTTCATTAATAATTAAGTCCAATTAGATGATTTTCCTAGTTAGTTAACATGCTTGGTTTCTAATTATGTTATTTATGCTAGTTAATTAACATGCTGTTAATGGATTTGCACAAGCTAATTAAACATGTTAGTTAGCTACTTAAGTATGGTAGTTAATGTATTAAACATGCTATTTAATTAAGGTGGTATGCATAAATCAATTAACATGCTGATTAATTACCCTAATTAATTACATACTTAGTGAGTAACAACAAGTAGGAGACTAAGCATATGTGTATAAGAGATGGCAACAGTGGAAAGTAAACAACAAGTAATTAAACTATGAGCATTTCCCCGTTTCACGCTTTAACCCTTTTATCACTCCTCTTTCATTTATCATTTCACTACTAGCAATACATTTGCATAATTTATGGACAACTAACTAGAGCACATTAACAAAAAGAAGTATCACATAGCTTAACCGAAATTTATAGAACACAGTTCACAAGCAAATCAACCAAAGAACATCCAAGGAAATCATCAAGGAAATGCAACAGGAATCATTATCATCTACCAAACAACTACTCAACAATTATCAGTGAGCATTTAACTAACATTAACACTAAACTCACCCACCTATACTTGTGGTGCAGGGCCTCCTTTGGCCAAGACACCCCTAGTCCCTTACCTCGAAACTTTATTTCGCGCTCACACTTAATTGTTGTCCCTTGTGCTCTTTCTGATACCTTCACAATCATTGAATAACCTATCGTTAAAATCACATATTAATAACCCTACTTCTATGACCCAAATTCTAAGTCCTCCCAAATTAATACCCAATTACTTAACAGTTTCTATCGTTTACAACTTAATTGACATCTTCAATATAATTAGCCATAATCACCAACAGAGGCATTTAGCGTAACCACTAGGCAGTGAGGCTAGTCCTTACATGTAACCTCAACAGGTTTAACATTTCCTACCCTCAACAATCCATTTGTAATATACACTTAACATGCTTTCAGACCAATAACATTACAGATACCTTACCAATCAAAACTACAGAGCATACTTGAAGTACTCCAACGTATCATCACTCAAATAAATTCCAATAGTTACATACCACAAACCAATAGTTAGAATCCAAGCTGTAACTTAACAACTATAGATTATTTCAACAAATAATTTAGAAATCCTTAACTGCATCACCAGAAGACAGAAACCAAAATAACAGAGAAGGAAGCTCACCCTCAGAAGCTCTCGGTCAACCTCCAGAGTTCCCAACTCTGCCTCCAACTTCATCCTTCTCTGCTTCTCTTCTTCCTCGGCTCACCCTCCTGAGAACTCCCCTCCTCCATCTTCATTCATGCACTCAGCTTCACCAAGAAGGAAGATACACCTCCAATTATATCCCCCGCCGACTGCCTCTCCATAGAGTAGAGGCACTGAACACTCCACTCCCTGCCATCCACAACTACGAGTTACAATTTGTCTCCCTGTCGACTTATAGAGCACACACTAGAAGAAATCGATCTACATGCTGGACCAAGGCCTTCGGTAGGTCCAGCTTGAACCACCAAATCGCCCATCAACCCAAGGCATCGCCGGTAGTCCCCCGACACCAAATCCTCACTGCCGAGCACCACGCCAGCCATTTCATCGTCGTCCATTGCCGCTGACGACCGAAAATGACAAAGCGTCGCCGGTGGACGCCGAATCTGGCGACCCAAGCTTCGTATCGTAACAACCCGTGAAGTAGTCTCCCGAGCTCTAGCTTCGTCGGACCCGCCGTCGCCTCGCCTGCGTCTTCCTCCTTCTCCCTCGTCTTCGCTCTCTCGTTGTCTCTCTGTTCTCCCTCGATCTCCCTCTCTTTCGCCCCCTGTCTCCCTCTCGTCTCTCCTCTCGTTCTGGTCCACGAATAACACAAAGAATGGCCTTTGGCCATTCTGTGTTGTTTAACGTATTGGACTGGTTCAACATGAACCAGTTCAGCCCTTAAAATGCCCAATACCCTTTTTTAAAATTCACCACTTACACTTCTAATTTATTCAATTTCCCTAATTTTATAATACCCCCAATGGATTTAATTTATCGCCGGGATTTAATCCATTTTATTTCCTTAATATTAAATATCCCATTTATCATTTTTAACCATATTCTATTCGCTGAATCGAGCTATTTCGGACGCGTACGGACGTAGTGGTCGCGTCCGCATTTCCTCTGTAAGGCTAAATCCCGCAAGCTAAAACCGAGACTTCGGATGAGAGAATGCGTCCCCGTCCAGTCTGTACTGTCCGAAAGTGACATTCGGACGCCATATCACGTCCGCTCGTAGCATCGGTGTGCCGTCCGAAGGTGTCCCAAAATCGAACAGAGTCAATTCAGATGAGGCTTCAACTCGTCCGGATCGTCCGCGTATCGTCCGGAACCTCGTCCACAACACCTCAGCACTGTGAAGTTTGGATGAGACAATGTGTGCTCAACTCGTCCCATTCTACCCTATCCACATGCGGACGACTCCTCCACGTCCTCACCGTGTCCGCAACACCATAAATCCCACTTTTCTTCATCTTTTTACACTTAACTCTCATCCCATAACATTTCCCCCGTAATACATGTCATAAAATGACATGTATAGATACGCCACGTAACACCCTCACAATTCTAACACTTCGATCACATAGCGTATACGGGGAAAAATGTAACGAAAATTACTCCAACTTAGCACTCCAACTACACACTCGGTAATACCCCTATGGTCAACCCACTTAAAAAGTTGAGGTATTATATGAAGAGTGGCATTAAATTAAGACTTGGTCTTAAGTCACATAAGGCTTTACCAAAAGACTGATTCTCGATCGTGGAAGCTATTGTAAAACTTCTTGAATCTCTTGACTTTGGTGGGAAGTTCTTCTAAACCATTACACTACACTCCTCAGTTAGTGCAACAATCTCCAAGTCATCTTATCTTTATCTTGTGGATAGGATTTTCTTCATAAATTTGACATAGCTTGGTGTCTGCTCTAGAGCTTCAATAAATGATAAATTAATGTGAAACTTCTTAAAACCTCCAAAGTTTTATAAAATAGTCTATACAATTGCGCTTTCTGAGTTCAGTGAGAAAATAGTGGAGGCAGAAAAATAGAAGAATTATTGGACTTAACCTTAGCATTATTTTCTGGCTTCACTTCGACCTAAGTTTCTTTGTTTTTAGCTTCTTTATCAAGGTTGAACAACTTTTACAAGAATTGAAGAAACCAAATTGACCAGAAATGAATTTACTTCAACTATCTAATTACATTGAAACTTGACTAAAGGAGTATTTAAACAGACTTTGTAATAAACTGTAAAAGATAACTATCTAACTATCTCTCCACATCAACATATTATTTCCACATCAGCATCTGCATAGTCCATGTCAGCCATATAATCTAATACTCCCCCTCAAGATGGAGAATGAATATTGATAATTCTCATCTTGCCTAACAAATCGCGAAACAAATGAGGATGTAGAGCTTTGGTAAAAATATCAGCCAATTGAAATTTGGATCTAACATGAAAGCATTTAATAATACCACGTAGAAGTTCTTGACGAACAATGTGACAGTCAATCTCAATATGTTTAGTTCGTTCGTGAAAAACAGGATTAGTAGCTATGTGGAGAGCAGCCTAATTATCACAATACAGAAAAGCAAGATGAAGAAGATTAATATGAAAATCCTTAATAAAGCAGAAATCCAAACGACCTCACAAGTCGTAAAAGCCATTGCCTAATATTCGGCTTCAGCAGAGGAGCGAGAAACAGTATGTTGATTTTTGGATTTCTAGGAAATCAAGGAGTCACCAAGAAATACACAGGAGCCACTAATAGAACGCCAAGAAGAGGGACATGACACCCAATCAGAGTCAGTGAATGCCTTTAATTGCAAACCAGAATTCCTTGAAAAAAATAAGCCTTGACCAAGAGTACCTTTCAAGTACCGCAAGACCTGATACGCAGCTTTCAAATGAGATGTTCGAGGAGCTGCAAGAAACTGACTAAGAGAGTTGACAGCAAAAGAAATATCAGGTCGAGTAAAAGTAAGATATAAAAGACAACCAATAAGCTGACGAAAACCTGAAGCATCCTCTAAAAAAGAACCAGAGTTAGAAAGCTTTAAAGTAGAAAACATAGGAATGAAAGCAGGTTTGCAACCCATAAAACCCCAATTAGACAGAAGCTCCAAAATGTTATGCCTCTGATTCAACAAAATTCTAGTAGCATTTCTAGCAATTTCCAAGCCAAGAAAAAAATGAAGATCACCTAAATCCTTCCATTTAAATTTGTCGTTCAGCAAGGATTTAATAACATTAATGTAATCAGCAGAACTCCCAGCAATTATAACATATATCAAAATGGCAATAAAATGATCAGATGTACAGTGGATGAATAAAGAGTTATCAGCAACAGATTGAGAAAAATGAAGAGCAATAATGGCAGTAGAGAATTTAGAAAACCAGTTACGAGAAGCCTACCCTAAACCATACAAAGATTTGCTAAGTTTACAAACCATATTAGGCTCTCCCTATCTAGAATAGCGCAATTCAAAATATCCTGGAGATAAACTCATGTAAACTTCTTCAGCTAAATCACCATGAAGAAATGTGTTATTAACATCCAATTAAACTAAAATCCAATCATGGATGGCAACAAGGGCAAGTAAAGTCTTGACAGTAATAGATTTGGCAACTAGAGAAAAAGTATCAAGGAAATCAATACCTTCCTGCTGAGTGTAGCCCTTGGCAACTAACCTTGCCTTATAACGCTCAATGGAACCATTAGCTTGACATTTAATTTTATAAACCCATTTACAACCAATGGGATGCTTACCAGGAGGTAACATTGTCATCGACCAAGTGTTATTGTCCTCAAGAGCACTATGTTCAGCACACATCGCATCCTTCCAATCAGAATTTTTAACAGCTTGATGAAAAAATTTTGGTTCAATGGTAGAAGAAAGAGCTTAGGTATAGCATTTATAAGGAAGAGATAAATGATTGTAAGAAATATGATAAGAATGAGGATAAGAACAATTGGAAAGAAAAGGAAAAGACAATCTGTTAGACAAAAAACAATGATAGTCAGCCAAATAAGATGGAGGTTTAGATATCCGTTTGGATTGAGGGTCTGGAGAATCAAAAACAGGAGTAGAGGGAACTCGATCAGCAAATTTAGACTCTGGACTATCTAAAGAAGCTAATATACTAGTAGAAGAATAAGGAGATTGAGAAGGAGGCACCACAAAATTAGAAAAAATGATATTATCATGAAGTTTAGAGGAAGGAGATTTGAAAGGAAAAACAGATTCATGAAAAACAACATTTCTTGAAATCAAAATTTTATTGGTTTCAAGATCTAAGATTTTATACCCTTTAAAACCATATGGATAACCAAGAAAAATAGCAGATTTTGCTCGAGGGGAAAATTTATCGCGAGAACTTTTCAAAGTGGAAACAAAACATAAACAACAAAACACTTTAAGATGATTATAAGCTGGGAGTTTAGAATGCAACCTTTCAAAAGGGGATTGATTAGACAAAACAGCAGAAGGGATTCTATTAATCAAGTAAACTGCAGTAGAAACACATTCACCCCAGAATTTAAGAGGAACATGAGACTAAAATAAAATAGAACGAGCAACATTCAAGATATGTTGATGTTTTCTCTCAACAACAGAATTTTGTTGAGAAGTTTCAACACAAGAATGATAATGAAGAATACCTTTTTTACTATAAAATTCAGAAAGTGAAAATTCAGGGGCATTGTCTGATCTAATGCCTTTAACTTTCGCATGAAATTGAGTTTCAATCATAGTAATAAAGGCAGGAATAAATTTCAAAACATCAGACTTTATACGCAAAAAAATACAGCCAAACAGTCCTACTATGATCATCAACAATGGTTAAAAAATATCGAAAACCGTCATGAGTTTCAATATGGAAAGGACCCCAAACATCACAATGAATCAATTCAAAACAATGTTGAGAAACATTATTTGCAGAAATAAAGGGTAAAGAACGTTTTTAGCAAGATGACAAATGGAGCAAATGTAATCCTTTATTGAATTCAAATGTAAAATGTCCTATAAAGTTTGAACGTTAGAAAGATAAGGATGGCCTAACCGATAATGCCAAAGAGAATTATCAGATGAGGTTATTCTGCCATTTATTGTGTATACAGAAATAGTGGAAGTAGATGAAGACGGAGCTAGTACATATAAATTGCCAACCCAACTAGCTATCTCAATCGTTTTGGCAGACAGTCGGTCCTGAATTACGCATGAATTAAAACAAAAAGAGAAAGTACAATTCAAGGCAGAAGACAACATGCTACAAGTTGAATCGAAAAGAAAGAACAAAAACCATATTAGAAATGATAATGTTCTGATTAAGATGAACAGACCCTATTCTATCAATGACTATTTTGGAATTATTCGTTAAAGTGACAAAATGCTGACAAACAGGATAAGAAGTACAAAAAAGGGCAAGATTGAAACAAACATGATGTGTGGCACCAGTATGCAAAATCTCACCTGAGGAATTAGAAAATGCAAGTTGCAAAGAAGAATTGGAAACAGATAGAATACTTGTAAAGTTGGAAATAGAAGGCTTAGCAGCTGAGATGTCTCCTGAATTGAGTTGATGCGAAGTTTGCTGTAACTGAGAACTCAAAAGTGCAATGATTTGATGACATTGATCAGCTGAGAGATTCTGAATAGAAGATATATTAGTGGAGTTTGAAGATCGAACTTCAACAGAATTGACATCAATAGAATTTCTTCGAGAGGGATTTTTGTCTTTCAATTTGTAACTCGGTGGGTAGATGAATCTTGGAGCATTTATCCACTGTATGACCTGTTATTTTGCAATTAGAGCAAAGTGGTCTATCTCGTCTCCCCTTAGAAGAGGAATTATGATTCTAAGAGCTAGAATAAGACAAGAAAGCCAACTTATCAGTAGAGTCAGTGAAAGAAATATTAATCATCTGTTGACGTTCCTCTTGAATGATTAAAGAGAAAACCTTACTCATTGAAGGAAAGGATCAATCATTAAAATCTGACTCCTAATTTGAGAGAAAGAATCATTTAGTCCCATAAGAAATTGCATGGCAAACTCTTGTTGTTGATACTCAATAAGTAAACGAGCACCACCACAAGTGTAATTAGGAATTGGTTTAAAATCTTGCAATTCATCTCATAAAGTCTTAAATTTGGTATAATATGCATTAACATCCAAAGCACCTTGCAATACAAAAAGTAACATATTACGAATTTGATAAACCCGTGGAGCACTGCCTTGATTAAATCTATCGTGCAGTTCTTTCCAAACAGCCATGGATGAAGTAAAATACAGTAAACTATCGGCTATATCCTTGCTAATAGAATTCAAGATCCAAGAAGTTACCATACTATTGCACCGATTCCATCTATTAAACTGAGGATCGTTCCATCGACAAACTGGACTTTTTTTTTTTTTGCATTCAACGCCATCAGCATCGTACGCTTCCAAGTATGAAAATTACCACCGTTCATCAAATGAGGAACCAAGACGAGACCGGGACGATCACTGTTGTGCAAGAAAAATGGATCATTGGCATCCTCAGCAACATAATAAAAACTTGCGCTAGGGTTTGGAATTGCAGACGAGCTAGCACCCTTGCCTCTGCTCATCTGGAAATTGCTGAACAAATGAAAAGAGAAATTAAAGAATCATGCAGAAGAAGAAGACTTCTATGTTGGAAACCACAACAAAAAGGAAGAGTCTCTTGAACATAGAAAATATCCAAAGGAAAAAGCAGAGTTACTTCTGCTCTGATACCATATTACAAGAATTGAAGAAACAAGATTGAACCAGAAATGAATTTACTTCAACTATCTGATTACATTGAAACTTGACTAAAAGAGTATTTATACAAACTTTGTAATAAACTGTAAAAGATAACTATCTAACTATCTCTCCACATCAGCATAGTTTTTCCACATTAGCATCTGCGTAGTCCATGTCAGCCATATAATCTAATAACAACTGATGAAGTGTGTCCGATTTTGTGATTGATGTAGATAACTCATTCTCACTTTTTTATTGAAATGGCCTTTCAGTGCCCTTTGCCTTTTCTTTGGAGATTGTTCTCAATGTTACTTGGGAAACATCCTTGTGGTTGACAGTTTATCAAGTTTTCCAATTGTCCCATCTAAATCTCTAAATTTCTAATTGAACAGAATGGCTTTGCCATTGTGTTGTCTCATTTATGAATTGATTTGTGTTAATAGTCTTCTAAGTCACTGAACTTCTTCTCTTGTGGTGCAAAAACAGATTGAGAGATTGGATGTGAAGATGATGCGCTTTCTTAATTATTACTCTACACTCCTCTATTCAGGGTTTCAATAGTTTAAATAAGGGTTGTTTAACTATCTATTGTAATTGCTCACATACTGCACAAATTTTGCATTTATCGAACATTGATTTGGAGCATTATTTCCCTCCACCATTCTCGTAAGACATATGTGCACTCAAAGCACCCTTCTATGTGTAGATCTTTTTATTAGACACTGATAATTATTGGTCACCGTATTTTCTAGAAATTCGTATGTTGCCTCAATCTATATTGTCATAATGGATTTGCCAACTGCTACATCAATAGTAGACTTTAAGTGTCCATCTGATCAATTATAAAATATTGGGCCTTGTAGCTAGTTTAGTATTCCATGATGAGGTTATCTTCTCAATAAATCTTTGAATCTTTCTCATGCTTCACATTATGATTCGAAATCAAACTATATAAAGGGCAATATCTCATTATAAATTCTTGCAGTCTTAGCTGGTGGAAAATATTTTGCTAGAAACTTCTTCCTTAGATCTTGCCATGTTGTGATGGAGCTAGGGGAACTGATATTGAGTAGTTTTTTGCCTTATCCTGGAGGGAGAAAGGAAATAGTTTGAACCTGATTGCATCGGATTAGACTCCATTGAATTCAAAGGTGTCACATATCTCTAAGAAGTAAGATAGACATGTTAGGAACATTATGTGGCAAAGCCCCAAAATCTAAATTGTCTAAATCATGTCCACCTAAGGTACTTGATAATCTTTTAACTATTTTTTGGATCCTTTTCAAATACCTTTGCCATTACATGCTATTGAAACAAAACTTTCCTTTTCACTTTGTGGTTCCATTTACACACTTTCTCAACTTCAAAATCAAGAGATATCAATGTGATGCCCTTTATCACTTTGCATGCAATTTGTGTCAGCACATGCAAATAAAACAAAAATTGATTAGCAAAGTTTTAACTAAAACCAAATAATTGCTTCTTCTGTTAAAAATTTAAAAGTAAAACAACTCTTCGACAATGGTAACAAAAACTTGGTGAATTTACATAATGCAAGTGCACATGTCGCCACAAGTAATATAGAGTGAAAGATATTGTCAAACTCATAGGGAATTGATACACAAAAAATTTTAATTACCAATATAATTTTACTTTGATTTTATTTACACAATGAAATATTGATTTTATGCGATTACACTAACTAACAAAATAAAAGCAACAATTGAAAACGAGTGACTTTTAGTGAATTAAATTCTAGGATTATAATTACCCATCTACAGTTAAACTAATGTAGCAAATAATTCATTAAGTTCAAATTCTTTATGTGCTTACATACCTCATGCAACTATATTCTTGTCTAACAAAGACTCATAGCTTTCACTCACTGATCGTATATGTATCCTATCTGTATCCAACATGCAAATCATTTTTCCAAATTTGTTACATGTGATCAAATTAATCTCATATGTGAATAGTTAATCAAATTAACAATAAATCCTAAACAAAATAAACAAACTCAGCATAAATTGAATAACTAAAAAAGATTGAAATAAATTAGACTACATGTAGAGTTCAAATTGAAACCCCAAAAAAATTTTAGTTCATACTGAATGGAGGATTAACAACATAAATAATAGTATAAAAAATCTTCATAAAAATCAAAGTGAAAATAAAGATAAACATAAAACTAGTTGAGCTCTCCTTCTCAATGTTCCATCTTGTGTCAATGTGCTTTCCATCAGGATCGTCAATGATTGGTCGTCAAATGAGGGCTTTAGCGCTGAAACGTCATACTTTTGACATTTTCCCCTTCCCCTTACAAATTGATTTTACAGTTTGATCTATATCTCAAACTTACTATGCTTAAATCACACCAAAAAAACTTCAAAAGACAACAGAAACTCTCAAACTTGCAAAACTCACGATTGAAAATACCCAATTCCTCTATATAAAATCAATTCATTATTGGATCTCAAACTATTGGCTGAAGATAGAAGCATCTTTAAACCAACTTTTCTTGATCTCGATATCCCATTGAAGGAAAGGGTCAACAATTGTCTAGAAATCGAGAAAACATTCATCTAGAAATTGGGAAAACTATCTTCATTGGAGAAATTTTAGAATTTGAAACCCAAGATAGGTATAAGATTATTAGTCAAAGAATGTACATGGTAAGTGAGAATTCATCACTAATTTAATATTTTTTTGAAGTTCATATTTTTATTTTGAAATCTGATTTAGGTTTGGAATTTTGTTCAAACGACATTGGATCAACGTTGTGGGTGTTGGTGTCGTGGTACTGTGCTGAGGGCATTTTTACACCACGGTGCCCCCTTTTGGGGGCCTCAACCCAAAACTCAATTTCTGCCCATTTTGAGGAACTTATCCTATGAGTCCAAAGGTTGTTCGTATCCTAGTTGTGTTCTAATATATATTTTGAGAGTCTTAAAAACTTATTAACTTAAGTATAATAATAGGTAGTGAAGTTTGACGGGTTTGATTGGACCATTAGATATTGGATTTCAATAATGTTATCGTATACTCTGGTTGAGGTAGAAATTTAATTTATTATGATCAGTTGTGCATCTTATGGTTTTTTCAAAGCCTATTTTGAGACAGTTCTCAAACTTTTATGACATGTTTTCTCTTACATTATGTTATGTTTTTTTTATTTGTATATGTTTTTCAACACATTTATTTGTGGATGCACTTTACTCACATTGTTATATTGAACTTGAGTACTAGGTTCGCTTGGCCCAAGTGAAGGTTGTTTTTTGTTCACCTTTGATTGAGCGAGAATGTGTTTTCATGTGACTCTTATATTATAATGTGACAGTTGACTGTGTTATGTCGTTAGGGGAAAATCCCTACACCTAATCATGGATTGTTATTTTACGTCACGATCATTTGAAGATCGTCTTCTCTTTCGTATGCCTATGGTACTGATGTTTGGGATTAATGAGTGACTCTTTTATTTTGTTTTTATATTGATACAGTAGTGACAATTATTTTAATACCTATCATAGTATAGTGAACTATTTTGACCTAACCTTACTAATGTTTCTAGGAATCTTTTTTGGGATAATGTTTTTATCCTTGTTGCTTGCAGTCATTATTTTAAAATATTGAAACACTTGACATCACTATTGAATTTAGTCAAGTCACTCTAAATGACTCGTCTCTTTCAAGTCATAGTTAGGGCAATTTGAAGTATACGACGCAGGATTGAGATCAACAAATTTTTTTAGGTTTCATATTTGTTTCTAAGTACTTTATTGGGTGGACATTGTAGTATTTCTATTTTAGTCTTCTTTCTTTAAACTTGTATTTCATGTCATGGTTTGTTTTTTGCATCGACTGGTTTTTAGATATTATTATTATACTATCTGATATTATTGTTGCACCATTGTATTATCCCAACATTTTTGGACCTTGACTTACTCTTATTTATTATTGATTTGTAAGATTTCCATTATGATCCAATTAATTCTACCAAGAGTCAGATGGTCTGATCGTTCCATGAGTCAAATCATTTCTTATTTTTGTTGCGACCTACTTTTGGGTTGTCACAGTGTGACACAAGAATCCATTTGATAATCTTTCTTCGCATTATCTGAAAAATATTCTTACCCATGAAACATTGTATGTCACATGGGATGTACATGGCTAATGATAAAGATGTTGAAGTATCGGTAGTTTTGAATGTACTAGATTGATAAATAAATGAAGATTTCTAGAGTTGTTACTCAAAAAAATCGACAAAACATATGATTTATAGGAATTGAGAAAATTTCGTCTCTTTTGTAACAAACATTAGATACACGGAAAAAGATTCATATTCGTGAAACCCTTAGATTCAAAGGAAGGTGAAAAATGAGATAGAGAAAAGGAATATTCTATTTAACTAAAAATAAATCTTCATTACAAAGAGCGAAAACAGATGCATTAATTCTACCATTCAACATGTTTTTCAAATTAAGTCAAAAGTATTAAACATAATGATGAACACTCAACACAAATAGAATAAAATTTTCATACCAAATTACATGATAACCCAATTTAAGAAAAATACATTCATAATTAAAATAGAAAATTCATAAATATTAAGAAGAGATTACAAAGAAGACACCGAATCTTCCTTGATTTTCTTCTAAGCAAATCTCTCTTTTTCAATTTTCAGCTCACCAATAATTGTCTCTTCCCTTTCTTAATTTCTTATTATTCTTAGAACTTTGATTAACAAACCATTTTATTCTTTAAAAACTTCAACTTTATAATTTTTTTATTGCTTTTTACTGCCTCTGTAAAGTACATTTTAATTTCAGCTTTCTAATTGTATTCCGCTTTGATTTCTTTTTAAAGTGAATATTTCTTAACTTGCTTAGATCAAGATAAAAGCTTGTAAAGAATGACAGTTAAACAATATTATTTTTTATATTAAACTAAACAAAATTATGCAAATGATACATAGCCATAACTTCTCATTTAACTTGTCTTTCTTCGTTATTGTTAATTCTAGATGGTTGTTGAAGTTAAGCAAAGAACATGTCCAAAACAATTTGTCATGAACTTGAAGTGGGACAAACAACAAAAGATTTATAGTTCTAAACAAATGCCGATTTCCTTATTCCATAGAACTCATCACCTTTTCACACCTATGAAAACGAAATTGGGATCCTTCCAAAGCCATAGCTTTGCACTTCGAAGATCTTTGCTAAAATCCAAAACCCAATTTGTGACTCAATCAAACGTCCAAAACAACGAGTATGGCCAAGTCAAACTTCCATTGTTTCTCACCCCCACTTTCTCTCTCTAGAAAAAGAGTGTAAGAGTGATAGAGAGGGAGAGACACACACCCTTGCTGTATGAAGAACTAAAGTACTTTTCTTCGACATCAATGGGGAAATTTTGTTACCAACATTTTGTCTTTGGTAAACTCCTCACCCTCTTCAATCAAACCTATATATAAAGCTGGATTGCTCATATGATTTAAAATAAAGAAATAGGTATCACGTCACCAAAGGGATGCGAGACAGAACGGAGAAACGATCTGACCCAAATACGAACCAAGTCACTTGACCCTTTAAAATTGGTTACTTCATTAGTAGAGGAAGACTCAAAAGAAAATAAGATTTTTGTCAAGAGCCAAACCAAATGGACTTAAACCAATGATTCATTAGTAACATCAGAAACATTGTAGTAAGATATGTTCATAAGTAAATAATGTGTTCAAAAGTAAACATATAAAAATTTATTACAAATTTAAATCAAGGTTGAACCTCACAAATAAAACTCTCAAAAGGGAATAAATACTAAAGTAGAAATTTCGCCAAGCTCACTCCTCCGTCCGCTATTGGGAATCCTTCAAACTAAAACTTAAAGGAAATGTCATTGGGGTGAATCGACTAAACTCAATAGGGAAAAATTTTTACATTCAACTTAAATGTTTTTTTCTAAAAAAAAACAAATATTTAAGCATGTCATGGATAAAACACTTAAATAAAATTAAATAGAAAAACAGCTAGTAAGGGAAAAGTCGAAAACTTCCACTATAAATGTTGTACATACAAAAAATATGCCACTACTATCAAATGATAAAAGTTCAGTGAAAATGGAGCCACTCATGGACTCCAAACATACCATGTCATTGGCACTAACAAAAATAAATAACGGCAAAACTCAATCGATCACAACAGCCATAACGATCCTAATCAGGTTTAGGGTTTTGTGCTTAGAGACATGATACATATAGTTGTCTCATTACTCTAGTTAACAATAATGCAAACAAAAACATCTTCCAATGGTCGAATGTGTGTAATAAAAACACGACCCCCACATGGGTCAGTCAAACTTTGTTCACGCAACTAAGATGATCAAATAAATAAATGTTATGATTGCTCAAAAGTAAATATATCCAATGAAAATACATATATAATACGAAAATTGACGAGCCATCAAAATATACATGTCATTTTATATGAGAGCATGTCTCAAAATAAATTTTACAAATGATGCAATTATGGACATAAAAATAAACCTCTACCTCAACTGGTCAATCCAAGTCAATCCCAAGCAAATGAAATCCATAGTTTGAATCTTACAATAATTAGTTGGACCTACCAAAGTACACGTACACAAATCAATTCACTTTTTTTTCCTAAACCTTTAAAACTTTGTTGGAACCCATAACCGGAAAAAAAAAACCAACTCAAAGAACTTACAAAATCATCCCCTAAAAAATCCCACTTGAAAGATCTGGTGTGGACATTTTCTTATAAAAAGTCGCCCATTCTGCCATAATCGGTCAACTGCATATTGGGGGTCTAAACGTCCACTCTTCAAGCAACATCCTCCTTGTCCATTTTCTAGGAAGCCTACGCTCTTGCGGATACGTGCATTTCCATGGAAATACTTCACTTGTGCAAACACGTGCCTCTAGGGAATCCCTCGCTTTTGTGGATGCATGCGTTCCATGAAAATTCTTCACTTCCGTAGACACATGTCTCCCGTGTGCTTCGGCAAAAACCCTCCCTTCCGTGGATGCACGTGTTTTTGCATAATCCCTCACTTTTACAGACACGTGTCTCCTGAGTGCTTCAGTGGAAACCCTCGCTCCCGTCGTGTTTCCACAAAATCCCTCACTTTCGCGGACACGTCTCTCCCTCTCTCGTGTGCTTCTGTGGAAACCCTCGCATTTGCCGATGCATGCTTTTTCGTGAAATCTTTCTGTAGGCATGTGTTTTCCTAGAAGCCTTCACTTCTGTGGATACCAGCTTGCGACATAGGGCCCTTCTAGTATTCTAGCAACTCCATCTTCTTCCCAAAAATTCTAATTTTAAAAAATACAGAAAAAATCTAGAATCAATTTAATTTAAACTGAATAAATAAAAATAAAATAAATCTTACTCTTAAATTTGGAGCGGCAACCATTAGATTCTCCATCATTTAGGAAATTACGTCCCTGAAATTTAAAACAATTACAAACGTTCCACCAAATATGTAACGCCCTGAAGCGTTAAAACATTTTTGTTGCCATTTTTTTAATAACAATAACAACTCATCGTTTATAAAAATTCATGCTTTTAAAACATTTGTAGCGGAAGTCTTTAATATAATATCCGTCTAAAACCAATGTACTAATATAAAAATCCATTTAAAACTAAAGTACTAAAATTTAATTAAATAAATCCAAATATTTGTGAGTTAAACTAAATACAAGAGAAAAAATGTTAAATAAAGTTCTTTTAGAAATTTATCTATCTTTCAATTTGATATCCATGATCAATTTTGCTCCAAACAACTTGCTAGCTTTCCCATGAGTATATTCCTTCACCGCAACCATCAATCTTTTGTTTCATCAGATTCATTAAAGGTTCATCCTCACCTACACCATAAGGTTGAACTAATGAGTCTAACGCTTAGCAAGAGATGCATAAAAATATATAATCATAGAAACATGAAATGCAATTCATCATGTCATTTTTCAATCAACAGTCTTTCTTTTTCTTTCACTTTACAGTCCAATCATTGTGGGTAATTCAGTCTAGGGGAGAGAGCCACACCATTTGGTCCACTTCATACGGGACAGTCAACTCAAACCCCTTCCACAACGACCATTTACGTTTATTACATTTTTCTTATCTTTCTTAAATGGAAACATAAATACAATATATATAAAATAATTCAATAGTAAACAAAAAGTAAATCCTTGAGCAACATAATTAATCATGAACAGAAACTAGGCATGACAGTTATTTATCTATATCACAATTCCACAGTTTAGCCTATACTACCCGCAACGTTCATGAGCATATTTCACCAAAAATAACAATTTATCAACATCACAATACATTCACACATTTTCTACCTTACCTTAAACCTTGTGATGTAGAATGACCACACAAAAAATGTCTTTTACCTGTGATATTTAGTAGAGCCGTAAACTAATTACTCAAGATCTGTGGTTACCCTTAACATCAATAGAAAACATGAAACAACTTAGAACAAAGGGTGACCGTAGACAGAGTTTCCTCTACAAAAGCTAACCTCACAGTTTTCATCCTATTATCCTACCCAAATTCGAACCTTTAAATATGGAACATACATCCAGAAAACTTGAAGAAATTCTCCTAGGCGAGAGCAGTTTCTTCATCCGAGCGGCCTTGGGAAAATAGGGTTTTTCTTTCCCAAAAATGTTCGTATAAATAGACGGCCAAAAATGAGATCCAACGAAATGAAAATCATGTGAAAATCATAACCTAGGTGTGATTGGTTCCTTTCAGTCTAGAGAGAAAATCACTGATAACACGAAATCTAGAAATACTACATTTAAAAATCTGTTCGTCGAGCAGCAGACGTGTGGGCTGCCATAGAGGACATAAGATACAACCAATTCGATCAATGGTAGGGAGCCACATTAGTCCTCATTCTTTAATTTGCAGTGGCCAATGCTACCACATACACAACCCTTTCCACGGAAGCCTACGCTGCTGCAGATTTCCAACATTTTCGCTAAATCTTACTTCTAAATGACACCATTCCTCCGCATACATTTGCTACCGCGGACACTAATACTACTACGGGAACACGTTATCCCATAAAATGACAATGTTCCACCTTATGATACGTTGTCGCAGACACAAATGTCGTTGTAAAAATGTGCTTCATGAACTAAACGATGATGTTCAACTAAAATGACTTCCTTCCGTGCATCATCTTTCCGTCCCACGGAAGAATCTTTTCCTAATCTAATTGTTCACGTTTTATCCTTAAGTCCAAATCTAACGTTCCCTCTTCCTCTCACATCCATGCAACATTCAACACTTCCGCAGAGAATAAGCAGAGCATCTTTTCCTAAATCTAATGCTCTGTGTTCTTTTTTTAAATCCAATCCAACGGTTCCTCGCTCTCTTACATCCATTCGGTGTCCAAACTTTAGCGGGATGATCTTTTCTCAAATCCAACTCAATCTTAGACGTTCAATAACTCCATCCAACGGCTGCTGACTTGTATGTTCCTCCCTCCCTCCTCCAACAGCATGATTAATCCACATAAATGGTGACTTTTTCCTTCTCCAAAACAGTTGTTGTGGCTAAATTTTCATTCCTTAGCTACTTACCTTAAATATCTTATTCCTAAATTTATTTTATTTACTTATTTCATTATTACTTTACTTTATAATTTATAAATAAATCCTAAAATACACATTATGTAAAAATTCTTCAAATTGTGACGCAACAATCTTTCCATTAAATTTTCAAATGTCACATTACTTAGCTAAAATTATTGTACAAAAAATCTGGGTGTTGAAAAATAAATGAGGCTATTTTGCCACCATTTTAGACTCAATTTCCCACATATCTTCTCTTTCGCTATTATTCTTTCACTAAATTCAAACCAAAATAATCTCATAGTGACACATATTGTAACACCCAAAAATTCGTTTCTTTAATTTTAGTGATGTATTAAAACAGTTGAGTTAATGAAATAAATATTTAGTGTCAAATGTGGTTAATTATTTGGAATATTTGTGAGTATTTTATACATATTAAATAAGTAAGATAAAGATTTAAATAAGAGGTTAAATAAATAAGACATTTATTTAATTTAAAGATTGAGAGTTTTCTTTTTAGCTTAAACCGATGATCGAGGTTAAATAAATAAGACATTTATTTAATTTAAAGATTGAGAATTTTCTTTTTAGCTTAAACCGATGACGATCATCGGTTTGTTTAGTGGGAAGTCAAGATGTCGCTGCCGAGTGATTTTGGAGAGCTACCCTGATGTCCCTGCGAGAACGATGTTTTCGCCCTCTCGATCCCGTTCGTGAGCTGCCGGGAGTGGGTGCGGCTAGTTTGGAACTCGCGTTCGTAGAGGTTTCCACGACCGACATATTATTTTAAGGAATGAGGGATTGAATCAGGGTACTAGGCTTGGTCGTTTGTCTCCTCGGGTGTTTCCTCCTCGGTCGATTGCTGGAATACCGAAGGTATGAGCTTCATCTTTTTGTTTTAGTGAATTGGTTGTGGAAAAACCAATGGGTACCGCCGGGTCGTTTTGGTTCGTTGTCGGTGCGTCCACCTTCCCTTAACCCGATGCCCTGTTCTTGTTTAAGGTTTGCAGTGGCCGTGTGTTGTGGGATTTTCGGGCTATTGCTACTGTTCATGTAAGGGATGTAGATTTTTATTTAGGCGTTAGGCTCTGAATCAAGGTTGTATGAATTCTGGGTTGTTAGGCGTGGTGATTGTGAATTGGATATTATGAGCTGAATGGCTACTGTTAAAATTCAAAAATTGGGAAATCTGTATGGGGACTGTTATTGTTTATTGGTTGCTCCTTAAGTCCATATGCTGAAAATTTGAGTATTGCTTTTAAACATGGATTGGGAATCTGTATAAGTTGCTAAATGGTTTACTGCCTCTAAGATTTAGATTAGAAATTCTGTACTATGATGAGGTTGTGGTTCCCACGTTGATAAATCTGATTTCTGTTTCAATTTAGGGAATGAATATTCTGTGGATGAAGTGAAGAAATTGTTGCATAAATATACACTGGTGGTTTGAATGCTTGGTATAATTGAAGGTTAGATATAGTTGAACAACGATGGTTCGATTCCTCTCTCTATAATCAGAAGTTTAATCTTGTTGTTTGCTGTAATTGCTGTTCTTATTGATAAATCATACTTCTGTGTTCTAAGGATACTTGTTAAATGAGTTACAGGTAGATAGGAACGTATTCACTACTAGGATTGTCATCCAAGCATTTCTTTTATGGTTCTATCCGTGTTCTTAATAAAAACTCTGGAAATGTTAGCGTGAGGAATTGTTTGAAAGGACAGCGTATGGATGGTTTTGGGATTTGGCAGACCTTCACCAAGATATTCGGTAAGTGGTGTTTTGATTGTGCTTGGCTTTTGGCCTACATCACAAAGATGCGAGGGTACGGTGTTTTGATGGTTTTCTGTGTAGGATGTTTGTTTACAGTTTGTCGAGGATATGATATATGTTGGCTGATACTCGGTTTTGTTCACTGTTATTCATGACGTTGAGGATTTGTTGTATTTGTTTGTATGATGCTCATTGTACCGATGGATATTGTTGATGATTCTGTTAATAGTGATAAATGACTTGAGGATCTGTTATTTTATTGATTGAAGACTTGTTGGATAGGTCTGTTGATAGGATATGACGCTCTCTTTGCGAGTTTTAAGGATATGGTTACTGTTATGCTAAGGATATGTTTATTGTTTGGTGATTTTTGTTTGTATTATTATTCATGATGCCTTTGAGCTATACCAATCAAGGATATTGTTTTGATATTATACTGTGATGCCTTCAGGCTATATTGTTCGAAGATATATCGTGAGCTTTTAGGATATATTACTTCCATGATACCTAAGGGCTGTGAATCGAGGATTTGTTTGTTACTTTATGTTTCTTCCTAGGTTATGCAGGCTGTTGATCGAGGACATGGTAGGTGATGTGTGTTTCATACTTTTATATTAGAGGTTTGACTAGTTATTATGTTATGAATATGTTGACTGATAATATGATGGTCGAGGATATGTCTACTATTTAATGATACTGTTTGTATAGTTGTTCATGATGCCTGTAGGTTGTGGATCAAAGACTTGTTATTGATATGTTTATGTACATTAAACTGCCATTATGTTACGAATATATTCATGCATCTTAGACTGTCATTATGTTGCAAGATGTACATGCATTTATGAAAAACGTTTTCATTAAGAAAGATAATAAGAAAATCAAAGATGGACTGAATAAACGTAAAGGATCGTTATGGGTGGGGTTCGAGTTTGTTGTCACGCATGAGGTGGACCAAATGATGTCATTCTCCCTTATACTAATGCTCCAAACGATTAGACTGTAAAGTAAAAGAAAAAGAAAAGAAAGACTAATGACTAAAAGAAAGACTATTTTTATGTATTACATCTCATAGTCATGTCACATGTTGCATTTTGTGTGTTACACATTATATGATATACGTTTTATGTTATACATCTCTTGCTAAACGTTAGGCTCATAGATGAACTTTGTGATGTAGGTAATGATACAGATTAAAGAGCATGATGAAAAGGACTTATTGATAGCACAGTGAAAGAGGAATTCTCATGGTCGAAGCTAGAGCGTTGTCGAAGCGAATGTGACCGTGGGTGAGAATTAGAGAAAAAGATGAATTTCAATCATGTAAACTCTTTGTTATAATTTATGTTCATTTATGTTAGGTTTAAAAGGAAAGATTTATAAATGTTTTTAGTCGTTTTTAAAAGATATGTTTTACTACGGTTATTCTAAATAGTCTTTATGAAGTCGTCCGCTGCATGATTTTTAAAGGGTACGAAAATGTATTTAGTAAATGTTGAGTTTTACTAAGCTCTGAATTCAAAAGAGATTTTCATAAAAACTTTCTTCATATGAGTTTCTAAAGGACTCGGCTTTCTATGAACATATGATTTTTAAAAAAAAGGTTTTAACGCTACGGAGCATTACACATACATTTTGATTTCTTGGCCGAATATTCTCTCATGCTCCTCTACATAAGAGACATTGTGATGATCCGGATTAAAGATTAACCTTAGTAATTATATTTTGTATAATTAAACATAATTAAATGATAATAAGTCATGTGATGATTTTGAAGAAGAAATTGACTGATCAATTGTGGGTATTTTTTTCAAACTAAAAATACGTATAATAGTAGATACCTTAGATTATGAAATAGTTATGAGATTGAATCAATTGGTTGTATGTTCATTAAGATATGAATTTTTGCACGAAAGTGATAAATGTGCAATAAATGAGCATAAGTCAATATTTATTGCTAATTGGATAAGTTATTGCCATTAATTCAAACCATTTTGAGATTATAAAGTAGACACATTAATTACTTGTATGACTTTGAATTGAAACGATTTGGATGTATGCAATTAAAGTTATCCATGTTTGCAGTCAGATAAATTTAAAACTGCACTGTTTTGGGATATGTCTTTAAATGGAACTTTAAAGCAGGAATTTGGAGAAGTGTATAAAAGAAAAAATGTTGCTAATACATTGAAATATATGGCCATGTAGTGACATTGGACAACCAATAGGGTTATGACATATGTCATTTGTGGATTAGTGACGAAGTGTGATTAAGGTGTAATTAGTTGATGATTAAGGTTAATTAATTATGGTTGATTAGGATAATCATGGGGACTAGCTTAGAACTAACTTAAAGTTATTAGTTTAAGCTAAGAGTGGTTAAGGATAATTAATCATAGTATTTTGGTAAATTTCCATTGAATTAAAGATAAAATGATAAAAATCAAAGAACAAACTGGATAAAAGGGTAATTTCACCATAATGATATTCTAGAAATGTGTGGGATGGTTGAGAAATAATCCATTTTTGTGCTGAAACAGAGGAGAAAGGGGAGAGGGAAGAAGGGAGAATCGACCCTCAACCCCCCAGAAAAAAATGTTTCTCTCTCAAGGAGGATTCTTTTGAGCTAAAAATCAAGATGAGAAGGTGAAGAATAAGTTATCTTCAAGAGGCAAGAATCCTAAACTATATGTTTTATAAACTATGTTAAATATTTGATAGTTTAGGTGAAGAAAATAGTGGATTTAGAAATTATAATTGAAATTCATGGACGATAAGGATATTTGGATGATGTTAGTCAAATTGGATTCAAATAATTGAATATTGATTGAAGGTAAATGAATGAAAGCATGAACTATGAAATTAGATAATGATATCTAATGACATTTGGGATAATTGAAAAAAAATGAAACATATGATTAATGTTGATCATTGATTGTGAAATTGGTAGATAATATGGTATGGAAATAAGGTGATATTAGTTAAATTGAACAATTGATATTGAAGATCTTAGTTGAAAAATAAGCAAGAAATTAGCATGGAAATTGTCAATGGATCATTTGAACAAATGTATTAGTTATTGTATGTGATGAGTTGGTGATTGTTTAAATGGTATAACAAAGTGTATATTTGAATGGTCTTTGAATATTATTATTCTCATAGTTGGGTTTGAGTAAAATTGTCTATTTGATGGATTACAATACGTGAATGTGATCCTATGAAGTTTTGGTATTAATTTGGAATTGTTTTGGTTTGAGGGAAAAATGAGAAAATTTGAATATGGACCAATTGCGGTCGATTAGGACTATAGTGCAGTCAACCCAACGTGAAATTTTAAGGGAGCGAACTATCAAAAATGGTCGAGCGCAACATAGAGTTTGAACTTGTGAATTAAGATGTGTTTTGTGTTGAAAATACACATGAGTGGATGACCAAGGCTGAGGGATCAGACGACTGAACCATATATTTTTGGAATATTTTTCATAGGTTTTTAACCATTTGTTTACCTATTGTATAAACCATTTTGGGAGATGATTGAGACATAGATAGAACATGTTTAAATAGATGTATGACACCATTTCATGCATCATTATTGTATGTTTAATAACAAGATTGCATGATTCATTATACATACATTATTAGTATATATTATATGAATTCAATATATGCATAGAGAGGATGCCAAATCATGCATCATAAAATATTTATATGTGCAAAATATATTATTCGGGTGGTATTGTTGGTCACAGAGAAACCCAATATACTTCACCAAACTATGTATTGTGTGACAGTGGAAAATAGAAGGGGAGTGACTGTGGGTCCCCCTTTGGTTGAAGTCCCAAGCCCTCTAGAGGTATATTATAAGACACCTATTGGAGCAATGCCCATTATGGTGAGGTTTCATGGTCGTGTACGACTTTAAATACGATGATGTATGATCATTCATATTAATACTCACATAAATGTTGATATTTACAGATATGTTGACATTCAAGTGCATGTTAATAATATAGTACTTGTTAAATGATATGACCATTTAATAATAAATGGAGTATTGCACTAATTAACAGTACCACTGCATCATTGTGAAATGAGAGTTGTGATGTGCATTTCATATTTATATATTACATATTTGTGGGTCATGGGATGACATAGTTAGATGGATTGTAATGATATCTAGATTATGATTTGTTATATCATAAGTCTAGGCATTTGTATATGCAACATATTAAGGAATTTCTTCATATAGAGAGATCAATTGTGATAGACATTAATTAGAAATGTCTAGATAGTTTGTGATAGAAATTAAACAAATATGTCTAGATAGTATGAGATAGACTTTAATTAGAAATGTCTAGAAATGATTTGGCATTAGACATACCTTGTAAATGTCTAAATAGCTTGAGATTAGACACATTAAAGATGTCTAGTATTGGCAATAGATAAACCATAAAAGTACATGTGAGATAGTTTGGAAATTAGACATTAATTGAAAATGTCTAAATAGTGATGGTAATAGGTAGACCATAATATAGAATAAGTATTCTATAGAGATTGGTGGTGCTTATTTGGAATAGTACGTGGCGTTTGTGATGGAGTATTTAATATTTAAATACATATGAATGTTAGATTGTGCATAAAGAAAATTGCACATGAGAATTAGGGGATCTGAAGGATAGGTTGTCCCAAAGGTTGGACCTATGGGGTATAAGCCCATTAGTGAGAGATTTCAAGGGCTTCATTGAAGGTTGCAAGGTTGTCATGTATAAGGGCCTCAACAAAGGTTACGAGGTTGTCTTACATAGGAACCTTGATAGAAGTGATGTGTACCCTATAGTCGTGAGACTTAAGTGATGTGTACCCTATAGTCATGCCAGATAGTTGTCCCACGATGACAAATAGTAAATTGAAAGAAGTGAAAGAAAAATGAAACAAATGTTTTTATGAAAATCGCATCTCATGACATTTATACATCTTTTACTAAGTGCTAAAACTTATAGTTGAACTTTGTGATGTAGGTGAAAGTGACATTGATGACATACATGACAATAAAAATTGTAATGCCCAGATAAATTCTCAATGTACTATGTAAAATATTTTATCGAATAAACAAATATTTTATAAAAAGAAATGCATTTCGTAATTGTCAATTTTGTGTTCGATGTAATGGGAATGTGGCTTGAAATATTATTGGAATTTTTAGAGTGTAAATTGTTGAGGGAAGTGTATTTTGGGTTTTCGGTTGGTGGGCGGTCGAGGTTTCGGTTGCGTATTGCAACTGACATGCATTTCAGGTTGCTCCCTAGCACTTTGGTCGTCCCGCGATTGAGGTTGAGGTTGAAAGTTCGATCGAAATGCATTCCAGATTACATTTTGGGGGTTTCGGATGCAATGCGGTTGAGGTTGCGAATGCGATTCGCAACCGAAAAATATTAGATTTTGAATTTGTCAAATTCATAAATATTGCAGTTGAATCTTTAGTTGGGACGCGATTGCAAGGTACAACCAAAAACGCAAAACTTAAGTGAAATTTGGAAATTCAATTGTCGTACGGTTGATGTTTCGGACGACTCCTTCGACCGAAAAACTTGTTTAAAGCGAGAAATCTATTTTCTATCAGCCATTTTCTTTCTCCCCAACGAAAATTCTTTCCTCCTCCCCGAGAAGATAGCAACTTTTCACTTGGCCATTGCGCGTTGGACCTCCTCCCTTGGTTTGGGTAACTGTTCATCAATCTTAGGCCTTCACGTAAGTCTTCCTCCGTCTATAAGATGATGGCATTGGATAATGGCATTCTGAATTCTGCACTACTGAGTTGTGACCAAGAGGAAGTAAAGGAAAGGTAAGGGTGCTGCATTTCCATCCTATGAGTGAAGAGTGTTATGTGAGTTGAGTGGAAAAAGGAGAGCTCTTGTATTGGAATTTCCTGAGTGCGTTGCGGCATTGGTGGTTGTCGTGGCCGTTAAGTGAGCTTGCTGTGGAGTGACATTTTTGTTGAAGGTAAGAATTGAGATGTATGTTGATCAGTGGAGGCCCTACATTGTGGGACTGTCTTGTTGTTTGATATTGAACATTGATTTGGAATTCTTACTGTGAACAATGTAGTAATGCTGATTACATATGCATACAAGCTTGGTTTATGGAACAGAAATTATTCAAACTATGGCCTGTTGAAAAATGTTGCTTTAATTGATACTGTGAAGAACTGCTCTGTTGACTCTAGATGATTTGGTTTTTATTTTTTGCCCTGGCTATTTGAAACCGTGAATTATTGCTTGATTCCTATTGGAAGTCTTTATTATCCTATTGTTAAGAGGAATTGAAAATAGTCAATGATAGTGTAACACCCCGTTATCATTTTTCCCCTTCTTTTGATGTAATCAATTTTGAATAATTAATGTAGTTCATTTTGTGCCAATACGTGTTATTTGACATATTAATCATAAATTATTTTACGGGACAAAACTTGAGTTAAGAAAAATTAGAGAAAAACTGTCTAGGGTCATTTCAGACCAATGTGGACACCATGAGGACGAGATTCGGCGTCCGTACCATCACGAAACACTTGGGGACGAAGGTTGGGATGAGTCCTCGCGTCCTAAAGCTGACCCTGTATTTGCAGATGAGGTACGAACTGCTGCGACCGAGATTGGGAGGTGTCCGATTTGAATATGTACAAATCGGGATAGCAGCCACGAGTCGACCCTAGAGATGCAATTCCTCCCCTCAACAATTCACGTCGGCCCATTTCCGCATGTTTCTTCCTTTTGATTGGTGTTCACAGATTTCTATAGGTAACAACTCACCCTTTTTAAACCCTATTAGGAAATTCTATTTCTCTTCACTTTCATTTCAGTCTTCATTCTAACGAGCGAGCGAGCGAGCGAGAGAGAGAGAGAGAGAGAGAGAGAGAGAGAGAGAGAGAGAGAGAGAGAGAGAGANAGAGAGAGAGAGAGAGAGAGAGAGAGAGAGAGAGAGAGAGAGAGAGAGAGGAAGGGAGACTCGTGAAGTGTGTGAGATTAGAAGCCGTAAATCATGATTATAAACGAGGATCGAAAGTAGGAATTGTGGTGGTAAGCTATGGAGTGTTGTCCCTGTTAGTTTTTCTTTAACCTAGGTGGAATTAGGAGTGTCGTGGCCATGTGGAGGCCCTACACCACAAGTGTGTGTGCGACTGATGTGCCAGATGTATACCGTTAAATTTCTTGTGTGAATTCTCTGAATTATTTTGCTACTGTGTTATTTTTGTACTTATCCTTATTATGTTGAAATTGAATACCTAATGATGGAAGGAATGATAAATGGAAGAATTGTATGGAGATGTAATAATTCAAGAATGCGTTATAAATTGTATAAGTCATGGGTCGATTAAGAGAAATGCTGTGATTTCTTCTCAATACATGTAATTGTTGTTTGTTTACTGCAAATCTCTTAAATTCGAGCATGGTCAGGCTAAATTAGATATTGACTCATTCGATCTATTATATCTATGTTTTGTTAAATTAAGCATATGTAGATAGGTTAGTTTAACATTGCAAAATTTAGTTTATAATGCTTTTATTCTTGGTTCTAGTTAGGAGTTAGAAATCTTCTGAATTTAGTGACATCAATTCGTTTAGCACTTCTCTTGTTATCAAATTGTCAAGTATGTTTCTAATTATAATTCATTGAATAGAATTTATGTACATGATTTATAAAGCATCTTTTCATTTGGAACTAATTGGATAAACAGGCATAAAAATAAATTATTTAGCATCTTGAATTCTAGCTTATAATGTTCTCGCTTCGTGGTACTGGTTAGGAATATAAATTCTCTTTTACTGCAATGTTCACATTGATAAAAAGGTGATAAAAGAATGATAACTGAAAAAAAGATGAAATGGAAGGCGACATAATATGTACGTATGTTCTTGAATGAAATAAGAATTTACTTTTCTGGTTTGTGTTCATGACACGAGACGACCTACAAAAGGAAGTACGTGTTAGCAACCCACGAAGAATGACAGGGATGGAGATGTAGACCTTTGATCGGATCCGGGAACTATCTAATGTTAGGTTCACGGATTCTAGATTTTCGAAGAAAATCTACCGATCGCGGGCAATGGTTCGGTTTTCCCTCGCTCAAACTCCCAATGGAATTTTGAAAAGGGAAAACTTACGAGTTAGCTCAAGCACCACGAGCTTGCTAACAAGGAAGTCCTCTACTTCGTCTCGGATTCGAAGATCCGGGGCGGCCGCTCGACGGAGTCGGAATCTCCTCACAGGGAAGGGAAATAGTAATATATTAATCTCGTCAAAAGTTGTCTTTCAATGCGTCTAACCATGGAAATTTATAACCTAGGTGATGATGAGTAAGGGTGATGGACGGTCGAGATGAGGCAGATGATGGACGGCCAAGATGAGGCATGTGGGTGGCAATATGCAGGCTCTTGGATGAATGTGGAATGAATGGCCGAGATTAAAGCTGGTGGAAGAACATGCATGGCGTACACGTGGCAGCTCCTTGATGTTTTCTTTGGGCTTGCTCTTTCCTTGGGCTTGAAAAGGATTGGACTTAGCCCATAACTCAATCATCACCATCTAACCTAACCAACAATCTAAATGCATGAATGAGTAAAGCTTATAACCATGCTTTACCCTCACAAAATAGGCGCAATGTTTGCCATGAAAATAAAAATAAGAAATAAATAAAAATATGCAGAATTGAAAGGTTACACGTTTGGGATGCCGGGAAGACAAATTCCCGTCTGATGAAGCTCATAACATTCACGTGTGTCCCAAGTCAAGACATGCACAGGTTGCTCCTTATCCGTTGGGACAACATCCCAAATAGAATCATCCTCGAAGTTAATACCTGCAAAAGAAACAAGATCATCAGTAATTTGGCTAAGTGACAGTAAGGACCTTGTTTGCGATCGAGTAATAGGCCTCGGCCCTCGAGGCATGTCAGTTCACTTGTTGTAATTTTCTTTTTGTACACTCTATTATCTTAGTCGTTGAACATGTTTAGTTAATTTAATTAATTAACATTTGTTTAGTTGTAGCCCGACATTTTTGTATGTTCCTATTAGCCATTTAATAAGTATGCTTTAATAGTTGATTGTTAAGAATAATTCCATGAATTAATTTCTAAGTTTGTTCCCATGAATTGTATGTTGAGTATGCTTAATTCACTTAGATGATTTGCATGTTAGTAGTTTAATCATTTTGCTATATTTCAATTGTTAAATTAGTAGAATTAAGCATGTTGTACGTTGCTTTCTATCATCCTCCGTGTCTACCTTTGATTTGTGTTATGCTTGCCATTCATTACTTCTATATTCGTTGTTCGTCTTAATGTATTATTTTATTAGATTATATCAACATGCATCATGATAATAGAAACAAGTCGGGAGTACCATTTTGGGTGGTACTTACATCCATTAGTGAAGAAAAATGAAATGAATGATGTTATGAACAAATGATGTAATAGGAAGTTGAAGGGTAGGTGGATAGTTCGAATCTAGTCCACAAAGGGCTAGAAGCTGATCAAACTATACCATCTAGTACGTGTTCCTTCAAATTTCACCTCGAATTACGAGTTATGAATGAATGTGTAATACCCCGACTTTTTAAGTGAGTTGACTATCGGGGTATTACCAAGAACGTACTCGTTAGATAATATATTGTGAAAATTAACGAAAAATTAACGTAATCAAAATAAAATAAATATTTATTTAATGAATTAAAATAATATCAAACTAATGGATGAAATTATAATATTTGCGATTAAATTAGAATTATAATATTTGGAAATTTATATTTGGGATTATAATATTTGGGATATAAGTAAAGATTTAATTGTGGGGGAATTGTGTTTAAATAACTGAACCGGTTCAATTGGAGAACCGGTTCAGGCATTTGATTTCAAATGGCCTTTGGCCATTACTTCGAACTGCATAGACGAAAAGAGAGGGAGGGAGAAAAGAGAGCGGGAGAGCAGAGAGAAGGGGAGAGACGGAGAGGGACGGTGACCCCGTGTCGGTGAACGGCAAGGATGGCGGCGTCGTGGGCGAGCTCCTGTGTGCGGCGACGATTGAAGCGTTAGGATTCTCGAGCGAGGCGGCGATGGTGGCGATGCTCTGTCGTTCCACGTGATGCCGACGTGGTTGGATTGGTGACTGGCGATGCTCGGCGATGGAACGTGACGGCGACGGCAGCTCGGACTGGGTGCTGCGAGGTTCGGCCTCTGGTCCTCGGGTTGGTGTTAGAACTGGACTGGCCAAAGGCCATGGTCCAGTTGGTTCAAGGGAGAACCGAGTCCTCCTCTGATGCGTGTTCTCCAAGCCGACAGGGAGTCAAATTGGACATCGTAGTTGTGGATGGCAGGGATAGGTGTTGAGTGCCTTACTCTAAGGCTAAGGTGAGACAGTGGGCAGGGGAGGGTATGGGTACCATTTGGGAGACGTTGGAATGCAGTGGAGGAGGAGTGATTGGAGAGAGACAGTGGGCAGGAGAGAAAACGGGGGGAGGTGTTCTGTTGAGTGTTCTTTCCTTCCTGGTGAAGTCGAGCATTGGGGAGGAATGGGATTGCTCTCTCGAACTGGACCGTGAGCAGCAAGAGAAGAATGAGAGCTGGGAGCTCTCTCTCTAGAGGTTGGCCGATGCTTGAGATGGTGAGTTTCCTTCCCTGGTTGTTGATAGTGTAATCTGTTGGTTAGTTATTCTGATTTCAAGCATGTAATTCTCTGTTGGTTGGGTTTTCAATCTGTTATGTTGCTAGGCGGTGAAGTGTGACTTTGTGTGGAGTGTTTCATGTTATGTCCTGTAATTGAATTTACTGCCACTGCCTTTATGGGTTGAATAGTATGTTATGTATGTTTTTGGTTGCTTCCAATAGTTTGTCATGCAAGTTTATTGTTGAATTGAAGAATGTGGGTGGATATGTGCTAGTTGATTTATGTTACCGAATGGTGAAATATTATCTTGGTGATTAGATAAATACTTTAAGCTTAGTTTGTATTGGTTATGCTTTGAGAATGTTATCTTGATTGTTTTAACCAATGGAGGAATGACCCGTTAGTGTTGGAATTTCATGGTTACACTCTGTTTGGTTGTTGTTTGCCGGATTGGATTATGTCATGTTCCTGTGATAAATTGATTTTAGAGAATGATAGAAATATAGGTTTGATACACTATTTTGGTAATTAGTTATGTTTGGATATTGTTGTTGAGAAATTGTGTTATGCATTTAATTGTTATTGATTGGATATTTCTTGAACGTGGGTTGTGCTCTCTGTGTGGATAAATGTCATGTCTTTTAAATATTGTTGAATGGAAGAATTCTGTTATGTTGGAATATTTTATTTCGATTGAATGTTATGGCTCTGTTGATTTTATTGGAAGCATTGATCATTGGTTATTTGCTAGGTTATGATCTTTGGTTGTTTTCATGTTAGATGTTGTTTCTATCAAATTAGAATAAATTGTTGAGATGGAAATATGCTCTGTTAATTATATTTACGTAATGTTAGTTATGTGTTATGATTGTTACAACTAGAATGGGTTGAGACTTTTAATTGATTATTGAAATTGGACTCGCTGCATGAATGACTATATTGAGATATAAGGAAATTGCTATGTGAAGCTTATCCGTGAATTATCGAATATTATTGATTTGCAATTCAGTTATAGCTTAATGTTTGTCATATTGTTACAATGGAACGTTGATATGCTGAAATTGGTTACGTTGGTTGATCTATTAGTCTAATGTTTATGCCGGTTAATATCAAGTATAATGTATTGTGGGATGCTGTGAGATTTAAGTGAGTGTTATGCATGTTGATAAATGCTTTAAACGTTTGGGTGATTCAACTGTTGTTTTGTTAAGATGAAATGTAATGAAATGCATTGGTAGTTGTTGTTGGCTGTTTACGGTTGTCTTGATTTGGTTTATGGGTAATACCCTCCATTTGACAATATATTATTGTTAGGCTAGATTAATATATTTGGAATATAAAAAGTTAAGCCGTACATTGATTGACAGTTGATGTTGTTGATTTCATACTCTTCTTGGATATTAGTATAGGTCGTTGGCTGTGTTTGGGTACTTATTATGTGGGTGATGTTAGGTACAAAGAAGAAGAGAAGAAGGACAACCATTAAGTGCGAGTACGCGATAAAGTTTCGAGGTAAGGAATTAGGGGTGTTTTGGCCATTTGGAGGCCCTGCACCACAAGTAGTGTGCGTGAGTTAAGCTTATTCTTGGGTGATTGTGCTGTCGTTAATTTTCCTTAGTTTCCTGTAGGTTATTTACTGCTGTTAGCTTAGTTCTTGTAATTTATTTACTGCAATTATAGGAATGAAAACGTTTAGCGAATGCTTAAATAGTAAATGGTGAATGAGAATGAAGAACGATGTGATAAGTATGAATGAACTATTAATTTCATTGATGATGCCTCTGCCTTGTTACTTACACGTTGTAGAGATTACTCACTGTTAATTAACCTAGCATGTTTAATTAATTCTTGAGCATGTAATTGATTAGAGTAAAACAAGCATGTTTAAACCGTCGAGGATAAAAGCATGTAATTCACCTTAAGCATGAAATTGATTAGGATAGTCAACTAGATCATTAATTAAATCATGTTAATTAACCAGCGTAATTAACTAACGCAATTAACTGAGCATGTTAATTCACTAGAACAATTAACTGAAGCAATCAACGTGAGCATGTAAATCACCTAGGGCAACTAAGTAGAATAATCGCCTAGAATGACAAATGTAGGAAGCATGTAAACAGACTAGGAAGATAATAAATGTAATTAATCCTTGAGCACGTAAATCAATTAGGATAACTAACTAGATTAACAATCGTAACTCGAAGTGAGCATGATAACTAATTAGGATATTCATTTAGCATGATAAATGTAGTTAATTGTTAAACATGATAGTTTAAATGAATTACTTGCAGGTCTACTGTACTTGTATGCGTTCGCTGTTTCAATTATATATTGCACTTGTTTCTGTCGTGCACAGTTATTTCCTTTCCTTATGTGATTTACTTTCGTTTATACGTGCATTCAATTACAGTTTCATTTGTTTATATGCGCACTTCAATTCTTATGAATGTTATGTCATCATGCATCACGATAGGATGAGAATGTATGAGCATGCATCATGATAATAGAGACTAATAGGGAGTGCCACCTTGGTGGTAGTACGCAAGCATGCATAAGTGAGGTGAAAAAGTTAAGAAAAAGTAAAGAAGAAGAAAATGGAATTGGAAGTGGATGGGTAGCGGATATAGTCTGTAAACTAGGCGTAGCCTAGTTTACTTAGAAGATAAGAGAAAAGGCTAGATCCGTTACGCCAATGCACGAGAAAAACCTCCCAATTCCCATAATAGAATGGAATTATGGATCAAAAGGGATCAAAAGAAAAGTAAAGTAATAAACGGATTAATGACTTAATGAAAGGATTGGTTTGGGTGGCCCCCATTCCAAAATGAACTAAAGAGTGGCATTCATATGCGTGAAACCCTTTTCCTTACTGAGCCATTAGACTCACGTATTACTTGTGGTGTAGGTGTAGGTAGTTGTACATGGAACCAACGCACGAACTAGGAGTAGCGAAAAGAAAAGACGAATGGATAACAAAGCAGGGATGATGGATCCGCACGCGCGAGGGAGTTCGTGGCTGGCCATGCACATAAAAAGGGTAAAAGAGAAACAGTTTTTAATTAAGTTTAATTTTCAAAGTTGTAATTAAATTAAGTAGTAAGTTGTATGAAAAGCAGTATTTACATCGGTTGGTATTTCTTCAGTTATTTAAGCTTCCATAACGTTTTACATTAATGGTTTTAATTTAACGCTTCCGCATAAGTTTTACCAAATGGAGTTTTATAACGAGTTTTACGAATGGGTAGTACCGATCCGGACTTAGGCGCCCTCTGATTTGTTTTAAAAAGAAAATTTCAAATTTTCACGCGTTTCAAAAAATTACGAAAATCCGGATCGTTACAGAATGAATATATGTAATGAAAGGTTGGTTTGAGGCGGACCCATCCCAAGTAAACTAAAGAGATGCATGACATATGCATATTTCCCTTTCCTTACTAAGCCTTTAGGCTTACGTATTACTTGTGGTGTAGGTAATGAAATGATAATGTCTGGAGTAGAAGAGGATGCATTTCCTGTGGAGCCTGAGGTGTATCCAGATGAATCACGACCTGAGTAGAATGGTATAAGAAGAAGAAAAACATTTTATTTAAATTGTAAGGATTTAATAAAAGGCAAGATTTGCCTAAACCTAATTTCGATGTTATTTGCATGATTTTATTCTAGATTCTAAACTTATTTGAAGTTTTCAAATGTGTTTTTTCGCTTGCTCTGATTTTATTGTCATTCTTCCAAGTTTATGATTTATTTCACTATGTAAAAATTTTACTAGTTAAGTAAATAAGGAAAAAGAAAAATTTTCTCGTAAATTATTTAAAGAAGATATTTAATAAAGAATGGAATTTGACGCGGGGTGTCACAAATAGTGTGTTGGACGTAATGGAATGGTCTGCTTTGATGGCTGAATGCATTATTGTCTCTATTGCATGTCTAAATATTGCCTTGTCTAGGTATTATGAATTGCTAAGTTGAATTCTACTTTAGTTATTTGCTACCCATCATTAATATGCTGCTAATAAAGAAATGTGAAGGTTGCCAATAACCACTATCATTTTTGTTGGAAAACTAGTTGTTGTCATGTAGTGATGTTACCCTGTGAATGGCTGGATTGTTAACTACTGTAGTCAAATCTGTTAATAATCACATAATTCATTTATTGGTTGCCTTTTTATGGTCCTCTACCAAAAACATACGTGGTTTAATTTATGACTGTTCTTAAAAAAATCTCTGTCAAATAAATGTATGGTTCATGAGTTAGTAATCCCTTAGTATGTTAGGGCTTTCCATTGTTTTTGATGAATTCATCAATAAATGTCATGTTTCCTATTAAATGTTCTCTATATATATTCGTGAACTGTACATGATATCTATGCATCATAATTAGGGCTTATGAAATTGTTGACATATTGCATGATATGCATAATAAATGTAAATAGGCGTTTGGGAGATTAGGTGTCAATCCATCGGAATGGATGTATCCCTTCCCATGTAGGGAGTGGGTGACAGTTAAGCCACATGGACCATAGGATGTATCATTTTCTCTTGTACGAAAATCCCCAACGCTTGAAAATAAAAGAGAATGGTGACGGTCATCGGTGGTGACACCCCTAATGAATGTATCTCCTCATCGGAGTGACGGTTAGCCACATGACCATATGATGTATCATTTCTCTCGGTATAACAGAAAAGATAGGTTCTTTTCTTAAATGCATCGCATGAGGACGCATGAGCATTTGCACTGCATTCTATCCTAATTCTTGCTGAGCGTTAGACTCATTGTTTTATCCCGTGATGTAGGTGATCATTATGAAACATGTGACATGCAAGCTAGGGAGGAGGCATTATCGGACGAGCTCTTGGGTTATATGCCGGGTTCGACTTGATGGTAGCTCATGAAAAACAATGTTGGTTATTTTGAATAGTTAACTTCAGATTTTGAATATGGTAAACGTTTTGTAACCATGGACTTTTGTTGGAAATGTTGAAACTATGTTTTGAAAATTTGTCATCTGTTTCCTCGCATTTTTAGTCTGATATGTTTTCAAACCAATTTTCCTAATACATGTTTTAAGTAAATCGAAAAAAAATTTTATATGGCTAAAAATGAAAGTAAGATAAAGGCTTAATATCGCGGGGGTGTTACAAAATGATTAATAGTGGGAATGGAAGAAGAATTCTCATGGTCGAGGTTGCAGCGTTGTCAGAGTAATGTTGACCCCTGGGTATTGGCTCGAAAAAATAAAGAATTTCATGATCTGACAAACTTATATTTTATTATGTATTTAACTCAATATTAATTAAAGAGCTTTTATAAATGTTTGGATTTTAGCTAATGAATTTATTTTCTCTTAAACATATGTATGTTGGATTTGAACTTGGATTTTATGAAAGATTTTGTGAGAGTCTTCCTATTTTATTTTCAAAAAATCTACTATTTTTTTTTAAAAATAAATGACCTGAATGATGATTTATACCACGGGGCATTACACTTGACCTTTGACATATTTTTAGGTTCGGATGAGTTTTTAGATTACGAGCTGGTACTTGAGGTTGCTACTCCTTCTAGTAAAAGAAGAGACTAGCGTTCAGGTAGAGATTTTATACTTTATAACACTGCATCGCATCATGGTTTTTAAAACATTATTTTATCGATTCCTACATATGAAAACCACGGGGAGTGTTCGATAGCACGTCATTTTTTATACTATATATACATGTGAGTTTTACACGTTTGATTTGTCGTGCATGGTATTCCATGGATTGTTCTGCTACTGATATGAGAGAATGAATATTGTTGGTACTTTGGACGGTCACAGTTTTCAAGTATCATGAAGTTATCCCGGTACATCTTCTACTACGTGAAGATGTTTTGTTTGTACACTATGTTAAAATGGGTAATAGGTCAGTGATGAGGCGCTCCTTGAGTTTTGAATCCCTAAATCTAATCAGGATGTATGTGGTTATTGACATTACATGTTGTGTCGACGCAAAGCCTTACTCACCGACAACTCAGGTGATGCTACTAGATTTTTTGTATCACTGTCATTTTTCCCTTGCTAACTCATGGGTGCTGCCCGAAAATGGTCACCGCCTTGAGGATAGGATGTCCCAGAGGTTGAACCTATTAGCATAAACCTGTTAGTGAGAGATTTCAAGGGATTCACAAAAGGTTGCGAGGGCTTCATGTATAAGGGCCTTGACAAAGGTTGCGAGGTTGTCGTGCACAGGAACCTTGATAGAGGTTGTGAGATTGTTGTGCATTGATGTACATGATAGCTAATAAAGGTCCTTGATGTTGAGACTGTCTCGACAAAGATCGTGAGACGCAAGTGGTGTATGACCGATAGTGTAACATTTGAATTTTTGTTCTTTAATTTAGCGATGTATTGAAACAAATGGATATTAATGAAATGAATATTTGGTGTCACATGTTATATTTTATACTTGGAATAATTAAGCGAGTAATATATATTATAATGGAGTAAAGTGGAAGATTTAATTTGAAAATTTATAAATAAAGAAATTTGCTTTTTTAAATTGAGATGTAAATTTTTGCAGAAAGAGATAAAAAAAAATGTTGTGCGGATTGCTTTATATTTCTGGAAATTTTAGAGGTAGGCAAGCGTGAATGTCAGTCGTTGGATGAAAATTTGGAGGGCAGTGTTTTGTTTAGGTCTCTTTTCATGGTTGTTGGGAACGACCTCCCAAACCCACTTGCAAACCAATCGCGATGGGCTACATTTTTGGCAGAGTTCTGGTTGTGGGGATCCCACGATCAGATGGTTATATGAAGAGGGTTGTGTAAGGGGTGAAACCCTATTTTTGTTTTGTTCTCTTCGACCGATTGTCGACGAAACGGTTCTACTCGGGCGATCTTCTTGGAAAAGCGGTAAGAGTTTTACCTTAGGTCTATGTTGATCGGTTGAGGAAACTGATTGTTGCCGCGAGGTCAATTTTGTTAGTCGTACATGAATCCACTTACCATAATCCATAGTTCTATCTCTTTTTAGGTTGTCCAGTGACCGTTTATTTTGGGAATCGACGGTTGCATCTAGTATCCAAGTAAGGAATGGGTAACGAATAGTTGGGCATTAGGCCTACATCACAAGGTTATAGGACTTTAGTGTGTGTTGTTGCTATCTCTTCACAGAGTTATCTGAGAAATTTGATATAGCATAAAGATCTGTTACTGCCTTAAGTTGAAGAATGAGGAATCTGTGTATGAGCCAAAGTAGTTTACTGCTTGTACATACGCTGATAGTCTGAATAATTGCTTATAGTTGGAAGTTGGAAATATGTGAATAATGATAAATCCATTTCTGTCTCTAAGTTGGATTTGGAATCTGTTTGTATCTGGAAAATTTCTGAATTATGTTAAATTATAGTTTCGAATATTACAGTTAAACAAAGATTGGGAATCTGCATATGTTGCTGAATTGTTTACTGCATCTAAAATTTTGGATTAGGAATTTTGTTCTAGGATGAGGTTGTAGTCCCCAGGCGGTAAATCTGATTTTTGTTTATAATTGGAGAGTGGAGAATTTGACTCTCTTAAGTATTGCTTCACCGTCCCGTATGAGGTGGATCAAATGGTGTCACTCATTTTTCCTAAATTAATTTACTGACTAAAAAGTCATAAATAGTTGGTATGGGTGGGGTTTGAGTTGGCTGTCCTGCACAAGGTGGACCAAATGGAGCTACTCTCCCTTAGATTGTTTACCTATACAATTGAACCGTTAAACAAAGGAAATAAATATGCTAATTGAAAAATAAAAACTTATTATTAAATAAAGTTGCATTACATGTATATATATTTATATATAGTCTTTGCTGAGTGATAGTGATGCGCCAGCAGAAGGGAATAAGGCTATAATATGTAAATATTGGAAGAAGTTGATCAACTGATGTTTGAAAGAAGCAGGCAAGGCGGTCGATCAAAAGTGGAGAGCATAGGCGGAGATCGACTGAGAATAAGCAATTTTGATTAGCTGGAGATTTGCGGTCGGATGGGGCAGTCGATCGTCAACGTGCAAAAACAATACAGTGGTTAGCGTTTTGGCAAGCAGTCAGTCGGCTTCAGTGAAAGTGATCGACCGGTCCTTCAAAGTTTCCTTAATTTGCCGCAAAACACAATATAGAAAATCTGACTTTGAGAAACAAAAACTCCCTCGTTTTAGAAGCTTTTCCTTTGAAAATTTGATAGTAGCCACGTTGATAAGTAAATAATAACTCCTCCAAAAAGAAAGGTAAGATTCGCAACGGATTTGGAAATATACGCTAAAGAAGTCAATTGGCCGGAAATAGCAAATGGTGACACTTGGAACTCCCGTATGGATGTCTTCGCAAATGGAACTCCTTTAGAAAGTTGGACACCACTTCACACACTCTTCCTCTAAGGAGTACGAACATGGATGCCGATAAAAGAACTCACTCAACTTACAACTTAGCCCAATCTTGTGATGTAACACACACAATGTAACATTTGGTTGTAACACGTCAAAGGGTTGAAAGAGGAATCACTCCAATTTCGATAATTAAGCAAAAACTTTTCTATATTCAATCTTCACTGTCAAAAACAATTATATACGATGGTTATAAATAACCAATTACAAACTATGAATGGTAAATAACTAAATAAGCAATAATAACACTAAACTGGCTATAGTATAAGCTAAGTCGATAGTTTCCTTAATAGTTACTAGGTTAATTAACTAAAAGAATATTTAATTCATTCTTTCTTTTTTCTTCTCCAAGTCCAGAGGTCTTTTGATAGCTATTCATTCTTGGTGCTCGGCTACTTGGATTGTTTCCATGTATAGACTTCTTTGATCTCCAAGTTTGGACACTTGGGCTTGACACAATATTTGATCTTTGTTTCGTGGGCTTTTGACAAAGCAAATAAACTCCACAAAGCTTAGGAAGTCATCTACAATCTTTGTGAAGCACACATTTTGGTATAACTTGGTTTCAAATGACAAAATCATCAAACACTTGTGAAAAGTCAGAAAGTAGACAATTTTGGGAAGTCCTTCAATTGTTCTACAATAATTCTTGAACTTTCACCTATGCTTGACCTTGAATGACTTCATGATATTATTTGAAGCTTGATCATTGATAGAGTGGTCTCGTAGTCCATCATCCTCTCGAGGTTGAAAAGGATTCGACATCAAATCATATATTGTTTTTCCATAATCTTTATAGAAACTAAGAGATTCACCATGAACCATCAAGATTGTAATATCTTCAATGTCTTCCTGAGTATAATAAGGAAACAGATTTTCTTTGATGTAGTAGGCTAATGATATTATGACTTCCATAAACTTTTTCCCATGTTTGATCAATAATTCGGATACTAGATTCTCATTCTTTACCTTTTAGTTAGACTTAATGTAGATCATATTAACAATTACCATAAATAAAACCTTGAGGACACCTTTAAGTATGTGTGGCCAAAGAGTAATTTCTTCATAATATACTTTAACCACATAAGGAGATGTGTCATGGGTCTTGAGATTTGTAATGGCTTCAACTTCTTCATGCATGAAATAAAGGAATAAATATTGTTTGATGTAGCAGACCAATAATATTAAGATTTTCACAAATGACCTCTCATATGATGCAAAACTAAATCCATCAAAAGATATCAAGTCAAAGATTAAGGAAACTTTCCTAATCGGCCGAGAATCACAACAAAAAGACCATGATTTTAGTGACATCACACATGGTGAAATTGAAGATAGGAAATCTACCAAAGATATCACCTCCCTTGAAGATAAAGTAAGCTGAAAGATACTAAATTCATGCTTTTGGAAAGTTACTAAAATAATTTATACTAATTGGCCAATTATGGAACGAATATCTAGGAGTGCTTAGATTTCATTTCCTATTATTTTTAGTTTTCCTAATTTTCTTAGTTTCCTAATTTATGCTTTGTTAAAAGCTATATATGTAATGATCCGGATCTTTCTCTTTCTATTTTATTTCATTTAAAAACGTGGTTAAAATTTTAAATTTTAAATGTGTCAAAACCTTCGCTTAAAACCCCTTTAATTTAAAATCAGAGTGCCTCTTAATCTCGATCGTTACTACTTTTTTTTTCTTAAACTCGTTCAAATCGTGGGACGATAAATCATTGGTTTGATTTGAAAAATCTAATGGAAATGAGATTAAATAGCAAAAATGGAAAATGGCGGAAACAGAATTGAAAACCATTTAATTAAAACATTTACGAAATGGAAAGTCTAAATCAAAACATACTTAAAGTTCAGGGTTAAAATGTCACATGTTCAAAATACGAGTTGGGCCATAGTTAATATTTTTACAAAACGTGCTTACTATTTAAGCCTTGCAAAACATGTTCTTCTTCTTTCCTTGAGCCATCAGTCTACTCTGGTCGCGTCTCCTCCGGATATTCCGTAGGCTCCATGGGGAAAGCCTTCTCCTCTGCCCCAGGTACTACCATCTCATTACCTACACAACAAGTAAGGATGTGAGCCAATGACCAAGTAGAAGAAATAGGGTTTTATGCTTATGCTATGCCTCTATTTAGTCCATTATGGGATGGGGGCCACCCAACCCACACTTTTTATTTCATTCGTTCGTTCGTTACTCATAGATCGAGCTGGAGTTTGAAGGATTTCCTTTGGAATGGAATAGTGATAAGATCTACCCTTTTTCTTGCAACTAGAACTCCCGTACCCTAAGACGGAGGAGCTTTGGCTAGTTGCAGACTAGACTTGCTACCCATCCGTTCCCCAACTCCCGTTTTTATCATTTTCGTTTCCAGTTCATGTGCCGGGCTAAGCTACCGGTACCACAGGAACCTTTATTATCCTAAGGCTTTTACCCATTTTCATCATTTATTAACATGATGCATGATGCATGAAATCACTTAAATGAAGTATATATGGAAAGTAAACGACCATAAATTACAGAAGTGACAACTCAAATATTCAATGGTGTAATTTAAAGATACACGAAAAGAGCGAAAGAATATCAAGAATGAAAAATAGTCACAAAGAAATGTATAGAGACAGCTTGCTTGAAGAATCTACCGAAATTTAAAGTACAACGTTGTGCAAGTAAATATGAAGGCCAATAGAAACATGTTTGTGAACGCACTTGTAGTAACGAGAGATTAGCATGCTTTACACAAGAAACGCTGAAACGAGTAATAAACAAGTAATAGGCATGTTGAGCAAGTAATTAGATGATTACGAATTTAACATGCTGAACTCTTTGTTGGTTAACATACGTGATATGATTAATTATCATGCTTGAGATTTAAAAGAGTAATGGTCGATTTACATGCTAGTTGAAGGAGAATACTAATTAACAAGCTTGATCATAATAGCACGAATAGAGAGTTAACGTACTAGAAGGTTTAACCAAAACTAATCATGCTAAACAATTTAACGACTAACTTGATGATTAATAACGAATTACGTGCTTGGAGATTTACGAGTTAGTTAACACAACTAATTAGTTAGATATTTTGCTTGACCTACTTTATTTCCACAGCGAAGGAATCAACATACTTTAGAACCATAAATATAACAACAGAGGATATCTTTTAATGAACATGCACTATGCAGGAAAGATGTGAACAGAACAGAGGATAGTTAAGCTCAGAATAGAAATAAGTGCAAGAAAATGTGAACCCAAGAAATAAAGCAGTATCATATGTTGAAGGTAATGCATAGAGTAACTGAATAGCATAACAGACAATATGACTAAGTGTTGTCATGAATAATAGTGTCATTCGTTACTTCGAACAAATGAGCAGCACAACAAAAGTATAACATGAATCATTCGTTCCTTTCATTCTCCTTTATGTTTCATTCACGATTCTCCCTAATCAGACTTATCTCCAAACAATATCATCAGCTTTTGAAATGAAATTTGCAGCAACGTATATAAAAGCAATGACATAGTAAGCAACTACACAGTAAAGAGTAAAAGACAGTAAGAAATATTGCTGGAAATGTCAATAGACAGATTCTAACTACAAAACAAAGTAAAGACAGATTCTAACTACAAACAAAGTAAAGCACTAAACACACACACACGTTTTACTTGTGGGTAGGGCCTCCTTTGGCCAAGACTAAGACAAATCCTTACCTAAATATTGAAGACTTTAATTGGGACAGTAGCAACTTCATTTCCCAGCAACAATACCTCCCACCAGAAGAGAGAAGAGAAATTGACGAAGAGAAAAATGCTGGGGAAGATGAAGTGGTCCATTTAAAAAGGAGGGAGAGGCTTACTAGGGTAGGGGTGATCATTGGCGTAGGAGAGGGAGGCAGCTGGGCTATGTTCAAGCTGGAGCTGGGCGATTCTTGTTTGGGAGTCTTTTTTCTTCTTTGGAGATCGCGTATTGTTGGACTACACGATAATCGGTCGGTTTTTAAATCCCTAAATTTACGCAGATCTGTGATCTTTTAGACGAGTGAGGATGCCTTGATCTCATTTGCAGTCGTCTGCATGTGTAAAATCTCCAGGCCAAATGTGATCTTGGACGGGGATTGGCATCCCTACTTTCATCCAAACCGTCCGCAGCTGACCTCCAGACGTCGTTCAACGTCCGCATGTGTAGTCTGAATCTGTCTATAAATTGGACAGATTCAAATCAGACGATGTCGTATCTCATCCTCGTTCGCTTCGTCTAGACTTGTCCGCAAGTTCGAGGCACAGTGAGATCAGGACGTGAATTCGCGTCTCAAGTCATCCCAAGTCCTAAGGCTAGCATTCAATACGTTTGTGGATGACATGTCTTGTCTGCAATGTCGTCCATAGGCATCCGAAAACACCCAGACCAGAGTTTCTTCACATTTTTAAAAATTAACTTTTCATCCCATGTTAATACCCCACGGATACGTGCCATAATTAAACGAGTAAATATGAAATGTAATACATCCTTGTCTTCAAAGTTTTGATTACATCGCGCATGTGGAAGAATTAAGTACCGGGGATACTAACCCTCTTAAACAATTTTGGCACCAAAATTAGCTACTGTACAATTTGGGGTATGAAGTCTGCATGTCATCTTCCTTTTCCCAGGTGGCCTCTTCACGGCTATGATTCTGCCATAAGACCTTGACTAGAGGGATTTGTTTGTGTCGTAGCTCCTTTACCCTAGAGTCAAGAATCTGAACAAGCTTTTCGTTGTAGCTCAAGTTGGGCTACACCTCAATACTATCGGAAGGGCTTAATACAATTGCATCACCCAGACATTTCTTTATCATAGACACATGGAAGACATTGTGTATGCATGTCTTGGAGTATTGCAACTGCAGCTGATAGGTGACAGGCCCTATTTTATTCGTGATCACATAGGGTCCCACATATCTAGGATTGAACTTCCCCCTCCTGCCAAATCGAATGACACCCTTGAAAGGAGATATCTTCAGGAACACGTTATCCCCTTCATCAAAGTCAAGGGCCCGACGTCGATTGTCCGCATAGCTCTTCTGACGGCTCTGAGCTGCTAACATTCTTTGCTTAATTAAGGCTACAGACTCCGCAGTCTTCTGCACCATCTCGGGGCCATAGAAGGTAGCCTCACTTTTTTCATCCTAGTGCAATGGGGACCTGCACTTCCTCCCATATAACGCTTCGTATGGGGCCATGCCGATAATGGCCTGAAAGCTATTGTTATATGCGAACTCAACCAATGGCACGATTTTTTCCCATCCTACTTGGAAGTCGAGAACGCAAGCACGCAACATATCCTCGAGAGTCTAAATGGTTCTCTCACTCTGGCCATTAGTCTGGGGATGAAATGCCATACTAAATTTCAATTCAGAGCCCATAGCTTTGCTCAAGCTCTTCCAGAAAGTCAAAGTAAAATGCGGGTCCCAATCCGATACTATAGAAACTGGAATGCCGTGTAGCTTGATTATCTCTTTAATGTACAGATCAGCAAACTGATTCATCTTATACGTCATAGATACTGGTAGGAAATGTGCAACCTTTGTCAACCGATCCATGATTACGAGATCGCGTCATGGCCTCGAGCAGTTTTGGGTAGACAAGTGACGAAGTCCATGGTAATATGCTCCCATTCCCATTTAGGGATTTGCAATGGATGGAGCAGACCACCAGGTTGCTAGTGTTCTGCCTTAACTCTCTGACATACCTGGCATAACGTCACAAAATTAGCAATGTTGTACTTCATGTTGGGCTAGTAATAATGAGTTTTGAGATCCCGGTACATCTCGTTACAACCAGGATGTACGGAGAAATTGGAGGAATGAGCTTCTCCTAAGATCTTTAGTCGCATCGTCGTATCGTCGGTCACATACCATCGGTTTTTATACTTGACCGTACCATCAGCAGACGTAGAGAAATTATGATATTTTGGCAGAGTCGGGTTCAACTTGAAATCCTTACATACCCCATCATTTTGCTGAGCCTCCTTGATCTGTTCGATAATGAATGGCACCAACGTCAACTTTGCTAACACCACGTCTAATTGTGCTGGGACCATCTATACCCCAAGCCCCTAAAGGTCTCTCTAAAGTCCAGAAGGCATTCCTTGACATATCATGGTCATCACTGCAACCTTGCAGCTGAGAGCATCCACAATGACATTAGCTTTTCCTGGATGGTATTTAATCTCATAGTGAAACTCGAGCCATCGTCGTTGACGCATATTTAATTCCTTTCAGGTGAAGATGTACTTGAGGCTCTTGTGATCCAAGTAGATCTCGCAGCCTTGCCCATACAAATAGTGTCTCCATACCTTATCAATGAAGACCACAACTGCGAGCTCTAAGTCATGGGTAGGGTAGTTCTATTCGTGAATCTTAAGCTGTCGAGATGCATAGGTGATGACCTTTTCATGGTGCACAAGAACTCCACCGAGTCCTCCCCGTGATGCATCACAGTAAATGCTAAAGTCGCCATCCTCCATAGCCAATGCCAACACAGGGGCAATTGTTAATCTGCACTTCAACTCTTGAAAACTGCTTTCACAATCACTGGACCACTAGAATCTAGCGTTCTTCTTGGTAAGACAGGTAAGTGGTAAAGCAATCTTTGAAAATCCATCAATAAAATGCCTATAGTAACCGGCCAGGCCCAAAAAACTCTTCACTTCTCTAACATTTTTCGGTGGTGACCAGTTAACCACTGCTTGTATCTTGGACGGGTCAACAGAGATACCTTCCTCAGAAATTATGTGGCCAAGAAAACTGACCTTGCTCAGCCAGAAGTCACACTTAGAAAACTTCGCAAATAACTGATGTTGACCAAGAGCGGAGAAGCCACTCGTAGATGTTCATGATGTTTCGCCTCCGATCGAGAGTAGACCAAGATATCGTCGATGAAGACGATGATAAATTTATCCAGAAAATCTCGAAAGACTTGGTTCATCATGTCCATGAAGGCTGCTGGGGTGTTGGTCAATCCGAAGGACATAACCAAGAACTCATAGTGACCATACCGCGTGCGAAATGCAGTCTTAGGTATATCCTTGGGTTTAACCTTCAACTGATAGTAGCCAGATCGAAGGTCAATCTTTGAGAATACATGAGCACCACACAACTGGTCAAAGAGATCGTCAATTCTTGGCAAGGGATGTTTTTTCTTGATCGTCACCTTATTCAACTCCCTATAATCAATGCACATCCGTAAGGTTTCGTCCTTCTTCTTGACGAATAATACCGGTGCACCCCAAGGAGAAAACTAGGCTGAATAAACCCCTTGGTAACCAGTTATTCTAATTGCACTTTCAACTCTCACAGTTCAGCAGGTCCCATGTGATACAGATGTATAGAAATGGGATCCATACGGGGCTGCAAGTTGATCTCAAACTCAATGTCACAGTTTGGGGGCAGACCGGGGAGATTGTCGAGGAAAACATTCGGGAAGTCACGCACCACCGCAACATCCTCCATCTTAGTCTTAGTGTTCACGGTAGTATCTGTCACGCTGACCTAAAACCCGTCGCACCCATTCCTCAACAATTTATCTGCCTTGTGTGCAGAGATAATGGTAAACTTCCCCTTCTCTTTGGTTCCCTAAAAGATGTGTCATTCACCACTCAGAGGACCAAAACAAACCTTCCTTGCAGTGAATGACTGCCTGTTGTGTGGATAGCCAATCCATTCCCAATATGACATCATAGACACTTAGATTTATGATGATTAGATCGGCCCGAAACAAACGCCCATTGATGTCCACTTCATATGCCTTGAGCATCCTGTTGGTAATCAATCGATCACTGGAGGGCAACAACACGTGATGCCTGTAGTTCGTGCTGTTGGAGAAGCAATTCGCTCGCTTGCTAGCAAAATTTCGTGGAGATAAACGAGTAAATAGCACCCGTATCGAATAATACATAAGTGGTACACTTGTTTATATAGATTGTTCATGCCATGGTTCAGTGAGTTGTTTATTCTTGAGTGAAATCCCCTATTTCATCTAGGAAAGGAAGCAAGTAGAAATGTATAAAAAGGAATTAAATGTGCAGTACCTGCTACCATAGCTAGCTGATCATGGTCATTCATCCCGTACATGGCAAAGACACGCAGGGCCGCTCCAGCAGGTCTCGCAGGTCGGGTTGGCAATTTCTGGCTTTATGCCCAGGCTTCCTGCAAGAAAAACATTTCTCTGTACTGATTAGACATTCCCCCTGATGCATCCTTTGGCATTTTTGACGAACATTGTGTGGAGGAGTGTTGGATGCCTGTGTCATCAGCCTCTTGTATGGCCTTTGCTATCCTTCAATTTTTCCTGGTCGTTTGACACCTGGTCCCATGGGGGGCCCATCACGTGATGGTTCGGTAAGAGCAGTCTTCCATGTCTTGTGGGTAGCTTCTCTCTCCCTTTTTACTCCTTCCAAGGCCAGCGCTCTCGTCACCATCTTCGAATAAGAGACGTCCTCAATACCGGCCCCAGTAACCCTTCCTGAACATCAAATTTCATCCCTTGCACAAAATGATGTACCTTGTTTTCTTCTACCGCCACCAAATGAGGAGCATAGCGGGATAGGGCCTTTGAATCGCTGGGCATATTTTGTCACCACACCCATCTGACGTATACGTATGAATTCCGTTAGTTTATGGCTGTGAACCGTATGGTTGAAGTACTTGTCGTTAAACAAATCCTTGAATTCTCTCCAAGTGAGAGTGGTCACATTACGAGATGCTTTGATGGTATCCCACTAGAAGCGTGCCTCGTGAGTCTGGTAATATGCTGCACACTTAACCTTCTCTACCTCACCAATATCTGCATAATTAAACTTGTCTTCTATGGAGCGTATCCACTTCTCAGCCCCTGTGATATCTGAAACATCCCCTTTGAAACAGGGTGGTTTAAGCTTTTGAAATTTTTCCCATCCGGCTTCCCTACACACCGGTTGGACTGGCTGAACTGGTATAGGACGATTATTCCCATTTCCATTCACGGGGTCTTGCCCCATATGTCGGTCCTGTCCCATAAACCTTTCCATGAAGCGGAAGTGCTGCTCCACGAACTAAGTCTGTCGCTCCATTTGATGGGATTATTGTTCTATGATTGCAGCTATGCGCTTGAAAGCCTCGTCTCAAGCGAGATCCTCCTGCCAATTGGGCGCTCGGGGCCCATCCTCATTAACAGGTATATTCCCCCTTTCTCTTCTAGCCATCTATAAATTCCTACGAGTTCACGTCATCAGGTAAAGAAAAACTGTTAAGAGAAAATACTAAGGAAAACATTTTGCTAATTCCGTCTATCATATCAATTCTACATATACTATGGCTAATCAATTCAAGTGAGTATTTCAATAATATTAAGGGAAAAAACTTACAGTGAGAGGGGCCTTGCCCGACGAGCCTGGGTTATCCGCGACAAAACGCACAAGAGTATACTGCTCTGATACCAACTGTAACGACCCAGATTTTTCTCTTTCTATTTTATTTCATTTAAAAACACGGTTAAAAATTTAAAATTTAAATGTGTCAAAACCTTCGTTTAAAACCCCTTTTATTTAAAATATGAGTGCCTTTTAATCTGGATCGTTACTACTTTTTTTTTTCTTAAACTCATTCAAATTGTGGGAGGTTAAATCATTGGTTTGATTTGACAAATCTAATGGAAACGAGATTAAATAGTGGAAATGGAGAATGGCTGAAACAGAATTGAAAACCATTTAATTAAAACATTTACGATACGGAAAGTCTAAATCAAAACATACTTAAAGTTCAGGGTTAAAATGTCACATGTTCCAAATACGAGTTGGGGCCATAGTTAATATTTTTACAAAACGTGCTTACTATTTAACCCTTGCAAAACATTTTCTTCTTCTTTCCTTGAGTCATCAGGTCTACTCTGGTCACGTCTCCTCTAGATATTCCGCAGGCTCCACGGGGAAAGCCTTCTCCTCTGGACCTGGTACTATCATCTCATTACCTACACCACAAGTAAATACGTGAGCCAATGACCCAGTAAAGGAAATGGAGTTTTATGCTTATGTTATGTCTCTCTTTAGTCCATTATGGGATGGAGGCCACCCAACCCAAACTTTTTATTTCGTTCATTCGTTCGTTTGTTCGTTACTCGTACATCGAGCTGGAGTTTAAAGGATTTCCTTTGGGATGGAATAGTGATCGAATCTACCCACTTTCTTGTAACTAGAACTCCTGTACCCTAAGAGGGAGGGGCTTCGGCTAGTTGCAGACTAGATCCGCTACCCATCCTCTCCCCAACTCCCGTTTTTATTGTTTTCTTTTCTAGTTCCTATGTCAAGCTAAGCTACTGGTACCACAGGAACCTTTACTATCCTAAGGCTTTTACCCATTTTCATCATTTTTTCTCACTTATGCATGGGTGAGCACCACCTCCGAGGGGGCACTCTCTATGATTTCTATTAGCGTGATGCATGAAGACACTTAAATCAAGAATATACGAAAAGTAAACAACCATAAATTATAGAAGTGACAACTCAAATATTCAATGGCATAATTTAAAGATACACAGAAAGAGCGAAAGCATATCAAGAATGAAGAAAATCACAAAGAAACGTATAGAGACGACATGCTTGAAGAATCTACCAAAATTTAAAGTACAAGGTTGTGCAAGTAAATATGGAGGCCAATAGAAACATGTTTGCGAACGCACTTGTAGTAACGAGAGATTAGCATGCATTACACAAGAAACACTGAAACGAGTAATAAACAAGTAATAGGCATGTTGAGCAAGTAATTAGATAATTACCAATTTAACATGCTGAACTCTTTGTTGGTTAACATACGTGATATGATTAATTATCATGCTTGAGATTTAAAAGAGTAATGGTCGATTTACTTGCTAGTTGAAGGAGAATACTAATTATCATGCTTGATCATAATAGCACGAATAGAGAGTTAATGTACTGGAAGGTTTAAACAAAACTAATCATGCTAAACAATTTAAAAACTAACTTGATGATTAATAACGAATTACGTTCTTGGAGATTTACGAGTTAGTTAACACAACTAATTAGTTAGATAGTTTGCATGACCTACTTTATTTCCACAGCGAAGGAATCAACATACTTTAGAACCATAAACATAACAACAGAGGATATCTTTTAATGAACATACATTATGCAGGAAAGATGTGAACAGAACAGAGGATAGTTAAGCTCAAAATAGAAATAAGTACAAGAAAATGTGAACCCAAGAAATAAAGTAGTATCATACATTGAAGGTAAATGGATAGAGTAACTGAATAGGATAACAGACAATATGACTAAGTGTTCTCATGAATAATAGAGTCATTCGTTACTTCGAACAAATGAGCAGCACAACAGAAGTATAACATGAATCATTCGTTCCTTTCATTCTCCTTTATGTTTCATTCACGATTCTCCCTAACCAGACTTATCTTCAAACAATATCATCAACTTTTGAAATGAAATTTGCAGCAACGTATATAAAAGCAATGACAGAGTAAGCAACTACACAGTAAAGAGTAAAGACAGTAATTAATATTGCAGAAAATATCATAGACAGATTCTAACTACAAAACCAAGTAAAGAAAGATTCTGACTACAAACCAAGTAAAGTACTAAATACACACACACGTTTTACTGGTGGGTAGAGCCTCCTTTGGCTAAGAGAAACCAAAATCCTTACCTAAATATTGAAGGCTTTAATAGGGACAGCAACAACTCTGTTTCCCAACAACAATACCTCCCAACAGGAGAGAAGAGAAACTGACGAAGAGAAGAATGCAAGGGAAGATGAAGTGGTCCAGTTCAAAAGGAGGGAGAGGCTTACTAGGGTTAGGGGAGATCATTGGCGTAGGAGAGGGAGGCAATTGGCCTATGTTCAAGCTGGAGGTGGGCGATTCTTGTATGGGAATTGTTTTTCTTCGTTGGAGATATAGTATTGATGGACTACGCGACAACCGGTCAATTTTTAAATCCTTAAATTGGCGCAAATTTGTGATCTTTCAGACGTGTGCGGATGCCTTGATCTCGTCCACAGTCATCCACAAGTGTCAAATCTTCAGGCCAAATGTGATCATGGACGGGGATTGGCGTCCCTACTTTCATCCAAATTGTCTACAGCTGACCTCCAGACGCCATTCGACGTCTACATGTGTCGTCCAAATTTGTCCATAAAATTGGACAGATTCAAATCTAACGATGCCTTATCTCATCCGCGCTCGTCCGTAAGCGTCCAAAGGTGTCCAAATTTTGGAAAGATTCAAATTAGAAGAGACAACCCGCGTCCGCTTCGTCCGGACTCGTCCTCAAGTCTGAGGCACAGTGAGATCAGAATGCGAATTCGCGTCTCGAGTCGTCCCAAGTCCTAAGGCTAGCGTTCAGTACATTTGCGAACGACACGTCTCGTTCGCAGGCGTCCGGAAATGTCCAGACCAGAGTTTCTTCACATTTTTAAAAATTAACTTTTCATCCCATCTTAATACCCCATGGATACATGCCATAATTAAATGAGTAAATATGAAATGTAATACATCCTTGTCTTCAAAGTTTTGATTACATCGCGCATGCAGGAGAATTAAGTACCAGGGTATTACAATATAAAGCCACCTAATGTTTATGTTTTAGACATTGAGGTTTGAATATGAAATAGCTTTTGCTAATCTCGAAATTGGAGTGATTCCTCTTTCAAAAACCCTTTGGTGAGTTATATCCAAAGACCTCCTCATGTAAGTCATATCATGGGAGAAGTGTCCTAAGGTTACTTTCTAAAAGTAATCATTTTCCTCCATTCACATTCTTCTTTTGTTAAAGAAGTAAATAAGAAGACCATTGAACTTCCCTAAGTTCAATTCATGGTAGATTCAACATAGTCGAGTAGAGGAAAACTTTCCTAACTGTCGCTTTTCACTGTTCGCTAGGCGCGTTCCCAGCTATGCTCTTCAAGGGACATCCATTCCTTTCCATAAGGACGTCCATCCTTCACAAGATTCTTGCGTCTGCCTTCATCCGAGCCAGAAGGAACAATGGACGAATATCACCCGTCAACAACGGACGAATATCACCCGTCAACAAAGGACATCTGACCTTTACAAGGGACGTCCGTCTAACCTTCATCCGCCAACAAGAGACGTCTGATATCTCACATAGACATCCGTCTGCCTTAGCAATTACCAGAAGATCACTGCAAGGGACGTCCGTCCAGCTACAAAGAACGGCCGCTGACTACTAATCTTCATCCATTGTTATCATACTCTACAAGTTAGATCTAAATCCCTCCCGTTCGTGCATCACCATATATGAACAACAACTTATAAGTAATGTAGATACCCCTTTGTAAGTCAATAATTTCCATAAATATAATCTTGAGAATACCTTTGAATATATGTGGCCAAAGAACAATTTTTTTGGTAGCTTCCTAAGTAGTTCTTCTCCCAATATGGTTTGCTAGATTCCCACCATTAGCTTTCCTTATTAGTGATTTTTGGATTCCATGAATTGGTATACCAAACTTGCCATCCTTGGAAATAATATTGTAATGCCCAAAATTAAGCTTAGAATAAGAATAATAATAATTATGAATTATTGAAGATTATGGAGTGATTTTATTATGGATTATATCACACCGAAAATAAGTTGGTATAGTTAGTAATGAATATTGGAATGGATTGTGGATTTATTAGAAGATTTATTACATGTTAATGGTAGATTTTTTGTTAGAATAATTATTGGATTAAATAAGGTATAAAATTTAGTTACGGCAGTAAAGAAGAATTGTAAGGGAAGTGCTAAGTGGCTGGAATATTAAAGTGGCAAATATTCTCGTGGCTTGTAAGCAGTATTTGCCATGAAGGATCGGTTGATCAAGAGATCAACCGGTTGTGCATGGGAAAAGGATACAGTGGCGTTGCAGAGAAGAAATGGCAGAGGCATTTTGAGGCATTACAGCATTGGATGGGTCGATCGGTAGGATCGACCGTCATCACTATAGTTTGCGAAAATTGGGTTTTGTGCTTTGCTTCGGTCGATGGCTTGCGGTTGATCATCAATCGACCGGTTCCACGTGAATTCCATGGGATTGAAAGTCTCGAGGCTGAGTTTTCTAGAATTTCCTTTGCGTGTCCTCCTTTATAGATGGCTGTGTATAGGAGGTGTTAGATGAGATTTATGGGGATATACGTGAAGCTTGCAGGAAAGCCTCTGGAAGAAATAGAAATACAGAGAAGAAAGGGGGAGTCGAGAGAGAAGCAGAGAAAGAGAGCGAGAGAAATAGAGAAAAGAGAAAAAGAGAGCAAGAGGAAGAGAGAAGGAAAGAGAGCTCCTATGAGAGGTGAAGGTTATTTTCTGGAGGGAAAAAGTTAAGAGGAAATAAAGAAGAAGGAAGTGGGAGAGCTGCTCCTCCGGTCCTTCTCGGGTGCTTCTGTTACGATGGTTTCCTTTCTGTTTTCTTTATGGATTGAGTTATGTTAGAAATAGAAGATAAAGTTTAACGACCAAAATATCCATTTGGATAAATTTTAAAATGATTAAGGGTGTCATTAAGAGTAGTTAATAATTATTAGATCGAACTATTAATAGAATATATTATTTTAGAATTATGAGATTTAATAAGAATTTATGAGATTTCATGGCGGAATTATTATTGACATATCAAGTATTAATTACAAGGGAAATAATAAAAGGTATTTTGAAAATTACGTAGGAGATTATTGTGTTTTATTTGGTGAATACTAGGAAGGAATTTATGGAATATTCAGAACTTTTAGGAATCGCTGGAAGTAGGTGAATAGGAAGGGAATATTGGGTTAAAGAATAAAGGAATGAATTATATGGATTAATTAAAGTTACACGGGTTGCTGGTATGTTAAGAAAAATAGAATAAGATAAAAGAAAAAATATAATACAAAGAATTCATTAGAAAGGAAACATAGCTGATGTGGATTTTTGGCTAGGGGAAAATGTGAGCACCATAGGCTATTACAAAAAAATGTTGCTGGGAAAAGAAGGGGAAAAATAGGGGAAAAGGAAAGGAGTTTGAAAGGCTTGGACTCGGACGGACCCGTGTGAGTGAGTGGGAGTCGGACTCACCTCGCGCGAGTGGGAGACAGACCCACATGACTGCAGGGCAAATCGGGAAGTAACCAGGTCTTGGAAATCGAGCGCAAACTCGTATACTTAAGAGCTTCAATCTTTGCAGTGCCCTAAAGAGAACAGATAGAGGAAAAATTGAGGAAGGGAGAGGCGGGTGTTGAGAGCTGGGTGACGGTGGTGACCTACTACGAGTACTGGAAGGGAACCGAGCCTTCTTCAGCGCGAGAGAGAAGCGGCCGATTGAGTAATCTTCTTTCGTGCCTTGAGAGGTAAGTTTTACTATATGTCTTTTGGTCTTCTCGGTCCTACAATGCAAGGTATTGGTGGAGGTTTTTCCTCCATTTCTTTTACTGCTTGTAGGAGATTTCTATTCTATGGATTGGATTTATGCTTTATATCTTGGTAACTGAATGATTGGTGTTATTGAGGTTTTGGTTCTGGTGTTGTGTTTGCAAACCTTAGTTAGATTTCTGCTGATGGACATGGTTGAGGACTTTGCTCTATAATTTTGTTTTGTTTTGTATTTCGGTTATCGCTTGATAGATATCGTTGATAGTTTATGCTTTGTTGCTCGGGCGTTGCCCTCTAGTTTTCTTACTACTTGATACACATTTTAGAAGTCTTATGCTCGGTTGAATGGGCTTAATGCTCTGTCGCTTGTACTGCCTTGATGGATGTGTGAGGATAGTGCTTCTTAGTTTGGGTTTAACCCTCCAATCAGTTTAATATTTTAATAGGCATTGTAGTGGACTTAGATATTCGAAATTGGGTTTATTATTTAATTCACGGGAGGATAATGATATGTGATTTGGGTTGTGATAATTAATTCACTTCCTGCTTGTTGGACGATGATGAGAATAATAAACTGTTGACTGAGTTTTATTGTTTAATTCACTTATTGCTTTGGAGGAGATTGTCGAGGATGATAATTTACTAATTTAGGACATTGTCGAGGATGATAATTTACTAATTTAAGTTTCTTTGTTAGATATAATGATGGAGACTGATTTTGTAGGCTATATATATAATGAGGTTCTATCATTGAGAAATCATGTTGCTGCCTTTCTTGACTATTGTATAGGAAGAGGTGTTGTAAATATGTACTGTGATTTTATAGTTATTATTTGAGGATGTCCTATCTTTGTAGAATCATGTTGCTGCATTCTTTCATTGTTGAGCATATGTAGGATTGGTTGTTGCTATGTTTGAAAGTTCCATATTATGTGGAAATATTCTTAATGCATCATGAGGTGTAATATCCCAATTTTTCGTAACGGGATTTAATATGGATAATTGGAAGTAATTGGAGGTAATCGAATTAATTGGATAATTATCGGAATATTACCAATGACGTAATGGTCAATTATCATCGAGCGATCTTTGAAATAAATAGCGAATTGAAATTGAGTTGAGAATAATTTAATTAAATGAAGGATTTAATTAAATTATTAAAGTGGAATTGAATTGGATAAAAAGATGATTTAAATTAAAAATAAAATAAAATGAGATTTATTGTATTAGTTGGGATTAAAATGTAATTGAGGGATTAATTGAAGATTAATTGTGGAAGATTTGGATTAAAGGAAAACTAATTGAAACATGGAAAAGTAAAACTAGTTCGGCAACAAAAATCGATTCAATGTGTGTGGCCTTGGGCGGTTTGGTTCAGGATGCAATTGAAGAAAAATCAATTGGCCTTCGACCATAGAGAAAGAGAGAGACCCGAGAGAGGGATAGACGACAAGAGGATGAGATTGAGGGTCTGCAGGCGATGGAGCTCGACGCTCGGGATGCATCGGGAAAGAGAGCTCGCCGGCGGGTTCTTCGCGGGGGGAGGCGCTGTGCGAGGGATGAGGAACGACGACACGGGTTGTGGCTAGGGTACGGATTGGACGAGTTTTGCGGGTCGATTTGGGAGCTGCGATGCTCGCCGTGCCAAACCGAGGTAAGCATCTTGATTTCTTGTGTTGATTCTACACTCTGTGAAATGGCCGTGAAGGAGGTAGAGGCAGTGGCTTGCAATGGATTGGTGGAGGTAGGGGGCTTTAGTTTGCTGAGCAGCTGCTAGTTCTATTTACTCGCTATTAAACTGAGCCGGTTTGCTAGTTGGTTCTTCCTTTGGTGAATACGTCAACTTGCAGCTCAAGATATGGTCGAAGAATCCGCATTTTATCGCTTGAATCATGAGATAACTTGAATAAGCTGTTATGCATTTCAAACCTAGTCCTCTGGGTATAAATTCGAGTGATTGTTTGAGGGAGTTGCTGGCGATTTCCTCTGTGAGCCAAGGTGAGTGCTGCAAGGTGTTTTAGCAAAATTGTTCTCCATTCTCTTTCACTGCTCTGTTGATATGGTTTTTGTCTAATGCGTTATTCTGTGATGGGTATTGCAATGGAATTGTGCTATGTTGTTTGGGTTTGTTCTACATTACCGTGAAAGTTATAGAGTGATGAAGACAGAGGCGTTTTAGAAGGAAAAATGGCAGTGAAGGAATGGATAAGGGAGTGGAAGCAGAAGCTACTGTCCTCTCGGGCGTGCTTCAGGTAACAGAGTCTTCCTCTATGTGTTATTAGTCTGCAAACATGTTAAGATTAATGTTCTTACTGGATTTTGAATGTTAATACATGTGGGTAATGCCCTGTTGATATTATCTTCGAGATGTTCTCTGTTGGATATTGATTGTTCAAATGTGAATGGGTTGCTTAGTGAATAGAAGCTTATATGCTAGTTAAAATTCATTTACTGGTTCCTTGTTTTGATGGTTACTTTAACTACTATATTAAATGATGAACATAAATATGTTGTATTGGGCTGTGTTGGGTTGTACTCTGTCATTTGGGATGAATGTTACGTTGCTAGAAATACTTTGTTGTTTGGATTAGTATTCTGTGAACTGCTCTTTCTATGTAAAACATGATGGAAATTATAGGATTAAAAACAGGAAATTAATGTGGGATGAATTATGTTCTACCGATTACAGTTTAGCCTTGGTATTGATTATGCAATTGTGGGTATTGCTGTATGTTGATAATGCTCTATACATTTCAGCAATGGAACGTTAATGTAATGGAATTGGTTGGTTAATCCACTATGCTAGATTAATCTATTAAGTTGGGTTATGGTGATTGAGTGGTTTCGTTTAGGAATCCTATTAAGTAACATATAAGAATTAAGAGTAGGAAAGACGTTCAGATTAATAGGATGATTAAGTGATTAGATTAATAATTAAATGTTATTAATTGTGAAGGTACTAAAGAAGGAAGAAAAGGATAACGGTTAAGCGTTGAACACTTTAAGCGAACGAGGTAAGTGATATGCATGTATTTTTGTCCTTCGGGCCCTGCATCGCAAGAATATGATATGCATGTTTCGTTGCTTACCGCTTTCTTAGCATGTTTCGATGTTTACACTTTTAAATGCATGTTTCATTGTTTACAATTGATTATTATATGATTAAGCACGCTTCGTTGTTTACAGTTTTTAAGAGTACGCTTCGTTGTTTACAGTATTTAAATGCACGTTTCATTGTTTACTGTTTTTATAGCATGTTCTGTGAATCGTATGTTGACTGTTTATTTATGCTTTCATATGAACTGTTCTATGCATTCATCAGCATCACGATTTTTAAAAGAATACGAAAATGATTTTCATGCACAGTTTTGAAAAGGAAGGACGAAAAATGAAAAGAAGTACGAACGAACAGAAAACGAAAAGAAAATACAAAGGAATGATTAGGAAAGATAATGAAGAAGATCCTTGTGGAGCGGCAGGCTAAGCCCAGCACAGGAAGAAAAGAAAAGAAAAGATAAAGAAGAAGATTCTTGTGGACCGGTAGGCCAAGCCCAATGCAGGAACAAAAGAAAACAAAAGAAAAGATAAGTAAAAAAAAGAAAATAAAAGATAAATAAAGAGAAGAACATAAAAAGAGAAAAGGATACGGATATGGATACGAAAATAGAAACGGAAACGGATACGAAAATGGTATGAGCACAGATACCGAAACGAAAACGGGAACAAAAACAAAAACGAAAACAGAAACGGAAACGGAAACGGAAACGAGTTTCCATAAATGGAAACAGATATAGAAATAGATACACATACAGATACAGAAACAGACACGGGAATGGATACAGAAACGCGTACAATCACGAATAGAGAAACAGGAACAGAAACAGAAACAGAAAGAAAGTATGTAAATGTGAAGAGATAAAAGATAAAAAGAAAGAGAACGAAAAGAGAAACTGCATACGATTTTAAATGGCACAACATGTACATGTAGCATATTTGGTATTATCACTTACTGAGCGTTAGGCTCATAGTTTATGTCTTGCGATGTAGGTACAAGTATGAGAGATATAGCGAACAGATTAAGGAGCAGTCGATGAAGGATGTGCACAAGCGAGACTTGTGGCTAGCCAGGCTAAACGAAAGTAAAGAGAAAATGAATTTTGTAAATGTAAAGTAACATTTTATTTTTTTATTGTTTTTTCAAATAAACGATTTATGCTTCTGCTGTAAATTGAGAAAAAGAATCTTATAATAAGTGTTCCATTGTTATAATGATTTTAATAACAAGTCAAAGTAAAAGGAATTTTAATGATTCAGTTTTCATAAAAGAACTATGATGTTTTCCACTATTGTCTCATAAAAGGGAAAGAAAAAGTTTTAAATTTCATGTATTTTTAAATGTAAGAAAAACCAGGTCATCATATGAGGTATGCTCAAGCATGAGACAACATATAAGAAAGATAAAATGAGGATAAAGATGCATGAGATATAAGCGGGTGCCCATTCATACCAAGTGGACGCGTTTTGAGCTAGTGGTATGGAATGCTAGCCCAGAACAAGTCCATGTGGGCCGAAGTTCTCCCCAAGCGGACAATACCTACTTGGGATAATTGGTTACCCACTTAATATTAAAGCAAAAGAAAAATACGTAAATGGTGACTGAGGACATGCTACTCTAAAGGGGTGGTCAATGAGGCATTATCCTGTTAGCTTGTTTCTGACGCAACCTAAAAACTGACAGGCACAAGGGGCGCCCAGGTCACAATGCATTGAATTGCATGCAGCTAACAGATGACTCCAAAAAAGGGTGGAGTTTGTCTTCAAAGAGACTCTCCCAAAAGGGTGAAGAAATGTAGTGTGTGCCCTCCTGTCGTGCCTACTAATATCTAAAAAATGGAAGAAAAATAAAAGAAAAGAAAAGAAAAGAGAAAGAAGGACAAGAAAAGAAGGAAAGAAAAATAAATGTCACGTCATGTCATGTTTATGGTCACATGCATGACTTTCTAATTCTTAGACTTATAGATGAACCTTGCATTGTATGTACAGATATTACAAGGAAAATGATAAATGCGAAGTCACGTTGAGGGAGCTTGCTCATGATGAAGACTTGGTGGTTGTTGGGTAAAATTCCATGGTTTATCTTATTGTTTTATGGAATGAATATTTACACAAAATTTGTAAAGGACTGTTAATACTTGAGTTTTATCAAGAAATGTATTTTAATTTGATAAAGTCATCCAATGCATTGATTTTTTAATAGTATGGTTTAGTAGATTGTTTTAGGTATAGTTTTTATCGCAAAAGAATTTAAGTAACATTGTTTTAGTATGACGATTTTAAAGAAGAAAAAAAAATATTGCAAGAATTTACTACAAAAGATGTTTTACAAAACGGGGCGTTACAACTTTGGTATCAAAACCCCGGGTTTTTAAAATCAATTCTATAGACCATCCAACAACCCAAGTCTCAGCATGGAGAAGCCTTCTCAACTGTAAGTATTATCTGACATTGTGTATGATAGCTTAGTACTTTATTCTTTGTTATATGATGTTTGAGGATCTGTTGTTTGTTTGCTTTGTTTTGTTCATAAGACTAGGGTAATTCTTTGGTCCTATAGAAATAGGGAATAAACCTAGAAAGTATAGAATATAAGTTAGACTTTGTTTTTGGAGTTAGAGTTTTATATGACTATAGGTAGCCGAGTGTAGGATAAAAAAATTTTGATTAAACAATTGTGGAGGTGTCGTATGTTACGATCATTGTAAACTAGGAATTTTATTAGTAAACTTAAGAGGATATTTTTGGAATTGAGCGACTTAGGTACCTAAATAGCCGAGGTGAATATGGATGTGACTATGTCATTTAAAGGCTAATGTAAGACTCTTAACCACATTTTAGTCATGGGAAAGTCATTTATTAAAGGATGAAGAATCAAATCGGGAGAGGTTGTCATGTGATACGACCATTGTGGAATTGAAACTTTATCGGTAAACCCAAGGAGACATTTCTCGAATAAAAGGACTTAATTACAAAATAGCTAAGGATGAATATTGGCATAACAGTTATAGAAAAATAATGACCCTTGAACTTTAAGGTATCATCGTGAATCTTTAATGGAAATATGTCAAGTGTGTTTTTTAAATTTTATGTTAAGGCACGCAGATCAAAGGGTAGATGACTTAGTCGGGAAAAAAAATTAAAAAAAAATAAATTTATTATTACAATAATAACTAAGTGTGGATCATGACTTGAAGTTTATGGAGGAATAGTAACCAAACTTCAAATATTATCAAAGGTGGAAATTTATTGAAGTAGGTCAAGAGATTTTAGGATTTACTAGGCCTTCGTAGAAGTAAGTTGTAACACCCCGACTTTTTAAGTTGGATAATTATCAGGGTATTACCAAGGACATATTTGTAAGATTATAATTATGGGAATTTATTGGATAATAATTAGTATTAATTAAAAAGAGAATTATGGATTGGGCCGATTTGGTTCGGCTCGGTTTGGATTTAATTGAATAGCTAGGTCCTTGATTTAAATGGGAAGAGATTAATTGAGAATTTAGATGAAAAATATAATTAGGAGGGGATTAATTAATATTAAGTAAAGATTAAAATGAAAGGGGAAATTTAAATGGTGACTTGGGATGTGAACTGGTTCACTTAGTGAACCGGTTTGGGCTGAAGTAAATGAATGGCCTTAGGCCATTCTGGCAATGAAAACCCGAGAGAAAGAAGAGACGAAAGAGAGAGGGAGAACAAAGGAGAGTGAGGGGGAGGCGACGGGCGAGGGAGACGCGACGGGAGCAACTTCTCCATGACAGTGCGGTGCTATCTGGCAGGCTTGTGGCTATGGTCGGCGATGCGGTCTACAGGCTAGGGCTTGGTATCGCGAACTCGGAGCTCTCGCTAGCCTCAAATTTTAGCTTCGAGTTGAGGTAGGTTCAATCTATTTCTTCCTCCTCCTTTGCTTTTTGTCGATTGGGTGTTGGCAGGGAGCAATTTTTGGCGTCGGGATGGCAGCGAGCGACGTCACGGGACGAAGGGTAGGGGTGTTGGTCTTGGTGGGTCGCACTGGATCGAGCCCTATTGGTTCTCCAAGGCCAAACTAGTCCATCCACATGCCTGGTGAAAGTTGACAGCTTACAGCTCCGAAGAATCTGTACTATCACTTGAATCGTGGGATAGGTTGTTAGCGTTTCAATCTTTGCCAGTTCTTGTATAAATACGAGAGGATTCCATGAGATTGAAGGAGAGTATTCGGGCATTTGAATTTCAGAGAAGTAAAATGGGATGCAGAGCGTGAGTGAGCGACTGGTAGTCTTTGGTCATGGCTGAGAATGCTCTTTGGAGAAGTTGAGCCGAGAACTCCCTTGTCTGCTAGTATGATTTTTCTTTGTCGTTTCAGTCTTTGGTTTCTGCTACGTCCAAAATTGGTTCAATTTTGTTGGGATCATTTTGTTTATTTTGATGCTGCTGCTCAATTTCATGTTCTGTTGGTAGTTGTATGAATTCCTAAATGGACTATTAACCATCGTTGGTTCTGTGAAGGAGAGTTCAATTGTGCGCTCTGTTATTTGGGTTTTTAATTTGTGAAATTTGATCTGTAAACATATGCCCCTGTTAGTTACTTCCAAAAAACATGAGCATGTTGGAAATTATCTTGCTGCAGATTACACTCTGTTAGTTATTGATTAATTACTGTCTAAAGTTGGAAGTGGATTGTTCTCTGTTTGGACTATTGTGGTGAGAGACTATTTTTGTTATTGCTAGTTGTTAAGGTTACTAGAAGAATAATTGGTTAGGCTCCGTTGGTTGCTAAGTTGTGTATATAGGGATTGTTAATGATAGATGTTTTATTTATGAAGGTATTGGAAAGAGGAAAGAGAATAATAACGACTAAATGCTAATGCGTGTTAATGCTTTGAGGTAAGGAATTGGGTGTGCCTTGGCCAGAGGACGCCCTACACCACAAGTAGAGTGCGTGAGTTTTACGTTAGTGTTTTAGTTATGTGATATTTTCTTGCTAGTTCTATGATTTAAAGGCCTTATTGTGATGCTCTGTAGATTTCCTTTGTTAGTAACTTTGTCTCTTGCTGTTAGTTTTGTGACATTCTTTTATTGTTAGTTCTGTTATCAATACTTTAATTAGGAATGATAGTTATGACTGGGAAAGGAAAACGAATGGAGAATTATGCTAAGGATGACCATGTTTTATAGTGTTTACTTGCTGTTAATTACTTGTGCTATATTTCTTTCCATGATACGTACGTTGTTCCATTTTTTGTTCTGTTTCTTATCATTTGGTTAATTCTCTCTGCGTAAATCATAATCATTATGTTCAAACAACTAGTCTAATAATTCTGCATAGGTTAGTAAGCATGTTTAACTATTCAGCATGTTTAATCGATTAGCTAAGTATGTAAATCGACTAATAATTAAATAGAATAGCAATTGTAATCTTTAGTGAGCATGTTTGTATGTTAATTAACTCAAGCATGTTTAATGGATAACTAATCTTGAGTGTGTAATTATCTAACTAGTTGGATAAGTAAATTAACTAAATGAGCATGTTTAATTAATTTGGTTACTTCTTGATGCATGTATGTTAACTAGAGCATGTTAATTAACTTAGAGAATAATGGTGGATAACTTAATTGTATTTTAGTATTTGAGTTATTGAAATAATGGAAACATGTTATTTGATTTAACTTAGAATAATATAGCATGTTACTTAAGAAATTAATATTAACCAAGATATGTAACTAGAATGTTAAATGAAATCCTTTCTTGAGTATTTAATCATCTTGAGCATGTAATTAACTAGACTTAAGAATTAGATTGTTTATCTTATCTTCTTGAGCATGCAAATTAATTAGGACAACTAACTAAAATGATAATTCTACTTGAACATGTCAAAACTAGCATATTAATTAATATCATGTTTCGACTTCCAATTGATTTATTATTGTGTTCTATAAATCCAAGCATGCTACAATTCATTGCATACTATTTAGATATGTGCGCTTAAATTTTGTATTGCTTCCACGATTCACTGTTTAATTTCCTTAATGTTCGTCGCTTAATTTCCTTTTGATATTCGCTGCATTCAATTTGCGTTTATAATCGTTCCATGTTATGCACATTCAATTATATTTGTTGTACGCTTTCAATTCCCGTTATTTAATTTCTGTCATTTACTTTCCTTATATGTGCAATTCAATGTAATGTACGTTATAAGCATCATGCATCATGCTAGGTTGAGAATGTATGGTCATGCATCATGTTAATAGTAACAAGTAGGGAGTGCCCTCGGTGTGGTACTCACATGCATGAGTGAGGAAAATGAATGAACGAATGCAATGAACGATGATGAATGATGGGAGGTTGAAGGGCAGATGGGTAGTTCGGATCTAGCCCACATAGGGTTAGAAGCCGATCAAACTATTCCATCTAGTATGTGTTCCTTCAATTTTCAGCTTGATGTACGAGTTATGAATGAATGAATGAACGTAATGAAAAGATTTGTTTGGGGCAGACCCATTCTAAGTGAACTAAAGAGAGGCATGATCATGTTGTAGATTCCCACTCCTTACTAAGCCTTTGGGCTTACAATTTACTTGTGGTGTAGGTACATATGTATGCTCGAGAAAAATGATGAATAAAACATGAAGCAGTTGATGAAGGATTTGCACGTGAAGGAGCTTGTGGTTGGCCATGCTAAGTGAGTAAGAAATAAAACGGTTTATAATTAAAGTATATTTAATTTTGTAGCAGTAGAGCAAAACAAAAGATTTTCTTTGTAAACGATTTACGCTTCTGCTATATTTTAATAAATCCACTACATTTTCACAAAGATTTTTACACCCGCTTCCGCCATGTTTTAACGAATAAAATGGTTTCTAACGGCCCGACTTGTACACTAATTTAATTGTCTTACAAAAGTTTTAAATTCACGCATTTTTAAAAGCTTACGAAAAACCGGGTCGTTACATAAGTAAAGGGCATTCTAGAACTATTGAATGAGCTATTAGGATGTGAAGAATATCTAAGACATTGAAGAAGACAACAAATTTGGTAATATCAATGTTTGGGTATCGAAGTTGGGATTTGTCAAGCATGTAAAGCTTAACAAGGGAGTTACTTTGTATAAGATGTTGGGGTATCTCTAGACGTGATTGGATATTGTTGGATAAGTTACCCCTTCAAGTTTGAAAGATTGATGACGATACTAGTCATAAATTACTATGGGATATAGCAAAGAGTAGGAGGTGAAGACTAATATCATCGATGGAAGGAATAAGCTTGGAATGTTCAGGAATGATGGTGAGTGTTCAAAATTTAAGTGTTCTTGCTTTGGATTCCAACATGATTATAGGCATTTGGAGACATGAAGAATAAGTATATAATTAAATCACAACAATTTGGACGAAACTTTCCTTGTCTTTGAGGGATAACCACGAATTTACTCAACGAACTTGAAACGAAAATATGATACAAAGTATAATTTGACTATGAGTACTTCACTAGCATTTAGTCAAGCCTTCAGGAAAACGTATGTTGACTAAAGAGAAAAGATAGAGGTGGCATCGAGGAACTGGGAGGCGGGCATTGAGGGCTGGGTGACGGTGGTGACCTACCGCGAGTGCTAGAAGGGAACCGAGCCTTCTTTAGTGAGAGAGAGAAGCTACCGATTGAAGAAATTTCTTCTGTGCATTGAGAGGTAAGTTTTGTTGTATGTATTTTGGCCTTCTCGGCCCTACAATGAAAGGTATAGGCGGGGGTTTTTCCTTCATTTCTTTTACTACTTGTTGGAGATTTCTATTATGTGGATTGGATTTATGCTCTATATCTCAGTTATTGAATGATTGGTGTTATTGAGGTTTTGTTTCTACTATTGTGTTTGTAAACCTTAGTTAGATTTCTGCCGATAGACATGGTTGAGGACTTTGCTATGTAATTTAGTTTTGTTTTGTATATCGGTTAGTGCTTGATAGATATTGTTGATGATCAATGCTCTATTGCTCGGGTGTTGCCCTCTAGTTTTCTTACTACTTGATAGACATTCTAGATGTCTTATGCTCGGTTGAATGGGCTTAATGCTCTGTTGCTTGTACTGCCTTGATGGATGTGTGGAGGATAGTGCTTCATAGTTTGGGTTTAGCCCTCCAATCAATTTACTATTTTAATAGGCATTATAGTGGACTTAGATTCTAGAAATTGGGTTTGTTATTTAATTCACTTGAGGATAATAATATGTGATTTGAGTTGTGATAATTAATTCACTTACTGCTTGCCAGAAGATGTTGAGAATATAAAACTGTTGACTGAGTTTTATTGTTTAATTCACTTATTGCTTTGGAGGACATTGTTGAGGATGATAATTTACTAATTTGGGTTTCTTTGTTAGATATGATAATAGGGACTAATTTTGTAAGCTATATATAATGAGGTTCTATCACCGAGAAATCATATTGCTGCCTTTCTTGACTATTATATAAGAAGAGATGTTGTAAATATGTACTATGATTTTGTAGTTATTATTTGAGGATGCCTTGTCTTTGTAGAATCATGTTGCTGCATTATTTCATTGTTGAGCATGTGTAGGATTGGTTGTTGTAACACCCTGACTTTTTAAGTTGGACAATTGTCGGGGTATTACCAAGGCATTTCGGAGCGTTCGGTCTAAGGGATATTTCCGATACGTTTTTCCTGTATACGTGATGTAATCAAGTGTTGGAGTATGTAGGACATTACATTGCATATCTATACGTGTTGTTTTACAACGTGTATTTATGGGGAAAATGTTACGTGCTAGAAGTTAAGTAGGAAAATGGTGGGGAAATGCTATTCTGGGCGTTGCAGATGCCTCTATGGATGAGTCATGTCATCTGCAAATGCATCTCATGCCTTGGGACTACTTAGGACGAGATTTCAGTCCTGACTTTACTATGTCATGGAGTTGCGGACGAGTCCGGATGCATGCGAACGTGGTGAGACCTCGTCCGCTTTGAATCTATCCATTTCATGGACACTTGCGGACGCGTGCAGACACTTCATGCAGACGCCACATCGCATCCAGATGGCCTGTGCGGACGAATCCGGACATGGCCAGTGTAATACCCCAAAAATATTTTTCACCGTTTTATTGATGTATTAAATTTGGATATTTAATATATATGGATATCATATCATGTTGCGTGATGATACACGTTAAATTATGCTTGGAAATATAGGGTTAATGGTGAAAATTAATCCAAGTGTGAAAGTTAAGGGAAAATGTGTACTGGTGAGTTTTCAGACGAAGTTTGGATGGGCGCGGATGGCGCAGACGAGGAGGAAACAAACCTGTACAATTTTTGGGATATTTCGGACGGGTTTTCTTGTCCGAAATCAGGCGCGGCTGGCACGGACAAGGAGGAAATGAATCTGTACAATTTTTTGAGACATTTCGGACCCGTTTTCTTGTCTAAAATCGATTTCGGACGGCTAATCTCTTCTGAATTATTGAGAAAATCCAAGAAACCCATTTATATTTCCTTCTCTTTCTTCCGATTTCAAGATTCACTCAACAAAACTCTCTCTCCCCTGTCCCTACTGCAATGTCTACCCTCTCCCCCATAGGTGTAGAAGCTTTCCACGTGGGTCTCCCCCATGGACCTCCTCTCCTTGGATTGGGCAATGGCCATGTCCCTTGTAATAGCTTATCCGCTGCAGCTGCCATTCTCTCTCTCTCTTCCGTCTATAAGAGGTGAGTTCTACTATGGTAATGGGCATTTGTGATGTGTTGGGGGGTAACCCTTGTTGGGAAGTGATTATTGAGTGTGAAGTAAATTGTGGTGAGTAAAGAGTGGTGTGATTGTGTTAGGCGAATTGTACTACGGACTGTAAGAATTTTCCACCTGTGAAGATTGAAAGGTAAGACTTGATTTGAGAATTTATTGACTATTGATTTAATTGTGGACCTTTAACAATTAGAATTAATTTGATTATGAGTATGGAATTTAATCTCTAATGCCATAATTTTTTAGGAACTATTAAGTGTTTGGAAGGATAGTGGATATATATTGGCTGCTGTTTTGTTGATTTTGGCTATTGTCCTACTTGTGTTAAGCTGCTGGATATTGAGGTTAGAATTAGAATAATGTTTTTGGCCAAGGGAGGCCCTACATTATGGGTTGGATTGTTAGTTGCTGTATGAATTTGTTGTGTCAATGAATGACAAATCTGCTATTTGGACTGTCAACTTCTTGAGTTTATTATTAACCGTGGAAAGCATGAATCTATTATTGCTGTAGAAAGTATGAATTGATAAACTGAGTATTGGAAGATATGAAGGAACGGATTTTGTGTGCGAGAAAGATAACTCTATTTATCATAGTTGGTAAGGTCATGGATTGACTCTGAGAATTTCGTGCACTGTTGTTATCTATGGAACTCCGAATTCTTGAACTGCTTCTAATTATGATTATGGCCTGTTATTGTCAATTGATAATGATGAAATACTAATGTGCTACTGTGTGCTTTATACTGTCAAGATTGGTTGTTGTCAAAGGTGAAAGTATTGGAGAGTTGTTTACCTTGCTCTTAGCGATTAAAGAATGCCTCAAACTTGTAATGCCTAGTTCTTTTGTTATTGCACTAACCTAATTACCATGACAAAATGACGATAGTGGCAGTATTTTTTGCTTGAACTTCTAATTGTAAATTAGATTTGGAATGGTTATGTTTCTTTTGTGCATTATTTTATGGCATTCATGCATCATCTTAGGGTTTATGAAACTGTTACATAATGTATGTCATCCTAATATGTGTAAATAGACAAGTGGGGGTTCTGGAGAAATGGGGACGGTTCCCCGTGATGACACCCCTATTGGGGTGCCTACTCCCATGTAGGGGGTGATAAGGTATGGTTAAGTCACGCAGACCCTAAGGTTTCCATTCTCTTGTACTGAAATCCCCAATGCCTTCAACAAAAGTGTATATGGGTATGGCACGTAGTGACACCCCCATTAGTGTGTTCCATCTTCAGTAATATGGTTAAGCTACGTGATCAATTGACTTATCCATCACCTTGGTTCACATATGAGATACAGATCTCCTCTGTAATGTATTGTATGCTCATGCATATCATTCGCATTGCATTTGAATTCTGATTCTTGTTGGGCTTTAAGCTCATTGTTTTCCCATAATGTAGGTGACTATTATAATGAGGATGACGTACCAGTCGAGGAGGAGGCGTTCCAGGATGACCCCTCGTGTTTTCAGCCAATTTAACCTATCGGGTGTGGCTCACATGGGTTGGGATATATATATTAGTATTTTGGTGGTATGGACATTTTGAGTATTTTGGTGTTAGCACTGTTTTGAATGTTATAAGCAGGGACTTTTGTTTTAAAAACACTTGGAAACTATGTTTGAAAATTCTATTGCTTATTCCGCATAGTTTACTCTGATATGTTTTCTTTCAAATAAATTTCGAATGTTGAATAAATTAAACGAAAAATTTTATATGACGGATTTTTAAAATAAGGAAAATAGTGTTAAATAATAGGGGTGTTATAACCAGCCTCAGGTTGTGGATGCCAAAACGTGTCCGAAGGTTACTTCAAACGGTACGGACCAAGACGAGGATGCCATTCCTTGTCCGTGAAGACCATTTACCCTTAGTAATTTTACTCTTGCGGACGAGATCAGAGCGTCCGCACTCGTCCAAAAGTACCCAGTTCTGCGACATTAGGGATTTAAAATTGAAAGGAAAATGACCCTGAACCAATTAAAACACGATTCCCCAACAACGAAGCGGTTCCCCTCTAGGTGCTGACCCTGCGAGGCGCCTCCATGGCCGACCAGCAGGAGCTGTCTCCTGCACCCTCACCACCTAGGAGTACCTTTTGTCCCCTCCTCTCTAGGTGATATTTCCTACCCCTGCCATTTGCTTCTCGAGCCTTGCATTTTCTGCGTGAGAACCAGCGAGAGGGGAGAGTTCCATTGTGTGAGAGAAACCTCCGTGAGAGTGAGTCTTAGATTAAGTGAAGTGTGGGTTAGTCATGGTGGGTTGAGCGTGTTACGTGAGTGAGGTTGAGGGAGAGCTGTGGGTGAAAGTGAAGCTTGGAGCCCTGTGAGTAGGAGTGAGTTGCTGTCTGTGAGTGCGAGCTGCGTGAACTGTTGGTGGCTTGGAATCCTTGCTGTCCCTATTAGTTCTTCACCTAGTGGTAAGGAAATAGGGGTGTCTTGGCCTGTGGAGGCCCTACACCACAAGTAGGTATGCGTGAGTGGTAGACTTATTAATGCCCTGTAGTGTTTCTTTGGTTGTCGATTTCTAGCTATTCGTTATTTTCCTTGGCTGAGTATTATTGTTATTTCCTTGTTGATTCTTTGGTTGTTTGTTAGTTTCTTGCGATAGTGTAGGTTTCTTTGTTGTTAATGGTTCCTTTTACTGCAAATGTTTAGTTCCGTGACGAATGATCAATGTCCTAATGTGATGAGAATAGAATGATGGATGTGTGTAGAATGAGGAGCTGAGAAATGCAAATGAGCTAAGAGTACTCTCATATGTTCTGTTCGATGCACATATTGTCCTAGAAACTCCATTCTATAACCTGGAGGCATGAAGTTAATTACATAATATTTCTATGAGCATGAATAAATTAACTAGCTCAACTAATTAATAATTGTTAATCATTTTATTGAGCATGTTAGTTAACTAATTGTAACTAACAACTAATCCTTAAGCATGTCAACTAGTTGAGTATGTTAATTAACAATTGATTTGCTTTAAACATGTTCAATTGACCAGTTAGTCGTTCAATTAATAATTATCCAAGCATGTTTACTAGTCGTATCATTGTCATCTATGCATACCGTTTCCATTCCTTAATTTGAATATGTGCATGGTATGAGCATGCTTAATTAACAACTAGGATAACACCAATTGTATGAGCACGAACATGTAATTAACTAGGATAATTGACTAGACATCAAGTATGTTAATCAACTAGTTGTGAATGTTAATTTACTTGATTTATTCTTGATGTATGTCAATTAATTAGAGTAACTAACCAAACTAGATTAATTAGCTAGACTCAAGCCTGCTAATTAACTTAACCAGAGTAGTAATCAACCAAAGCAGGTTAATTTGAGCACGTAAATCGACTAGGAAATTAACTAGGCTAAAGAATTAGAATACTTATCTTACCATCTTGAGCATGCAAATTAATTAGGACAACTAACTAAAATGTTTATTCTACTTGAGCATGTAAAACTAACGTGTTAATTAATAGCATGTTTTGACTTCTGTTTCATTATTGTTTTGTTCAATACATTCAAGCTTGCCATAATTCAATCATATATTGTTCTATTATGCACGTGTAATCCCTATCGTTCCTTCATGTTCGTTGTTTAATTCCCTGTAGATGTTCGTGTTTTTTATTCGATATTATAATTGTTCTTTGTTGTACGTTTTCACTTCTACTATATAATTCTACGCACAATTTCAATTATAGTTACTTTATTTCAATTTGCACTTCAATTATTATGAATGTTATGTCATAACGCATCATGCATCATAGTAAGTTAAGAATGTATGGTCATGCATCATGTTAATAGAAACCAAGTAGGAGGGGTACCACCTTGATAGCGGTACCCATACATGCATGATTGAAGAAAAATGTTAAGAAATAAGGAAGTAGAAAAACGTTAAGGATGGGCGGGATACGCCTATCACTAAGAAAAAGCTTGGAAGACGAGATACGCCTGAAGGGAAAAGGATGTTCAGGATGGGCGGGATACGCCTATCACTGAGAAAAAGCTTAGAAGGCGGGATACGCCTGAAGGGAAAAGAACGTTCAGGATGGGCGGGATACATCTATCACTAGAATAAAGCCTAGAAGGTGGGATATGCCTGAAGGGAAAAGAAAGTTTAGGATGGCCGGGATATGCCTATCACTTGGCAAAAGTCTGGAAGGTGGGATACGCCTGAAGGGAAAAAGAAGTTGGATTGGGAGTCCCCCATTCCAAAGGAACTAAAGAGAGGCATATCATACTGCATGGACCCTTTTCCTTATTGGGCCATTAGGCTCACGTTTTACTTGTGGTGTAGGTACTTGTACGTGAAAATAAATTCAAAGAATTAGGAGTCAATGCAAAAATGATGAATAGATAATCTAAAGCAGGGATAAAGATTTGCACGTGCGAGGATTGGGGCTGGCCAGGCTGATTAGAACCAAAGAGGGCATGGTTGTAATAAAAGTGTATTTAATCCTTCGGTTTTTCATTTCTCGTAAGTGTATTCAATTATTTAGTTCTTTCATTAAGTTTCTTTATTAAATTATTTAACGCTTCCGCAATGCTTTAAATAAACGATTTTTATAACGCTTTCGCATTTTTATTAATTGGTTTTCATAACGAGTTTAAAGAAGGGTTAGTGGTGGTCCAGTTTAGAGTTGCGCTCTGATCTGTTTTAAAAGCGATTTCAACGGTTTTACAAAAGTTCAAATTTTCACGCATTTTAAAGGATTTATGAAAAACCGAGTCATTACAGTTGTTGCTATGTTTGAAAGTTGCATATTATGTGGAAATGTTCTTAATGCATCATGAGGTATGTACATGCATGAGTCAGCACATAAGAAAGATAAAATGAGGATAAAAATGCATGAGATATAAGCGGGTGCTCATCCATACCAAGTGGACGTGTTTTGGGCTAATGGTATGGGTTGCTAGCCTAGAACAAGTCTATGCAGACCGAAGTTCACCCAAAGCGGATAATACCTGCTTGGGATGAATGATTACCCACTTAATATCAAAGTAAAAGAAAAGTATGTAAATGGTGACTGAGGATTGGCTGCCCTAAAAGGGTGGGCTAGTGTGCCATTAGCTCGTTAGCTTGTTTCTGGCGTAACCTAGAAACTGATAAGCATAAGGGCCGCCCAGGTCGCAGTGCATTGAATAGCATGCAGCTAACGGAGGACTCCCAAAAGGAGTGGAGTCTGTCTGCACAAGGGTCAGACTCTCCCAAAAGGGTGGAGAAATGTAGTGTGTGCCCCACTGTCGTGCTTACTCATATTCTAAAAGTAGAAGAAAAATGAAAACAAAGAAAAGAGAAAGAAAGACAAAAAAAGAAAGAAAGAAAAATAAATGTCATGTCATGTCATGTTCATGGTGACATGCATTACTTGCTAACTCTTAGACTTACAGATAAACCTTGCATTGTAGGTATAGGTATTACAAGGGAAATGACAAATGCGAAGTCATGTTAATGGAGCTTGCTCTTGATGAAAACTTGGTGGTTGTTGGGTAAGATTACACTGTTTACTTTTTTGTATTATGGAATGAATATTTATACGAAATTTGTAAAAGACTGTTAATACTTGAGTTTTAGCAAGAAATGTAATTTAATTTGATAAAGTCTTCCGTTGTATTGGTTTTTTTAATAGTATGGTTTAGTAGTTGGTTTTAAGGTATGGTTTTTATCGCAACAGAATTTAAGTAACATCATTCTAGGATGACGATAAAGAAAAAAAAAAGGAAGTCGCAAGAATTTACTATAAAAGATGTTTTACAAAAACGGGGCGTTACATAAAGGATTAATGGATAACATCCCATTTCCTTTTTTACATTTCCATAAGTCCATTTCACAATTCTATAAAATTTTATCATTTTAAAAATCGTTCGAAAATACTTTAAAGGAAACATAAGAGTAAATACGCGAAAACATTAAATTGTTTTTCAAACAATATTATTTAAAACATTTAAAAATCATAATGTAAAGTCTTTGAACAATTTAAACACTTTTATTTCTTCGTTTGCCATAACCACCGAGGTCGATCTGCGCATGGTAGCACAAGCTTGCTTCGCATCACACTTCTTCCACGTTCACCTCACTTGGATCACAATCAATACCTACATAATAGAAGGAATTATGAGCCTATTGACCAGTAAGAGACATAAATGAAATGTAGATGCAATGTCTATGACAACTCTATATGCATGTCTGTTAGATTTATACGTTGGATAAGAGCAACCTCTTCAGTCTTCCGAACTCACTACAAGGATTTGTTTCCACGAGAGAGCAACCTCTTCAATCTCCAAACTCACGTAAAAATGAATTCTTTTACATTAACGTTTATTCACAATTAGGTGAGAGTAACCTCTTCTGTCTCCAAACTCACCCAACCGTTGGGAGAGAGCAACCTCTTCAGTCTTTGGACTCACCCAAATGGGTTGTTTTCCACATGAAAGCAATCTCTTAAATCTCCGAATTCGTACTATGCATGATATGCAACCTTACTGACATGCCTATATGAATGTCAAACAGCAATTCATATATCAAAAGCAATAATATAACTAATTAACAACAATGAGCAATAATCATGCATCAACTATAATTTAACGCTAAGCATGCTAGCATAAAGTGACAGTTAAACGTACCATGCATTAAAGAAACATAACATACTATTAAAGAAAATATGTTGCAAACTTCATTTAGAAAATATATCACAGTAGTCATACTCCTCCTCGTGCATCTGTGACCACTAAAAAACATGTACAACCAGATTCTAAGTTATACTAAATCTAACGAAAGGTACCACGGGGAACATTTTACTTCAATCTCAATTCATCATATGAGCATATTAACCTTAGGAGAATCACACACAAACCTATTTTTTCATATTTGATTATTAACATATTGGTTTATTTAAGAAACTAATTTATCTAAAGGTTTTATTCTCAAGGAACAAGTTCACTAACAGGAAGAACAATTCACAGAGGCATAGAGGTAATATATCAACAACCTATTCTTGCAGAGAGGCATTCTAGGAGTCAAGTAAACATGCAAAACCTCATCTCTATGTAACTAACTAATAACAGATTGGACAATTCAAACAACATGAAACCCATGAACTGAAACCATTCACAGACGTATGAGAATTATAGAGAACAAACTAATCCAAGCAGGATAATAAAATCGGTAGTTCATTAATGGAGTAAGAAATCTACAAGTTAATTCACGTCCAGACTATAAGAACAAATCATGCAGAGGAACAGCTAATCTTACAAAGAAAAACCTAAGCAGAAATCTATCATAGAAACAATATTTGCAAGGAATAATCAAGGAAATGATGCAGAAGCAGGAAATCTCTTAAGGAATATCACAAACTCATTTCTTCAGGGTTGCATTTCTAGCAAATGATTTATTAGGGAAAAACAATTATAGATTCATGCTCAAAGAACAGATTCATTCAGAGGGAAACCATTAATGAAGGCACATGAACACATATAGAGAGCATATCAAGAACCACACAACAACCAACCCTACTCCTATGATGTAGGTCCTTACGGACAAAGAAATAACATGCATAATCCCTTACCTCACTTAATCCTTCTCTTCTCCTTATGTAGTAGTAGCCCTCTACACCGTCGAAGTTTCTCTCACAGAACCACAGAACCAAAACTCACCTCAAAGAACATAGAGAGAACATAGAAGAATAAAACTTCTGGTTTTTCTACCTGAAAGCCCCTTAAATACATTATGTAACACTCAGAAGACACTGAGGATACGCGATGCTTTGATCTCCAGAGACTCTTCAAACCATCAGACTTCGGTTATACATTTTCAGATCGACGATCAGAGTACCAGACGATCGATTCAACGCCCATGATCGACCGCCAACTTCCATAGATCAGCCACGAATTCCTTTCACTAAATTATCGATCGCTCAAAGTACAGTTGGCGATCGACTGCCACACCCGACTACAAGTTCTTCAACCAATATAAATCCTTTATTTTCCTATTAATTATCTCCATTCCTAATAATTATAATTAACCATACCTCCAATACACTTCAAGGTATTAAAACATTATCATTTATAATAATATCAATTATAAAGTGTGACATTTTCTCAATGACCAAGATGTTATTTTTTACTTAATCCAAGTTTTACACGTAGCTCAATACCTAGGGTATTACATACTCCCCCCCTTATTAAAATTTTATCCTAAGAATTTCAGCTCATGAAATAATTCTAGGTATTTAGCTTTCATGTCTTCCTTTCACTCCCAAGTAGCCTCCTCAGTTGAATGATTATGAGATAATACTTTAACAAGTGAAATCCTTTTGCGTCGTAGTTCCTTAATCTTTGAATCCAGAATCCAAATTGGTCTTTCTTTGTAATTTAAATGCAATATCTCAAATCTTCGTTGAGCTGAAGGCATAGCTTAAGTGTTAATTTTAGAGATATTAGGAGCTAAGTTAGACAAGTAAAGATAATGGTCAAGAGAAATGCATTTGGAATAAGTGAATGATGAAACCCCGTTAGGTTAATAGTTAGATTATGAGAAGGATTGAAGTTAATTGGAGAATTTTATGATGATATTTGAAGTTATATGGGACGATATCAATTGGATGGATAGTCAATGAGAAATAGTAAGAGAAAACATATTTGGACATAATTGGATATTATAAACTTAAAGGTATAGGATTTATACTATTTTAGGATATATTGGATTTAATGAAGGATATGTGAAGAAGGAATGGTGAAATATATGGTATAGGTTGTGGGTTAGAAATTTGGGAGTGTGAAATATGGTAATATATATATGGGAATATATGTATGTCACGAAATAATCTGGAGAATTATGCAAAAACGAGCTGCTTGGAGATGGCGGTCGATCGGGATGGTCGATCGGCGAGGTGCAATCGACCAGCATAAATAATTGATGTTTCTGAATGAAAATGTAGCGGCTGATCGTGGCAGTTCTTTGGCATGGGAAGAACGACCGGCATGATCATCCACCATTTATGAAGGATAATCTAAAGAGTTTTAACTAACGAGAAAAGGAAAAGAAGCGTTCTCTCCTGGATTGTCTGAACGTCCGAGGAGTTAATGGTCGTGTCCCATGGTCTTCCACCTTCAATGAGTTAATGAAAGTCGTGAAGAGTCATCTTTGTTGCCTACAAATAGAAGAGGAAGGAGACATGAGTTGAGAGAGAGAATAAGTATTGTTACCCTGCCAAAATTTAGAGTGAAAGTTGGTATGAAGAATTGCAGTGAAAGTGTTTTGCTTGTGATATATATGAAAATAGAAAAGAGAAGAAGGTTGTGTCCGTGAGAAAAACCATGAGTGTGTGAGAGATATCACTGAGACTTGAAGTTGTGTAATGTTGTGAGAGACATAGTCTGAGTACCGTGTGAAGGAGCTATAAAAGCAGTGAAGTTTTATGAAGGGAAGTCTTTGGAAAAGTAAGGAAACCGTGAGGTTTTGTTGGTGAAGGAGAAGAGGTTTTGAGGAGAGTACTCAAAGTATGCATTGATTATTCTTGGATATTGCACAGAAAACACAAGTTGTTGTTTATGTTTAGATTTGGTTTATACATGAGATAAATATTTAGAAATTGGTTGGTGATATGGGTTTCATCGCTGTTATGTGGGGTAGTTGATTCTAGTTAGTTGTTAGGTAATACTATTTCAATAATATTATTATTGATCATGACCATGAGGACTTATTAGACTATGGCATAAATGAGTAATGTGTCTTATTATGTGAGATTTTGAAGAAGGTATTTATTGGATTAAGGATTGTGATTATTGGACATATGGTTAAGTCATACCTTATTGGAATAAATTGTTAGGTTGAATTAAGGAGATATGTTACGCTATGAACTGCTAGTTGTTAGGATTGTTTAATGGAATGAAATAAGCATGTCCTATGATTGTCTTGGTTATTGTTGAGTGTTAGGATGATATTCCTTGAGGCATTGAGGATATGTAAACCGATGAATAGATGATCTATTTTAAAGATCTAATAAGTAAATTTGTATATGATCTGAATATATTTTTAGAAAAAGGACAACTCTAAGTGATAACTCGTTAAAGCTAAGGACTTCAGGTACGTAGTACTGCATGTGTTTTGTCTGAAAGGACCTACATCTTTGGAATTAAGGGGTGTTTACTATTTGTATTGTTGATTGTTATGAATTGTATGTTTATAGAATAAGTTCAATTCCTTAGTTAGGAATGAATCACGTTTTAAGGATACGATCAAAGAACACGTTAGATAGGAATGTATGTGCGCAACAACATTAAGACATGAAATCATAAAGTATATGAAAATGGAATATACGTAAACAACTATGGTCCAGTTAGTTATGCCCGGCACAGTGAACGTAAATAGTTGTTTCTATGAACCGATTTGTTACGCCCCGCACAGAAACCAAAGATAAGTAAATAGTTGTGGATCGGTTTGTTACGTCTGGCATAGAAATCAAGATAAGAAAATAATTGTGGACCGGTTTGATACGCCCGACATAGATGTCTATGTGGTCCGGTTCGATACGCCCGGCACAGAAAGAAAAAGAACTGAAACAATATGAGACAACTAAATGAAACAGTCAAATACGCAAATAGCTATTTTGTGGACTGGTTAGTCACACTCGGCATAGAAACCAAAGGTTAACAACTGTGGTCCGGTTAGTTACGCTCGACACATAAATCTACTGTGGTCTGGTTTGTTACGCCTGACACAGATGTTTGTATGCTCCAGTTTGATACGCCCGACATATAAACAGTAAAAGATAGAAAAAGTAAACAGATGTTTGTATGGTCCGGTTTGATATGTCTGGCATATAAGCAAAAGAAATAATGATAAAGACATGAACAGTAATAGAGAAACAAAACAGAAAATAGTATACGACGTAATGGAAATTGTATGTGAATTTCATGTTTTACGTTTATACTACGTATTGAGCGTTACACTCATAGTTAGGTCCCATTGATGTAGGTAAGGAGCAGATTAATGGATAAAGCTGTTAAAGGACGTAGCTGATGGAGTATTTTTGTGTTGGCATTTGTACTGTTGGCGACATTGACTTGTTGTTATGGCTCACAGAAATGAAATAAATGTTTTAAAGGCTTTTAAATGTTTTATGATTTCAAATAAATGTTTTAAGTTAATGTGTTTATTTAAGTGGTTATTTAAATAATTTATGGAATTTAATTGTAAAGGACTTCCGTTGTGTTTTTTCTATGATTAAAACTTCCGCTGTATGTTTATGACTTTGGTTTTCAATTATATAAATGATTTAAAGAAAAGAAAATTTTTATACGAAAAAAGATTACAGGATGCTACGTTAAGTTTGGTTGAACTACAACATGTTCCTCATGTTCTGCTTGAACCCAGTTTCCCTAGCACTTCTTTAACATAGACACATGGATCACGTTGTGAACTCTGTTCATAGCAGTTGGCAATAGCAACTGATATGCTATTTTACCTACTCTCTTCGTAATTGGAAACAGACCAATGTATCGCAGACTTAACTTTCCTCTCTTCCCAAACTTCATAACTCCTTTTAGTGGCAATATTTTAAGGAAAACTAAATCCCCTTCGTCAAATTCTAACTCCCTTCGATGAAGATTTGCATAACTTTTATGGCAACTTTGTGCTGCCAATATCCTTTGATGAATAATCACAACAGATTCAGAGGTTTGTCGTATCATATCTAGCCCGTAAAACTCAGCTTCTCCAACCTCATCCCAATATAAAGGAGATCTACACTCTCTGCCATACAAAGCCTCGTAAGGTGTCATTCCTATCGTAGCTTGAAAGCTATTGTTATAGGCAAATTCCACTAATGGTAGCATCCATCCCCATCCAATCTAAAATTCTATCACACAAGCTCTCAACATATCCTCCAATATTTGAATTATCCATTCGCTTTGCCTATCGGTTTGCAGATGAAAGGCAATGCTAAACTTTAATTCTGTACTCATAGCTTTATTTAAACTTTTTCAAAATGTGAAGGTAAACCTTAGATCTTGATTGATACGATTGAGACCGGCACTCCGTGTAAGCACACAATCTCTTTAATGTACAATCCCGCAAACTGGTTCATCTTTTAAGTCATTGCTATAGATAGGAAGTGAGAAAATTTTGTTAATCTATCAACAACCACCCAGATCACATCATGTTCTCTTGCAGTTCTGGGTAATCCCGTAACGAAGTCCATAGTGATATGCTCCCATTTCCATTCAGGTATAGGCATTGGCTGCAACATACCCTCTGGCCTCTGATGTTCCACTTTTTCCCGTTGGCATACGTGAGAAAATTGTGCGATGTCAAATTTCATTACTAGCCAGTAGTAATGCAATTTAAGATCCTTATACTTCTTGTTGCATCCAGGGTGGATAGAAAAACTTGAAGAGTGAGTTTCTTTTAAGATAGCTAATCGCAATTCTGTCATACTCAGTACATACCATCTATCCTTAAATTTCACAATTACGTCACTGAACATGGAGTAGTACTGGTATTTCTCAAGAGTTGGATTCAGTTTAAAATCTTTGCACTTCTTATCTTCCAATTGAGCTTTTTTAATTCTCTCCAGCATTGCAGGCTTCAACGTCAACATTGGTTAACTGCGTAGGGATTATCTGTACATCCAATTCTTGAATATCCTAATGAAGTCCTATAGGAATTTCTTTGCATAGCATACTCATAACTACCACTTTTCTACTAAGAGCATCAGCTAAAACGTTTGCCTTTTCGGATTATATTTAATTTCACAGTCACAGTCCTTCAAAAATTCTAACCACCGCCGCTGCATCATGTTCAATTCTTTCTAAGTAAAAATATACTTTAAACTTTTATGATCCATAGAAATTTCATATCACTATCCATACAAATATTGTCTCCATATTTTTAGAGCAAATACTACTGCGGCAAGTTCCATATCATGGGTAGGATAATTTGCCTCATACAGTTTTAACTGCCTTGAAGCATAAGCAATTACTTTCCCATTCTGCATAAGTACTGCATCTAATCTACTCTTGGAGCCATCACAGTAGATATAGAAGTTTCCATTTTCAACAGGCAGGGTCAAAACAGGCGCTGAAGTTAAACGATGGTTCAACTCTTGAAAACTCACTTCACATTCATTTGTCCACCAAAATCACGCGTTCTTCTTCGTTAAGCAAGTTAGTGGTAGCGCAATTTTGGAAAACCCACTTATAAATTGTCTATAGTATCCAATCAATCCAAGAAAGCTTTTTATTTCTCTCATATTTTTTGGTTGTAACGAATCAACCACTGCTTGGATCTTTGCTGGGTCCACTTCAATACCTTCCTTGGAAATCACATGGCCGAGAAAACTTACTTTGTTCAACCAAAATTTACACTTGGAGAACTTTACATTAAATTTATGCTTTGCCAGTACAAACAGAGAAATTCTCAAGTGTTCTTGGTGTTCCTCTTCTGAGCGTGAATAAATTAGGATATCATCAATAAAAATAATGATGAATTTATCCAGATACTACCTAAAGATCTGATTAATCAGGTCCATAAATGCCGTTGGAGCATTGGTTAACCCAAAGGACATTACCAGGAGCTTATAGTGTCCATATCCCATTCTGAACGTGGTCTTGGAAATATCATCAAGTTTAACTTTCAACTGATAATATCTAGATCGGAGGTTGATTTTTGAAAAGACACGAACTCTTTGTAACTGATCGAATAAATCGTCTATTCTAAGTAAAGGATATTTGTTCTTAATTGTTACTTTATTTAGTTCATGGTAGTCGATACACATCCTCTTCGATCCATCATTCTTCTTCACAAATAGGACTAGCGCTCCCCAAGGTGAAAATCTGGGATGAATAAACCCGTGGTTAATTAACTCCTCGAGTTGGACTTTCAATTCTCTTAATTCTACCAGGGCCATTCTGTATGGTGTTCTTCAAAATAGGTTATGTTCCAGGATGCAGATTGATCACAAATTCAATTTCTCTATCCGGAGGCAATCTCGGAAGATCGTCTAGAAAAACTTATAGAAAGTCTTGAATGATGGAAATTTCTTCCCGCTTCATCTTTGATACCGCCGTCATGTCCATTACAATAACAAGGAACCCTTCACCTTCATTCCTCATTAATTGGTCTACCTTAAGTGTAGAGGTTATAGTCAATCTGCATTTTTCCTTGACCCCATAAAATGTGTGTTGCTCGCCATCTAGGGAGAGAAAACATATTTCTCTCTTTCTACAACTTATCATTGCTTGATGTTGGGATAACCAATGAATACCCAAGATAACATCATATCCCTTCATGTCCATGACAATTACGTCAACATAAAAAATTTGATTGTTTATTTTTATGGCATACGCCTTTAGAATTCTGTCGGTAATCAAGCATTCACTAGAGGGTAAGAATACTCTATAATTACTCTTTTCTAATTTGGGGAAACATTTTATTTTTCAACTAAATTCCTTCACAATGAAGGAATGAGTAGCTCCATAATCGAACAAAACATATGCGGCTATATCATTAACATAAATCGTACTTGACATAACTGAATTGCAACAACATTATGATAACCTAATTGCAATAACATTATGAGCTACTCGTGCACTCCAAAGAACTTTAAGCAGCTACTTCAATAATAAGGCGTACCTGACACCACAATAGGTTGATCTTCCCCCCTCTCCTCGTCATATTGAGCTCCATCACCATACAGGGAAACGACCCCTGGTACCACTCCTCCAAATCCACCTATTCCAATTGAGCAAAAATCTTGCAATATGCCCTAGCTCCCCACACTTAAAACACCGTCCTCACTAAACATTCTCCAAAGTGATTCTTCTTGCACTTCGGACATCGATTCGATTGATATGTCCTCACATTAGATGGGATTGTAACTGCCTCAGTCAAAGGATGCTTGTTCTCCATTTGTAGTACTTCATTATCTGAAGGCCTCTTTGTTTCTTTGCTTACCATTGGTTCACTCGTGTGCTACTGGTTCAAAGCATTCTTCCAGAACCTCTTATTCACTTCTCGTTGTTTAGCCACCATCAATTTAGCATCTTTAATTTCTAACGCCTTAGTGACAATCATTGTATATGGGACGTCCTGAGTACTAGAAATATTTATTCCTCTGAAAATTTCAACTTTTAGTCCTTGGATGAACTGATGACCTTGTGCTCATTGTTTGCCACCTAGTGTGACGTAAATCAAGAGAGTGATTCAAACTTCCTTACATACTCAGACACAGTTCCAATTTGGCGTAAATGAACAAGTTCCACCAATTTCTTTGATCGAATTGTCTGGTTGAAATACTTCTCATAGAAGATTTCCTTGAAGTGATCCCACGTCAAAGCTCGGACGTCTTGTGCCGCCTTAACCGTATCCCACCAGAATCTCGCATCCTGAATCATCAGGTACGCAACACATGAAACTTTCTCGGTTCCTCTAATCCTTGCATATTCGAACATGTCCTCCGGAGATCGAATCCATTCTTCAGCTCCCATAGCTTCAGTAATGTTTCCATTTAAACATGGAGGCTTAAGTCTCCTAAACCTCTCCCAACCAGCTTCTTCGGGAATCACCACTTGACGTTGATTTCCATTTTTGTTCTCCCTCTCCATAACACGTTCCATGAACTGGAATTGGCGGAAACATAGGTTCTTGACCAATAACATTTTCGTGACTAGCAGCTTCCTCATTCCTAGCATTATTGATTTGAACGTTTCCCTTGGTTCCCCTTGCCATTCTATTTTCTTACAATAGTGTTGTATTAGTTGTTTCAAAACATTAAACTGGTTGTCTTACAAGAATGTATATTAGGAAGCATTTAGATTTATCATGCAGAAAGGGTATTATTATTATTACTTTATTTATTTAATTTATTATTATTTTTATTTTTATTTTAAAACAAAGCAAACAAAGCACTTAAACTAATAAACAATTTAAACAACAAAGTAATGTAACAATACAATTTACACTAACAAACAGTGCAATTTAACTAACAAGGTAAAGTAATGAAACACTTACAGTCAAAGAAGTATGCCGAAACCAATCTTGTGTTACTAGTATTCTGCAAAATCCCATTAGACCCAGTTATGCTTTGATACAATAATTGTAACATTCCATTTTAGTTTTTACACTTCCATAGGTCCATTTCACAATTCTATAAAATTTTATCATTTTAAAACTCATTCGAAAATACTTTAAAGGAAACATTAGAGTAAATACGTGGAAACATTAAACTGTTTTTCAAACAATATTATTTAAAACATTTGAAAATCATAATATAAAGTCTTTAAACAATTTAAACACTTTTATTTCTTCGTGAGCCATAACCCCCTAGTCGATCCGCACATGGTAACACAAACTTGCTTCGGACACACTTCTTCCATGTTCACCTCACTTGGATCACAATCAATACCTACATCACAGGAGGAATTATGAGCCTATTGCCCAGTAAGAGATAGAAATGAAATGTAAATGCAATGCCTATGACAACTTTATATGCATATGTCTATTAGATTTATACACTGGGTGAGAGCAACCTCTTCAATCTCCGAACTCACCACACATATTCGTTTCCACGTGACAGCAACCTCTTCAGTCTTTGAATTCACGTAAAAACGAATCCATTTACGTTTACGTTTATTCACAATTGGGTGAGAGCAACCTCTTCAATCTCCGAACTCACCCACCTGTTGGGAGAGAGCAACCTCTTCAGTCTCCAAACTCATGTAGAAAATGTCAATTAAGTTCGTTATTATTCCATGCTATGCATGATATCACAGAAACAATTTTTGCAAGGAATAATCAAGGAAATGATGTAGAAGCAGGAAATCTCTTAAGAAATATCACAAATCATTTCTTCAGGTTGCATCGCTAGCAAATGATTTAGTAGAGAAAAACAATTACAGATTCATGCTCAAAGAACTTATTCATTCACAAGGAAACCACTAATGAAGGCACATAAACAAATATAGAGAGCATATCAAGAACTACACAACAACCAACCCTACTCCCGTGATGTAGGTCCTTATAGGCAAAGAACATGCATAATCCCTTACCTCATTTAATCCTTCTCTTCTCCTTACGTAGCAGCAGCCCTCTACACCGTCAAAGTTTCTCTCATAGAACTATAGAACCCAAACTCACCCCAAAGAACAAAGAGAGAACACAGAAGAATAAAATTTCTTATTTTTCTACCCAAAGCCCCCTAAATATATTCTGCAACACTCAGAAGACGCCGAGGAGACACAACACTTTGATCTCTAGAGACTCTTCAAGCCATCAGACTTTGGCTATACATTTTAAAACTGATGATCAGACTACTGGACAATCGATTCAATGCCCATGATCGACAGCGAGCTTCCATCGATTAGCCACGAATTTCTTTCACTAAATTACCGGTCAATCAAAGTCACTCGACCACTAGTTCTTCAACCTATATAAATCCTTTATTTTCCTAATAATTATCTCCCTTCCTAATAATTATAATTAACCATACCTCCAATACACTTCAAGGTATTAAAACATTATCATTCATAATAATATCAATTATAAAGTGTGATAGCTTCTCAATGACCATGATCTTACTTTTTACTTAATCCAAGTTTCACACATAGTTGAATACCCATGGTATCACATAGATACAGCTCCTTATGGTTTCCTGCTTCTTGGTTTTATGCTTGAAGATTTATGGTTCTAGCTTTTATCTGTTCAACATTGAGTTCTAGAGATATTGAAATGTTGTTCTAGTGTTTGGTTTGCCTTTTGATGTTGATTAAATGTTGGGTATATTGAGAGGGCTACTCTGCTGTTGTGTAGGATAGTTATTTGAGAGAATTAATCATGTTGTAGAATTATTTAATGGTTGTTGTGTGTGATGTTACTTACGAATTGTGTTGACTATTGTATACGTATATAATAATCAGTGAAGTGAAGAAAAATGTTGAGTTAAGGTTGTTCTTTTATTAGTTATAGTATTGATGGAAATAAATGGATGAAAACTGTTAAGTGTTTAAGTTAGATTTGGGTTAAGAATTCTATTAAGTAATGAATGAGAAATAATGGTATATATGAGGTTGAGGTTATTAAGTTGTGATTATTGATGATAAATGATATTGATTTGTGAAGGTACTGTGAAGGTATTGAAAAGGAAGGACTTAAGTGCTGAAACGCTTTACGGACCGCCAGATAAGTTATACTATTTGTGTTTTGCCAAAAGGTCTACATAGCGAGAGTTAGGATTTGTTTGCTGAATGTGTTTATTAGATTTAGGTTCTTTAAATTAAGAAGGTTGATATGGATGTATTGCTATTGATTCGAGGATGTGTTGCTATTGATTCGAGGATGTATTATTGCGTGCTACTTGTTATTTTAATGATGTGTTTATTAGATTTATGTTTTTTAAGTTAAGGAATTTGATATGGATCATGCTTTGAGGATTATAGGACTTTGATACTGATCATGCTTTGAGGATTAAATTGAGGATATAAAATTGTATGCATTCAGGTGCATTCATGCATCATGGTTTTCAAAATGTTACGAAAGTGGTTTTAAACATGAGTTTTGAAAAGGAAACAAAAACGAATATGAAATGTGAATAAACATAAATAGGTGTGACGAGATGTGGGGTATTGAGTTGGCCACTCTACCTCATCAAGTTTAGACATCTCTAACGCCTGTCAAGTTAAGTCAAGATCAAAGAAATAAATAGAAATGAACGTAAATAGACATTTAGAGGTGTGAGGTTGAGTCGCCACTCTTCCTCGTCAAGTTTAGACATCTTCAATGTCTGTCAAGATAAAGTAAAGTTGAGATCAAGATAATAGTAAAAGAAAACAAAAACGAAAACGAAAATGGAAAATGAAAATGAAAACGGAAAACAAAAATAGAAAACTACATACGTGTTTTAAAAGCTGCATAGCATGTGCATATTTATTTTATATCGCTTATTAAGCCTTGTGCTCATAGTTAAGTCTTGTGATGTAGGTACATGCAAAAACAGATTAAGGAGCAGTTGATGAAGGTTTGCACGCGCAGATCTTGTGGCTGGATAGGCTAAAGGATTAAAAAGAAATGATTTGTAAAGAGTTTTGTAAAGTATTAAATTGTAAGAGCAAGAATTTTATTTATCGCATTTTCAACTGCTTTGTTTTACCAATAAAAGTCTTCCTCTGTTTTTATAAAAGAAAAATGTCTTCAAAATTATACGTTTTAAATATAAGAAAATCGAGCCATTATAATAATATTTGACTCGGTGCATTGGCCACTAATCTCAACTTTCCTTTCTTGTATTTGATCATATATAGAAAATATTCTAGAAACTCATTCTTGGATAATAATGCAAAACTAAGCAAGTAGTATTTGAAACCACAAAATAATTGAATATCAAAATTATCCTTGTTACCATAAACGTGTTGCCCAAGAATCAAACCAATATTATGATATATCAAAATTCTCCTCACGATGCAATATATTCTTTTAGCCTCAAAATAGCAATTAAGTCCATCATAATTAAAGAGAGCATCCTTATGATAGTGATTGTCATAATAGTATTGCCATAGAAACAAATCAATATCATTGTGAGATAGTAAAATCTTCTTTTCGATGTAATATGCTCTTCTTGTCTCAAAATAATAATCAAATCCAATACTAAGATTCATTAAGACCAAGAACAATCCAATAAGCATAACCATAAAGGAATTCCTACCAAATATCATGCCAATAATATGAGAAGCTATAATCCATCCAATCTTAAGAATCCAAGCAACTAATTTATCCATCGGCACATACCTCTTTGTCATATGTAAAGTAGTTTTCATCTGATTTCCTTTTAATGCATCATAATCTTTTGTAGATTGCTTTGGCCTAATTGGTGCTAGCTTGTTCATTCTTCCACTATCTTTGATTGCATAACAATTAGAAAGGCAATTAGAGTGTCCATAATGCATAGGCCTTCTATCAAGTAGCCATGGTAATTTCCAAAGAAAACTACTTGTACTTGTTATATCACAAATCAATATGTTAGTGAAACTTCCATGAGAAAAATCAAGCAAAGTTGGATTTATCTTGATGTCTTCTTTCTTATTCAACTAACTCAAACTTTCCTTAAAATCTATGGAAGACATATTTGTGCAATTCCCTCGAGTAAACTTCCTTCACCATAATCAAAGAAACCTTGTTAGCACAATTTCTCTCATCAATGAATAAAGAGCAAACCTTTTTCCTGCTGGAGCATTGTATATGAAAAAGTTGTTCCTTTTGACAATCCACTTCTTGGGTATGAATAGTTAAGGCACTTGGAAGCTCTATGTCAAAGGGTTTCCTTTGGATATAATACAACTCCTCTTGTGGTTCTTTCTCTTCATCAATTGCTAGAAGCACCACATCTTCATTAGTTGTTGCCAAGGAGTCTATTTTACCTTCTAGATGCTCAGCTTCGAGCACTTGTTCTTCTTGGTATTCTTCCTCTCCTATTTGAGACTCCAATGATATTATTGACCCTTCTTCAGCATAAATAACTTCTTCTTCAATTTTCTTAGGAGTAACTTCCAATGCCTCATCATTGTCTTGTGCTTGTAAGGTCAGAGTGCTCAATACACTTGTTTTAAGTTGTTGTAATATTTCTTCAAACAAGGTGTTAATTTTTTCGAGTTGAGAATGTCAATTTTTGGAAGATCTTTCATACCTTATAATTGGTGGTGGTGAGGATGGGATGGCCTTGATAAACCTTGGAGCATACCTTCTTCTTAAAATTCTCTATATTGAACTCCATGTGTCGATGGCTTTTTCTCCATCCATTCTTCCGTTATTTCTCAATTCGTTCCAACATCTTAAAGCTCTCCATCTAAACTTTGAAGCAATAAATATTACCAGGGTCTTCTCCAGGAAATAAGAACTTTGAACAATTTCTTCAATCTCTGCTTCCCAATCCAAATAATCTTCTTCATATATCAACATGCTAAAAGTAGGAATACATGATTGTAACTCCTCCTCGTTTGTAATGTGATTGCAACTCCTCGCCATTATGTTGAATAAAGATATCATGAATTAGTAGGAATTTTAGCTCTGATATCAAATGATGCACCACAAGAAGGGAATAGGAATATAACTTGTAAATATTGGAAGAAGTTGAGAAACCGATGTTTGAAAGAAGTAGGCAAGGCAGTTGATCAAGAGTCGAGAGCATAAGCGGAGATCGACCGGAAATAAGCAATTTTGATCAGCCGGAGATTTGCAATCAGATGGGGCGGTCGATCATCAATATGCAAAAACAATACAGTGGCTAGTGATTTGGCGAGCGGTCGGTCGACTTCAGTGAAGGTGATCGACCATTCCGTCAAAGTTTCCTTAATTTGTCGTAAAACACAATATAGAAAGTTCAACTTTGAGAAACAAGAACTCCCTCGTTTTAGAAGCTTTTTCTCTAAAAATTTGAAAGTATCCACCTTCATAAGTGAAGAAAAACTCCTCCAAAAAGGATGGTAAGATTCACAACGGATTTGGAAATATACACTGAAGAAGTCAATTGGCTGGAAATAGCAAGTGGTGACACTTGTAACTCCCGTATGGATATCTTGGCCAATAGAATTCCTTTGGAAAGTTGGACACCACTTCACACACTCTTCCTCCAAGGAGTGAGAATGCGGATGCCGATAAGAGAACTCACTCAACTTACAAGTGAGCTCAATCTTGTGATGTAACACATACAATGTAACCTTTGGTTGTAATACGCCAAATGGTTGAAAGAGGAATCACTCTAATTTTGATAATTAAGCAAAAGCTTTCCTATATTCAATCCTCACTGTCTAAAACAATTACATAGGGTGGTTATAAATAACCAATTACAAACTATGAATGGTAAATAACTAAATAAGCAACAATAACACTAAATCGGTTATAGTATAAGCTAAGCCGATACTTTCCTTAATAGCTACTAGGTTAATTAACTAAAAGAATATTTAATTCATTCTTACTTTCTTCTTCTCTAAGACTAGAGTTCTTTTGACAACTATTCCTTCTTGGTGGTCGGCCACTTGGATGGTTTCCACATATAGACTTCGTTGATCTCCAAGCTTGGACACTTGGGCTTGGCACAATATTTACTCTCTGTTTTGTGGGCTTTTGACAAAGCAAATGAATCCAAATTTAATGATCCAGCCCAATCTAGAAAGCTTAGGAAGTTAGCTACAATCTTCATAAAGCACACTTTTTAATATGATGTTGTTTCGAATGCCAAAAGCATCAAACACTCATCAAAGGTAAAAAAAGTAGAAAGTTTTGGGAAGTCCTTCAATTGTTCTACAATAGTTCTTGAACTTCCACCTATGCTTGACCTTGAATGACTCTATGATTTTATCTAAAACTTGATCATTGATAGAGTGGTCTCGTAGTCTATTAGATAGACACATTAGTTGTACCTTGTGATGTAGGTGAAGATAATGTACTCAAGGAATTGGATGAACGAAACAAATTGTGATGTAGTTGATTGGATGTGCTCATGGGAAAGTTGGTTCATAGTTTGGAGCAAGATTAATCATGGGTGATTGAAAGGATGTAAATAAAGATTTTCACTAGTTGTGTTAGTATTGTTTTCTTTTCCTTTTAATGTTCGACTTTTAGATATGAATATTGATATTTATTTGAATTGTTTTACCATGCTTTAACTGAATTTAAAATTTTATAGTATTCCGTTGCTAATGATTTTACAAAAGGCATGAATTTAATTGACACGTTTTATAAAATAATAATAACTAATGAAATATGCATAAATAAATAAATGTATATAATAATCAACAAAAAGAAATGAAAATGGTTTTTAACGCATGAGGGTGTTACACATAATCATGCCTACTCTTCCTCTATATAGTTGTCCCACGATGACATACAATAAATTGAAAGAAGTGAAAGAAAAATGAAACGAATGTTTTTTTTGAAAATCGCATCTCATAACATCTATATATTTTTTACTGAGTGTTAGACTTATAGTTGAACTTTGTGATGTACGTGAGGATGACATTGATGACATACCTGACGATAGAAATAATTAAAAGTTGCGGTTGAAGAGGAATTCTCATGGGCGAGGTTGCAACATTGTTAGAGTAATGTTGACCCTTGATGACATACCTGACGATAGAAATAATTAAAAGTTGCGGTTGAATAGGAATTCTCGTGGGCGAGGTTGCAACATTGTTAGAGTAATGTTGACCCTTGGGTATTGGCTAAAAAAAAGAATTTTATGATTTGACAAACTTATATTTTATTATGTATTTAACTTAGTATTAATTAAAGAGCTTTTATAAATGTTTGGATTTTAGCTAAAGGATTTATTTTCTTTTAAGCATATGTATGTTAGATTTGAGCTTGAATTTACCAAAGATTTTGTGAAGTCTTCCTCTATTATTTTCATAGAATTGTTATTGTTTTAAAAAAAAGTTAATGACATGAATGATGATTTACGCCATGGGGCATTACACTTGACCTTTGACATGTTTTTAGGCTCGGATGAGATTGTAGATTACGAGTTGGTACTTGAGGTTGCTGCTCCTTCTCGTAAAAGAAGAAATCAGTGTTCAGGTAGGGATTTTATATTTTATCACATTGCATTGCATCATGGTTTTTAACACTTTATTTTGTGGGTTTTCACATATGAAAACCCACGGAGACTGTTCAATAGCACGTTAGTTTTTTATACTATATATACACGTGTGTTTTAAACATTTGATTTATCGTGCATAGTATTCCATGGTTTGTTTTACTATTGATATGGGAAAATGAATCATGTTGATACTTTGGATGATCACAATGTCAAATTATCATGACGTTATCCCAGTACATCCTCTACTATGTGAAGATGTTTTGTTTGTACGTTGTGTGAAAATGGGTAATAGGGCAGTGATGCGCTTCTTGGGTTTTAAATCCTTAAACCTGATCATGGTGTATTTGATTATTGATATTATATGTTGTGTCAACGAAAAGTCTTGCTCACCAACAACCTAGGTGGTGCTGTTTGATTTTTTTATTGCCGTCATTTTTCCTTTCCTAGCTCACGAGGTTTTGCCCAAAAATGGTCACCGCCTTTCTTTGCATTTGTTCTTAGGAGTCCTTGAATGATTATATTTTGATATTAATTGTTTATGTATATAACCACGTTTTCTAATTGCCCATCGGTGGCCAGTGGGGCTAGTTTCTTAAAACATTGGAAATAGTTTTAAATGATTTTAAATTCATGCATGACATTGTCTTGGATCATGGTTTTGATGAGAAAAGATAAAATTAGTTTTACATGTATTGTAATTAGTACAAGTTTCCTACTGAATTAGTCACTCACTCCAACAACTTCATCAACCCTAATTAAAGAAAAGGCTAATCAGGAATAGCAGTTAAATGGTGGATTTCCTCGATTTCCCTTATTTCTTTGAGTTTTTATCTTTGTTCCGGGTGAGGACTTTTATATTAAATTTGGAAATTTATTAAAAATATTCGTATGATGTTGGACTTTGAGTTTGATGCACAGTGTTTAATTTATTTACGCTATTATTTCTCGTTATTACTATGTGGACCTAAACACACATCGTGTGAGTTATGACTTGATTTGTATTCAAGTCTTCTATTGTGAACCAAGCCTGGGGATGGGTGAACTAGTTCTCTCTGAGGATTTGGTCACTGGACCTGACATTTATGTTAGGCCTGCTTACGAGTTGTAACAGACATTATTTTAATGATTTTCCCCTAACACTTCTAAAGGAGATGTATATCTTTATGTAGAACCATTTAATGAGATAGAGTTCTATCATAGCTACAAGTTGAAGTACCCAACTTCACTATATACCAAATTTTTAGGGCTTAGTTAAACAACTAAATTTTTTGTCTTGTGGCAAATAATCCTATAGAGCAAGAGAAAACAATGAAATGTGCTTGGAATTTAAATATTTATTAATAAATTGAATAAAATAATATTTTATTTTATTCTAAAGGAGATGTATATCTTTACGTAGAACCATTTCATGAGATAGAGTTCCATTATAGCTACAAATTGAAGTACCCAACTTCACTACGTACCAAATTTGTAGGGTTTAGTTAAACAACCAAATTTTTGGTCTTGTGGCAAATAATCCTATAGCAAGAGAAAACAGTGAAATGTGCTTGGAATTTAAATATATATTTAATAAATTGAATAAAATAATATTTTATAGTCTAACGACTACAAAAGGATGAAGACGAATCTTAAAGGATGAAGACATTCATTGAGCGATTGAATAGATCTTTATAGTCATTTATGGTGAGATTACATGAAAGTTTAATTACCTTTCGTGACGACGGGTCAAAGGGTCCTTAATCATCATTTTTGGAAGAGCACTCTCCTTTGTCTTTCCTGTGAAGGTGGCGTTTGATTCGAATATGTCTTGTGCTTCTAGGACGTGAGCTCCTTTGTTCTTAATTCAAGCTGGTAAGAGAGAGAAAGAGAGATTATTGTGGAGAGAGAGAGAGAGTTGTCTGCATGTAAAGGATTCATGGTGGAGATGAGTCCTAAATTACAGTCTTGAATTGAATCCAGCAAATGAAACGTAATTAAGAACAGTTTTGTAAATTCAATCAAATATGCTGCATCTATGTACCAACTAAATAAGAACACAGTAAGGTATGATTTGCTTGTAGAGCCTTAAAATTTGCAAAAATAATGCTCCTAAATTATATAGTATCACCATGAATTGACATGAGAATGAATTACATAATCTGTATACTGTCTAATCAGAAACCAATGATCTGGAAAGAAATCAAATCAAGACCCACAAAGGATTGTTCTTCGTCAACGTTGTTCGGCGGAAGTCGGCGCAGCAAACCTTGGAAGAAAGCTGAAAGTCGAACCATCTTCGTCTTTATTGAAACCGCCATCAAAGTTCAGAGCGTAGCTTTGTGGATCATACTGAAACTTATTCTTCTGTCTCCTGTTACCACCGAATTTTCTAATGAAGTTCTTCCATTTTGGCCCCGCAACAAGTTCTGAAATTTCCTTCGCCTCTTTCAGTTTCCTCGCCAGCCAAGATTCTCTCTGACCTCCTTCTTGTTGCAGGAAATGGGTTTGTTCTCTCTCTTTGCTTCGTCCCCAATCGAGGGAGATAAACCGAAAACAAGAACACCCATCTGGTGAAACGCGATCTTCATACTCGTCGAAAGCTTCACCTTCTTGCTCGTGTTCCCTTAATGGTGAATAGTTCAAGAAAGTCGCTCTTTCCGAAAGGTTGGCCATAGATGAGAGAGAGAGAGAGAGAGAGAGGAATGAATGACTAAATTTGGGTTGTAATTATGTAGAAGCCATTGAAGGAAGAAGAAGAGAATGGAGGAGGAAGTATCGAAGAAATGGATGTTCCAGCTACACATTTCCACTTGTTTATTTCATAATTTCATAGAAGTGGTGCAGACGAATAAGATGATGAGGAATAGTCTACGAAGCCCAATAGGAAAGAACAATTATTATGGTCAAAAACCACAATCAGACGGGTAATGCGTTGAAATTATGACATGGCAATGAACGATTGGACAGTTTCAGACATTTCAGACGTAGCTGTCACTCATAAAAAAGAGTAAACAATGTTATTGGGTGGCAATATTTGAAAAATATTCAAGTTTGCAGGCTAAAAAAGTCTTACAAAAAACGCGGTGTGAAAAGGCGTGTGACAATCGATAAGATCAAGGTAGTCAACCACTATTATATGGTCTTTGTATTCAGTTCAGCGTGTTAGATAACGTTTATCTTTTAAATTTATTTATTTTTATATTATTTTTGTATTTTATATGAGCATAACTAAAGATAATTAGAATTAGTAGATTATTCGGATGTGTCTCTTTTATTTTTCTTAGATAAAAAAAGTGACAGTTAACAGTTAAATGACGTGGCATTGTTAAGGTTTTAAAAACAACAAAGAGGAATTAATAAAACAACTATGGTATTATATAAACAATAATAAGTCAATATGTAATGTCCCGTAGTGTTAAATCATTGTTTTTATTTAAAATATTACGTTTGTAGAAAATCGAGTCCTTTAAAAAAACGTATAACACAAGTGCTTAAGAAAATTTCTTTCGAAATCAAAGTTTATGAAACACAACTTTGATTAAATATGTTTAAGTACTCTTTTGAAACCATGCAGCGGAAAACTTTATGAAAATTCATTTAGAAATAACCGTAGTAAAACTCATTGTTTAAATAGCAAAAAACATTTATAAATATTGGGAAAATGACAAATCAACCATCATCCTTTACTATTGGTGACAAACCAACCACTAACGTTTTTTTCCAAACAAATTAACCATTGACCTATGGGAAACTATCAAATCCAATATCACTGTCACGTTTGCCGTTAAACGTGATGATGTGGCGCTGCGGCAGTTCGTCGACAAACTGTCGCGATTCCATAGTTTTTAAAAACTATGCAAAGACTTGTCATGAACTGCGGCGATTCAGCTAGGAACCGCAACGGTTTGTCAAGACATCGCTGCAGTTTGGTCTAAAGCTACAGCGGTGTCTTGACACACCACTGCGGCGTCTCATAAACCACAGTGGTTTACTAAGACATCGCTGCGGCATTAGCCTAAACCGCAGTGGTTTACTGAGAATCGTATAAATACACCGAGGACTCCTCACGATTTTCTCAAAAAATTTGTCAGTGCTTAGCGAACCCTAGAGAATTTTGAGAGTTGAAGTGAATCGTATTTTGGCGAAATTGAAGAATTTGTTGAAAAACAAATGGCCGCTTGGAGTGTTGAGTAATCTGTTATTAACCGTTAAGTTGAAATGGGGCCCATAGCCACATTTTTTGCCAATTAGGTACGTGGAATTGGAGATGAAGCTGCAATAGTATTGCATATATATATCAAAGCAATTCAAATTTTACAATGATAATGTCCATTACAATTGCATATATATATATACTTTATCAAACCAATGTTTTAAGGAAGGTTAAGGTCCACATTTGTGTATGTTTGTGTTTGTGGACTTGCGTATCATCCTCCTGCAAAACACATTGCAATTGACATTAGCATAAAGTAGGTTAATAACAGATTCCTCAACACTATTGAAAAAGTAGGTTTGATATATATATATGCGATTGTAATGGACATTATCATTGTAAAATTTGAATTGATAAATTTGAATTGCTTTGATATATATATATGTAACACTATTGCAGCTTCATCTCCAAATTCACGTGCTTGATTGGCCAAAAATGTGGTTGTGGGCCTCACTTCAACTTGACGGTTAATAACGGATTCCTCAACACTCCAAGACGCCATTTGCTTGTTAACAAATTCTTCAACTTTGCCAAAATGCAATTCACTTAAGCTCTCAGAATTCTCTCACATTCGCTAATCGCTGACAAATTGTCTGAGAAAATCATGAGGAGTCCTCGGTATATTTATACAATTCTCAGTAAACCGCTGCGGTTTATGAGACGCCGCAGTGGTGTGTCAAGACATCGCGGTGGCTTGATACCAAATCGCAGCGGTGTCTTGACACACCGCCATGGTTCATGACAAGTCTTCGCATATTTTTAAAAACTATGGAGCCGCGATGGTTTTTCGACAAACCGCCGCAGTGCCACATCATCACGTTAACGGCAAACGTGATAGCGATGTTGGATTTGATAGTTTTCCATAGGTTAGTGGTTAATTTTTTAGGAAAAAAACATTAGTGGTTGATTTGTCACCAACAGTAAAGGATGATGGTTGATTTGTCATTTTCCATAAATATTGCTATTTAAATCTAAGCAATAATAAACATAGTTCTTGATAAAAAGTTAATACTATTAAATTTCATATTTCCTATAATCCTCACTCACGGGTCAACTTCGCTATGAGAACGCTTTATCTTCGCCTATGAGAATTCCTCTTTGTAGGATCGATATACGCCTATAGAGGGGGGGGGGGGGGGGGTAACTTTTTCGTGCAATATTTTAATCTCTAATTACCCTAAGTGATTTAATGCATATTGTTAAAATATCGATAACAAATATATGCAATAATATAAAGAGTAAGGGTTAGAGAAATGCACACAATATTTGTTTACACGGTTCGGCAAACTAGCCTACGTCCGCGCTCCAAGTTGCACTTGGAGATACACTAAGTAATTGGCTTGCGGGTGCCAATAAAACCGTTTAGAAATTGACTATTAGACGGGGCGTCACCCTTGACTAATTATAAGGTCGTCAACCTTAGACTCTTACGAGTCGTCACCCTAAATTTGACTATTGCGGGGCATCACCCAAGTGTGATGAATTTTAAGAGAATCACCCTTTACAATCAAGCACAATACTAAACTTGGAAACTTAAGCTTAAATCTAGCTAATCCGAATTCTTCTAAAATATAACTCACAAGTTCGGAATAGGGAGAATTGAATTTACAACACAATTAAAAGCTCACAGAGTAGTATTCAAGTATTGATTTTGCCAGGGCTTCGCCTCGAATATTCGATTCGTTCCTTGAGGAAAGTATAGAGTGATTCTCTATTTATAAACACTGCCACTACGGCTTCCGGACGACCTCCGCGTCCGCACCTATCGTCCGCACGACCGTTGAAATTTTTCCGTTAAAAATATAGTCGTTGGACAGAAAAATATGCACTTGCGGACGCCAATTCTATCGTCCGCATAAATCGTCCGCGTCTTCAATAAAATTGGACAGATTCAATGCGGACGCCAATATTCACGTCCGCACCGTCCGCACCGACTGGGTCTATCGTCCGCGACTGCGCAAATTTGAGGGGGATGCAAAACCATCGTCCTCTTCTTCTTTTCCGTCCACACAGCTGAAGACTTGCGGACGCCATTTCACGTCCACCTCGTCCGCGACCACCGTCCGCATATCCATCAAAATGGACAGAGGCAAACCGGACGACTAAGCCTCGCGTCCGCGTCATCCGCTGCGTCCGCAACTACTTTCACAAAATGTTTCCTCTAAGTCATACGAACCTTCCATTCTCCTGCATAGACTTAGAGAAACACATTAAACATTCCCAATACCCTTAATCAAGGGTATTCTCAATTTAATCGATAAATATGATATAAAAGAATTCAATGTATAAACAACTTTTAGACTTTATTAAATTTCACATCATCTAGATCACATAGTCTAAACAATCTCCCTTATTGATGATGTCCATAACATATAAAGTTGTTTATATCCAAATCCAAACCTAAGCATGTGCTACAAATATTGCATATTTGATTTACTCAATTAAGTTATGCAATTTATCTACCAATTAATCCAAGCTACATGCTACTAAAATACAACTTATTGATTTACTAAATTAACACACAATTTAGTCATCATCAAAATAAAACTTAACCTAACAAAAAGGCTAACAATCTCCCCCTTTTTGATGATGACAAAATCTAATAAGTTGTTTACCCTAAAACTAAGCATTTGCATAAAACTATTGCATATTAGATTTCTCCAAGTAAGTTATGCAATATATCAACAATGAATCCATGCACAATGCTACTAAACTCTCCCTAAAAGATATTACAACTTATATATCCTTCTCCCCCTTTTTGTCATAATCAAAAGTAATTCTAGGGGAGGAGAGTTTAAACACTATCAAGAAATGTAAAAAAAATATCAAAAAATTCATTGAAGAAATTCTCCCCCTTAAACGTTAACAACATGAGAATAATGAGGGAATAAACATTAGAATTCAAAGATAATTGCAACAAATAATTCTATTGAAAACAAATTTCTCCCCCTTAATCAAGAAGTTAATCCACAAATCAAATAAAGGAGGAAAATAAGTATTAACATTCAATATATAATTTAATTACTCCTAGAGCAACTATCAACAAGCTAAAAACTATCTCTCCTCTTAATCAATGAATCTAACCAAGAAGCAAACCATGGAGAGAAATATACATTCAATTGCAATTTGTGGTTAAAAGAAATATACCAATAGTAAATAACCACAATCACAAAGATTTCACAAAAATATTCTCCCTCTTTTGTATCAAGCATAGAAATTCATTTGAGGGAATATAGACATTAAAGTTCAATGAGTGGTAAAAGATAAGATATCAATCTAAGCAACCACAATCACAATTCAATAAAAATATCATCCCTCTTTGTCATTAAGCATACATATACATTTGAGGGAATATGCATTTCAATTCAATTTGTGGGGTAAAATATGATACCAATTTGAAAAACCACCACTAGAAAATATTCAATCAAAAATATTTTCCCTCTTTTTGCTCATTAAGTCTAAACATATGGAAGAGTATTATTCATTTAAGTTCAAACAACAAGCACATAAAACGAATGAGATTCAAGAAATTAGAAATCAAATGTAGGAACTAGAATCCATTTAAGTTCAAGAATTGTAAACACATGTTCAAATTCTAACAAGTGATATCATTTGAAGAATTAAGAAATTAACAAAGGATACCAATTGATAATTCACAATGTGAAACAAAACAAGTTTTCCAAATAATTATACCAATTGTAAGTCCAAAGTTAAAATTGTATCATTTTTGTCAATTGTGATACCAATTGTAAGTTCAAAAGAGAATCCAAAACACATATCTATGAGAGATACCAATATCAATAAGGTTATCTCTTCCCCTATGTTATCACAAAAAATCTATTGGAGATATATTCCAATTTAGAATACTTGCTCTCCTCCTTAGAGCAACAATAAAAACCAATTTAAACATTTCTCTCCCCCTATATAATTATCACCAAGCAAATAGGAGAGAATCCAAAGACTTAAGAGAACCATCCAATTTAATCAAAAAAATATACCAATTGAAACACAATTCATGGATGAGTTCAAATTTAAAACAAAACAAATTCTCCCCCTATCATTATGCACATAATCAAATAGTTGGGGAATCTAAAATATGATATCAAATGAAAATCCTAAAAACATTATGCCAATTGTAGAGAAAAATGATTTCATTGATACCAAAACAAAAATAATTCATGATACCAATTAAAAAAAATAAGTCCAATGATACCAAAATTTTGAATGGATACATAATTCAAACTAGAACAATGATTGATACCAATTTAAAGGTTTCAAAACGAAAATCATTATTGATACCAATTGATGAAATGAAATCTAATTTCAAACATCCTAATTGATATATCTATCGTTCAAAGATATTCAAGTTAAAAATCATTCCTCTTCTCCTAAATCATTGCATACAATTAAAACATTGGGGATGGAAATCCAAGATAGATACCAATTATAGAAGTTTAAAGCAAAATCAATTATTGATATCAATTTAATGATTTCAAATCAATGGAGAATATTGATATCAATTTGAAAAACAACTATAAAAGTTATTTCCCCTTTCAAATAAAAAATTGAAAACATTTGGGGAATATGATACCAAAAACAAGGTCTTACCATACAATACCAATTGAAAGAATAAATACATTCATTTAAAGATTTGAAACTAAAAAAGAAGATTATGAAAAACCAATTTGAAACTTAAATACAAATTCTTCTTTCATTTGATGATAAGCAATTTTAGTCATAACGGAAGCAAACTTATCAAGATTAAAACATTTGTATTTTTCTCCTCCTAAATCATTTATCTCATTTCAATTCAAGGAGAAATATCAAAGTTTAAGCCTAGCGGAAGCAAGTTTATTAAAACAAAAAAAATAAAATAAAATAAAATCAACATTTAATAACAAGTCAATAAACTCTATACAACTTGATATTCTCCCCCTATATTCATGATCTAAATAGCAACAATGAGGAATTCAAAAAAATTAATACCAAATCAAATGTCTAAAACATTTATCTCCTCCTTTTATCCTATATACATATAATCCAAATGAGAAGTTCACAACAAATGTTTGAAAAGGTATAATAATTGTTCATAGCAATTGATGTGCCCCAAGTCCCAGAACTTGAGCCCGAGCCAGGGGCTCTTTTTATTCTCTAAATTTTTATTTATTTTGCAGGTTTTTGAATCAAATAAACATCATTGGAGTTGGAATTTGGGCTTATGGAGATTTTACAATCTTTGGGGAAAAATTGTGAGCTGTTTTTTCGCCTAGATTCTGACCTTCGACAGTTTAAGTGGAGTTTTGAAAATTGGGATGATGTTTTGCAACTTCAGTCCTTCATAACAAATGTAGCCAACATCCAGAGGTTTTGAAAGAGCTATTGAACGTTGCATTTGGGCTCCATTTCGTATGTCAAATGTCTTTGTTTCAGAGAGCAAAACTCAAACTCGGATTTATTGTTGTTGTTTTAATTAAGGGTTGTTTAGTCTTTTGTTAATTAAGGTCAATTTCGTCTTATGTCATATTTTTGTAAACATTTTGGGTTAAAACCCTACCTGGTTGCAATTGGAAGGGGACTTTGATGAATTAAGAAAATTTGGTTCTCTTTTGAGAGAAGACACCCACGGCCTCCCCCTCCCTTAGCGCCAATTTCATCCATCACCCAAGCAAGACCTCTCTAGAAGTTTCTCAACCTTGCATCCTTGGGATATTTTTTCTTCCAATCCTTATCTTCGAGGTAAGATTGTGGTGTGGAGACAAGAGAAGTTTCCAACCTTGGAGAGTGTTGGTTTTCGGCCAACCCCAAAGTCGCCCCTCTCACTAGGAGGTCCGCGGACTCCATTGTATTTCCTCTTGATTCTTGTTGTTCTTTATGCTCTTTTCTTGCTGCTTGGATAACCTATGTTATGGTGATAAAATGCTTGTTATGTGTTGAAGAAGCCTTTTGGAGATTATTGATTGTAGAAGGATAATTTCGGATTATTGTTGAGGTGTTGAATCTGTAATTTTGTTGGATTGTTATTATCGCTGATTCTAGTATCTGTTTGAGGCCCTTACGACGCTCGTCTCTATTTGATGTCTTATAGTGATTTGTTCAAGATTAAGTCATTGAGCTCCCCTCCAAAAATGAGCTTCATTTGGTCTATGTAGCTCAAGTTATTCCGATTTGAATCTGCGTTGGTAAATCTGTCCTGCTGGAAACAGATTTCGGGTTGTTATTGAAATTGATATATCTCCTAATCCAGAGTGCTTTTTGGGCTGGATTTTTGATACAACTCTCATGATTATATTAAGTTTATTTTTTCTGAAATACAGCTCTAGTTCACATACACATTTGGAGTTTTATTCATTTTATCTCTGCTAGTTCGAGTATTGATCATTCTCCGGAACAGATTTCTCTAAGGCTCTCCATTTGTTTTTTGGAGCCTATCATTTGGTATCAGAGCCTTGGCTCACGTATTCTTGCTGTATTATTGTTCTTAAAAGGGTTTGTTATGAGTACTAGAAGCGGAGCTCAATATCACAACCCTAGAGATATGGGAAATAATTCAGGTGCACCACCACCCGAGGAAAATCATGAGACAACCGAGCCTTCTATGAAGGAGATGTTTGAAATGATCCTCAAACTACAGCAACAAATAGGAACTTCAAAGAATGATCATATACGGGGTCCTAGAACTCCAAGACCTAGAAGGAGGATTAGTACTTTGAATGATTCTAGAGGTTGGAATGCTAGTTTATTTGATGAAGATTGGGAGGAACCCGGGGAGTCGGATTCACCAAGTGCTAGAAGGAGTTCTAATGACAAGCATGAGATGAGGCATGTTAAGGTCTCTATCCCTAATTTTAAAGGCTCTAGTAATGGAGGAGATTTTCTAGAATGGGTCAAAAAGGTGGATCGTATTTTTGATTGTTATGACTATTCTGAAAAGATGAAGTTGCAAATGGTGACACTAGAGTTCTCCGGATATGCAAGTATATGGTGGGAAAATCTTAAATCACAAAGAAGAAAAATGGGGAAAGTTGAAATCCGAAGTTGGGAAGCATTGAAGGAACTCATGAGGAGGCGATTTGTTCCTACGCACTACAAGCAAGAGTTGTTCCTCCAGGTTCAAAACTTGAAACAAGGTTCACTAACGGTGGATGAATATTTGACCGAGTTCGAGATACTTAAGATCCGTTATAATGTGGTAGAACCAATGGAGCAAACTGTAGCTCGATTTATTAGAGGGTTGCACAAAGAGATCGGTGACATTGTAGAATTGCAATCCTATGTGACTCTTGATGATGTTATTCAACTAGCCTTGAGAATTGAACGACAAAGAAAAAGAAAGGTTAAAGAGGGCTTGTCTCGACCTTACTCAAAAGCTATTCATCCTTCAAAACCGATTCTAAAAGGGAACAACAAGCCTAATACCGTGAAGTATAGTGATGAAAAGAAGCCATTTAATGACAATAGCAAACCGAGATCGAGAGATGTGAAATGTCTCAAATGCTTGGGATTTGGCCACATTGCCTCACAATGCCCGAATTCAAAGGTGATTATTCTAAGAGGAGAAACTAATGAAGTGGGTAGCGAAGATGAGGAAGAGGGATCTATTTCACGTAATGAAGAGAATGAAGAAGAGACTATTTATGCTCCCAAAGGACCACTTTTCGTGATGGAGACTCGAGTGGATGAAGAAAATTGTTTCCGGGCAGTTGAGAAAGAGTGTTTACAAGTTGAAATTCTCGATGATGAGCATAGAGAGATTGAAGCAACATTATTGGCAGCAACTAAAGTAGAGAAGTTGAAAGATGAGGATGGATTTAATGCTAAAGAGGAATCTCTTCATATGGTGCTTCAAATGGCTCTCGCTTTCCGCACCTAAGAAGAGTTTCCAAAGAAACAATTAGATCAAAACCGGTGTTTAAACATGGCTCTAGTTAACCCTATTAGCATTGGTGGGGAAACTTGTTTCGATTTGTCTTCAATAATTATAGTTGATAAATTTTATTTTGAGACAATGGTGAGCCCTAAATTCTACGAGTTAAGTTGGCTCAATTGTTGGAAAGATATCATAAAGGCTAATCAAGACATTGTTGCAATTTTTTATCACAAAAACCAAGTACCCTTGGAGTTATGCATAAAAAGAGAGACTCTAGAGCTTGCAAGCCATGAGGGTGAAGAAAAATTCTATAAAAAGATACCATGGTGGAAGGATGTCTTTGAAGCATTTCTAAAATTCTTTAAATGCAAGGAGAGGAAGACAATATTGTTGACCGCCACACTAAAACCAAGGTACTTTCTCTTGTCTGAGTTAAATGCTAAAATTTTTGGATTTTATTGGATTAGAAGGCTGCATATTGATGATAAAGGTTCTGGTCCTTGGAATATTTTATATACTAAAGAGCTTAAGGATGGGTATGACCCCATGGAAGACATTTTCTTGAAAGATGGCAATCCTAGGATACTAACGAGTGGGTTTCCAAATTCCAACGTATTTTTAGTTCAAGTTGGAGATATAACTCGATACTTTAGAGAAAAGAAGATTTGTGAGACTTGGTGGAATATATTCTTTTCGTATCACCAACATCAAGAAAGTGCATGGAAAGAAAGCCATAATGGCCGAAAGGGAAGGAATGACTATCTTGATATGATCATTCAAGACTTTATTATTGTTCTTTTATATGGGAACTCTGATAAGAATGAGTTGACTCATGATGTCAACAAAATTTTCCCATTTGATCCAGGCTGAAGGCAAGAAAAAAAAGATAATGTTGAATACTCCCTGGATTTGAGGGCAAATCCTTTTCAACCCTGGGAGTATGATGTGCCCCAAGTCCCGGAACTTGAGCCCGAGCCAGGGGCTCTTTTTATTCTCTAAATTTTTATTTATTTTGCATGGTTTTGAATCAAATAAACATCATTGGAGTTGGCATTTGGGCTTATGGAGATTTTACAATCTTTGGGGAAAAATTGTGAGCTGTTTTTCCGCCTAGATTCTGACCTCCGACAGTTCAAGTGGAGTTTTGACAATTGGGATGATGTTTTTTCAACTTTAGTCCTTCATAACAAATGTAGCCAACATCCAGAGGTTTTGAACGAGTTATTTAACGTTGCATTTGGGCTCCATTTGGTATGTCAAATGTCTTTGTTTCAGAGAGCAAAACTCAAACTCAGATTTATTGTTGTTGTTTTAATTAGGGGTTCTTTAGTCTTTTGTTAATTAAGGTCAATTTCATCTTATGTCATATTTTTGTAAACATTTTGGGTTAAAACCCTACCTGGTTACAATTGGAAGGGGACTTTGATGAATTAAGAAAATTTGGTTCTCTTTTGAGAGAAGACACCCACGGCCTCCCCCTCCCTTAGCGCCGATTTCATCCATCACCCAAGCAAGACCTCTCTTGAAGCTTCTCAACCTTGCATCCTTGGGATATTGTTTCTTCCAATCCTTATCTTCGAGGTAAGATTGTGGTGTGGAGACAAGAGAAGTTTCCAACCTTGGAGAGTGTTGGTTTTCGGCCAACCACAAAGTCGCTCCTCTCACTAGGAGGTCCGCGGACTCCATTGTATTTCCTCTTGATTCTTGTTGTTCTTTTATGCTCTTTTCTTGCTGCTTGGATAACCTATGTTCTGGTGATAAAATGCTTGTTATGTGTTGAAGAAACCTTTTGGAGATTATTGATTGTAGAAGGATAATTTTGGATTATTGTTGAGGTGTTGAATCTGTAATTTTGTTGGATTGTTGTTATCGCTGATTCTAGTATCTGTTTGAGGCCCTTACAACGCTCGTCTCTATTTGATGTCTTATAGTGATTTGTTCAAGATTAAGTCAGTGAGCGCCCCTCAAAAAATGAGCTTCATTTGGTCTATGTATCTCAAGTTATTCCGTTTTGAATCTGCGTTGGTAAATCTGTCCTGCTGGAAACAGATTTCGGGTTGTTATTGAAATTGATATATCTCCTAATCCAGAGTGGTTTTTGGGTTGGATTTTTTATACAACTTTCCTGAATATATTAAGTTTATGTCCTCCAAAATACAGCTCTAGTTCACGTGTATATTTGGAGCTTGATTCATCTCATTGCTGCTGGTTCGAGTATTGTTATTTTTCCGGAACAGATTTCTCTAATGCTCTCCATTTGTTTTTTGGAGCCTATCAGCAATGATCTCTATCTTTTAAAAGAATCAAAATCAAATCAAGAGAGTGTTCTAAATTTTCAAGAATGGAACATTTGCCTAAACAATTTATATCTTCCCCCTTTTTATCTATAGCAAAATCAATTCAAAAAGGGAAAACCAACAAAATAAAACCAATTGTTGGAAGCCAAATCTCAAGCAACAAAAATAATCCAAGATAAGAATTATGCAAAATTTAGCTTAGAGATACCAATTGTAAAATACAAATTTCAACCTATAGGTACCCTATCAATATCTTCTATTCCATTCAAATCATGACATATAATATTTATTCCAAAGAGAGTTTCAACCAAACAAAATTTAAAAAAAAAACAAATTCACTAATAATTCAAATTAAGACAAGCAAATTTAATTTTTCACCCATAAATCAATGATTGAAATAAAATCTACATTTGAAAAACAAATTAATAATTTCTATACAAAAATTTCTTTTCTCTCTCTTAGTATTAGTCAATTTAAAGCAAGAGAGATTCATCAAAGTGTGGCTTAGCGGAAGCAAAATCTATCTAAAACTATACTTGAAATCAACATTTCAAAACCAATTCAATGATTTCAATACAATTCTATTTTCTCCCCCTATTTCGTTATCCAAATTGAATTCAAGGGAGGAATCAATAAAACATCATAATTAACAACTTTTCTACTATTCTCCCCTTATATCAAGCTAATTTCAATTCATGGGAGAAGTACATTCTCAAAAACACAAAACAATTTATTCCTAATAATCATCCAACTAGTCATCCAACAATCCAATGTTCAAATTAGCATATTCAATTTAGAGACTAAGTTGTTGGATTACAAATCTTCAACATATAAATTGAAGGAATATAAGGACATCTCAATTCCTAAATATCAAATGAAGAAATAACCAAATTTACAACCTATGATATCTATCCATTAACTCCAAAAACAAAATCAATTTATCTCAAAGCAATCCTAAATCAACAAAATTAAACATCTAATACTCTTTCAAAGATATGCAATTTAGAATCCAATTGTTGGAACTATTCATCAAAATACTAATTGAATAAATAAAACATATTTCAACCTATATACACAAAAAAGATTAAAACTAACAATTAATCCAAGAAGATTATGTACTAATCAAGGTTAAAATACTTTCAATCCCAAATCAAGAATAGAACAATAGAATTGAATCAATCTATGCTTTAATCCCAAGAAAAATAAAGATTGAATCAATCAATAATATAATCCATTCTAATTCATCAAACTCTAAATACTAATCCAAATCAAATTCCACACTTAAATTCAATTATCACAAAGAGATTGTGTACCTCTAAGATGTTTATTTTTATTTACCGCATTTGAGGCATTCCGTGAAGCTTCTTCCCATTTGTATTGGATATTCAAGTATCCGATCCCCTTTCAAGCTTCTTGGGAGAATCTCCAACCTACAACACAATCAATTTGCAATTTTTGGTACCCAAACCTTTTTTGGTCCTTTAGTTATAGGTTTGGTTCCTTTAGGAACCCACACAAGTTTAGAATTCAAATTCGATTTAGCTTTTAAACTAGACTTAAATTTAGAATTTACATCTAAGGAATAAGCAAATTTTGAATTAACATTTGCATTCAATTTTGAAGGACAAACAAATTTAGATTCAAAATTTGATTCCAATTTAGTATTCAATTTCAATGGACAACAAAATGATTTGTGTCCTACACAATTGCAAGAATTACAAATAGATGAGCTAACAAATAGATTCGTGTAATTCTTTTTCCTTGCAAAGGGTTCATATCCAATTCCGGCTTTATCAAAAGTGACCCTTTGCGAATTTAAGAGCATATTTAAATTTTTGCTCCCATTTGTGAATTTAAGCATAATAGAGTTAAATCCTTATTCTTTGCTTTCAATTCACATATATCAACCTCAAGCAATTCAATGTTAGCCTTAGCATCAAAAATAGATTTAGATTTAGTATTCAAAAGGCTAATATCATTTTCATGCGATTTGATACAACCATTCAATGTATCATTCATAATTCTCAAATTACATATCTCATGTTTATGACATTCATTAATAGAAATCAAATCACAATTTTTGCAATTTAATGAGTCAATTTCATTTTTATGTGATTTGATAGTACCAATCAATTTATCATTCAATAATTTCAAATTACGACTATCATGCTCAAGAGATTTAAAGGAAGCATTAGATTTATCAATGATGCTTTGCAATTCAACAATTTGATCCTCATAAGATTTATCTACGTTCGCATGCTTTTTGATCAAATTGCAATGGTCATTTTTCAATATTTTATATTTATCTTTAAGCTCATTCAAACTATCTAGCAATTCACTTACTAAATCACTACCATCATCATTATTAAAATCAGAATCGCTATAGTAGTTTGTTACCTCAATTTTATCTTCATTGGCCATGAAGTATGTATTGGCCACTTTCTCCTCTTTTTCGGAGGATGAGCTTTCTCTATTTTCAATATTTTGATTTGTGCCTGCATGTGTTAGCTCAAGAGATTTCCAAATATCATATGCACTAACACAAGATTTAACTTTATCAAATTCATTTTGACTTAAGGCACTATACAAAATATTCATTGCTTTGGCATTTAAATTCCAATTTCGTTTATCTAAATTATTGAATTCACAAGTTGGTCTAGGAAGAGTTATTCCATTTTCAATGATTTTCCATAAAAAGAAATCAATAGATTGTATAAACACTTTTATTCTACACTTCCAAATCAAATAATCATAATCATCAAAGTGTGGAGGTGTAGATGTGCATTGTCCTAACTCACACATATTGAAATCCATAATATGCAAATATATATAAAATATTCAATAAATGCAACTTAACAAATATTGACAATGTGCACAAAATATCACACAAAAATTTAAATACCCGCTCTGATACCAATTGTAGGATCGATATACGCCTATAGAGGGGGGATAAATATAGCGTTTTAACTTTTTCATGCGATATTTTAATCTCTAATTACCCTAAGTGATTTAATGCATATTATTAAAATATCGATAACAAATATATGCAATAATATAAAGAGTAAGGGTTAGAGAAATACAAACAATATTTGTTTACGCGGTTTGGCAAACTAGCCTCCGTCCGCGCTCCAAGTTGCACTTGGAGATACACTAAGTAATGTGCTTGCGGGTGCCAATAAAACTATTTACAAATTGACTATTAGACGGGGCGTCACCCTTGACTAATTGTAAGGTCGTCAGCCTTAGACTCTTACGAGTCGTCACCCTAAATTTGACTATTGTGGGGCGTCACCCAAGTGTGATGAATTCTAAGGGAATCACCCATTACAATCAAGCACAATACTAAACTCGGAAACTTAAGCTTAAATCTAGCTAATCCGAATTCTCCCAAAATATAACTCACAAGTTTGGAATAGGGAGAATTGGATTTACAACACAATTAAAAGCTCACAGAGTAGTATTCGAGTATTGATTTTGCTAGGGCTTCGCCTCGAATATTCGATTCGTTCCTTGAGGAAAGCATAGAGTGATCCTCTATTTATAAACACTGCCACTGCAGCTTCCGGACGACCTCCGCGTCGGCACCTATCGTCCGCACGACTGTTGAAATTTTCCCGTTGAAAATATAGCCGTTGGATAGAAAAATATGCACTTGCGGACACCAATTCTATCATCCGCTTGGTCCGCATAAATCGTCCGCGTCTTCAATAAAATTGAACAGATTCAATGCGAACGCCAATATTCGCGTCCGCACCGACTGGGTCTATCGTTCGCGACTGCACAAATTTGAGGGGGACGCCAAACCATCGTCCTCTTCTTCTTTTCCGTCCGCACAGCTGAAGACTTACGGACGCCATTTCACGTCTGCCTCGTCCGCGACCACCATCCGCATATCCATCAAAATGGACAGAGGCAAACCGGACGACTAAACCTCGCGTCCGCCTCATCCGCTGCGTCCGCAACTGCACAGCCCACTTCATAATTTCACAAAATGTTTCCTCTAAGTCATACGAACCTTCCATTCTCCTGCATAGACTTAGAGAAACACATTAAACATTCCCAATACCCTTAATCAAGGGTATTCTCAATTTAATCGATAAATATGATATAAAAGAATTTAATGTATAAACAACTTTTACACTTTATTAAATTTCACATCATCTAGATCACATAGTCTAAACAATCTCCCTTATTGATGATGTCCATAACATATAAAGTTGTTTATATCCAAATCCAAACCTAAGCATGTGCCACAAATATTGCATATTTGATTTACTCAATTAAGTCATGCAATTTATCCACCAATTAATCCAAGCCACATGCTACTAAAATACAACTTATTGATTTACTAAATTAACACACAATTTAGTCATCATCAAAATAAAACTTAGCCTAACAAAAAGGCTAACACTCTTCAACAGCTTTATTAACAAATCCTTCCATCATGCTCTTTAATCTTTATCATTACCTACATCACAAAGTTCATCTATGAGTCTAACGCTTAACAAAAGATGTATAACATAAAGCGTGTAACATACAAAATACAACATATGATATCACAATGAGATGTAGCACATAAAAACAGTTTTCCATTCAGTCATTAGTCTTTTTTTTTTTTTTTCACTTTACAATAAAATGTCGTGCTCCTTAAATTGAACGACAACGTTTCACACATTTGTACTCTTCATCGTGAACACGAACACCTCCGCGAAAACACATCCCACACCAAAACAACGCCATTCAATTTAAATCCTCTCTTTGGGTAAATCATCCAACGGCTGTTGTAACGCCATGATAAATTAAAACAATTTTTCCTTATTTTAAAAATCCGTCAAATAAAATTTTTGGTTTAATTTTTTCAACAATTCGAAAATCATTTAGAAGGTACACATCAGAGTAAACTATATGGAATAAGAAATGACATTTCAAAACAAAATTTCCAAATGTCTTTAAAATAACAGTCCCTACTTACAGTATTCCAAATAGAACTAATACCAAAACATTCAAAATGTCCATACTACCAAAATACCATAATATCCCAACCCATGTAGGCCTCACCCGACAAGTCAAATCGGTTGATAACATGAGGGGTTATTCTGGAACGCCACATCCTCAACTGGTACGTCATCATCATTAAAAGTGTCACCTACATTACGGGGAAAACAATGAGCCTAAAGCCCAACAAGAATCAGAATTTAAATGCGATACAGATAATGTGTGGTCACACAATGCATTACAGAAGAGAACTGTATCTCTTCTAGAAGTCAAGGCGGAATACTCCCTTGGGTCATGTGGCCTAACTAGTCACTCCGATGAGGAGATATATCCATCGGGGGTGTTCCACAAGTCGGTATTCTCACTTTTGTTGAAGACATTGGGGGTTTCAGAATGGGGGAATTGTAAACCCTAGATTCCACGTAGCTAATTCCTATCTCACCGCTTCCTATGTGGGACTAACCTACCGTATGGAAAATCACCAATTCACCCGAATCCCACACGCCTATTTACGTATATTAGGTATGACACACAATATGTAAACAATTTCATAAATCCTCGGATGATGCATGAATGTCAAAATACACATTGAAAAGAATACCATAACAATTGTAATTGAAAGACAAGTACATTAACTATACATAGAGAAGAAATACTATCATGATGCTCTGTACAAATTAATTAAATTATTAATTTGTGCATAACAGGATTTTTTAGCGTATCTTCCTAACAATTTTTATGACAACGCCTAATATACATAGCTTACATACCAAATTGATTAAACATGATTACTTGGTCTACTGTTAAACATTGAAAACTACACTAAACAAGCCAATATTTGATTCTTTTTAACAATGGCAAGATATGAAGTATCCATACAAACAGACATAAATTTCCAATAGAGATATTATACTCTACAATCATTCCACAATTGCTTCTCTGAACAGATATTGAAAACCAATAGATTGATGAGTAACTTCCATATCAGTGACATAACGTTTCAACAGTCCAACAATCCATAACACCCTCTTTTCCAGATAATGGAAACCAAAATTTTGACAGAGAGTTAGAGAATAAAACAGACAGAATCCTTCTCACTATTTCATGATGCACAGAGCAATAATTCAAACATACTAAAAATCAATTACTTCAATCAAACCCCACAATGTAGGGCCTCCTCGGGCCACCTACACATTCCAATCCTTATCTCAATATCCAATTCAGTATCCAGTAGCAAAACCGCAGTCAATCGTAACTAAAATAACAGCCACAGAGAGTTTTCTATTCCAAATCAAAATAGTATGAATGGTTAATTCACTCCCAATCATCAAACTTGACTTAAACAGGAGATGCATAATCCAATAAAAATTCTCAAATCAATTCTTACCTTTCCTTCACTTCATGGATGGACAGACCTCACAGCAACTCCACAAGTTCGTACAAATTGTCCAGCACTCTTCACACTCATAACACTCTTCACTTACTCAAAATTCCTTCACACTCACTCTCCAATTTCATTCCTCACAAAGCACACTCCAGTTGCCAAAGTAAATGAAAGAACACAAGAGACACACCACTTATAGACGGAAGAGAGAAAGAGAGGAGAGAACCCACCCGAAAATTACAACTCTGAACTAATGAGGCAATCACTCATATTAATGGAGAGTGGTCCATTAAGAGGGGACCACGTGGAAAGCTTCCACACTGATGGGAGAGGTCTGGTTATCACCACAGAGGTCAGGGGAGAGAGAATTGTTGAGTAGTTTACGAAATCGGAAGAGAGAGACGAGATATAAATGAATTTTTCTCAAGATTTTTTGACTTTTCGGACGAGGTAAGTCGTCCAAAATAGATTTCGAATGAGAAAAACGCGTCCGAAATGTCCCAAAAATTTGTACAAATTCATTTCCTCCTCGTCCGCGCCGTCCGTACCGTCCGGACTTTGTCCAAAACTCACCAAAACCATACAGATTCATTTCTTCCTCGTCCGCGCCGTCTAGACTTCGTCCTAAAACTCATCCAAAATTGCACAAATTCGTTTCTTCCTCGTCCATGCCATCCGGACTTCATCTGAAAACCCACCAGTACACATTTTTTTTTCCTTAACTTTCACACTTAGATTAATTTTCAACATTAACCCTATATTTTTCAAGCATAATTTAACGCGTATCATTCGATATGTATATATATATTAATTATCCAAATTTAATACATCAACAAAACGGGAAAAAATAATTTTGGGGTATTACAGCTGTGCTCCACCCGATTTTCCTTGTTAAATCCAACGGTTGAAAACACTCTTGAAAAAAATCTTTGGCTTCAGCGTAATCATCTTTCTCCAGATCGAACGCTCAATGTTCCTTCTCCAATTCCAATCTAATGGCTCAACATCCAACTGCGTGAAATACTTCTGCGGGAAATCTTTATTCAGTCCTGATCAATCACAACCGTCCATATCACTCATCCGACGGCTCCCATTGTATCCGATCACTCCCACCTTTATTTTCCTAATTCTCTAGCATAAATATTAACCCAACACTTAAACTTTCTTCCTTAACCGTTGATTACCATTATTTCTTTAATAATCATAATATATTTAGTTTTCCTAATTTCTTAATAATTATTTACTTAATTTTCTCTAATTCTTTATAATTTCTATTTTATTTTATAATGTATAAAATAAAATTCTCCCTTTAAATCTTTCTTAATTTCCATAATTCTAATGATTCTACCATTTTAATTTTTTTTCATTAAAATTCCCCAACAAACATATTAAATTATAAATTGCCTTATGGAAAATCCGTGTGCGACACAATAACTGAATAATTTTTGCTAGCAACTTAAGCACTGAACAATGAAAAATGGACAGAGCAAACATCGCGGTTATATTTTCCGTTAAAAAACATTGTCGTTCTACTGTGGAACATTGTTTTTCCTCGGCGGAACGTTGTCTTTCCACTACACAAATTTAAAATATTACTTTCCACCGCGAAATGATTACTTTCTGCTAGAGAAAAGTGAGAATCAGTGATGAGCACAGGATGATGACGATGAACTAGGAAGAGAAGATGGTGATGAATACTGGACGACGACGACGGACCAGGAAGAGTCATGCCAACGTTCGACAACGTTTTCGAAAAATCGAAAACATGAGAATTCTTTCAACAAGTAATGGTGATATTTGCTTCATCCATTTCTTATATTTTAGTGTTTAAGTTGCTAGCGAAATTTGGTTAGTAGTTGACTTGTCATTCATTTCATCGGTTGTTTTGTTAATTTCCCTTTTTAAAAAGTGGTAATAATGTCACGACCCGGAAGGGGGCCGAACAGAAACGCCAGGCCAAATGACCCGGTCTTCGTAAAAGACCTGGTCGCCCAGCCCAAGGCTAGTTAAATTGTTGCGGATGAGTTGTATAAATACCCAACCATGACCCATTTGTGATGAATCACGGTCCATATAGTGATTGCGAGAATAATAAATAATGCGAAAACAATAAACCTTAAAGTCCAAATAAATACTGTGCATCTAATCTGAAAAATCCAAAAAACCAAGTTAAGTGTTTTTACAGTTATCCAAATTAAAAGCTATAGTTATCCGTTGTTAAGCTAACCGACAAATAATAGTTCAACTAGTAAAAGGGAATAAAATATAATAGCAGTAGAGCTTTCAACCAAAACTCTAACCTGGAAAAAATAAGTCGATTGGGGTGAGTGACTAGCTCAGTATGGAATTTATACTATATACTATGCATATGTAAAACTTGTTTTACCTTTTCTTGAAAACTATGAATTTCGAGTAACTATACATGTTTTAATAAAACATTTAAATCCTTTTTTGTCCCAAGGAAATCAGGCTCGAAGGCCTCCGATGAGATATTAAGAAAACATGGTTGTATACATAGACAACTATATTTTAAAATACTCTCGTCGTGTTTTATACCGAAAATCGTAGTCCGTAAAAAAGGAGGGTCACTTATGGATTCCTCCGAACAAATACACAGAAAGGCGGCCTTTAGCGCAAGCAACACCTCATGAGTCAAGAGGAAGAAAAATGACAGCGGTCCGTTGACCCAACCCGTCTTCCGGGGAGTCATGAGCAAATTCCGTCAACGACTCGCTCGTGGTATATATATACACAAATGACGGCGGTCCATAGACTCGACCCGTCTTCCGGGGTGTCATGAGAAAATTCCGTCAACGACACACCCGTGATATACCCTGATTAGGTTTTTCACACAGCGCGCAAACAAACCATCTCCACGCAGCAGGAGATGTACCGGGGATAGCCTCCTGATACTTTGACGCCCGGACGGTTCAAAGTGCCAAGAGGATCTATCAATCCCGTAATAGTATCCAGTATATCACACAATGAAATCAGATGCACGAAAGTAAACGTGTAAAACTTTCGTACATACATAATATAAAAAAAAAAAAGCTGACGTGCTGTCGAACAGTCCCCATCAGGTTTTTCATGTGTGGTATTCCACAAAATAGGGTTTTATTTTGAAAACTATGCAATGTGATGCAAGCAACTAAGTATAAAGCCCCTACCTTGGTGGCGGTCCTTCCTCGTACGCGAAGGAGCAACTATCTCGGGTGTCAGCTCGATGTCCTTAAACTCGTCCAAGCCTACAACATGTCAATTATAAAGAGAACAAATCTCAAAATACGTCTCAAGAAGAAATGAGATGGTCCCATCTCGAGACTAAACTCAACATCTATACTTAATTACCAAAACAAGATTTTGACTCATCTACTATTACACAACACAATCCCCTCAAATCTTCTTCCTTTTAATTTATCCAGTCCTCACCCTATGCATCAACCAATTTATCAAGCCTTCAACCTATAACAACTTAATCAAATAATTTCTTCAAGTCAACCAAAGACTCAAAAGTGTCCCAAAAATAATAACCAATAGAAAAGTTCCAACTCCACTATTATTTAATCCTCAACTTATTAGTTAATCCTCAACCACTACTCCATAACCATCATCATATAAAAATAATCTTATGGCCCTTTCATCAAATTCATGCATCAACTCACAGTTTCCTAAACTCGAAACAGTCACAGCAATTTAGACCTCAATTCATAAAATCACACTGCCATACATTTTATCAAACAGTACCACTAGTCCTTGGGTTATCCAACAAAACATGACTACATTCGTAAACCCATTGACACTCTAGTCATCACCCCTTCCTCTAGAATCAACCGGTTCAATCAACCTCCATTATTTTCTTAACAGTTTGCAGCTAACATTCACAACTAAACAGGAAATATTGAAATAGATATCAATTCAGCAAAACGCCCAATCCAAAATAAACAGAATCTGAGCAAAACGAGATTAACCAAAAATCACAGCAAGCATTGGACATTTTCTTACCAAAATCAAAGAATGGGGAACCCGAATGCTCCTTCCCTTCGCTGCTCTGTCCCCTACGTCCAAAACTGTCCGAATCCAGGATGTAAACTCAATGAAATCCAAGATTGAAACTGAAACTTGAGCTAAACCGACATTCACTCACCAGAGTCTCAAAATTGGAGAAGAAATCCTCAGGTGAAGCCCCACGGTCGGAGCCGTATGCTCACCCACCGTCGCTAGTTCCCGCTCGGACAGAGTACACAACCGCCGTGCTTGAAAATGTTGGACTACCCGCACCTGTCTTCGGTCGGAATCGCCTACCCAGGGTCGATCGTCCCTTTTCTCCCGCGAATCGTCCAGCGCCGTCTCTCCCCTTTGCGAAGGAAGCAGGGACAAAATGAAGAAATAGACCTATTTCCCCCTTTTTGAAATTTTTAATTCGTGGGTCTGCTTCTCCACTTCCCTCTCTTTATTTTTTTCACAAATTGCAGTGGGCACCCTTCACTTTTCATCCTTCCTTTTTAACTTATATCCTTCTCCTTCTTATTTTATTTAATTCTTTAATCATTTTATTTTTTCTTATTTCCAACTCATTCTTTAATATACAAATGTATATGCAATTTAAATATACATAGCACGTTAACTACTCAGCCTCCAACTTTCGTCTTATTCCACACATCTTCCAACGATGTTTTCCGATCTAAAAAAATTCATAGATTCCATTTCTTAAATAAACTTTCTGTTCAAAAATTTCTAATTTCACCAATTTGACCCATTAACCAAAATTTCACACGTGATCACTGCATAACAATTTCGAGTCAACTCTTCAATATTATTACCGATTTTGACGCGAAAATTATACACGTGAAATTTACTCTGTTGAAAATTTATAGATTTCACAAATAATATAGTTAAATATGAATGTAAGATGATACAATTACTTGTTTTAAAGGGAATCTAAGGTTTAAAATTTCTTTAATTTTGGTTTGTGTAATTTTTTATTTTCAATTTACTTGTTTGGAATCTATATCATTCTGCCCCATTTGTTCCATGTTAATGTGTGCTTTCATCAATGTTGGTGTCTAGTTTAGGGAATGATATTTGTCATTACAAGATAAATAAGAAAATGATAAAATAATAATAATTAGGAAACCATTCAACAATGCCACTTTAAAACGTAAAATTTAATTTATACCTTAATTTTTAGAGTTATTTACATATGAAACCTTTAACTTTGTTTTTTTATGATAAAATGAACATAGTTGTTAACAATTTGGATATTGCTATCAACTTATCTATTAAATTTAGCAAATTTATACCACCTTTTCTATTTAATGAGTTATTTTAAACTAATTTCTAACAATTGCAACATTTTTTAACCTGATTTCTAACTCCTGTAACATTGAGTGAGTTCAAAATCACAGGAGAGGAGATCGGCAGAGTTTGAAATTGTATCATCTAAAAAGAATTCGAGACACACTGGAGAGCAACCCAGCCCCTGAACAAACTGAGTCAGCCAAACCATAACTTTAGTTGTCCAATGTAGCAATGGAAGACTAAAAGAAAAACTAAGTTATGGCCCAAAATAACTAGGCTAAATCATAGATCAGAGTCTAATGGAATGAAAACCAAGAACCATAATAGCTGTACAAATACAAAGTTCAATTTTGCAAGAAACTCTCCAAAGAGAATAAATACTAAAGTGAAAATCTGGCCGAGCTCACTCTCGTGTAGGCAACTGATGATCATCTAAACTAAAACTTGAAGAAAATGTCATAGGGGTGAATCGACTAAATTTAATAGGGGTAAATTTTTACATTTCATGTTATGATTAAATTAAAATGGGGATCATGCCATACATAAAACATCTGAGATAAAATGATTTTATAAAATAGGCAGTAGGGCAAATGATAAAACATTCTACTATAATATGACATATACAAAAAATAGGTCTCCCTATACATAATGAAAAGTTCAGTGAAAATGGAGTCACTCACAAACTTCGGACACACCATGTCATTGGCATAAATAAGAATGATGATCGTAAAGTCATGAAAGTAAGACTCTAATCATGTTTAAGGTTTTGCGCCTAGGACATGTCGTAGTTGTCTCATTACTCTAGTTAACACAAATAAGCATGTCCCCCAACGGTTGAATGTATGTACATAAAACATGACCCCTTCACAGGTCGATTTAACTTGGTTCACTCGACCGAGATGATCAATGAAATAATATGCATGCTCAAATACAAAATCTCTCGTGAGAAATACGTAATGGTACCAAAAATCGACAGCTATAAAATGGAAATTTCATTTTATATGAGAATGCGTTTCAAAATAAGGTTTAATAAAAATGATGTGAAGTTGGAAAAAATATTAAACCTCTACCTTATAATGGGCCTACCCACAACCAGAGCCTAAGCCAATTTGGGAAGTCCAATAATATGTGTCAAGCCCGAATCTAAGTCTTACAATCTATGAATAACGATATTACAAAATTAGTGTGGAAAATCCTCATTTTTATTCCAAAATTTGGCTAAATAAAATGACTCAAGAACAATTAAGTCGTATGGCTAAAACAGTGTTAAAATGGGCTCTGAAACAACCCAAGAACGATTGGGTTTAAAGTCCAAAACAGGTGAAAAATAAGCTTTGGGTCCCAACCCAAACATCCTAAGCCATGACTCAAATAGAGTCTGGACCGTGACCTAACATCATATTCTCTAACACCAGTTGCACTGCATCGCCATAATTCTATGATTTTATTGACAATTGTGAGACCCGAATGATCTACAACTTAAAGGGTCAAAGTTAAACCAAATTTTTATCCATATAATGACAACTTAAAATACAAAAATTAGGTATTTAAACCTAAAATAAAATCCTGAATTCTTCATCAAAACTCCAATTTTTTAGATATGGATGATAGGAATGAGGTTTCTACCTCTTCAAGATATCCATTTTCCCATGCTTTCAAGTCTCAAAATGAAACGATACAACGAATTTTCTAGAATGAAAAACCTATATCCAAACTAAAAATAAGATTTTGATCTTTGCTCAATATTATTACTTCAACCAAGGAGATGTCAACTACTAGAAATTTTCTACGTTTCCGATCATGTTAGCACAAAGGTTTCTCTCCTTCTTTGTAACATCTGAAAATTTTCAATTTTCAATGTGACAATTTTACGTTATGTTTATTGTTAAAATCATGATTTTATAGCTTTAATTATGATGATTGAATATTTGGAAAATATATGAGGGCTGATCTGCAGGTAAAAGTTATAATTTGAGTATGTTGTCTATTAGAAAGGACGTTCGTTGATGTTGAGGAACGTCCACAGATTTGAGAAACATCATTGTTTTTGTGTAGAAGGATGTTCATTTCAAAAGTATTGGTGACCGCGGAAAGGAACGTGTCCACGGTGAATAGTGAAAGTGGAGAGTGCATGCATCCACAAAAAGGATGCTTCCACTTGATGATGTGTCCATGGTGAACAGTGAAATTGTGGGAGTGTAGGTGTAACGACCCGGTTTTATTTACTTTGAAAATCGTGTAAATTTAAAACTTTTCATTTTATAAAAAAAAAAACATTAGAGTATTTTCCTTTTCTAAAACCCGATCTTAAAACTCTTTACTTTAAACATTCATCAATTTCAGCTTAAGTAATAAAATCATCTTTATGAAAACGGAGCGGAATTAAAATAAAACATTAAAGAATATTCAATAATTTATAAACTCTTTTACAAATAAATTTCTTTTAATTCTTTAGCCTGGCCAGCCAAAAGATCCACTCGTGCAAATCCTTCATCGACTGCCTCTTAGTCTGTTCACCTGTGCGTATACCTACATCGCAAGACTTAACTAATGAGCCTAATGCTCAGTAAGTTATATAAAATAAAATGTATGATGCACATGTCATGCAACTTTTAAATCTCTTTTCATTTTCTGTTTCTATTTCTCTTCTTTCTTTCCTTTATTTTCTTTTACCGTTTTCTTGATCTTAACTTTCTTTATATTGACTTTATTTCACTGTTCCTTTCTTTACTTGATTGTTACTTTACTTTATCTTGAAAGGCGTTGGAGATGTATAAACTTGACGAGGCGAACCTCACATCCCTAGACGACCTCGTATATCTTTATCTTTATCTTGAAAGGCGTTGGAAATGTCTAAACTTGACGAGGAGGAGTAGCCAACTCAACCTCACATTTCCAGATGATCTCGTTGTATGTTTATAGTTGTCTTAATCTTGAAAGGCGTTGGAAATGTCTAAACTTGACGAGGAGGAGTAGTCAACTCAACCTCACATTTCTAGACGACCCCATTTATATTTATTGTGTGTCTTAATCTTGAAAGGTGTTGGAGATGTCTAAACTTGACGACGAGGAGCGACTAACTCAACCTCACATCCCCAGACGACCCCATTTATGTTTATCTTTATCTTGAAAGTGTTAGAGATGTCTAAACTTGACGAGGAGGGGCGGCTAACCCAACCTCACATCTCGTCACACCCATTTACGTTTATTTCATTAAGTTTCACAACTGTCTGGTTTCTTCTTTGTTTCTTTCTTGTGATTTTGTAATCGTTTTGTTTCTTCTTTGTTTCTTTCTTGTGATTTTGTAATCATTTTATTTCTTCTTTGTTTCCTTTTTAAAAGTATGCGTAGAAACCATTTTCGTATCTTTTGAAAACTGTGATGCATGATGCTCGTGAATGCATACATTCTCTACTAGAGGAATTTAATAACGCAACCAACATATAATTCAAAGAACATGCTTATAAAAACTGTAAACAATGAAACGTGCTATTTAAAACTGTAAACATCGAAACATGTTATTTAAAACTGTAAACACCAAAACATGCTATTTAAAACTGTAAATACCGAAACATACATCTCCTATTCTTGCGATGTAGGGCCCTAAGGACCAAAGCACATGCGTATCACTTACCTGGCCTCCCTAGCGCGGTTTAGAAATTAACGTTGTCATTCCTCCCTTTTATACCCAACGGCTTCATATCCTCTAGAAGGAAAACTTTGCAGAGAAAGACCACGGTTCCTCAACATCTCACCTTTGTTTCCATGCTTCAAGAGAATTCCCACTCACTACTGTATTCCATCAAGTTTCCAGCTCCAGTATTTTCGTCTCACGGCCCTTAGCTCCAAACATCACCACTTCTCCCCCATCACTTTGTAATTTTGCAGAGTACCTACCAGCAACACTTCACTGCCACTGCTAAATACCTATATAGGAAGAGAAGTTTGGAAAATTTCCCAATTCAAGGAGGGAGGTCCAACCAGCAAGAGACGCGTGGAAGACTTATCCTACAGTTAGAGCAATTGGTACAAACCGGTCTAGAGTGGACCAAAGACCCGGACCGATGCCCTGCATCCAACCTTCACCGATCACCCTCGCCAAATCGCCAAAAATGCCACTGCCAATTCGTCCTGTCGAACAACAATTGCCAAGGGGAGAAGGAAATCATCCAAACTTTCCTCCACCGGTGATTCGCAGCTCCAATTCTGACATTGAAGGCCGATGCATCTGAGCCCTAGCTCCGCGTTCGCATTCGTCCCGTCGCCCGCAGCCTCACCATCGCCATTCATTCTAGATCGCTCCTTTTCTCTTCTGATCCCTCTCTCTCTTGTTGTTTCTCGGTTCACCTTCTCCCCCTTCCCTTCTCTAATTTCCTTCTTCATTTTGTTTTTAATTCGAGCCAAAAGCTAGCCCTAAACAGGTTCACAAGCTGAACCGGTTAAGCTTCCCTCAATCCTTCCTTTTTAAATTGTCTTCCATTTAATTTATCTATTATTTCACTTTCTCTTCCTTTTTAAATAATTAAAATTTTCATTTAATTATTTTTATTCCAATTCCAATTTTCTTTTATCCGAATATTACTTTATGATAATTACCAGTCCAATTTAAATTATTCGATTCGATTTCTCAAATTAATTCCTCGTTAAATAAACCCTTGATTATTATCCAAATATTTCTCTTAATCAATTTTCTTATCAAATAATCCTAATTATCCTTAATTAATTCTGTTTACGAAAATTGGGGTATTACAACCCTCCCACCTTATATAAAGTTCGTCCTCGAAATTTGCTCAATGTAATTACTTTTCTGATCTAACTATCCTAACATATAAGTATCCAAACTTTTTCTTATCTCATACTTATCTACAAACTTCCACAAGGTTTCACCATTTCTGCTTTCGCAACTTTCCATGCCAATAATAACTAACGAAAGGTGAGAACAATCACTGTGTCTTTTCACATTTAGATCTAACAGATGTATACACTGCTAACCCCACGTTATTATTATTATTATTTTTTTTTTTAACATACCACCGTAAACCACCAAGTCTTAGTGCGTTCCAACCATTATTGTCGTGAAGGATAAGGTCTCAACTCACTTCACCCATCATTCATTCTTTTCTTTTTTTGCTTTTTTTTTTTTTTTTTTGAAATGAAGTGTCACATTAATTTCATCAAATAAGAAGTTTACAGGAACAACACTTATATTATATCATTAACATTTTACAAGCCAAAATACTGATCTAGCTTACAACACGAAAAAATAAAATAGATTCACTACAACCTTCGCCTTCCACACGTCACAACCTCATAGATTCACTTTTCAATTGCATCTTTCACGATCGACGTTACCTTTGTGAAACCCTCGCTGGTTCTTTTTCTAGTCTTGGACAATCTCTGACTAAATATCCTTGCTTGCCGCACTTGAAACATTGCCCGGTACCGACTCTACACTCACCATAATGGTTTCTCTGACATTTAGGACACGACCCAATTCGAGGAGTTCTAACCAAAACAGCACTTGACATATTTCTTGCATTTAGAGGAGCAGTGACTGTCTCTGTCACCGGTTGCTTATCGCTCCACTGTCGTGCTTCGTTGTCCAATGGTCGTTTAATTCCTTGATTCATAAGCAAACCAGCCGGAGGTTGCTGGTTCTGGTCGTTCTCCCAAAACCTCTCATTTGTCTCTTGTTGTCTTGCCACAATTAACTCTACGTCCTCGGCATCGAGTTCTCTAGCCACAATCTGCGCGTATGGGATATACCCCGTATACCAGCAAGTCTAACTCCTCTTAAAATCTCCACTTTTAGTCCTTGGACGAAATGTTGAACCTTATACCTATTATTAGCTACCAGATGCGGAGCAAATCTCAACAATGATTCAAATCTTGGTATGTATTCAGATACGGTCGCTGTTTGGCGTAGTTCCATAAACTCTATAAATTTCTGATTCAGGACTGTAAAGCTGAAGTATTTCTCATTGAACAATTCCTTGAAATTCTCCCATGTGAGAGTCTGGACATTCATCGTAGTTTTTACAGAGTCCCACAGGAATTGTGCATCGTGGGTCAGAAAGTAAGTAGCACACTTCACCTTTTCGGTTTCTCGTATCTCGGTATATGCAAACATCTTCTCAAGAGAGCGTATCCATTCTTCCACTCCCGTGATATCAGAAATGTTGCTTTCAAAGTTAGAAGGTTTAAGTCGCAGGAACTTTTCCCAGTCAGCTTCCACAGAACCCATAACAACTCGGTTATTCCCATTCCCGTTACCATTCTCTCTTTCCATAAACCATTCCATCACATCAGCAATGCGATTAAGGGCCTCATCTCTCATATTCCATGCACAGACATCCTCTCGCTTTGCCTGAATGCTTTCATTTCCCCGACGACCACGGTTGCCAAGTGCCCGTCCCCTTCTCCCTCGTCCTCTTGCCATAATATCCTCTGATCGTATGAGAAAACACTAAGAAAACAAAATGAATAATTCTACTAACATACTTACAGTTGATGGAGACTTTCCACGTTGAAGTTTGTGCTGGTAGGCGGTATACAGAATTAATGTTAAAACCCGGGATGCTCTGATACCAACTGTAACGACCCGATTTTATTTACTTTGAAAATCATGTAAATTTAAAACTTTTCTTTTTATAAAAAAAAAAACATCAGAGTATTTTCCTTTTATAAAACCCGATCATTAAAACTCTTTACTTAAAACATTTATCAATTTCAGCTTAAGAAATAAAATCATCATTATGAAAACGTAGCGGAATTAAAATAAAACATTAAAGAATATTAAATAATTTACAAACTCTTTTACAAATAAATTCCTTTTAATTCTTTAGCCCAACCAGCCACAAGATCCACTCATGCAAATCCTTCATCGACTGCCTCTTAGTCTGCTCACCTGTGCGTGTACCTACATCGCAAGACTTAACTAATGAGCCTAATGCTCAATAAGTGATATAAAATAAAATGTATGATGCACATGTCATGCAACTTTTAAATCTCTTTTCGTTTTCTGTTTCTGTTTCTCTTATTTTTTTCCTTTCTTTTGTTTTACCGTTTTCTTGATCTTAACTTTCTTTATCTTGACTTTATTTTACTGTTCCTTTCTTTGCTTGATTGTTACTTAACTTTATATTGAAAGGCGTTGGAGATGTCTAAACTTGACGAGGCGAACCTCACATCCCCAGACGACCCCGTTTATCTTTATCTTTATCTTTACTTTATCTTGAAAGACGTTGGAAATGTCTAAACTTGACAAGGGGGAGCAGCCAACTCAACCTCACATTTCCAGACGACCCCGTTGTATGTTTATAGTTGTCTTAATCTTGAAAGGCGTTGGAAATGTCTAAACTTGACGAGGAGGAGTAGTCAACTCATCCTCACATATCCAGACGACCCCATTTATATTTGTTGTGTGTCTTAATCTTGAAAGGCTTTGGAGATATCTAAACTTGATGAGGAGGAGCGACTAACTCAACCTCACATCCATAGACGACCCCGTTTATGTTTATCTTTATCTTGAAAGTGTTAGAGATGTCTAAACTTGACGAGGAGGGGCGGCTAACCCAACCTCACATCTCGTCACACCCATTTACGTTTATTTCTTTAAGTTTCACAACCGTCTAGTTTCTTCTTTGTTTCCTTCTTGTCATTTTGTAATCATTTTGTTTCTTCTTTGTTTCCTTCTTGTCATTTTGTTTCTTCTTTGTTTCCTTTTTAAAAGTATGTGTGGAAACCATTTTCGTATCTTTTGAAAACTATGATGCATGATGCTCGTGAATGCATACATTCTCTACTAAAGGAATTTAATAGCGCAACAACATACAATTCATAGAACATGCTTATAAAAACTGTAAACAATGAAACGTGCTATTTAAAACTGTAAACATCGAAACATGTTATTTAAAACTGTAAACACCGAAACATACTATTTAAAACTGTAAACACCGAAACATACATCTCCTATTTTTACGATGTAGGGCCCTAAGGACCAAAGCACATGTGTATCACTTACCTGGCCTCCCTAGCATGGTTCAGAAATTAACGTTGTCATTCTCTCTTTTATACCCAACGGCTTCATATCCTCTAGAACAAGAAAACTTTACAGAGAAAGAGCAAGGTTCCTCAACTTCTCACCTCTGTTTCCATGCTTCAAGAGAATTCCCACTCATTGCTGCATTCCATTACGTTTCCAACTCCAGCATTATAATGCAACATACTAGAAAGGATGGCATGACGTATTTGCCACCATGCGTGGAAACGTGTCTGCTACGTTACCTCAACATTTTGACCTCAAATGCCTAGATTCGACACGTGTCGCACCCTCACAAATCCAGATAATTATGAAATGTGTCATGACATTATATTACAGATCATAGATGACATGGAGCTGTCACGTGTTAATGAACAGTTATTGCAGTTTTATATTTTGTAATAAATAGAAGTAAATGTACTGTGTTGAACTCAAGTAATACAATTTTACTTCAGATTTTTTCCAGATCTTTAGTCTTAACATGGTATCAGAGCATTTTTGCTTCATCTTCCGCAAAATCTTTCTCCGATGACTTGGAACAAGCCTTCGTTCAAATCTGTAGTTGCAGGTCCTTCTTCAGTCAAAGTTCCTCTCACGGTTGTGCCTGCAGTGCCTTCTTCGTCGTCGAGTTCATCGTCTGAAAATCTGCTTACTACTATTGATCCTTCATCTAGGGCAATCATGGGTGATTCTAGCAGTCCTTATTTTTTACATAACTCAGATCATCCAAGTTTAATTCTTGTCACACATCCTCTTCATGGTCCAAATTTCCTCACCTGGAGACGAGCTATGATTATGGCCCTCGTTGCGAAAAACAAATTCGCTTTTGTAGATGGTTCGATTACACAGCCATTACCTTCAGATGTTAGATTTAACAATTGGAAGCGATGTAATAGCATGGTTATCTCATGGATTCTGAACTCAGTGAACAAAGATATTGCTGATAGTCTGATCTATTTTGAGTCTGCTTCAGCGGTTTGGGGCGATTTGTCTGACAGATTCAAACAGAGTAATGGACCATGAACTTACCAATTACGCAAGACATTGTCATCTTACTCTCAAGGACATGGACGTAAGTTCTTATTATACACAGATCAAAATTCTCTGGGATGAACTGCAAGATTTCAGACCTATTCCAAATTGTTCCTGTGAAGGTATGCAATTGTTAGTCTCTTATCATCAACAGGAATATGTGATGCAATTCCTCATGGGTTTAAATGACTCATTTTTGAATATTCGTGCCCAAATTCTAATGACGGATCCCTTGCCTAATATTGGAAAAGTTTTCTCCTTGGTTATTCAAGATGAAAGGCAAAGATTAGTGATTGAAACACGTTCTTCTTCTGAACAATCTAATCCTATGGATTTTCACTCTGTTTCCAGTGCTAATAGTCAATCTGGATATTCCTTTAAGCAGAAGAAAGATAGACCTTTTTGCACAAATTGTAAATTGCAGGGACATACAATTGAGAAGTGTTACAAGTTGCATGGATATCCCCCTGGTTATAAAACTAAATCAGGCCATAAAATTGCAGTGAATCAAACCAGTTCAGATAAAATAGGTGTTATACCTTCTGTCAATCACAATACTGTCAGTGGTTTTTCACCAGCTCAGTGCCAACAATTAATTGCTCTCTTGAGCTCCCAACTTCAGCAGCATTCTACTTCCATTAGTAATAACTCGGACTGTTTTACTTCCACACCTTCAGCTTCCAATTTCACTGGTAATTCTTTATCTCTGTATTCAAACTCTATCTTTTCAAATGCTGTTATTCATTCTTCAGATCAGTGGGTCATTGATACTGGAGCAACACACCACGTCTGTTCTAACTTCTCACATTTTTCTCATTCCCAACCTGTTGCACATAAGTATATCACTCTACCAAACAATTGTAGAGTTGAAATTAAACACATTGGCATTGTCATTGTCACTCCTACAATCTGTCTTTCAAACGTTTTGTATGTTCCAGATTTTCGCTTCAACTTATTGTCTGTAAGTGCCTTAACATCCTCTCTCATATGTTCCATTATTTTTCAATCCACCAAATGTTACATCCAGGACCTTATCTCGGACCAGAGGATTGGGACGGGTGAAAGGAAAGGCAATTTATATGTTCTACAACAAAATTCTTCTCCAGTCTCCTGTTCTACTTCTGTGCCATATGTTGTTGCTGATAGATTTGCATCTAATAAATCCAAACTTTTTCATTGTAATTCTTGTAGTTCTGATTTTTCTCTATGGCATTATAGACTTGGTCACCCATCTCATCATATTGTTCAGAACATTAAAGACAAATTGTTGATTTCCTTTTCTTCAAATGATTCTCATAAAACTTGTGTGATATGTCCTATGGCTAAACAAAGGAAACTTCCTTACATTTCACATAACACATTGTCAGATTCTTTATTTTCTCTTATTCATTGTGATGTATGGGGACCATTTGCAACTCCTACTCATGATGGCTTCAAGTTTTTCCTTACTATTGTAGATGATTGTTCACGGGCTACATGGGTCTATCTCATGAAGTCAAAGTCTGAGGTTCGTACAATTTTGCCTCAATTTTTTAAAATGGTTGAAACTCCGTTTCATGTCTCTATTCAAAGTATTCGTTCTGACAATGCTCCCGAATTTGTATTTGTTGATTTTTTCAAAGACAAAGGTGTTCTACATTTCAAGTCTTGTGTTGAGACACCTCAACAAAACTCGGTTGTAGAACGAAAGCATCATCATATTTTAAATGTTGCTCGAGCTCTCCTTTTCCAATCTCATCTTTCTATTTCTTATTGGGGAGAATGCATTCTTACAGCTGTGTATTTGATCAATAGACTTCCTTCTCCTATTCTTCTCAATATATCTCCTTTTGAGAAACTTCCCAACAAAATTCCCTCTTATAGTCATCTTCGTACTTTTGGTTGCCTTTGTTTTGTTTCTACTTTAACCAATGGTCGTGACAAATTTTCTCCCCGTGCTCGTGCTTCTGTTTTCCTCGGATATCCCACTGGATATAACGGTTTCAAGACTTTAGATATTGAGACAAATAATATTGTCATATCTAGAAATGTCACTTTTCATGAGTCTATTTTTCCTTTTGCTTCCAAACCTCTTTCTTCAGATAATCTCTTCTCCATCATTCCTACTTCTATAGAATCTATTTTTATTCCTGATTCTGTTACTCCTATTCCTGCATATATCCGTTATGAGTCTTCCTCTCTTTCACCTACATCTACACAATCTGATCTTCCTGCTGCTTCTTCTTCTCATAACAATTCTTCTTCTGTTGTGTCTTCAATTCCTCCTAGACCTTCCAGACATATTCAACCTCCTTCTTATTTGCAAGACTACCATTGTTATCTTTCGGCTGCTCCTTCTACTTCTGTTATTCCTACATCTTCATCTAAATATCCTATTTCTAATTTTCTATCTTACCATCGTCTTTCTCCATCTTTCAAAGCACTCAGTCTTGCTATTTCTTCTCATTCTGAACCTACAACTTATAAACAAGCCGAGTGATTTACTTAATGGAAGGATGTCGTGACTGCTGAATTGTTGGCTCTTGAGTGTAATTCCACTTGGTCTATTATTTCTCTTCCACCTAACAAGCCTGTAATTGGATGCAAATGGGTTTACAAGATTAAGTACAATGTTGATGGCACGATTGACCGCTACAAAGCTCGTCTAGTTGCAAAGGGGTTTACGCAAATGGAAGGTATAGATTACTTTGATACTTTTTCACCTATTGCTAAACTTGTTACTGTCAAATTGTTGTTAGCCTCAACATCAATTCATGGCTGGCCATTACATCAATTAGATGTTAACAACGCTTTTCTTCATGGGGATCTAAATGAAGAAGTTTTTATGGAGATACCTCCTAGTTATCAAGTGCCAAATTCTGTCTCTCAATCTCATAATTCTGGATCGTTAGTTTGCAAGCTACATAAATCGTTGTATGGCTTGAAGCAAGCTTCTCGGCAATGGTTTGCCAAATTCTCAACCGAATTGTCATCTCATGGTTTCAAACAATCTGAATCGGATTCTTCTTTGTTTATTCGATTCAAGTCTGACTCTTTTCTTGCTGTTCTTGTATATGTGGATGATATAATTTTGACAGGAAGTTCAACCGGACATGGCCTTGTTTAAGGATATTTTACATCATCGGTTCCAGTTAAAAGATATGGGGAATCTCCACTATTTTTTAGGTCTTGAGATTGCAAGGAATGCTAAAGGTATTTCTATTAATCAGCGGCATTATGCTCTTCAACTTTTAGCAGATTCTGGTTTTCTTGGCAGCAAACATGTTTCTACTCCTATGGATTCCAATTGCAAGTTATCTCTTGAAAGTGGCTCTCTTTTGGCTGATCCCACTGTTTTTCGACGCCTTATAGGTAAACTTTTGTATTTGACTATAACACGTCCTGATATTTGCTTTGCTGTCAACAAATTAAGCCAATTTTTGGCTCATCCACGGTCTTCTCATTTACAAGTGGCTCATCGCATCTTGCATTATATTAAAGGTTCTCCAGGACTTGGTTTATTTTATCCTGCTAGTTCTTCTATTCAGCTGAAAGTCTTTACTGATTCTGATTGGGGTACTTGTCCCGATTCTCGGCATTCTATTATGGGTTTCTGTGTTTTTCTTGGTAATTCTTTAATCTCTTGGAAGTCCAAGAAGCAACACACCGTTTCTAAGTCTTCGGTCGAGGTAGAATATAGAGCTATGGCTCAGGCTACGTGTGAAATCATTTGGTTAAAAGCTCTTCTTGTTGATTTTCGGGTGTCATCTTCTTCTCCTACACTTTTATTTTGTGATAGTCAATCTGCATTACATATTGCTGCTAATACTGGTTTTAATGAACGAACCAAGCACATCTAAATTGATTGTCATTTGGTTCGTCAACAAGTTCAACAGAATCTCATCAAAACAATGCATGTTTCATCTCAACATCAGCTTGTCGACATTCTTACTAAGCCTCTTCATCCTGGTCTCTTTCGTGAACTTCTTTGCAAGATGGAAATGCTTGATTTGCATTGTCCATCTTGAGGGGGGCTATTACAGATCATAGATGACATGGAGCTGTCACGTGCGTCACGTGTTAATGAACAGTTATTGCAGTTTTATATTTTGTAATAAATAGAAGTAAATGTACTGTGTTGAACTCAAGTAATACAATTTTACTTCAGATTTTTTCCAGATCTTTAGTCTTAACACATTATGTCCAATAATGCCTTGGTGTTAATCGCAAAACTTTTGTTTCTCGGTTTCTCATCATGCCTATGCGTGAAGACCTAAATGCCACAAAGTCATCTTCTTAGCATATCAATTTCACTCGGAAATTCCAATTTCCTTTTGATTTCAACCCCAATTAACTTATATTGTAAATAAGGTAATCCTTTAACACCTTCGTGCAATTTAATACAATTTTTTACTATGAATCTAGAGTTTTGAGACTGAAATTCTAAAACTCTAAATTAACTCTGATAGTCAACGATTTTCAAAAAATAGAGATGGAATTCCAATTAACGTTGTGTATTTCTGAAATGCTATTGATAAATCCTTCAAGTTTTGTCGATCTAATACTGGTACAATAGATTTTGATCCTAAATTAGAATTTTAACTTAAAAATCTAAAAAATAAATAAAATATCTAAACTGAGAGGAATTGGCTTTACCTTTACTCGTTAATTGGCACCATCACTGAGAATTTGATAATTCAAATGGTAATCCGATGTTGTTTCTCGCTTTGCATCCCATGACAGTTTCTGTCTAGACAAGTGTAATTGTTTTTATGAATAAGGAAGAATGGGTTTTTGGGTAGGTCCCTTGAACCACCAGCCAAAAAGAGGTCATCAGTTAGAATAATTAAGCCTTTTACTTACTAATATACTTTGTCGGATGGAGCTTTGGTGGTACGAGGGGTAAAGTTACCTCTTTTTTTTTTTTTTGAGTTTTTAGGTTTTTATGGGTTATTATTTTGAACCCTAATGATTGATGCTTTTTTTTAAATGTGGTAAGGGCATTAGCTAGGGGTGAAAAATAAGTAGGTCATTGTATTTTTTTTTTAAACCAAATAATCCCCTAAACTCAGAAGCATTAAAAATTATGCTCCTATCATCAGGGTTGCTATTCAATAAATCACATTTTTTGTCACATGATCTTTGTTGTTGAGTTGTTTTCAAAGAAAAACAACTCCCGATAAAATAGTTTTTGAGATTTCAAGGACCTCTACAATCGATCAGGACCAGAGAGGTAGTTGATCAAGGTAAGACGTGTGGTCAACCAATCAAAGTGTTTGGTGGACCGATAGCAAAGTTGAGCTGGTAATCCACCTAAATTAGCTATTCGATCTACCAGTCTGAACTTCGATCAACTAGATCACTAACCATGATAGATCCCAAATTCGATAGGTTAAATGCTAATTAGAATACGATAGATCCCAAATTCAACAAATTAAATGCTAAATAGAATAAGAGAAGCAGTTGACCAAACAAAATAGAGCAACCCAACCGAATGTTTGTATAAATCCTCGGTCTAATCACAAGTCAAATGGTTGAGTAAATGTACCTAGTAGGTTTTCATAAAACTCAATATTCATCCAATTTCTCAACACCAATAAGTGTTGAATCTAAGCTAGACATTTATAATCCAAATTCGTGTGAGAACTATTAACTTTTATCCATAAATTTTGAGTCTTTATATGAAAAATCTAATCTCCCATTAAAATTTTGAAATTTGAAATAAATTATGATAAACATATTTATTTTTGACTTACCCTAGCAAATCCTTTGATTTCTATGTAGATTGACACTTTTATGAAGCTGATAAATCGGGGTTTCAAGAGAACTTTGAATTTGAATCTGAATCGAATCTCCAATTTAAATTCTCGAATGTTTGTTTATTGCCGATGATAGATGTGCATCAATGTGGATCTATAATTTCTCCAGCAAAATCTCGTCATTCAATTCCCATTATCTCCCTTTCATCTGTCATCTCCCTTTCCAAACCAAATAATTAGGTTATGTTTTAGAATAATATGTTTACATATCAACCCTTCCGCATTTGATAAGAAGTCTATCAGCCATTATGTCACGTTGTAACCTACATCCTTAATATAGTAAAAAAAATCTCCGTTGAAGGAAATATTTAAATTCTTTTGTAATATATATTATTGATTAAATGTCAATTCATGCATCCTTCTTCTCTTAGACAATTTTGTCTCCAATATTTAAAACAACCTTGAGGGTGCCATTGAACAAGTTAGGATACTTCGTAACCGTCCAAGACTTGATCTAACGAGGTCCTTCTTGCACACTATGATTCTTCTATTGCACCTGAATCAAAGCATCTAAATCTGATTTTGCAATTCAAAATTCTCTTAAGCTCTTTCTCATATGATACATTCTCATGGATAGACTGGTAGAAGACATCAGAGACATTAGGCCGCGAAAGACTGACATTTTTTTGAGACAATTTATCAAAAAGAACAAATGGTGTTCATCTGAGAACGAATTGACAACTTCACTTTGAGAGAATCTAGTTTTTTTCACTCTTTCCAATTGCTTTTAGTATCTATTCAGTTATTTCATTAGTTTTACTGTCGTGAAGTTATTTAGCATATTTGTTTTTAATTTTCAATATTAACATATTTTATTTTCTAAATGTCAGATGCTAATGCAAAGAATTTAGATCAAAGTTTGCTCTTTTTAATTTAATTTCAAGAAAAATTGTTTATTCTATTTTGTATGTAAGGATTTTAATTGTTTGATCATCAATTAATTGTATAAAAAACGTTAATCGAGTTGGAAAATAAAATTAATGTTTAAATTTAAATAGAATAATGTACAATTAAAATAATAAATGTGAATAGTTTAATTTATTCATAGAATATGAATATATCAACATGACATAAGAAATCATAAAATATCGTAATTTTTAATGGGTTATTATTAATTAAATTTTTATAGGAATATAAAGAGTTTAATTCCAGTAACAAATTTATAAAATATCGGAAGAATTTTATAAATAAATGATTTGTTTGATATACAAATTTGATTGATGAAAAGATTTAAAAGAGTGAGTTGACATTTAAATTACTATTGAGGAGATATTGATTTCCTAAAGTCTAAATTGAATTATATTTCGAAAAGTTTCAATTTTTTTTGCATAAAAATCAAAAATTTATTTTTTTATGTAACTTTTGAGGGAATTATAAAATTAATAATAAGGTTTTTTAGAAGTAACAAATCTTGAGGGAACAATACTTTATTTATTCATTACATTGTTTGCTCGATATGTACACTTACATAGAAATACCGAACAAGTTTTTGACACTACTGCTTAGATCTGTTTACTTTTAATAAGTTGATATTAGTTTAAGTTCCTTAGTTTTAATCCAAATTTTTGTTATCTTTATTTATTTTTCCAGTATTTAGTTGATTGAATGCAAAGTGATAAGAATTTGTATTAATTTCCTTTTAATCTTGAGATAGAAAAGAATTGATAAAAGAATAGGAAGAAAAGACACCAAACTCTAATTCAAAAACATACGATGGTAGAGATACCAAAAGAAGAACAATTTAAATTACTATGAGATTATGTTGATTGTTAAGTTGATACTATTCAGAATAGCATAATTAGACTATATGGGACGATAACAATGAAAACACCTTATACATGATTCTTATAATGATTTGGAAGAAAATTTAATGAAAATAAATTGTTAGAAGCTTTTGAGAAATTACATGTTTGAGTATTGTTTGTGCAAAACAAACACTACGCAAGTAAACGTGTCGCAAATCAAGTAATAAAGAGTAAGTAGATTATCGATATCACGAGGACAATTTTGGCACAAATTAATATTTGCAAAACAAAAATTTTAAAATAGAAAATAGTTTTAGAATGATGAATTATGTTTTGAGTAATTAATATAATACAAAAAAAAGTAATTAAGAAGTTCAAATTACGAGGAAACCGTTCAGAATTGATTTCCCTCCTTATGTGAGTTTTACTGCAATACATGTAGAGTACTGCAGCAACCAGTTGAATGACTTAAAATTTTCTTTCTAGTTTATGACTCCGACGAGTTGCTTGATAATTTTCCTATATAAATTCTTCCCAACATATAAAAGTTAAATATCTCAAAAAATTCAATTTAACATCATTCTAACGTATCATGTGATTCAAAACAAAATGATATGTAAGTGCTATCCTCGCACAAATCAATATTAGTCTTGAATCCCTAATTATTGATAAGTACAATTAGAATATGAGTAATAATATATGTCTGTCGACACTAAATAAAATAATCATTCAAAGCATATTGAATTATTCAACTTTGATTTTTTGATTGTGCAATAAACTTTAACAACGAAATAAATTCACATAATTTAGTAATTTCTCCTCCTAACCAATCGGAAAGTTTATCCTATAACAAGAGTAAGAATCATCATAATTATTCTCAAAATTAGCGTAATAAAAATAGAAAAATATAAAGATTCTTCTTTGTCGTTGCGATGCTATTTGATGTCGTATCCAAAGGCTTTCGGGATTCCTTCTTTGCTTTTCCCTAACTTTCATCGCCATAAGACTCTCCCCTTTCTATGCTGAATCTTCCTCCTTTCCAACCTCCTTTTCTTGATATGAAATTTCCTTATTTTATGTCATAGGTTGCCTCTTTTTCCTCCATTATTCCTTCCACTAATTTAAAAAATTAATTCTCTCATTATCTAGCTTGGACAATTTGAATGTTTTTCCTCTCATCCAACAAATAATTAATATTTGAATTGGCTCAATATTTCTTTTCCACTAGTCTTATGAACTCTCTCTACTAACTTAAAGTACTTAGAAACCAAGAATTCAAAAAATTGTTCTAGAAATTTGAAGGATTTTCTTTTCTTCCCTCTTTAGATTTTTGTTTAGTTCTCTTATAAGTCACACTACCTTTTGACGCGATTGATGAAATTGGTGATGAAAGCTTCCAATTACTGACTAGTGTCACTATTAAAAGAAAAATACTCATATAATCCAAGATAAAGCATATAGAGGAATATAGTCAACAATGTGCGATGAAGTACCTCCTAAAGTCCCTCAAATTAAATTCCACCCATCGAGTATATAAAAGTCCCACTCGAGATTGAATGTTGGTTAGGGAATTGTAAACTTTATTTATTATTCTCTTTTTTTTTAAACATATTGATTCTCCAAAAATTATTTTATTCCATGTGAATCCTTGATGTCTAATTCCCTCTTGTTTTATATTGAGTGTTCCGTTTCTAAATATAAAACCTTAAATTATAGCAAATATAATATTTCTTAAGTTTTGTGAGAAATTTTTTATGATTGCACATTTGTGTAGGGGAAGATTCTCACAAAGGAAATATTCTTAAATTATATCTATTGAAAACAACTGTTGCATTTTTTAGGCAATAGGAATTCTAAGCAATTATAGGGTCATCATTGAATTTTACATTGAAAATTCAATATTGTAGCATAAATATGTTTTTTTTTTGTTTTTTATATTCAAATATAATTGAAAATTCAAAAACAGAGAGAATTTTCATTAATTTACTTACAAAGAATACTAACAATAGATGGTAACAGAGATTAGAGCTAAAGGATAATGTTTAAAAATCTGTCCAAAGATTGTCACAAAGGAAATATTTCTAAATTATATCTATTGAATACAAGTGTTGAATTTTTGAGGGATAGAGATTCTAAGAAGTTTTAGAGTCATCAAAGATTTTTACATTAGAAGTTCAATGTTCTGGCATAAGTATGGTTTTTCTTTCGTTGAAAATTCAATAATAGAGAGAATTTTCATTAATATACTTAGGGAGAATACTATAAGTAGATGGGAATAAAGATTAGAGCTAAAGGCTAATCTTAAAAATATTTGTGTAAGGGAAGATAGTCACAAAGGAAATATTCCTAGATCATAACTATTGAACACAAGTGTTGAATTTTGGAGGTGTAATACATTGACTTTTTATATCGAAATTCAATAAGAAAATTGGAAAGTAATTCAAGGTATTTCGATTAATTGAATAATTATCGGGGTATTACTAAAGATGTATTCGTTAGATTATAATTTATAGAAATTTATTGGATGATAATTATGATTAATTTGAAAGGAATATTATATTCGATAATTAAATTAAGGATGAGAAATATGTGGGAAAGGTGCTTAGGGAAGTTTTGGTCAAAGTGCGGTCGTGGTTGGCGTCCGAAAACGCTAGGGATTATGTTTTATGGTTTTTGGCTGCGGTGTAGTTGGATGCGGTCGAGTGTGGTTGAGGCGAGTTTGAATTTTTCCAAATTCACGATCTTTCGATCGATGCAAGGTCAAAGCGCAGACGAGATAGTTTGACCGAAAATACATTACAGAGTGTAAATTGGATTTTCGGTCAATTAGCTGTTGATGTGCGATCGAGATTGTTCCACCGAAAAATTGGTTTAAAATGAGGGAGAAATATGGACTGAACAGGTAAGGTTTAGCTTAGTCCATAAACAATTAAGTGGCTTGGTTTTTAGTTAAAACAAGGCAAGGCAGTGAGATTATTTGGAATTAAAATTAAAAAGAGAATCTAATTAGGGATTTAAGTAAAGAATTGAAATAAAAGGAATTAAATGGAGAAGTAAATGGTTGAATTGGTTCAGCCAAACTCATTCACGCTGGTTGGTTTAGTATGATGGTCTTATCTGGAAATTAAAATGGGAAGAGAAATTGGAATTGGCCTTCGGCCATTTCGTGCAAAAAGAAACAGGGAGAGGGAGAAGAGAATCGACAGAGAGGGAGCGAGATCAAGAGATGACGAGCTCGGGCTCGAACTCGGGTGGCTCCTTCGAGGCGAGAGGACGTGTGAACTGCAAGTAGCTTGCGGGACGAAGCGGGTTGCTAGCTAGGGCTCGGCGTCGCCAAGTCGCTGGACTGGTTGAAATTGGAGCTCCCACCTATTGTGATTCTGACGTTGGGCTTCGATCGACAGCCTTGCTGCTGATGTGCAACTGGTTCTGTTGGTTCTGCACTGAATCGGTTTATTCGGGCCAATCTGATATTGCACAATACTTCCTTTCAAAATAAGACAAACGTCTTCCCTTATTTTCCTCATTTCGGTCTCCTCGTGTGCGACTTCTGGAGAAAAGAGAAAGGGTGAGGCCAAGTCAGGGTATGGCTGAAATGTGATGGGGGTTAGTAAAAGACGTGGGTGACACTCCCCTATTAATGAAGTTGAGAACTAGTGAGAAGAAGAAGAAGGGGAAGGAATGTGTGGAGCTTTCTAGAGTTGGAGATGAGGTGCTGGTCGAGAAGGTGAAGCTCTTGGATTGCTTCGGGTCGGCTCTTATTTTCTGGTGAGGAAATGTCGGTTTTTGGTTAAGCTATAGGTTAATTTGATAAGTGAAAAATAGTGAAGAAATATTGATCTGCTGATGGGACTTGATTCTGCGTTTTGTGTTGAGTTTCTAGTACTGCCCTATTAGTTTAAGATTAAGCTCTGTAATTGATATTTTGTGCTAAAAAGTATTCTGTTGGAATTTGTTATGAAGTTGTGGAACACAATTTAGTTTTGTGAAGTAAAAATGTTATGTGCGTTGGATTTAAATCTGAATCGACACTTTGTTGCTTGGATTAATAGTCTGAAATGTTTAGTTGATAAATATATGCTCCTGTTGGTTATTGTCTGGATGAGTTATAAAGCATATACCTTGTACGTTTGGATGTGCTCTGATAACCTGTTGTTGCCTGTGAAATAAGTTGTAAATCTATAGTTTGGTTATAGCTTGATTAATAGTGTTGAGTGATATTGTTCTGTTAATTATATCTAGCTATTCATGTCAGTCACTATGGATAAACATGTTCATGGTATGAGTTTATTGTTCTGCTGCTCGATTCTGTGATGAGAATTATTAGGTTATCTGTTGGTTTTGGATTCGGTTCACTAATCGAAATAAATATATTATGAAAATTGGATTAATGTAGATTAATGTCTCAATTTGGATATTAATATTGAGCATTAGTATTTATGGATTTGTAATCTGTGGATGGAATCATATTGGTCTTCACTATGTGTTGCACTGAGTTTCTAAATGCTATCAATCGAGATTAATTGATTAAGCTAAGTTGTAATTAATGAAGCAGTTTCATTTAGGAAACTCTAGTAGGTAACGTATAAGAAATTAGAATATAAAAGATGGTGAGATTAATAAGTGGATTAATTGAGTAGATTAATGATTAAGCGTTATTAAATTGTGAAGGTACTAAAGAAGGAAGAAAATGATAACGAATAAGCATTGAACGCTTTATGCAATCAAGGTAAGTGATATGTATGTGTTTTGGTCTTTGGGGCCTACATCGCAAGAATAGGATATGCACATTTCGTTGTTTACCGCTTTATTAGATTAGTAGATTATTGAGCATGTCTATAGTTGTTAATAACATGTTTCGTTGTTTACTGTTTTTATAAGCATGTCTATTATTTTATTAGCATGTCTATTGTTTTACATAGCATGTCTACCGCTTTATTGAGCACGTTCTGTTAATTAGGTGTTTATTTATATTTCCTTATTAACTATTAGAAATTGTATGCATTTACGAGCATCATGCATCATGATTTTCAAAGATTACGAAAATGGTTTCTATGCATAGTTTTGAAAAGGAAACGAAAACGAAACAAAGTACAAATGCACGATTAAGAAAGATAAAGCAAAATGTTCTTGTGGACCGGTAAGTCAAGCTCAGCACATGGACAAAAGATATGGAAAAGATAAAGGTTTTTGTGGACCGGTAGGTCAAGCCCGGCACAGGAACAAAAGAAAAGATAAGTTAAGAAAAGAACATAAAAAGAGAAATGGATATGAATACGGAAACAAAACAGAAACGGATATGAAAACGGTATGAGCACAGATACGGAAATAGAAACAGAAAGGAAAACAAAAATGGAAACAAGTTTCTGAAAATGGAAACGGATATAGATACAGATATGGAAATAGACATGGGAACAGATATGAAAATGCGTACGATCACAGATACCGAAATGGATATAGAAATGGGAACGAAAACAGAAGCAAAAAGAAAGTACAAAAACATGAAAAGATAAAATTAAAAGAAAAAAAAAAAAAAGAGAAACTGCATACGATTTAAAAATGACACAACATGTGCATCTAGCATATTAGGTATTATCACTTACTGAGCATTAGACTCATAGTTTACTACTTGCAATGTAGGTATAAAGACGAGAGAAAATAACGAACAGATTAAGGAGCAGTTGATGAAAGATTTGCACGGGTGAGTCATGTGGCTGGCTAGGCTAATGGATTAAAGAGAAAAGAGTTTTGTAAATTTAATGTAAATAGTTAATTATTTAAATGAATCGTTTATGCTTCCGCTACATTTTAAGAAAAAAGATTTTATAAATATAGTCTTCCGCTTTAATTTGGAAAAAGGATTTTATAACAAAGGTTAGTCACAGTTAATAAAGATTTAAATAATGAATTTTAAGTAAGATGTTTTAATGATTGGATTTTTAAGAAAAGAACTTTGATTTTAATTAAAAAGGTTTTAAAGAAATACTTCCGCTAATGTTTTAAAAAAGGAAAAAGAAAAATTTTAAATTTTACACGATTTTTAAGGTAAGAAAACTGGGTCGTTACAGGAGGGATTAGGGATTCTAAGCAATTGTAGGGTCATCATCATAGAATTTTACATTGAAAATTCAATGTTGTAGCATAAGTATATATATTTTTTGTTTTTCATATTCAAATATAATTCAAAATTCAAGAACAAAGAGAATTTTCATTAACATAATTAGGTAGAATACTAATAGTAGATGGTAACAGAGATGAGAGATAAAGGCTAATCTTCAATGGTCCAAACCATCTAGAATTAAGCTTTACAAGAAATATTTTCAACCGAGAATTATACAAAAGCACTTGCTATCCTCAATCACTTGGTGTATGTTGTCCTATACGCCCAAAGTGCATCACCCAATTTTATAGACCAATCTTTTCAGCTAGGGTTTACTACCTTTCGATAATCGTCTTTATTTCTCTGTTGGACACTTTTGTTTGGCCATTAGTTTAAGGATGGTAAGCTGTGGATACCTTGTGATGAACTTCATATTTGGCCAATAAAGTTTGAATATTGCTTGTTACAGAAGTGGGTTCCACCATTACTAATGATGGCACTCAGTGTTCCAAACCGAGTGAAAATATTTTTCTGCAAGAATCGTATAACAATTTTTCCATCATTGGTGGGTAAAGCAACAACTTCCATCCATTTTCAAATATAATCCATTGCTACTATTATGTATTGATTTCCAAATAACAATGAGAATGGACCCATGAAATCTATAGCAACACGTCGAACAATTCTTCTACTTCTAAGATGTTATTCAATGGCAGTTCGTGCTTTCTTGAGATATTTCCAACTCATTGGCGTCTATCACAAGATTTAACAAACTCATAAGAGAGTTGGCGAGTAAAAATCTTATTGGAGAACTTTTGAGGTCATTTGAGTCCCTCCATATGGTGCTACATGACAATGTTGCAGCATTGCATTCATTTCTTCTTTAGGAATGCTTCTTCCCAAAAGTTGATTTGCATATTCTTTAAATAAGAATGGTTGATCCCAAAAATAGTTTATAACATCCCTTAACATTTATTCTTTTGCTAGTACTACCTATCAAGAGGAAAAACACCACTCGCAATATAATTAACAATGTCCTCCCACCATGGAATATGAATACCTCCAATTTTTAATAGCTGCTTGTCAGGAAAAGATTCTTTGATGGGTCCTGACTATGTGTTCTTACCTCTGCTATCCAATCTGGATACATGATTAGCCACTTGGTTCTCACTCCCCTTTGTATCCCTTGTTTTCAAATCGAATTCTTGAAGTAGTAAAATCCACCAAAGTAGCCACAATTTCACATATTTTTTTATGATCAAATGCTTCATATTTGAATGATCAGTCTATACCACAATTTTTTTGTCCCTTTATCAAGTATGACCTAAATTTTTTGAATGCAAAAACTACTGCTAGCAATTCTTTTTCTATAGTTGTATAATTGAGTTGAGCATCCGTGAGGGTTTTACTAATATAATAGATGGAATATAACAATTTTTCCTTTTCTGTCCCAAAACTACTCCTATAACGAAATCACTGGTATCACACATTAATGTAAAGGGTAAGGACCAATCTGAACAGCAATAATAGTGCAGAAATCAATTTATGTTTCACTTCGGTTAAAGCCTTAAGATAGTTTTTGTTAAAGTGGAATGTTGTATTTTGTTCCAGCAATAAACATAAGGGCTTTGATATTTTCAAGAAATCCTTGATGAATTATTGACAAAACCCCGCATGACCTAAGAAGCTACAGTTTCCTCTCATTGTTATTGGTGGAGGAAACTTTTCAATAACCTCAATCTTTGCTTTATTCCCTTCCAATCGATTTTTTGAAATTTGATTCCCCAAACCTATGCCTTCAAATACCATGAAATGACATTTCTCCTAGCTGAGCTCCAGATTTGTTTCTACATATCTCTTTAAATCTTGTTCTAGGTGTTTCAAGCATGCTTCAAATGAGGCACCCGCCACTGGGAAGTCGTCTATAAATATATCTAAATAACTCCCCATCATATTAGAGAATATAGCCATCATGTAACGCGGGAAAGTTGTAGGTGCATTGCAAAGACTAAATGACATTCTTTTGAATGTTAATGTTCCGTATGGGCATGTGAAAGTCATTTTCTCATGATTATCAAGAGCAGTGACTATCTGATTGTAGCCCAAATATCCATCCAACAAATAATAAAATTCTTTTTTGTCGAGTGTATTAAACATTTGGTCAATAAAGGGTAATCGAAGGGGGTCTTTCTTGGTGGCTTTATTGAGCTTCTTGTAGTCCATGCAAGCCCTCCATCCTGTCACCATTCTTGTGGTTATTATCTCATTCTGATCATTGGAGATCACTGATGTTTTGATATGCCATGAGCCTCGACTAGCTTTTCTTTTAATTTTATTGATCTTATTTTAGTTTATTTTAATTTATATTAGTTTTAAATGTTATGTTTGGAATTGTTTCAGCTGGAGTTGTTCTAGCTGTTTGTGTGTGTGTCTTTTTAAAGGGTTATTTTTGTACTTTAGTAATTAGGATTTAACCCTATTTTGTGTTGGTATTTATACCTCACTTAGGACCTTTGTTAAGGGATTTTTTTATGAATATAAAACACTAAAGTTAGCGACTGTTAGCTTCCTATTAGTCTACAAGAACCCACATCTCTCTCAGATTGTTTGCAATCTAATTTGAGTATGTCTTTGATCCTTGCTTTTTGTGAGTGTTGAGCGAATGTCTTCTTATTGTAGTCCTTCTCACTTTCCTAAGAAGTGAATATTCATCAAGGCTGCAAAAACTCACAATTTATCAAGTTGGAGTGCCTCCATGTTTCTCAAGGTCGCCAGTGGAGATAGGAGCTCTATATAAGTAGCTTCTAGACCAGATTGTTGTTATTTTGCTTTGAATCAGATTGTAGTCTAGGTATTTGCGGCAGTAGAGGCTTCCGCATAGAGAAAGAAGTCACGTGCATGTCACACATGACTTTAATGAAACGGGATGACCATTCGATGTTTTTGGTAGATAAAAGATTGAGTGTTGGATGGGAATCTTTGGTGTCTATAAATAGGAAAGAGTCCTAGTGGGAGCAAAAGGATACCGAAAGAGCGAAAAGAATCAAAGGGCTAAAAGAGTGTTTGCGGAAAAGACTGTGACATATGGATGGCTGCCGATGCTGGGCAGGGCATCTGCACCAGCAGAAGGCTTTGTTTTAATGAGCTCTTTTGAAAATGTTTATAGCCCTTAGGTTAGGGCACCTAATTAGAATTTTCTTTTCATTTTGATCATAGTTCTCTCGAGTTTGCTTCATCCAAAATAATTGTGCATAACAACTAGTGTCGACTATGTACTCACTTTTGACTGTAGAAAGAGCCACAAACGTTTGTTTTTTAGAAAACCATGAAACCAATTATTCTCCAAGAAAATGGCAAGCTCCACTTGTGCTCTTTCTATCCATTTATTCTAGCTATAATCGGAGTAAGTATATCCAAATAAATCAAATGTAGTTCCCTTGGGATACAAAAGTCCTAATCACTTGTCCCACTTAAGTACTTGAATATTCCTTTTATGGCATTTAGATGGGATTCCTTTAGATAAGCTTGAAACATAACACATAAGCAAACACTAAAGAGAATGTTTGATTTACTAGCTGTTAAATATAATATAGAAGCAATACCACTCTCATTTTTATCAAATTTTGTTTTAATGAGCTCTTGGACCATTTTTTCTTGGTTAAAAAATATTCCTTCTTTACAAAAACTCTAGATGAGAAAATCTTCTATAATATTAGGATCAAACTATAGTTAATTAAGCTTAATTTAGTTTTTGATTATTAATAAGTTTGTTTTTTAGAATCCTGGTTGACCTCCAAGAATTCTAGGTTTTTCATGGTCGTTGCCTATATTTTAAGTATGGTCGACCATTGAATCGAGTTTATACGTTGTCAAGTTGCAAAGACAAGCTACCATGTGACAAATTTCTTTTTGCATGAAAACCCTAACCCTTTTCTTCCACACTTTTCACACTTTCTACACCAAAATCAACTTTCCTTACATTGGAAACATATTCTACTCTCTTGATTTCAATTTTGTATCACTCAATATTGACTTTTCAAAACCCTAGCTATCAAGAATTAGTGTTTAAGCTCAACCATTGCATCGCTCCAGAGTTTCCAATCTTCCAATGGCATCAACAACACCTAAAGTTGTTGGAAAATGCAAAGTTGGTCTAAGAAGGGGTGGAGCCTCCCATTCTTTGTCTGCAAAAAAGTTCTCTCTTTTCAATTCAAGATAGCCAATTGTAAAGACAGATATGAAAATGATATCAAACTTTGTTCAATTATTTGCTTTAGGAGAGTGTCATTTGCAATGTTTAGTTTGTTAGATATTGAAGACACTTTTAAGTGTATGGACCTTGATGGATTATGTGATTTAAATGGTTAGTATTATAAGAGATTGATTAAGTTATTCTAAACAAATTTTGGCTATCCCTCTAAGCTCATAACAGTTAAGAGTTATGTTCTTGGAAAAGAAGTTGTCTTAACCTTGCAATGGTTTGATTAATTGATTGGTTTTATCGCAAATGAATCCATAGTGGACTACTTTAATATTTCTAAGGATACCGATTTTGTAAAACGGGAAGAAGGATTTAACAAATCCGTAAGGATCCTAATGTTGAAGTATACTATAAGCCAAGGGCAAAAGACTTAAATGTCCATGCTCAAGTTATTCATCATATTCTTACATACAATTCCCTACTAGAAAATGGTCATCAAGAATACGTGAGTTTCATGCACTTATATTTATTGGAAAAGATTTACAATGAACAAATATTTAGTCCTTGGCACGTAATTCTACACCACATGATCGACATTGGTGTAAAAATCTAAAATTTAATTTGTTTAGATAAAATTTTGTGAAATTACAAAATTAATACTTAATCTTTTAGAAGTAACAAATCCTTGAGGAAACGATGCTATACTTATTTATTATATTACTTGTTTGAAATGTACACTTGCATAGAACATACTCAACCATTCTAGTTTGTCTTCCAACAAAAAAATTAAGAGCATAATGAAGGAAAATTGTAAAATCCATCAATTTGGTATTGTAGGAATGTTATAAGCAAATAAATGAATTTTATTCATCATAGGAATAATTTTAAATTTTATGATTTATCACCATGTCGAAAATAATAACTTTTAGTCAAGTGGTCATGATGCACCACAAGGCCCGGTTACTCGAACCCAGACCAAGAAGATTATTAGCTTTCTTTTAAGCTCTTCTTTAGCAAATGGCTTGAATTTAGAAGGACTAGAAGATGAGCTACACCATGAAGATAAAGAGAAACCAAGGCATCTCCTCACTTGGAGTACCATTGCACACAATCGGCTACCAAGTGCAACCGAGGACTAAGTGGAAGATTCTAATACCGTGACTTAAGAAGGGCAACAAGCTGAAGATATATCTCTCCAACAATTTAATATGTTTCCTTACTTAGTGTTTAATGAATTGGTGACATTTGGATGAATTTTGGGATTGAACTAATGTTGTTGGATTTTTGTGTTGCTTGGTGTACTTGGCTAGTGTGTTAGCCGAGTACTCATGTTGCTTGTCTTTTCTTTTGAGGTTAAAACTGTAATTTACTTTTTTGAGAAACTCTTGGGAGGTATTTGAGTCCTCCTTATGGTTGTCTAAAGCCATTATTAAAGTTATTATAGCTACAACTCATGTCTTTGGTGTTGGAGTTCTCTCTATACTCGGTCTCCATTCTAGGGCTACAATCCGAGAATTATGAAAACACAAATTATCCCACTCACTTTCTTGGCTTTGTCTTGGAGTGGGATTTTTACGATAAACCTTCCATCAGCTCTTCCAGAGCTAGAAGTGTACATTTTTCCTGATTTGGCTGCTAGTATCTAGAAGTCATTCATATATTTGAATAGGTCTTTAACATTGTCACATGTTAACCTATCCAGATCTCTGTAGGCTCTGTTTTGTTCCTCAGTTGAGCCTTGAGTAAGAACTTCGAGTAGAAATACTCGTTTGATTTGTGAGAGGACATTTTAAGTTTCCTCCGCAATATTTAGTAGGCTTGTATAATCTTCTAGATAAGCCATTCTCCATTGGATCCATGTCTTCTTTTCTATCTCACCAAGCAAGTTTTCTATGTAATTTACCTTGGTTTGATTGTCTACTCATACCTTTTCATTTACAAGGTTGAGTGTGATTGTCTCCCATCTGGATATAACATCATTGTATAATCCGATTTCATTTGGGAGGACCAATAATGCTCCAGTTTCTTGTTGAGCATGTGGCAAGTTCCACTGTCCATTATAAAATTTCCCAAAGTCTTTAACCCTTCCTTTTATCTTGTCTATATTGAAACAGGATTGTTGTTGTGAGTCATATCTTTGTGTAGCCGGGGGATACATGGGTAATCCCATCATTGAATCTTGTGGTGGCTTATAAGTGGATGTTATGGAGGACGAAGCTGCTCCTACTTCCACCTTCTATACTTGTTCCTCAATTTTCTTTAACTATATTGGGTAGCCTAGATCCGTGTCATGATCTTCCATTACTAATTTGTTCATTAATGCATAATGAACTTCAACTTCATCGTCAAAGAAAGCATCATTCTCAAAGAAAGCATCATAAGCATCATCAAAGAAAGAATCTTCCCCACCATCTTCCAGACTGAATGGATTTGTAAAGTCTTCATCGAAGAAATAATCAGAATCATCCTAGATTGGTTTAATGTTATCAAAATCCAGAGGTTCTTGTGCTGAAGTAGTTAGGATTTCTATTGGTGTCATCCATGTAGGTGTAGTGTAGCGGATATAAGTATTGCTACAGTTTTGTGTTTCAGTTTCAAAGTCATCATCGTTTGGATAGTTATCTTCAGAAATGGTTAAAATACCTGCAAATTCTTGGATTCCTTCTTCATCAGTATCTTCAGTATCATCTGTATTAACAAATAGTGATGCTCATGTAGGAACGTCTTGGTAATTCTGGAATCGCATTGAAATTGCACCATCAGATCTTGTCCTTGAATAAAAATTTATTGGGGCTGCTACGGGTCTATTGGTTGTGGGCCTCAAATTCCATAAGGTATTTTGTGTTAAGGCGACAAAATATTGTTGTCCTGGAATGGCTTGAATTCCTCTGGTTGCTAGATAGCTTAGGACATTTTCAGCATTTAACTGGAAATTGACATGGCTAGTATTTGTTAACCGTCCGATTAAAGAGCATGTGATAAGAAGGTTGCTTTCTCCTCCTTCCCAGTTATCATAGCCTTTTGTTTGGATCGCCAGTTGGAAATAATTATAAAAATCTTGTAGCCCAACCATAAAGTTTGGAACTAAATATACTAACTGAGTTCCTGTGGTTAAGTCCATTTCCATGGTACCAATAATTGATCTGTCGTCTGTCCATCTTGTGTCATGAAATACTACTAAACATCGGATTCCTGTTGCTGATCGATGCAAGGTTTGCACTCGGATCATTATGATGCCTAGGTGGATACGTCCAAGTTGCTCTCGCTGCAGTCTTTGGTAACTGGATTGTTCAAGGAATGATAGATCTGCTTGTCTGTCATTTGTTATGAGTAAACGCTTTTCAGAGTAGTGTTGATATACTCTGTGGTTTACCTCACTTTGATGTGATCCATAAAGGATTTCAGCTAGTACTAGATTTTCTCTTCTTTTTTGAGATATTTGAATCTGTTCTTGTGGATCTAACAGATTTTCCAGAGTAAGATTTCTCGTATTTTGGAGTCTTCAGATGATATTATGACGCAACCTTTGAATTCTTCTATATGAACGAATTTGGTCGTCATAGACAGATGGCCTTTGTTCTTCCGTGGTTGTTTGTATTGTACTCATCTTTTCAGGTCACGCTTTTTGACTTCCTCGAAGGTTTTCCTAGGATCAGTGAAGTAATATAGTCTTTGTTGTGCAGTTGATTTTACTTTCGGAGTTCCTTCTCCTGTGGAGATCTGAAGAGTAGAAAGCTATTTTGTCAAGCTTTCAATGTGTTGGCTGATGTCTGTCTCCTTTTGTTTTGTCAAGAAATCAACATTTTGTTTTAACTTTTGAAGGATTTCTTCAATATCCGCCTTGATGTTACATAGTAGTTGAATCTGTGTGTTGTTTTGCTTGATAATACTAGCTAGTGTTGAGGGAATTACTATGCTAACTTCAGATGGTTTTTGAAAATTGACGGTTGGTTCCTCGATAACTTCAACAGCTTTAATTGCAGATGTATATTGGCTGGATTCAGTTGTTCGTTTCCGATTCATTAACCTGTGAAGAATTTTTGTGTTTGGAGAACCGCTTCTTGCAACTTTGTGCTTTCTGCTTTTAATTGCACCAAAAGATTTAGTGCTTCTTTTTCGATCTTTTTAGGTTGCTCCGTGATTTCTTGTACCAAGGAATTGAGCTCTTTCTTTGTAAGGGGATGGCTGTCTTCCCTTAATATCAAGATCTTTTCGACTGCCTCCTCCAGGCGAGTAATTCTTTTGTTCAACTTTTCTTGTTCGGCCAGATGAAATTCCTTGAGTTGATAGAAATGCTTTAATATTACTTTAGATAACAAGGATATTTGATGATGAATATGTTCTATATTCTAAGATACTAGATAAGACAAATCTACTATAGTATTTTCAATTGGTTATCCAGAAATACTATGACATGAATGATTTTCAGAATAAAAATAGGGATTGGTATCCTCAGAGACAAATACAGGTTTTGGAAATTCAAGATTTAAATATTCTAACTGACTTCGCCTAGTTGTATACCACTACTTTATAGATTGCTCAAATCTTTCCGACATTTAAAATCATTATCTACTGAATTAGTTTTATTTCTTAGCTTCACTAACTTAGCTTTCCACCACTTAGAATCGCAACCCTAATATTCGGCTCTCTCCTCGGGCTATTATTAAGAGTCTTTAAATTCACTAGGCTTGGAGACAAAGTAGTCCTTCGCAAGAAATAAAACTAACAGAGTATCAAATTCGTTTAAATCCCAGAAAAAGTTGAACTATCTATAACTCACTGTTAAACAACATCAGCTAATCAACTAGAATAAGGAAATTAGAACTCCATGTTACATGATAGGAACTCTTGAGTTCTTCTTGTAAGAAGATTGAAACTCAAGTAAGCCATGATACCAAAAAGGGGGGGGGGGGGGGGACCGGGTCTCAAAGAGAGAGAGAGGATTACCAAGAGAGAATAGGGGAAAACGAGAGAATATATTTCAAAAAGAGGAATTGTACAAGAGAGAAAATAGAACTTCCGATGATGGTCGGTGTGTTCTGTAATATCTAAAACACACATATAAATACTAAAAGAAAAGGGAATCTAGGCTGAGGTAAGGGCTTACGTGATAAGCCATTACAAGCTAGAATTATTAAGGTCGGGTGTTCATTGGGCCCCATCGACACCTTTAATAATTCTACTTTTACAAAAGCAGATTCCTTCTTTTACAAAAGCAAGCATCTTTTGCAAACAAACAAACACAAACAAACCAAAATCACCCAACACTCTAGGACCACGGGTGCAAGTGGTCCTATTACATGGGTCCACATGCTTCCAACAAAATCACATGGGAGCGGCCCATGCCCACTAATTTCTAGGAAGTGGAGTATGGCAGCTATAATTTCTTCCTCCTTCTTTCTGACGTGTTGGAGCCACATTCCCCAATAATTGTCTTTGTGGATCTGAGTGAACAGAAGAGGGTTCAAAGTGACATAACTTCTTGTAACTTAGTGAGGGTTGTAATGGCATCTTTGAACTGTTGTTCCCTGAGTTCAACAACTCGTTGGTTAATCCATTGCATTTCATCGAGTGACATTGGGAGGGAAGAGTAGCTGATAAGTTGTCGTATTTCTTCAGCTCTATCAGCTTGTATATTTGGTCTTTGATTTTGCCTTGCCATGTAGTATTTGTTTGTTCAATAGTTGTGATTATGGCTGCTGCTTCTGTGACAACCTGTGGATAAGATATGAGAAAACAAACTAATCTAGACAAAACATCAGATAAACTATTATCTTTGCCTTTGATATGTTCGAATTCAATATTAAATCCAGATCCTGTTATGAAATCAGTAAAAGCAATCCATCGAACTCGGGATGGGTTGTTCTGATTAGTCTTGTTGTAAAAGCTGATTATGGCCTGACAATCTGTGCGAACGGTTAATTCCTTCTTATCCAAGTAATAAATTTTTAATTCTGATAAGGAGTTCATGCAAGCATGTATTTCGGCATGTATGGTAGATTTTACTTGGGGAAAATTTCCACTTGTGTAGGTACAAACTTTCTCTTGGGATTTAGGATCCTCCTTATTTTTCTTCCATTTACATATTCCTCCCCATCCTTCCATGCAACCATCTGTTTCTAGAATGATGTATGCTTTTTCTAGGGGAAGATCAAGGTCAGGTAGGGCTTTGACTTTTTTTTTGATTGACCTGATTAATTCATAATCAGAATCTTTAAGTCTCTTGTCACCATGAATTCCTACCTTAGTGTATAAGGGTCCTAATAGTGTTCCTAGATTAGGAATATATGAGCTGGTATAATTCAATAGGCCTAGCCACGATCTCATTCCTTTCTTGTCTTTCAATAGCTCTGTGTCAAATGTTACTATCTTTTTGATGATATGGGGCTGAAGTCTTATTTTTCCCTTGCCAATAGTAGTTCCCAAGAATTTGATTTCCTGAACTGCTATCTTCATCTTTGTGGCTGAAAGAACTAGTCCCCATTTCTTGACACGTTATATGAATTCCTTGATATGTTGGATATGCTCCTTTTCATTTCGTGAAAAGATTAGGATATCATCAATATAAACGGCAAGGAATGATTCCATACCTTTGAAACATTGATCCATTTTACGCTGAAATATTGCAGGAGAGTTTTTAAGGCCGTAAGGCATAACTAACCATTCATATAACCCTTGTGGAACTATAAATGCAGTCCACGGTATAGTCTCCTCTGCCATTGCAACCTGGTGAAATCCACTTTTTTAGTCAAACTTAGAGTAGATCTTGCTATGTCCAAACCTTTAAATTATTGTATTGATTCCAGGTAGTGAATACTGGTCTTTGTGAGTATTATCATTGAGGGTACGGTTGTTATATACCATTTGTTCATTTCCTTTGATTTCTTCTCCCGTGTTTGGATCAATTGAAGTCCCTGAATTTACTATCATAGCCATTGTCCTGTGTCTACTTGAACTAGGCCTGATAATTTGTAGTTTTAATAGGGCTTCCACATGTTTCTGAAATGAGTCACTCATTGCAGGAGTGACTTGTTTAAAGGGTTTGTCTTGTATGAATATCAGGATTTATAATTTCAAGCCTGCAGGTCACTTGATTTTTCGTCCAGTGTTGAAGAGGATTTTCTCCAATATACCCTTGAAGCTTTAGTTCTTCCATTTCCTTCTGAAATTTATATTGAAAGGCTTTATTAGTAATTATTGAAGATGAACATACCATTTCATTGAGGTTGATACTTAATGCTTCTTGTTGTATCATTTGCTCAATAGGGTGTTGATCTAATTCTTCCTGGATTTCTTGGGCGATGCTGATAATTTCTGGACTTGTTTCTATAGTAGTAATGGTTTTGTAGAAGGTTATAATTCTTCCTTCTATGCGTAATCCTCCTTGCATTGCTCGTATGAAATTGCATCCAAGCAACATCTATATACCGTCATCTAGTATTTTCATAGGAAAGCAATAGGTAAATGGAATTCGGAAAGAGTTTTCTTCTATTGTCATTGTTCCAGGCTTTAATTTCTTCTTTGCTTCCTGTGTTGAGTTTATCCCATCAAATTTGACGGCGTAAGGACTATCCTCAATTGCTTCTGGTGGGACAGAATTGATATGTAGACAGCAAACTGTTGCACCTGTATCTAGAATAGCTCGTAAAGAAAAGGGTTTTACTCCAGGAATATAGAATTTGATCATTATGTTGTAAAGTCTGTTGATGGTTCTTTTTGACATTTTGTACAAAGGATCCATTGAAGTCAAGGGTTGCCGATAAAGCAATTCTTGGACCAGCTTGAAAGTTTGATTGTTATTTTCATCTTGCTGTGTGATTGGGATTCTAGATTTTTGGAGTTTACTTGGTCACTGGTCAAGGGTTGAGTGTGCCAAATTTAGTGTCATTTGGACCCAAGACATGAGTTTTGTACACCTTCCATTGTGAATCAAAAACTGTTAGCTTGGCACCCTTTCGAGTAGAATATTACTGTTGGCATAACTTATGTTCTTTTGTGAGTTTGGATGTGCTTTTTTGAGGAGTCATTTTAGTTTGTTATTTGTGCTTTCCCTCCAAATTTAGAATCATTTGGATTTCGGAAAAGGAAGTTACAAGGAGTTCATTTTTGGTGTTTTGTATTTGTGCAAGCCGATAACCGCTCTTTCTCCATTGTTGACCGTTTGCACCCCTTAGTGCATCATTTAGTATTAGTGAACAAGTGCCCTATTTTTCTACTCTCTAAGTTGTACTTTCTTGTTGAGAATATGAATACTAAAAGTGGAGTTAATAATGTCCACAATAAGGAGGCAATCCACCAACAAACCAACCACCAGAGAAGACACAAAATGTGGCCAAGAATAGCCTTCAAAATCAACCTGATGAAATCCGAGATATGATGGCCAAACTTCAACAAAGGCTAGAGGAGCCTTCCAATGTGAATGTGAGGGGTCCTAGAACCCCTAGGCGAAGGAGAAGGATTAGCACTTCTATTGAATCTAGAGGACAAAATGAAAGTATCTTTGATGATGATGATGTTGAGATCGATTTGGAGGAATTGCCGAGTCTGAGAAGGAGATCTTTGGTAAGAGATGACATGAGGCATGTTAAGGTGTCCATTATCCCTTTAAAGGGTCAAGCAATGGTGATGATTTCTTGGATTGGCTAGAGAAGGTTGATAAAGTATTTGATTGCTATGAGTATACCGAAAAGGTTAAGCTACAAATGGTTACTTTGGAGCTCTTGGGATATTTAGTTTGTGGTGCGAGGACCTAAAGCCTCAACAGAGGAGAGAAGGCTATGATGATATTTAGAGTTGGAGAACCATGAAAGCTCTGATGAAGAAATGATTTGCGCCTATTCGCTACAAGCAAGAACTCTTCCTCCAAATTCAAAACCTTAAACAAGGTGAACAATCGGTTGAAGAGTATTTGATTGAGTTTGAGATATTGAAGATTAGATGTGCCTTGAAAGAACCGAGAGAAAAAACATTTGCTAGGTTCATCAAGGGCCTTCATAAAGAGATTGGTGATTTGGTGGAGCTACAACCTTTTGAGGGAATGGATGATATAGTACAATTGGCCTTAAAGATTGAAAGGCAAAGGAAAAGAAGATTGAAAGAAACAACCTCTCGGCCTTATAAAAAAAATCCAACTCCCTACAAGCCTCCAACCAAGATTGATGATGGAAATGCAACCTTAAAGTTACAAAAAGGTAGGGGCATTAAGGAGAAGAAAGCTAGTGTTGATACCACCAAGCCAAGGTCGAGAGACATTAAGTGCTTTAAGTGTCTCGGCCTTGGGCATATTGCCTCTCAATGCCCCAACAAGTGCATTATGGTGATGAGAGGGGTCGCTCCTTATGGTTTTGAGGAGATCATTAACTATGCAATGTCAAGTGGAGGAATGTCAAAGGGAGAATATTTTCCACACCTGATGCAAGGTGAAGGAAAAAGTTTGTTCTATGATTATAGATGGAGGGAGTTGCACAAATGTAGCCTCTCAAGATGTTATTGAAAAGCTAGGGTTAGAAACCATGGTGCAACCCACTCCCTACAAGCTCAATTGGCTCAATGACCGAGGATCAATCAAGATGACTAACAAGCCCACATATCTTTCTCTATTGGTGGTTATGAAGATGAAGCCTTGTTTGATGTTGTTCCTATGAGTGCTAGCCACTTTTTATTGGGGAGGTAGTGACAATTTGATAGAAGAGTTACACATGATGGCTTCACCAATTATTATTCTTTCAAGCTTAATGGAAGAGTTGTCCACCTAGCTCCTCTCCGACCCGATCAAGTGGCGTAAGACTATAAAAGCATGAAGAGAAGTACAACCGATTCATCATTATTTATGTCCAAAAAGGAGTTGAAGAAGTCTATGTTGCAAGGGGGGTCCCTTGGTAATGATCTTGTTTAGTGAAAGATTGGAAGAGTTGGCAGTTATACCCGATTCTATTTGGCACTTGATTCAAGAATTCCAAGAATCGTTTCTTGAAGAACTTCCTCAAGGTCTCCCACCCCTTCGTGGAATTGAACATCAAATAGACTTAATGTTGGGAGCTACTTTGCCAAAACAGACATCTTATAGACTCAATCCAAAAGAAGCTAAGCACTTGCATAAGCATGTCAATGAACTCCTTGAGAAATGGTACATCCGAGAATCCCTTAGTTCATGTGTCATACCATCCTTGCTTGTGCCTAAGAAAGATGATTCTATGCGGATGTGTGGATAATAAATCCATAAATCAAATTACTTTCAAGTATAGGTTTCCAATACCTAGACTTGAGGACATGTTGGATGAGCTAAGTGGTGACTCTATTTTCTCCAAAATTGATCTCAAAAGTGGTTATCACCAAATCTAGATGAGGGAAGGTAACGATTGGAAAACAACGTTCAAAACAAAGTATGGCTTGTATGAATGGATGGTTATGCTCTTCGGCTTGTCAAATGCTCAGAGCACTTTCATGAGAGTGCTACATCATTTCTTAAAGATTCTATGGGGCGGTTCATAGTGGTGTACTTCGACAACATCCTTGTTTATAACATTGATCTTCCTTCGTATGTGGAGCATCGCCGACTTCTATTTGATAATTTAAAGTCCCCCAAACTTTATGGCAACTTGAAGAAATGCTCTTTTGCTCAAGAGAGGGTTTATTTCTTAGGATTTATCATCACAAAACACGGTATGGAAGTTGATGAAGCCAAAATTGAAGCCATCTAAGAATGGTCGATTCTTAGAAGTATTTATGAGGTAAGGAGTTTTCACGGTTTGACTTCGTTTTATCGGAGGTTTATTCAGAACTTCAGCACAATAATGGCTCCTACTACTGATTGCACCAAGAAAGGGAAGGATTTCCAATGGTTTAAAGCGTGTCAAGCTAGCTTTGAGACCATTAAGGAAAAGCTTTGTCATGTACCCAGTCTAGCCTTACCCGATTTTGATAAAGTATTTAAGGTGGAGTGTGACGCTTTGGGGCTACGCATTGGTGCTATCCTTTTACAAGAGGGTAGGCCAATTTCCTATTTCAGTGAGAAGCTGAAAGGAGCAGCCTTAAACTATTCTACTTACGACAAGGAGTTTTATGTAGTAATTTGTTCTCTTGAAGTGTGGTAACATTATTTCATGTCCAAAGAATTTATCATCCAGTCGGATCATTAAGCTCTTAAACAAATGCGTAGCCAAGGGAAACTAAATAGGAGGCATAGAAAATGGGTGGAGTTCTTAGAATGCTATCCTTATATTATCAAGTACTAGAAGGGTGGCACAAACTTAGTGGCTGACGCCATTTCAAGGAGGTATGCTCTTTTGACTGAACTAAATACCTAGCTTTTTAGTTTTGACTGGATTAAAGGCTTATATGCTAATAACAAGGACCTTGAAAACTTGTATAGTATTACCTAAAAAGGGTCGAGAACCCTTACTATATTGTTGATGGTTTTCTCTTCAAGTGGGGCAAAATTTGCATTTCGTCTTGTAGTTTGCGGGAATTATTGATAAGGGAAGTTCATAGTAGTGGTTTTGCAAGCCACTTTGGAGAGAAGAAAACATTTGAAGTGGTCAAAGAACATTTCCATTGGCCTCACCTTCTTAAGGATGTGCAGAGAATCAACGAGAAGTGTATAATTAGCAAGAAAGCCAAAAGTTGATTTTTACCACAAGGATTGTATATGCCTTTGACAATACCTACTCTCCCTTGGGAGGACATTGGCGTGGACTTTGTTTTGGGGTTCCCTCGTACTTTTAGAATGAAGGACTCAATTATGGTGATTGTGGATTGATTTTCCAAAATAGAACATTTCATTGCTTGCAACAAGTCGGACGATGCAAGTCATGTGGCAGATCTATTTTTCATGGAAGTAGTAAGGTTGCATGGAGTTCCATGTTCTATTGTTTCTGACCATGATACCAAGTTACTAAGTTCATTTTGGAAGACACTTTGGAGAAATTTGGGCACTAAGTTGCTTTTCAATACTTCTTTTCATCCCTAAACAAACAGGCAAACTGAGGTTTTGAATCGTACGATGGGTGCACTCTGAAGAACCATTGTTAGCAAACGTCTTTCGAATTAGGACTTGCAATTGCCATACATAGAGTTTGCCTATAATCGAAGCATGCATAAAACTGTGCAGCATACTCCTTTCAAGGTAGTTTATGGGTTCAATCCCTTCACACCAAGGGACTTCATTCTACTACCCCTAAATTAATTCATAAATGAAGATGGAGCTTCCAAAGTCGAGAGTCAAATTGGTCCTTGAAAATGTGAACAAAACAATTGCAAAGAAGAATGAATCTTATGCTAGAAATGCAAACCGAGGTCATAAGAAAGTGGTATTAGAAGAAGGAGACTTTGTAACACCATGATATTTTTAATTATCGGGATATTACATGGCATATTAGGAGCGTTTGGCCTATGGGTACTTTAGTGATAAAGAATAAATTAGATTTAATTTGCTAAATTATATCAATTGAGGGATATTATAAAGTAAATAAATAAATTAGATTTAACTTAATTAACTAAGTGGGTAATCGTATGAAAAGGATTAAATTTTATTAACTAAGTGGGTAATTTAATAAAATTAAAAGAGGTTATGTTTTGGAGTGGACTGAACCGGTTCAGCAAGAACTGAACCGATCCAGCTTAAAACACAGAATGGCCAAAGGCCATTTTGTGTTCATGTGCTTCGCGGGCAGAGAGTGAGACGAGAGAAGAGTGAAAGGGGAGAAAGAGATTGGGAGGTGGAGAGCTCGCGAGCGACGTCCAGGCGATGGTGACGGCGAGCGAGGTGATGGCGACGGCGAGCGTCCAGGCTAGGCGAAACGGCGAGTTTCGGTGTTTGCAGCTAGGGCTCGCAATTTCGGACCTCTGTCGTGGCGATTCCGGCGATGGGATGAGGTAAGTGGACATTTTCCTCCTTCCCCTTCATGTTCTGATGGTCGAGCATTGGCTAGCTTTGCGTTTGACAAGCGTTTTCATGGTGAAGCGTCGGGTGGTTTTCGGTTCGCAGGCGTGGCTTGGGTTCAAGCTAGACCCGCTGAAGGCCTTGGTCCAACTTGCGGTTCGAACTGGTTCTGGCTCTGGATGAAAACGACAGTGTGTGGGCATGGGGAACACTCTGTGATTCTGGTAGTGATGGTCGGGTGTGTTGAATGGCTGCAAGGGACTTGGTCTCCTGGTGTGGGCTGGAAAAAAGGAGCAGAAGGGAGTGAGCAGCTCTCTTCTCTGGAGAGATGATGAAGGCTGAGAGAAAATTGGTGGGAGTGTGAGGTCCTGGTGAACTGCTATCTGCTCCTCGGGGTGATAGGTGAGGAAAGGTTTTTCTGTTAACTCATATCGATTCTTTAAGTTGGTTCTGCTTGATTTAGCCATTACGAAACAATACTGTGATATTTGGGTCGTATCTATTATTTGATTACTGGTTGGGTTTGTTAGCCTAAGTGTATTAGGCATATTTATATTTTGATGATGAGCAATTTAATTAAAGTTTAAAAGTTGTTTATTCATTGAATTAATAATTATCTTTTTTGATGTTTAAATTGGAAATGCCCTTGATCAAGGGTATTGGGATTGTTTAATATGTTTCTCTAAGTCTATGCAGTGATATGGAAGATTTATATAACTTAGAGGATGCGTCTCATGCAAGATTGAAGTGCTGTGTACACATGCGGACGCAGTTTGATGAAGTGTGGATGGCGTGGAGGCGTCCGAATTCAGCGTCCTCAGTGCAAACTATGTTAGAGCGGACTCCACGGACGCCATTTTGAGTTGTTCGATTTGAATCTGTAATGTCGAAGATTCACGCGGACGAGTTACACGGACGAGGCGGACGCCATTTAGCGTCCGTGTCCCCTCAGCAAAGCGGATGGGAGAAGAAGCTGAGGACGCCAGTTTTTGGCATCCCCACATGGACTGAATGTCCACGGACGTCGTGGACACCACGGACGCCAATCCATGTCGTCCGATTTGAATCTGCCATTTCAGGTGTTCGACGCGGACAATTCACGCGGATGATTCACGCGGACGGGAAAATGGCGTCCGCAAGTACGCAGATTTCTCCAACGGCTATTTTCCAACGTTCGACTGCGGACGATCCTAAAGGTATTTAGGACGACCGCACTTGGAAAATTTATAAATAGATGAACTTCAAAGAAGGAAGACAACTAAGAGATTTTTAGCGAAGCTCTGCCGAATTTCGTACTCGACTATTGTGCAAGAATTTGAGTAGTAAACACATCCTCCAAAATACTTAAGAGAGATATTTTGATTGTTGTGAGGATTGGTGTATTTAGATCTTGAGTATTTTTCCGTGAGAAAAATTGTAATCGAGTAAAGGGTAACGCCCTCCGAATTAGCTGTTGTAAAGGTTCGATTGACACCTGTGCAAGTTCAATCAATTGTAACCGGACGCAGTTAGTTGAATACATCTTCAAGGGAGGACCTTGAAGCGCGGACGTAGGCGTGCTTTGCCGAACCGCGTTAACAACTCGAGGTCAAAAATCTCTAACTCTATCTCTTATATTACTTGTCATATTGTGACTGTTTTGTGATTAAATTGATATTAGTTAGAACAATTATTATCGCACGAAATTTATTAAATAACCTAATTCACCCCCCCCCCCCCCTTCCCCCTTCCCCCTTTTAGGTTAATTTCGATCCTACAATTGGTATCAGAGCAGGTTAGAACCACTTATTAATTGTGAATTAGGTGAATTTATATTGTTGAAAATATGGCATTTAACTCAAATAGTGTAAACATGGAAGGAGAAGCTACAAATATACCACCTTTCTTTAATGGTGATAATTATCCACATTGGAAAGCTAGAATGATGATATTTATACAAGCAATAGATTTTGAGATGTGGAGAATTGTTAAAAACGGTCCTTTCACTCCTACTAAAGTTGAAAATGGGGTAAAAGTACCAAAAGAGTTAGATGAAATAGATGAAATTAAAGGTCGTAAAGTTAGTTTAAATGCTAGAGCTGTTAAACAATTATATTGTGCTTTAAGTGCTAGAGAATTTAACAGAATACAAAGTTGTAATAGTGCTTATGAGATTTGGAAGAGACTAGAAGTAACTTATGAGGGCACTAACCAAGTCAAGAAAGATAAATTAACTATGACTGCACATGATTATGAAATGTTTAAAATGGAAAAAGGTGAAACCATTGCTCAAATGTTTACTCGATTTACTAATCTAACTAATGGTTTGAAAGCACTTAGTAAGGAATGTTCAAATGAAGATATGTGCAGCAAAATTCTTCGATGTCTTCCAACGGAATGGGATCCAAAGGTGAGCGTGGTGCTTGAATCTAAGGATCTATCAATTATGTCATTAGAGGAGCTCATCGGTTCTCTAATGACACATGAGATTAGATTGAGAGTAAGCGAGAAAGAAAAGGAGTTGGAGAAAGAGACTCCTAAGAAGAAGTCCATAGCTCTTAAAGCCTCCTCAAGCAAAGAAGGTGAAGACTCGGAGGGAACGAAGATTGACAAAGATGATGAGGATGAAGAGCTAGCCTTAATAAATAGGAAGATGAGGATTCTCTAAAGAAGAAAATACCAAGGAAAGAATAAGCACAAAGGAGAGAGACCTCACAACAAAAAGCCTCCGATTTGCTACGGATGTGGAAAGACCGGGCATGTAAAGGCGGATTGCTATCTCGAAAAGGATAAGAAGAAGAACCTAAAAGAGTCCAAGAAGAAAGCGCTCAAAGCTACATGGGACGATGATAGCGATGAGGAACCGTCAACCGAAGGAGAAGAAGTTGCCAACATGTGCTTTATGGCAAATGATGCTGAGGTAAGTGACTCTTCTTCAAATACATATAATGTAGACTCTAGTCATGAGAGTAATAATGAAGAAGATGATGCTTTTTATGAATTGCTTAGAGAATTTAATATTTTGACTAACAAGTATAAAAGGTTAAAGAAGGAAAATGAATTGTTAGTGAAAAAGCAAACAAATAATGAAAAGAAGATATAAATGAAAATGCTAGTTTAAAATTGAATAATGATGACTTAAACAAGCATATTAGGGTTATTGAAGAAGAGAATAATATGCTTAAGGAGAAAAATGAGAAACTAAATAAAATTGTATTGAATTTCACCAATGGTAGTAAGAACTTGAATATGCTTCTAAGTAAGCAAAAATTGACGTTTGATAAAGCCGGATGGGGATATCAACCTTTCCAAAAGAAAAAGAGTTATAAGAATTTTTTTGTTAAATCAACTACTTGTTACACATGCAATGCTATAGGTCATAAATCCTTTGATTGTCCATCAAAGAATATGGTTAATAAAAAGATTGTTAAGTATGTGTGGGTTCCGAAAGGAACCAATTTAACCCTTTAGGACCCAAAATGGTTTGGGTACCAAAGAAATCATCTTGATTTTTTTTTTGTAGGCTAAAACACCTCCCGCTAAGGATCAATGGTACTTGGACAGCGGTTGTTCAAGACATATGACGGGAGATTTTTCAAGATTCACCTCCATCAAGGACAAGAAAGGAAATGTGACATTTGGAGGAAATCAAAAAGGGAAAATAAGAGGTATTGGCAATATAGGTAATGTTTCCAACCCTATTATTGAAGATGCTTTACTTGTTGATGGGTTGAAGCATAATCTATTGAGTATTAGTCAATTATGTGATAAAGGATATAAAGTTATTTTTGAATCTACGTCTTGCATGATCATTGATGATTCAAATGACAAAGTTTTATTTACGGGTTATAGACACGAAAATATCTATGCTATTGATTTATCTAGTATTTCTAGTGATGTTGAAAAATGTTTTAGAGCTAGTGATTCTTTAAATTCGTAGACTTGGCATAGGAGATTAGGACATGTTGGCATGGATACCTTAGCTTGGATATCGAAAAACAATCTAGTTAGGGGTCTTCCAAAAATTGCATTTGAAAAAGATAGAGTTTGTGAAGCTTGCCAAAAAGGAAAGCAAACAAAAAGCTCTTTCTCTTCCAAACAATATATCTCTACGTCCAAGCCTATTCAATTACTTCACATGGATCTTTTTGGTCCTTCTAAGGTTTCAAGCTTGGGAGGAAAACATTATGCTTTTGTAATTGTGGATGATTACTCACGTTACACATGGGTTTTCTTTCTAAAAACTAAGAATGAAACCTTTGAAGTATTTTCCAGCTTTAGAAAGAAAGTTCAAAATGAAAAGGAGCTTACCATTATCACAATTAGGAGTGATCATGGTGGCGAATTCGAAAATGATCAATTCAACACCCTTTGTCAAGAATATGGTGTTGAACATAATTTCTCCTCTCCTAGAACCCCTCAACAAAATGGTGTTGTTGAAAGGAAAAATCGATCCCTCCAAGAGCTAGCTCAAACTATGCTCAATGAGAATGATCTTCCCAAATATTTTTGGGCGGAAGCCGTTGCCACGGCATGTCATGTTCTCAATCATGTATCTATCCGTTCTACTCTAGATAAGATTCCTTATGAACTTTGGAATTGTAGGATTCCTAATGTTAGTTACTTTAAAGTTTTTGGGTGCAAATGTTTTATTCTCAATGCTAAGGACAATCTAGGAAAGTTTGATTCCAAGACTGATACGGGAATCTTTCTTGGATACTCTTCAACTAGCAAAGCATATAGGGTCTTCAACAAAAGGACATTAGTGGTGGAAGAATCCATGCATGTGACTTTTGATGAATCCATTCCTACTTCTAATGTTGAGAGACCAATTCAAGATTTAGAGGATAATCTTGAGAATCTCTCTCTAAGTGATAAGGGAAAAGAGATTCTTGAAAGCCCTCCTCAAGAATCTTAAGATCAATTCTTAGAAGGAATGTCAAGGGGAGAAATTCATAATGAATTACCAAAGGATTGGAGGTATGCCAAAGGTCATCCTATGGTAGATATCATAGGTGATCCAAACTTAGGTGTGAGAACTAGAGCCTCCCTTAGAAATGAATGTGCAAATTCAGCCTTTATCTCTCAAGTTGAACACAAAAACTTTTTTGAGGCCAAAACCGATGAAAATTGGATATTTGCTATGCAAGAAGAATTGAACCAATTTGAGAGGAACAATGTATGGGAGCTTGTTCCTAGGCCTAAAGATCAATCTATTATTGGAACAAAATGGGTTTTCAAAAATAAGCTAGATGAGAGTGGGGTAGTTGTTAGAAACAAAGCTAGATTAGTTGCACAAGGTTATAAGCAAGAAGAAGGAATTGATTTTGAAGAAACCTTTGCACCGGTCGCTAGGTTAGAGTTGGTAAGAATGCTTTTGCCTTTTACTTGTTATAAGGATTTCACTCTTTATCAAATGGATGTAAAGAGTGCATTCCTAAATGGTTTTATTGAAGAAGAAGTCTATGTTGAGCAACCTTTAGGATTTGAAGTTTATGATAAGCTTGATTATGTATAGAAACTTCATAAGGCTCTATATGGACTTAAGCAAGCACCAAGAGCTTGGTATGAAAGATTAAGCAAATTTTTGAAAAATAGAGATTTTAAAATAGGCAAAGTAGATTCCACTCTATTTGTCAAGCACAATGATAAAGATATTATGATTGTGCAAATCTACGTTGATGATATCATATTTGGTTCCACCAATGGCACACTTTGTGATGAATTTGCAAATTTAATGCAAAGTGAGTTTGAAATGAGTATGATGGGCAAATTGAAATATTTTCTTAGTTTACAAGTTAAACAATCTTATGATGGAATTTTCTTAAATCAAGAAAAATATGTGAAGGAGCTTATCAAACGCTATGGTATGGAATCTTCCAAACCCTTTAGGACTCCGATGAGCACTACCTCAAAATTAGGAAAGGATGAAAATGGAAAAGATGTGGACATAAAGAAATATCGTGGTATGATAGGATCTCTATTATATTTGACCGCTAGTAGACCCGATATTCTCTTTAGTGTGTGCTTGTGTGCTAGATTTCAATCTTCACCCAAAGAGTCACACTTAAACGCTGTCAAAAGGATTATTAAATATTTAAGTGGGATTATTAGTCTTGGATTGTGGTATCCTAAGGGTCCAAATTTTTATTTAATTGGATACTCCGACTCTAACTATGCGGGTAGTCTAGTGGATAGGAAAAGTACTAGTGGCACTTGTCAATTTCTTGGAGAATCATTAGTTTCTTGGTCTTCTAAGAAACAAAACTCGGTTGCACTTTCTACCGCCGAAAGTGAATATATTGCAGCCGGGAGTTGTTGTGCACAATTGCTTTGGATGAAGCAAACATTGGAAGATTATGGACAATTCTTCAAACATATCCCAATTATGTGCGACAACACAAGTGCAATCAACATTTCCAAAAATCCTATTCTACACTCTAGGACCAAACACATAGAGATTAGACATCACTTCATCCGTAATCATGTTCATAAGGGTGATATCTCTCCAGAATATGTTTCCACCGAAAATCAACTTGTCGATATTTTCACCAAACCTTTGGATGAAAAGACATTTTGTGGGATTCGAATTCATCTTGGTTTGATCCTTATTGATAAAATATCTTCAATTCCATCTAAATGATCATTTTTATCTTTCTAGAATGTTGGATTGTTTATCTCTATGATAGTCTAAACTTTTGTTCTTCAAATTATTCAAAACTCTTGAGGATTATTTTGTGCGAATGCCATAAATGGCATCCTCACCGTCCTCATACTCAAAATTTCAAGTCTGCCTCATTTTTGGTGAGTTGCAGACGAGCTGGACTCCAATAAATTCCATCTGCTGCGTCTGCAAACGCATTTTAAAACAGACTGAGGACTTATGAAACCCTAACTCTGCGTCCTCTTCCCAGCTTCTCATCTCCCCGCGACCTCCGATGCCTCTCTATCGCTCATTTCAGTATTTCTCTCCTATTTTCAACTTCTGTTGTCATTGTTTATCAATTTATCATCCTTTGTTCTTGTTTGTCTAGCATTTCCTTAAGGTTCCACTAATTTTTTATCTCCAATTTCACAAATGTCTAGTTGTAGTCCTAGGAAACGTACTTCTCTTTAAACTTTCGAAAATACTCGAGTTTATAGGTCTCGATTATTCATCAATGACGAATGTGAGAAACGTTATGATGATGATTTGAAAAATCGCTCCCTGATTCCTGCTAGGAAAATTGATTTCGAGTGTTTGTCTAGTCTAGAATTAGAGGATACGTATACCTATATGGGTTTATGTAAGTTATTTTCTCTCTATGGTCCATATGTTGCGAAGACAATACGCATGTTTTATGCAAATTTGACATATACTGACCCTCCTCTAGTTGTTAAGAGTTTTCTCTATGGGCGAGAGATTGAGATCACTCCTCATCTCCTTAATGTATTCTTTGAGTGTCCCCAAGGTCTTTTGTCGGAGGGATATTACAATGCTCACAATCCTCCATCTTTTCACAAGAAAGAAGAGGGAGATGTTCTCTTGCGTCAAATCCTTCGAGATCTGATTAATGATTATCAAGTTAAGCCAAAGTCGAGACATCTCAACATTAGGGCACGTGTTATTCATCATTCCCTCCAATACAATGTTCTTCCTCGTGCCGGTCACCAAGATCATGTTAGCTACATGGATCTCTATGTTCTTCAACGTATATATTCCGACACTCCTTTCAATTTAGGGTATATCATCGCGGCTCAAATTGCCGACATAGCTGATAGTGAATCTTGCTCACTTCCCTTCAATTTACTACTCACCAACTTGTTCAAAGAGATGGAGATTCCTATTCCTTCGTCCTCTAAATTTTGTGAACTCCGTCTTTCTGACATATATTCTCCACAAACTTTGGGACGGATAGGAATCATTCGGGCTCCAAATGGTGAGTGGATTGCCCGGCAAGACAATGTTCCGGTTCCTAATTCTCCTCCTCCACGGCCTTTGGAACTGCTTCCTACTCTTACTTCTACCGAGCCCAGTCCTTCTTTTGGTCACAAGGCTGGACCCTCTTCTTTTCCCGGGGAGAGTTCTTCATTCTCACATGGACCCTACGCTACCACTTCTGATGTAACTCGGTTGCAGGCCACTCTTGATCAAAACGCTGCCTACCTGGTTCAACACAATGACTACCTAGTTCAGCTCATGACGTCTATGCGATCCCTTACTACTCGCTTCGACGCCATGGAGAAGCAAACGGATGATTTTGCTCGTGGCATCTGGCACACTGGCATCCCTTCTCCGGGTGCTCCTCTTGCTGCTCCTACGTCTTCTGCTACACCTACGCTTGATTTAGACGACGAGGACATCCCGGATGCATAGATTAGGATTTTATGCTTTCTTATGTATTTTGTTATTCGCTTAGGACAGTAAAACATTTTGATTGTAATGTCCAGTCTTTGAATTTCTTACTTGTATTTCCTATCTGACTTAAGTTATGTGTTGCATCGTTTGAATATTATGAATGAAATTGTCGAGATTTATATGAGTTGTTTTTCTTTATGCATATTCTGGCTTGTTTGGCTTCGATAAATTGTGATTACAGATTATTTTTGGCATTGAGGGGGAGCTTCATAAATAAATAGAACCATGCAAATTGTTTTAGATCTATAACTTGTTAATTTCTATCTTGTCGTTAAAGATTATTGCTTAATTATTACCCCATGTTCCCTTTTTTCGCTGTTTTGTGATAAGACATAGGTGGAGAATCTTAAATTCAGGGGGAGAATCTTAACTTCCATAGCTTTATTTGATTTAGGGGGAAATTTTTTTTCAATATTTGGTGAACTTAACTTTCTTAGCCTTTCTTTTTGCTTATGACAAAAAGATGGACAATATTTTAGTTGTGTTTCAACTCCCTTAATGTTAGGGCGGGTTTGAGGATAGCATGTTGTTGCATGAAGTTAATTTGAATGATAAATTTCATAAATGAATCGGGTAAATATAAAATGCAATATTTGATGCACATGCTTAGTTTTTGGATAAAAACAACTTAATATGTTTTGTCATCATCAAAAAGCTGGAGATTGTTAGCCAAGTGTGTTAGGCATATTTATATTTTGATGATGAGCAATTTAATTAAAGTGTAAAAGTTGTTTATTCATTGAATTAATAATTATCTTTTTTGATGTTTAAATTGGAAATACCCATGATCAAGGGTATTGAGATTGTTTAATATGTTTCTCTAAGTCCATGCAGTGATATGAAAGATTTGTATGACTTAGAGGATGCGTCTCGTGCAAGGTTGAAGTGCTATGTACACATGCGGACGCAGTTTGATGAAGTACGGATGGCGTGGAGCCATCTGGATTCAGCGTCCTCAGTGCAAACTATGTTAGAGCGGACGTTGCGAATGCCACGGACCCCATTTCGAGTTATTCGATTTGAATATGTAATGTCAAAGATTCACGCGGACGAGTTACACGGACGAGGCAGACGCCATTTAGCGTCCGCGTCTCCTCATCAAAGCGGACGGGAGAAGAAGCTGAGGACGCCAGTTTTTGGCGTCCCCATATGGACTGAATGTCCACGGACGTCACGGACGCCACGGATGCCAATACGTGTCGTCCAATTTGAATCTGCCATTTCAGGTGTTCGACGCGGACGATTCACGCGGACGGGAAAATGGCGTCATCAAGTACGCATATTTCTCCAACGGCTATTTTTCAACGTTCGACTGCGAACGATCCTAAAGGTGTTTAGGAGGACCGCACTGGGAAAATTTATAAATAGATGGACTTCGAAGAAGGAAGACAACTAAGAGATTCTTAGCAAAGCTCTGCCGAATTTCGGACTCGACTATTGTGCAAGAATTTGAGTAGTAAACACATCCTCCAAAATGCTTGAGAGAGATATTTTGATTGTTGTGAGGATTGGTGTATTTAGATCTTGAGTATTTTTCCGTGAGAAAAATTGTAATCGAGTAAAGGGTAACGCCCTCCGAATTAGCTATTGTAAAGGTTCGATTGACACATGTGCAAGTTCAATCAATTGTAACCGGACGCAGTTAGTTGAATACATCTTCAAGGGAGGACCTTCAAGGGCGGACGTAGGCATGCTTTGCCGAACCGCGTTAACAACTCGGGGTCAAAAATCTCTATCTCTATCTCTTATATTATTTGTCATATTGTGATTGTTTTGTGATTAAATTGATATCAGTTAGAAAAATTATTATCGCACGAAATTTATTAAATAACCTAATTCACCCCCCCTTTTAGGTTAATTTCGATCCTACAAGGTTGATTTATTGAGGAGGTTTGCTATGGAAAAAAAATGGTGTTGACCATGGTTTTGTTTTGCCCTTGGAATAGTCTGTGGTTTTAGGATTTCTGGATGAGTTATTGGTATGGAATTTGTTTTCTGCAAAGTAGTGAATTAAAAATATCATTATGGAATGTGATTATTGACTGTGTGGTTGGACTATAAAACATAGACCCTGTTGTTGGGTGTTATTCTAACGTATGAACATGCTCGGTTGGTTTGATTATGTGTTCTGTGAAATCTATGTTGGATGGAATGCCAGTGTTAATTTGCTGTTTTGGATTTAAGTCAATAAGTGGATAAATATTGGTGTACATTGTTGGGTAAATATTATATTGCATCTTTACGTGCACGGTTTGTTAATTGGGTAATAAATAGATATTGAAAATGGATCATGAGGCGCTATCAAATAATAGATGTTTCTGATTTTGAAGGTATCGGAAGAGAAGAAGAATAAAGATTTATCGCTAACCCGTATTAAAGATTTGAGGTAAGAACTTGGTGTGTCCTTGGCTTGAGGAAGCCCTACACAGCAAGTAACGTGTGCATGAGTGGGATAGTGTGTACATCTTCTATGCTTGGTAGAGCTTGTAGGTCCTCTCTGACATTGTTGTATGTTCTGGATACTCTGCATGTTTATATGCTTGTTAGTTGTAGATTAGTTCTCTATATGTTTGAATAATCCTTCATTGGTATACCAGTATGTTTTCTATGCTTTGTTTGTTGTAGGCTTTGGATGCTCTGTGATTTAGTTTCTATGATGTTCTTATGTTTATGCTGCTTTAGTGTGATGCTTGGTTGTTCACGTGTATTTCTTGTTGATATTGCGTAGCTTTATAGGTGATTTCTTATTATTTGTGCTGAGACTTGGATTCCCTGCTGTAAATAAATCTCTTAAGTATGCCTTTGAAATGAAAGTAATTACGACTAGTGGATGTTAACCCGTTTAGAATGTTAATCAAATTGTTAATCTGTTAAGTATGTTAACCTAATCAACTTAGTTAATTTAAACAAGCTAATTAATAAAAGCATGTTAACAAATTAGGTTATAAACTCCTCAAGCATGTTATAGTTCTATAAGGTATTGTTCGATTTATCTATTGCTATGAAATGTATGTTATCATTGTGCATATTTATGTCCGTTTTGGTTGCCCTTGTTCCTTGAATACTGCTAGGTCTACTGTGAATCAATATATTGAGCATGATAATTAATCAATGTAATTTATAACTAGTGTAAACAATTAGCCTATTTAGCATGATTATCATCAATCTGTTAATCTGATTAGTATATCGATCTTTAAACTAAACCTCTCAAGCATGCTATCGATTTCCTAATATATTGTTTTGCTTAACATAATGTATGGTTTTGATTAATTCTGTATATGTATGTTTAGGGTAGTCTAATGACGATAGAAACAAATAGGAACACCACCACAGGGTGGCCATAATCAAGTGAGCTTAAGAAATACCATTCCCTTATCAGAATCACAAAACTAATTAACGTAATTAATTAGAAACTGTAGGATTCCCCAAACTACATGCTCCATATATGAGCTATTCCTAAAACATGTAACCATTCCTAATATACTTAATTAAATGATTGGTTTGGGCAGACCCATTCCAAGGAATTAAAGAGTGGCATTTCATATGCATAAACCCATTTTCTTACTAAGCTTTTAGGCTCACGTCTTACTTGCGGTGCAGGTACAAAAGATGCGTGAAGTTCCTCGAGCAATGAAGAAGCAGTGGATGAGGGATTTGCACGAGCGAGCTTATGGTTGGCCAGGCTACGAGAAGTAAAGATAATTGAGTTATGATTTATTTAAATTACGCTTTTCCTAAATTGTAATTAAGTGTTTAGTTTATTCATTTAAAGTATTTACGCTTCTGCAAATATTTATTTTTGCAACATTTTAAATAACTATTTGTTTTCAATGCTTCTGCATTTAGTTAAATAAACGATTTTTATAACGAGTTTAATGAACAGTTAGTAGCGGTTCGGATTAGGCGCACTCTGACGCCTTTTTCTCAAATTTTAAAGCATTTTCAAAAAGTGACGAAAATCTAAGTCGTTATAGACTTGGTATGGTTACTCTTGAGGAAAGAATGGTTTCCTAAGCAAAGAAAGTGCAAGTTCCTTCTTAGGGCCAATGGACCTTTTAAGATATTTGAGAGGATAAATAACATTGCATACTAGTTAGAGCTTCTAGAGGATTATGGAGTTTCTTCTAGCTTCTATGTGCAAGACTTATCCCCTTATCTTGGAGAGGATGAAAAGGATGAAGGGGAAGAGGGTGGTCAAGCCTTGGATTTGAGGTCAAATCCTCAATCATCCCTGGAGGATGATGCACCACAAGGCCCAATTACTTGACCCTAGGCCAAGAAGATTATTAAACTTCTTTTAATTTCTTATTTTGTAGGTGGCATGACTTTAGAAGGACTAGAAGAGGAGCCACACCATGAAGATAAAGAGAAACCAAAGCATCTCCTAACTTGGTGTACCCTTGCACACAATCGGCTACCAAGTGAAACCGAGGACCAAGTGGAACATTCTAGTATTAGGACTTAAGGAGGCAGCAAGCTTAAGATATGTCTCTCCAACAATTTGATATGTTTCCTTACTTAGTGTTTAATTAATTGCGAGCATTTGGATGAATTTTGGGATTGAATTAATGTTGTTAGATTTTTGTGTTGCTTGGTGTACTCGGTTAGTGTGTTAGTCGAGTACTCATGTTGCTTGTCTTTTCTTTTGAGATTAAAACTGTAATTTACTTTTTAGGGAAACTCTTGGGAGGTATTTAAGTCCTCCTTAGGGTTGTCTAAAGCCATTATTGAAGTTATTATAGCTACAACTCATGTCTTTGGTGTTGGAGTTCTCTCTATACTCGGTCTCCATTCTAGGGCTATAATCCGAGAATTATGAAACCACAAATTATCCCACTCACTTTCTTGGCTTTGTCTTGGAGTGGAGTGGGATTTTTACGATAAACCTTCCATCAGCTCTTCCAAAGGTGGTATTTAGAGAGGAGGCTTAAAAGACAAGCATTGAAGCAAGATGGAGTAGTCCTTTGTACAAAGGACAGTTAGCCACATGGACCATAGGATGTATCCTCTTCTCTTGTTCTAGAAATCCCCAACGTCTTAAACAAAATAGAATGGTGATGGTCATCGATGGTGATGCCATAGGATGTATCTCCTCGTCGGAGTGACAGATAGCCACATGAACATAAGATGTATCCTTTCTCTTGGTATACCAGAAAAGTAAGTTCTTTTCTGTAATGCATCACATGAGCATTTGCATTGCATTCCATTCTAATTCTTGATGAGCATTAGGCTCATTGTTTTATCCTTTGATGTAGGTGATTATTATGAGACATGTGACATGCAAGCTAAGGAGGAGGCATTTCAGGATGACCTCTTATCAGCTAGGTTTGACCTGATGGTTATGGTGCATGATAACCAATGTTGGTTATTTTGAACAATTAACTTCATATTTTGAATATGGTAAACATTTTGTAACCATGGACTTTTATTGGAAGTATTGAAACTATGTTTTGAAAATTTATCATCTATTTCCCCTTATTTTACGCTAATATGTTTTTGAATAAACTTTCTAATACACATTTAAAATAAATGAAAGAAAAATTTTTATGGCTAAAAATGAAAGTAAGAAAAAAGTTTAATAACGCGGGCCGTTACAATTTACAAGTGACCCTTCACATTCTTGGTCATTTGCTTTCACATTCCGGTTGTCTGCTCCTTTGTTTTTGTTTTAAAAAAAACCCATAATGGATATATGTTGCAGACACTAAATACCTGCTACAAAAAGTACTCTACACATCAGTTGGGGATGACCATAACCTCATGCTCGATCGATTGCGATCGACTCGAGGTTAATATGTTATACTTTGTCTTTGAATCGATCAACCACCCACTCAAACCCCGGTCAACTTCAAAATGATTCGAGAGCAAGTCCAAGTTTCTAACATGCATTTTCTAGACAACCACTCATGCATGCCAAGTTACTACAATTTCACCCAAGACACTTTTTCAAAAATCATAACTTATGTCTAGCATCCACTAAAGAGAAGGTTTTGCACATGGGGGTGTTTGAACATTGCCAAATGTTCAACTCCCATTTGAAACACAACCATCCTTATAATCCAACTATATTTTCATCAATCCACACATAACATCATTTACTCCATACCAAGCAATAACCTCCTTAATTAAAATTCAACCACATTGAAATTATTGAATATGGTTATCCTATATTCATACTTAACACCATAAAATTCTCGAGTGTTACATTCTCCCCTTCTTACAAATATTTTATCCTCAAAAGTTGCTCAACTCATATGCCATACATTCTCATTTTCCAGAAAGCAACTCTTATAATTCACCTTATGGAACAACAACATTGAAGATAAAAACTTCTCATACTATAACTTTGAACAACATTACAAAAGACACATTGTTTTTGATATATCTTCCTATCTAACATAACCAAAAGTTTCTTCTTCACTTCCTAGTTGGTTGATCTTCTTCTGCATTTTCTAAGAAAGAGGGATACATCTTTCTTATTTTCGCAAATAATGTTGGACATTTTTTGGCAAAATGGTCAGCCTTATTCCATTTCAAACATCATCTTGACCCAACCTGTAGCACCTCGATTGTTTTTATCTTATTTTAGTCTTTTTGGTCATATATATGTACATTTTATTGAATTCTTTTCCTTTAGCATAGAGGAAGACTTTTCTCTTCAACTTTATAAAGAAAAAGATATATTACTTGAGAAGTCCAGTTAGAAATGGCGATGAAGTACCTTCACTTGTTGGTGGAACATTTGAAGTAGTAATAAATTTTAGGGATGAAATTTCTTAAGTGGGGGAGAATGTAACAACTGGTATTTTGATATGGTAAAATTTTTCTCTTTTGAAGGGAATAAAATACTTTAATTAAAGATATTATAAAAAATTCCTTTAACACCTCCCTCCACTCTACCATTTAAGACTTTCATTTGGAATTAACCATTCAGCAGAGCATAAAGCCCTTTTTTAGCAAGGAAATTTATGTCGACAGAGAGAATATTGATAGGATATTAAAATTTTGTGTGTATGACTCTAGTAAGTAACTTCTATTTTGTTCTAAAGTAAATTTTCAAAGGAAAATCATAACTTTAGCAATGTTATATCTTGTGCTAAAAATTGGGTTGAGTTGTTGCAAGTTTGTTGGTTTGAAAGCTTGTAATTTCAAACATTCTATGAGGTAAAATTTGAGTTCTAATTTAAGTTTGATTGTATATGGGGAATTTTGGTTTGATTGTGGATATGGTTTCTAATTTAGAGAATGAAAATTGGTGGGTAAAAAAGACGAAATTTATGCATGAAATTATTTTGAATTGTTAAAGTTGCATAATTTTTTTAGGAAAGTTGGAGTTTTCAAAATACATGGAGGGCCCTATGTAGCAAGCAATTATCCATGGAAATGAATGCTTCCATAGTGGAAACGTATGTATTCATGGGAGACAAGGCTACCACAGAAGCATGTGGAAGACACATATCTGTGGGAGCAAAGGCTTCCGCAGTAAAAACTTATGTATCCATAGCAAAAAACATATGCATCCGTGGGAGTGAAGGTTGCCGCTAAAACATAAGAAAGACACGGATCTGCGGAAGTGAAGATTTCTGCTATGGAAACACACACATTCATAGAAGTGCGTAGAGGGGACGACGCTTGAAAAGTAGACATTTGGACCAAATCCCCGGTTGACCAGATTTATAACAATGTACAGGACGTTTGATGGAAGAACATTCGATTCAGATTCTAAAAGTTGGATGTCTTTTAGGATTGTACCATGAGTTCTCCAAGTTGGTTCCCACTAGGTTATGGGTTTCAACAAATTTTTTTAAAGGTTTAGAAAAGTAAATTGATTTGTATACATATGCTTTCATAGCTTCATTAGATTAGTGAGAGATTTGGACTGATTGGATTCTTAATTGCTTGGCTAGTGGTAGGCCAATTAAAATAAGAGTTTGTTTCATGTCCAGCATTACATAGTTTTACAAACATTATTTTGCGACGTGATCTCATACAAAGTGATAAGTCTATTTTTATGGCTTATCAATTTTTATACTATGTATGTATTTTTCACTAAACACTTTATATTTGAGCATTCACATTTTTATTCATCGATCACCTTGGTTGAGTGAACCATGTTTGATCAACCCATGAAATGGTCATATTTTCTTTACGCACATTTAACCATTGGAGGGTGTGTTTGTTTATGTTAGCTAGTGTAATGAGGTAGTTGACTATGTTGTGACCCTAGCTGCAAAACCCTAAACTAGATAATAGTCTTTTTTTTGTGGCTTTAGCGATCACCGAATATCGTCGTTACCTTTTATGCTTATGACATAGTGTGCTCAGAGTCCATGAGTGGCTCCATTTTCATTTGGCTTTTCGTAATGTATAGTAGGGCCTATTTTTTGTATGTACCACACTATAATGGAGTGTTTTATCCTTTTCGCTACTACTTGTTTTATGAATTTGTTTGATCTCAGATGTTTTATATAACATGTTCTTCATTTTATTTTTATTTTTATTTTTACAAGGTACGTAAACTCTACCCCTATTGATCTTAGTTGACTCACCCCAATGATATTTCCAGGGCCCATTTTTTGTATGTACCACACTATAATGGAGTGTTTTATCCTTTTCACTACTACTTGTTTTATGAATTTGTTTGATCTCAGATGTTTTATATAACATGTTCTTCATTCTATTTTTATTTTTATTTTTACAAGGTACGTAAACTCTACCCCTATTGAGCTTAGTCGACTCACCCCAATGATATTTCCAGGGCCTATTTTTTGTATGTACCACACTTTAATGGAGTGTTTTATCCTTTTCGCTACTACTTGTTTTATGAATTTGTTTGATCTCAGATGTTTTATATAACATGTTCTTCATTTTATTTTATTTTATTTTTTTACAAGGTACGTAAACTCTACCCCTATTGAGCTTAGTCGACTCATCCCAATGATATTTCCTTTAGGTTTTAGTTTGGAGGATTTTCAATACCTGACGCAGGAGTGAGCTCAGTGAGACTTTAATTTAGCATTTATTTTCCCCTTCGAGAGTTTTTTTTTTGAGAGGTTGAAACTTGATTTAAAATTGTAATAAACATTTAGTCATTTATTTGGGTGACACATTTATTTTAGGTATATATTTATCACAAAAGAAATGTTTAGGAAAAGAAAGAAATTTCATCCATTAGATAAAATGAAAGAATGGTTAAGATTAAAGATCATTTGAGGCGCTAAAGGTCGAATTAAAAGGAAGGTGGAGCGGGAGATCAGAAGATCGTTGGATTAAGTAATAAAAGATTTATAGCCGTTGGATTAAAAAACGAAAATAAGGAAGATACTTTCGTGGAAAGATGCTTTGCAGGAGAGAAATATGTTTCATAGGATGAAGGATAATCATTTCATTAAATAAATAGGAGAATCGTAGTCGTTGAATTAAGAAAGTGGAGAAGAAAGATGCTTCTACGGAAAGATATTTTGTAGGAGAGAAAGATGTTGTGTGGGAGAATAGATAGTCGTCAGATTAAATTATAGGATTAAATAAAGACTATTAGATTAGGAGAAAGATGCTCCTAGGAATAGGAAAGATTCCTTACATGAGGATGAAAGGTTTGTATAAGAGAAAATGTCATTGTTTTAGGTAATGAATGTGATTGAGGCAGTAAATGTAACCACGACAACGTTTTATTTTGATAAAATGTCATTGTTTTGGATAAGTGGAGTAAGTTAAATAGTAGCATCGCGGGAGTGTAGGGGTCCACGAAAGGAGATTAAAAGATAAAACGTCACCGTTTGGATAGATAAGTAAGTTGAATAATGGACCGACAAAAGCATAAGCGTTCATCGAAAGAAACACATCCGCAGTTCACAATACATGAAGTGGGTGCAAGTAATTGCAGTGCGACATGGCAATTATTGATTGGCAGATATATGGAATATTAGCTAGAAAGATGCTCAGCAGGAGAGCATATGTTCCCAGCGGATGAGTAAGCATTCGCAAATGTGCAAAATCAGCAGAAGAGGACTTTTAAGGAATTTGATTTTGAGATTAATTGGGCATTACTCAGATAACTTTGATCCACCTAATCATCATGAATTAAGAAAACAAAAGTGATTACGATTTTTGCTTAAGTAAATTGTTTTGGTGGCCGATTTTGATTGGTGGAGAGGATGACTCTTAGGTAAATAGTTATGGTGGCTAATTGTGATTGGATGAAAGGATGATTCACAAGGTTAAATTACCAACTTACTGATTCAATGAATTTTATTTGATTGATGATTATACCTAGAACGTTATTTATAGATAGATTATGTTGTACGAATGGGAAACTGAACACATAAAGATGGATGATAAGTATGAATAATATTTTTAGACCTTGCACTCTCTCTCCTTGCTTACGACTATATAAGAGAGAGAGAGAGAGAGAATGTTTTTGAATATGAGGTAGTTACGTAAAAAGAACATACTATCTCTCTTTCTCAACAGATTTATCTTGTTGCTAGAATACTCATAAAATTATCAAGTAATTACTAAGTAATAGAAGTAATGTTGTAATACGAAAAGAATCATTTTTGGAAGAAAAGATGTTCAAAGGAAGGTTTTTTGGACAAAAGAAATGCTTAGGAAAAAAAAAAAGAAATGTCAACCTCTGGATAAAATCAAAGAAGTGTTAAGATTAAAGATCATTTGAGGCGCTAAAGGTTGAATTAAAATGAATGTCTCGTTGGAGATCATGAGATCATTGGATTATGTAATAAAAGATTTATAGCCGTTGGATTAAGAAGGCAGAATAAGGAAGATGCATTTTCAAAAAGATGCTTTGCGAGAGGAAGGATAATTGTTGGATTAAATAAATAGGAGAATCATAGCCATTGGATTAAGAAGGCAGAAAAGATAGAAGCTTCCACAGAAAGGTGCTTTGTAGAAGAGAAAGATGTCTTGTGGGAAGATAGATAGCCGTCAGATCAAATTATAGGATTAAATAAGGACCATTAGATTAGGAGAAAGATGCTCTCGTAGACGGAAAAGATTTCTTGTGGGAGGCTGAAGGGCTGTGTATAAGGGAAAACATCATTGTTTTAGGTAATGAATATGTCTGTGACAGTAAACATTGCCACGATAGCAATTTATTTGGAAAAAACGTCAACGTTTTGGATAAGTGGCATAAATTAAATAGTGGCACCACAAGAGTGTAGGCATCCATGAAAGGAATAAGAGCTTACTCAAGATGTGACATGTATGCCCACAGTAGTAAATGTGTCTGTGGAAGGAGATTCAAGGATAAAACATCGCTGTCTTGGATAAACACGACACGTTAAACAGTGGACTCACGAGAGCGTAAGCATCCATGAATAGAAATGTGTCTGGGGTAAATAGTATATTAGGGGGGGTACAAGTAACTGCAGTGTGATGTGGCGATTACCGATTGGCAGATATAGGGAATATTCGCTAGAAAGATGCTCAATGGGAGCAAAGGTGTGTGCTGCAGACTCACAGGCATCTGAAAATGTGCGAAAATCTATAGCAGAAGAATTTTAAGGAATTTTCTTTCCGGATTAATTGGACGTTGATCAGATAACTTCTATCCACCTAATCATAATGGATTAGGATGACAAAATTGTTTACTATTTCAAATTAATTAAATAATTTGGTGGCTGATTGTGATTGGTGGAGAGGATGACTCACGATGTTAGAACACAAACTTAAATCTCTATAAATAGAGGTGTTTGGCTCTTCAAAGTGGACATAAGAGAGCCACTGTTTCTGGCTTTTCTCTTAATTGTGAAATAAACTTTGAAGCTTAGTAAGGTTATTTTTAATTCTATGTTAAAGTTATGTGTATATTGGATTAAAGTAAGAATGGGAAATCGAAGTAATTCTGTACCAACCTAAGGACTTCCAATTATTAAGGTGTTTTGATATATTATGAACGATTAAGTGGAACTTTGAGCAAATTATGAATTTTTGGAAGTTTGTTAAATAGTAAGAAAAAAAAACAAATTATGGACAATAATATGCCCTGTTTTGGACAATATAAGTGTGACGAAAATGGTTGAACTTATAAATAGATTTAAAATAATTAATTATGGATATTGGGAGTTTAGGAATCAGCGAGAGTAATTGATGGCTAATATAGATACTAACAAATATTGTAATACATTTTATGTCCCTCAACTCAAGGAGATAAATAGGATAAATCCTAAGACCCCAAGGTAAGTAATGGTTGCATGTGTTTGGCCTAACAGAGTCACAAGATGCTAGGATATAATTGATGTATTGATAATGATTTCGATAATATGTTTTTTGAGAATGTGTTGTATGTTTTGTTATTGTTGTTAAGAGTGTGAGATGAGTTTTGATATTATGTTGATCGAGGATGTGCGGGGCATTAATTGGGGATATGCTTACAGGTTATAGAATTATATTGACGTTGATCGAGGATGTATGCATTCATGCATCATGCTTTTCACAAAAGAACAAAAATATTTTACATGTGTATGGTTCAATTAAGAAAAATTTAAACATAAATAACTGTATGTAAATAGCCTTGTATGGGTGGAACTGAAAGATGAATAAACAAAAAAATATATATGTAATTGACAAATAAAGACTGTAAAAAGGGATCATTTTGTGGTTGAGATTGAATTTGCTTGTCACGCAAGAGGTGAACCAAATGATGTCTATTCATCCCTAGACGGTGCACATCAATCAGACTTGCAAGTAAAAGAAAAGAAAAGAACACTAACTGAAAACAAAAACGAAAACTCATGTTTTTATGCATACACATGATAGTTTTATTTCTCATTACTTACTGAGCATTAGACTCATAGATAAATCTTGTGATGTAGGTAAAATTGGACAAAGAGACTAGTAACAAGAGAACCATGCAGTTGATAAGGCATACTTATGAAGAGTGCTTGGAGTTGTTATGGCGAACCTAATTTGTAGGATGGAACACGTTTTGTAAAAGGAAATAATATGCAATAATTTGAAATATGTTTTGATAAATGAATGATTTATGAATTGATTTACTAAAGAGAAAAGACTTCCTCTATACTAAAGGAAAAAGGAATAAGGGTTTAATAAAGGAAAAAAAAAATATGACTCAAAACAGGGCTAGAATAAAAGAAAAGAAATTGAAGTGCTATAGTATGTAACAACTATTTTTTAAAATTGCCCTACTAGTGGTTCATTTAACTTATTATAACATGACACACTACAAATCCATGCAATTTAATTTATAATATCATTTTTCAAAACATTTGATATAGCACCAAAAATATATTATATGTTTCATTAGGTGATGCACCAAGGGTACAAAGCTTGAATAATTACTTGGAAGGTGGCGGTTACCATGGTTTTAAACAGAATACCAAATTCTCATATTTGTAACTTGTTAGTTTAAAATCCAATCAACGTAAAATTAGAGCCATATTAAGTATTCCAAGAGTAGAGTGTGCCCTCCAAAAATCACACAAAAATAAGCAAAGGAGACGGAGTTATACAATCACAACCGAAACTGTCTGTAAGGCACCAACAGGCAGAATTTGGAGCCCAAATTGCTGAATGTACAACTCTCTCGTTTGTTATCCAAATGATGTAAAAATGAGACAAAATTAAATACCACTATAGATAAAAATGCCTGCCTAAAATCACTCAAAAATACGAACTGGAGACGAAGATAAGGTAACGCAAAGATGACTGCCCAGAAGGATGCCAATATGGCAGTTTTTGGGTCTAAAAGGGAATAATCATAAATCAAACAATTCTTGTTTAAATTTCACCAAATTTGAATCGTATACCTTTTAAAATGTATACAATAGAACCTCAAAATTTCAAAACTAAAATCGCTCAGAAAAAGAACTTATGTACGAATAACTACAAGCTCATCTGAAAGGGCACTAGGTTTGCACCCTTTGACTTCAAATTAACTCCCTAAAGGAAGCCACTCCAACTTGGGTTGCAGCAGGTCTTATAACCCTTCTCTATGGACTTCCACCTCTGGATGAAGTGGAGGAAGGACTTAGTGTAGGAGATTCACCTCAAGACACGCTAAGAACGGTGATGAATCAACTTGTGGTCACATACTCACTCGGGTTTCACCAAGAAAATGAGGGCCGATTGAAGATGGAGGGAACTCCAGCTTAAAATGGTTTTCTTTAACTCAAACCAAATTAGTTTAGACAGCCCCTTAAGGATGGCTTAAATACCCCCCAAAAAGGGTTGCCCTAAAATCAAAAATTACAAAAGTAAACTCAAATAAAAAATAATACAAAAACATTCTCGACTAATCAAGTATAGCCGAGAACATACCAAGCAACATTATCCAATTCATCATTTTAAAATCCAAAAATGAAAAACTAGTTTCATACCACCTACTAAGGAGCTTGAAATATCTTAAATAACTTCAGCTTGCCATGGCTTTAAATGTCTTCACAAGGCATTGTAGTTCAGATGGATGCAAGGGCTTGAGTGGAGTTTTAGCCACGATTGCATGATGGAATTCCTAAGTCATCACATGCTTTGGTTTTTCCTTATCTTCATGAGTTGCTTCATCCTCAAGCTCTTTTAAGGCAGTTCCTTCTACAAAATAAGATAATATAAAATGGTTAAGGAGCCTCTTGGCTCAAGCTCTAAGAATCAGTCCTTAAAGTGCATCACTTGGCTATTGAAAAGAACTATTATTTTTCTTGAAGAAATCATGGTTCTTTGAGCCATGATGATAAGGAGTGACAATGTGTCTCTTGGAGTGTTTGTTATTTATTTTGGTGTATTCATTTATTTTGGTGAGCCTTAGTTTTAGTTTTGTATTTATTTGAGTGTGTATAACTTATAGTAGTGTGAACATCATTAATTAATGTACAATATTTTCTTTGAGTTTTAATTATATTGCACCTTCATCTATTTCTTGTCATCAGTGTTGTGCACTTCAACCCATTTCATATAAATTCGACTGTAGAGTTCAAAATTATGATTTTAGATATTTTATTGGGAACCTTAAATCAAGTCTTCATTGGTGAGATCAGATTCTTTCCAAAGGATGGATTGTCCTGTCTAGTGTTTCTGGTGCACCCTACCTTTGGGCGATGACAAAGATATCCTACACTTTATATTGCATAGTTAGAAAAAGAGACTATAATCGGTAAAGATTCTATTCTTTGTTAATATTCTTACATTACATCACTTGAGTATTTATATGCATATTATGAATTCGGTTTCTAACAAAAAAGAGAGAGAAAGACTATCACGCATAAGAGTGTCGTGGATAATGGTTTAGTTAAACCATTAGCGATCTGGTCTAAAAAAGGAACAAAGGATACTGACAACTGGTTTGTAGATATTTTCTCACGCATGAATTGAAAATCAAGTTCTACATGCTTTGCTTTGGAGTGAAGAACTAGATTGGATGTGAGATACGTTGCACTGACATTGTCGCAATAGATATTTGGTAGAGTTGGTGACTTTACATGCAGTTTAGTCAGTAAGGACTGAATCCAAAGGACTTCAGCGACTCCATCTGCAATGCTTCTATACTCTGCCTTAGTACTTGAGTGGCAAACTAATTTTTGTTTAGATTACGATCACAAAATCAGATTAGATCCCTGAAATATGCAGTAAGTGCTAGTACTACGTCTGTCATTTGGAGAGCATGTCCAATTGGTGTCCGTATAAGCAAGAACATCCATGTACAAATGCCGATCAAAATGAAGTGAATAGTGCATTGTGCCTTGAAAGTAACAGAACACCCTCTTATTGCCAGAGGCTGTCAGTGGGCTGATGCATGAACTGGCAAAGTTTCTTAATAGCATAAGAAATGTCTAGATGAGTTAAAGTGCAATATTGTTGACTTCCGACCAGTCGGCAATACAGAGTTCCATTTGGTAATGTAGTTCCATGAGATTTGAGATCATAGGAGTAGGCATCGGCTTACAAGTCTCCATATTTACTAGGTAGAGTAAATATGATATATACATGGTTTGATTGAGAGACATCGATACAAAGTCATGCTGAATAGAAATTCCCAGATAGTAGTGTAATCACTCGAGATCTTTACAGGAAAAACGCACTCTTAAAAAAGCAACAAGCTTGGAAAGCATGTTTGAGCTATTTCCTGTGAGTAAATATCATCGACGTACACAAGAATAATCAAACGAAAGTTGTTAACCTGATAGAAGAACATGGAAACGTCTACCTTTGAAACACAAAACATGAATTGGAGCAAGGCTGAGTGAAGTTTATGGTACCAAGCTCTTGGTGATTGATGGAGATCATAGAGTGCTTTATGAAGGAGAAACCAAACTCCATGTGTTATTTGAAAGCAATGCTTGAATTTCAGTTTCTATGGTAGAGACCCATAAAGGATTTTTAGAGGCTTGAGAATATGTAGAGGGTTCTAAGGAGACATTAGAGGTAGACAGCTAAGCTTTTGGCATGAAAATAGCAGATTTTGAAGGAGTGATCATGGCTTGTTGATTTACGACATATTGTGGTAGAGGAGTAAGTGGATTAGCATTTCAAGAATTGGCTAGGCTATTAGAGGGTATCCTTTGTGGATCATTTGAAAAGATGGAGGAGGAGGATACTGGAGATGGTGAGGAATAGTGAGAGGGGGAGGAGTGACCAAGAGATTTTGAAGAACCATGAAGAAGGGTAGGAAGAGGAAGAGAATAGGATATGGAAATAGGGGCATGATTTGTGTGAGACATGAGAGGAAAAGAAAGTTCACTAAAAATAACATCACGAGAAATGTATATACAACCAAACATGGGATGCTTTGTATTTGGATCTGTAACCAAGAAAAGCACATTCAAGAGAATGGGGTTGAAATTTATTAGAATTATAAGGACGGAGGTTAGGGTAATAGGCACACCTAAAGACCTTCAAATGATCTTACCATGGAGAGGAGTGATATAGACATTCATAAGGAGATATAAAGTGAAGCATTGATGAAGGCAGGTGATTTATGAGATACACAGCAGTGTCAAAGGCAAATGACCAAAAAGAGAAATGTAAGTGAGTGTGATACAGTAGAGACAAACCAGTTTCAACAACATGGCAATTCTTACGTTCAACTCAAATGTTTTAAGCTGGGGTGTATGGGCATGATAATTGATGAATGTGTTGGCTTAATTGGTATTAGGTTTTTTGTTTTGATGATGACAGATTTATTTGGTTAATTAAGTAGTTTATTGTTTATTTGCTTAATTTTATAAATATGTTATATTCTCTATTGGAAAAACCCTTAATTAGGCTATTAATGTTGTCTAACGTGTTTATCTAAGACCTTGTAGCTTATTGTATGAATATTGGGACTTAGAGAAATCAAGCAATGCTAAACACAGGCAAAAATGGTCGACCAAAATAGTCTGTACAAAGAACTGGTCGACTGGTTGATCGACCGTAGCCCAAACAAATTACTTCCCATTTTTGCGGTCGAGCAAGGGAAAAATGGTTGACCAAAAAATGACAAAGAGATCAAAATAAATGTTGAACAGGAGGAGTGGTTGACCGGCGCTACAGTAACGGTCGACCTCTCCAGGCGCATATCGAATTCAGATTGCAATATACACAGAAGCGGTCGACCGGTCCTACTTGTGCTGTCAACTGCTCCAATATAAAAATCGCCAAAAACTTCAATGATCCAAATATTCAATGGTAATATTTCCAATGGTCAACAAGTAGTCGACCAAAAAGGAAATGGTCGACCACTCAAGTAGAGTTTACAAATAGGGGGCACTTTGAAAGCTGAAATTAACAAGTGAGAATCCTACCAAAACACTGCCAAATTTTATACTCGCACTTTCACTAGTCTAATAAGTGCATAGACTTAACTCTCTTAATCTTCAACTTGAGATTTCATATTAAAGAGTTAAGTTCTAAGTTGTAATTTTCTATTTTCTATTTTCTATTTTCTTGTACTTAAATCCAAAGGGTGATGCTCCGTAACAGTCAAAGGCTAGATTGACGCCTGTAAAGATCAATCCAGAGGGTGACACCCTAAGAACAGTCTGTAAAAATTTGTTTGACACCCGTGAAGTCAAACATGACCAATCGGGGAGGTTGAGCAATTAAGGATCTTCAAGTGGGAAGCTTGGAGTATGGACGTAGGCCAGGGTTGCCAAATCGTGTGAATACATCAGTGTCAACTCTCTAACCCTTACTCTTTACATTTATGCATTATTTGTTTATTTATTATTTATAAATCACTTATGGTTTAGAAAATTAAATATCACACGAAAAAGTTTAGCACACCTAATTCACCCCCCTATAGGTCTTAACAAAATGATGTTGGTGGTTTGAAAAAATTTAGACAAGGGGCGAAATTCGCTACCCCAATTTGATTTCTTTTTTTTTTATGGGTTTATTAAATTGTTGTTTAACTTGAGCACATAATTGAATGGAAATGACAGAGACTTGGTCTTTTGTTTTAAGAAAAAATATCCATGTATGTCAACTATAATCATCGATGATCAAGGGAAAATATCGAAACCCATTGATAGATGGAGTATAGGAAGGATCCAATAAATCTCTATGCACTAGTACAAAAGAAGTGGAAGAACGAGGGAGAGAATTTGAAAATGGTAAATGGTGAGATTTACTTAATGGACAGACTGAATAGAATTCATTTGATGAATGTTTAAGAAACGAAAAGTTACAAGTAGAAATAATTCTTTGTAAAGTTGAAAAAGTAGGATGACCAATCCACTGGTGCCATAGAGAGAAGCTATTGGATAGAGAAGCAACCATAGAGTAACGACCTAGATTTTTCGTAAATTATTTAAAGGCATAAAATTTGAATTTTTCTTTTGAACCAAATCAGAGTGCGTAAATCCGAATCGCTACTAACTCTTTCTTAAAACTCATCGTGAAAACCAACTTATTAAATATGCGGAAGCGTTATAAAAGAAATCCTTATAATCATGGCAGAAGCGTAAATACTAAAATAAAACCATATGTTTAAAGTCTTGTGGAAGCGTAAGAAATCTTTCAAAAGGAAATACTAAGCCATTCAAACATTACGTCTATTATATAAATCTTGACCATTAACTTCATTGATTCGTTTACTTTCCTTTGTGTTTGCCTTGCCAGCCCGAATCCCGTGTATGTGAAATCATCCACCCATGTGTTTCTCATTTACTTCTTATCCATTTACTATCTGTTCGTCGTTGTACCTACATCACAAGTAAGGACGTGAGCTTACGTGCAGTAAGAAGATGGGAGAAAACAAGTTATACATTTCTCTCTTTTAGTTCTTCTTGGAATGGGGCCACCCAAACCAAACTCTTTCATTACATTCATTTTCTTTGTTTGTTCATTCTTAACTCGTGCATCGAGCAGGAGATTGAGGGTTTTCCTTTGAGATGGCCTAGTTTGTCTACTTCTAACCTCCTGTGTGCATGCTAGTCCCTTTCCCGATTCAGTAAGGGTGTATCCTTGCAGCTAGTCTACATCAGGGCTATCCATCTACCCCAACTCCCTATTCATTCCCTTTTTCCAGCGTATCCCGCCTTCTGGGTTCTTTCTCTTTCCGGCGTATCCCGCCTTCTGAGTTCTTTCTCCGTCCGGCGTATCCCGCCTTTGGAGTTCTTCCTCTTTTCGGGGTATCCCGCCTTTAGAGTTTCTTCCCTTTCGGCGTATCCTGCCATTAGGGTTTCTTCGGTGATGAACGTTTCCCACTCATCTCGAACATACTTGTTCTTACCAATTTCCTCACTCAAGCATGTGGATACCACCCCGAAGGTTACCCCCTACTTGGTTTCTATTAACATGAACTTAACCTAGCTTCATCCGAAATAAACAAAACATGTATATGAGAAGCAATATCATCACCTTAGGAAATCCACATTATACACTAAATAAAACGAACATCATCAGATACTTTTCATAACAAAAGAAATGACAGTGTTTAATCTAACCGTGCTATTGTCAGTCATTATTAGAAAACAGATTAACGGACATGCTTTGTAACTTAGGAAAACAGCAGTGAATCATACAACAAAATGAAAAAATTCTATCATGCGTTTTAGCTCACTCTGCAGCAGAAAATACGATCATTAAAACGTACTTCTAGACAACTATTCAGCAGTATTTCATTAAATCAAATCATACTCTAAATTAAGCTTTAACCACGAGAAACTTACATAAAACCAATCATACTCTCATTCCAACTTCTCATTCCAACTTAATCAATAAGAAGCTTACACTAAACATGTTCTTTCGATGGACAACATACAGCATAGAGTAAATGAACTAATATCACATTTGAGCTACAACATGATTGTAAATCCAAGGAAATAGCGAAAAGCATACGGTGAACACATTAATAACAAACATACAGCGACATATAATTAGCAAATGAACATATAACTAGAGGCAGCAGTAAAATATACAAACACACTTTCAACCAAAAATTCGTGCATTAGATCCATTACTAGTCATGCTTTCGACAGTAAGGAAAAAGATAGCAGCAAAATGAACACTTATACGTGCATTAGGTTTTTCACTTTGACAGCATTTCTACATAAAAGGAACGGATAAACATGCTATTGAAAAACAACAACAAGACAACACTTTTTATCACTATAGCAGCGTTTTCCATGTATAACGAACGATTATTTGAAAGCAACAATAAATTAACCCAAGATATGCTTTTATGTCTTTCTTTCTATGTTTTTCTTAATGTCTTAATAGAAACCTGTATACTTACAACAGACAAAGGAATAACATTTGAAATAAACTGTAGGCTTTAAAACATCATACTATAACGAAGTCATCAAGCAAAATAGGAAGCATTGAGTATTTAGCTAACGTTATTACTTCTTCAATATCACTAAACATCAGAAACATAAAGTCTTTCTCTTTTCTAACATCATAACTTTTTCATGGATTCATCTTTCTTTTAACAGCACAACTTCTTTAACGTCATAGAAAGAAAGTAGTCTATACATAGCTCATTCATACTTTTCTCTTTCATTTAAACATTTCTCTTCCGTTTCATTCAAGCCCAAATAACTTTCTCATCATCATATAAGGAAAATATACAATTTCTATCAAAGTACTTGAAGAAACGTAGAGGAAATTAAGACAACAACAGGAAATCAAACTCAGCCAACAAACAACTCACACACACGACAAATACTTGGGTGTAGGGCCTCCAAATGGCCAAGACAACCTATTCCTTACCCTTGAAGTCGAATCTCCTCACGTACAACAGCCTTCCTAACCTCTTTTGTTCCAGGAGAATTTCCCCCAACAGAAAAATCATAGGAGGAGGAAATGGAAATAGGTTAGGTTAAGTAGAGACGTACCTAGGGTCACTCTCACGCATGGAGGGGACAAATCTCCAGCTTTCAGCTTGGGTGGGCAATTTCGTGTCGTCGGGTCGCGTTTCCATTGATTTATGTCATTTTTGTTCAGATTGAAAACTTATTCTGTCGCTGATCTACTGCAATTCGGACTGGTGCGGATGTCGTGTTGTAGTCCGCAAGACCTAAAATTATGTAGCAAAAAATCTGGCTTTTGGACAGAAAATGGCATCCCCACTGTGTCTGTACCGTCCGCAGCCCTATTTCGAACGTTGTGCCGTTGTCCGCATTGTCCTTATGTGGCGTCTAAATAGTCCCAAAAATTGGACAGATTCATTCGGACGCTGTATCGAGCCATCCGCAGTCGTTTGCAATACTTTAGATCTAAACAGATTCATTGCGGACGCGGCCTTCCTTGTCCGCATCGTCCGCACCTTCCACATCTAGCGTCTGCAACTCTTCAATACAGCGAGTTTAGAATGCAGATTGGCGTCCTGAGTCGTCCTCAAGTCCATTTTCTTCACTTTTCACTATCTTTTCACACTCAATGTGATCCCCATGACATTTCCTTCATAGATACACGTCACAAATGGCACGTGTAAACACGTAATGAAATATCATCGTAATCCTAACACTTTGATTACATCACGTATACGGGGAAAAACGTTACGGAAATGTTTATTGTTTTAGCGCTCCGAACGTCCTTGGTAATATCCCGATAATTATCCATCTTTAAAATATCGGGATGTTACACATAGTGATGGAGGTAGGATATGATGAAGGTTGGGAGGAAATGTAGTAGAGACCATCACAAAGGGAACCACGCAACAGAGTTGTCTTGGACATCAGATCCTTGACCTTAAAATGGAAAGGAAAAATGAGACAATGATGTTATTATCTAGCAGAGTTTACTAACAGTGACAAGATTATGAGAAGGAGAGGAGGAATGAATTGTATTAGGTAGAAGTAGAGGTCGTCCAAAAGTAGTAGAGATAGAGGTGTGTCCAACATTTGAGATAGGAAGTTGCATACCATTTGGGACCATAATCTGATCAGTGCCATGATTTGTAGATGAAATTGTAGATTGCACATCTTGAGTAAGTGATTAGAGGCCCCTAAATCAAGACACCAAAGAGGTGTAGCAGAAGACATTGATGAAGACAGTGATGAGGGAGCAGCTTGAGGAGTAACAATAGTTTTAAAAGTCCTCAAAGGTGGCCTGAATGTAGTGTTAGTCTTGTGGTAGCAGACAAATGTTTTGTTGTTGACCTTGTGGCAATTTTAGCATTTGGGCTGGTAAGTAGGTTGTGGAGGACATCATGATGCTTGTGGGCTGGAGGGTTTGCCAAGGAAACTTGAAGTAGGGTAGGGTTGGGAGACAAGGTGAGATTGTGTATGAAATGGGATGGGAGGAGGAAGAGGCGGCCATGGAGAATAGTGACTTGGAGCAGTGACAACATTTGCCTGAAGGGGATTCAAAGTAACTGAGGCATGTTGTCGGTCTAAGAGAAATTTGTAGCTCAATAGTAGACTATGGACCTCTTTGATTAAAGGCTCCGGTAGATGATCTGAGACTGCCATAACAAATGGATTGTATTCACTACCTAACCTACTAAATAGGTAAATCAATTGATCTTTCTAGGAGACAAGTTTTTCAATCGCAGCTACATTGTTGTAGATTGAAGTTAGCCACTAGATATAGTCATTCAGTGTAAGCCACAATTTGAGGAAGAATGGACTCCGACAGAGATGCAAAGTGCCAGCTCCTAACTAGACAATCATAGCAATGTCAAGTTGTGAAATCGGGATTAAGCTAGAAAGTAATGTTGTCCATAAACTTTGGAGGGGAGGTGTAGGATAGGTCGATGAAACTCTCCAGACCATTGGAAACAAGGACATTCAAGAATTGGATATTCCATACTAGGTAATTATCGGAGTAAGTTTGACTGTGAGATTCTAGTTATGTGAAGGAAAGGAAGGAAGAAAATGAATGTTGGAAGGGGAAATATCGAGAGAAGAATCCCGAGCAGCAGTAGCTGATGGTTGAGGGAGAAAGTTATTATTAGAGGAAGCCATGACTCTGATACCAAGTAAGAAAATGAAAGTATAATTGGTAAAAATTCTATTCTTTGTTAATATTCTATACATAACATCACTTGGGTATTTATATGCATATTCTTAATTCTGTTTCTAACAGACAAGAGAGAGAAAGACTATCGCACATAAGACGTGGTTGTAATGGATTAACATGTATATATCAAAATTTTAATCTTTCTTGTAACGGCTGAAAATTTATAATTTGACATGCATGTTAAGTTTTGAATAACTCACTTTGTTGATAATTTATTTATCTAGACTTTAGCAGATTTTGGTTGAGAATTATAATCTGTGGATTTCGGATATTGTATATAAGTTACCTCTGGGATTTTTGTGGTTTATGATTCATTTATGAAAATGTCTTGTTTGGTAAGGATTCTGTTAATAGATCTGTCTTGAGCTCGCAATAGGGGAACATTTTGTAGTGTAAGTACGCAAATGGGATAGGAGGGACATCTATGGGCTAAGTGGGCTCTCCGCAGTCGACTGGAGAGCAGCGTAAGTCAATATGAGGGGAATAAAAGCAGGGCCAGTAGATGAGGCTTGAGAATTACCAGACGGAATGCTAACCGATGGATCAGAAAGAGGGACGTCTGTCGTTTAAGAGGGATGTTCGTTGTCCAAGAGTGACGTCCTATAGCAGCGAGGGACATCCAATGATAAGAGCAGAAGAGGGCCATGTGCAAGGCACGGGAGAACCCAGATGGAAAGAGGGTGCATTGGATGACCGTCGGATGGGGACTAGGAAAGATCGGACCAATCGTGGACCCTTAGATTAGCAAGAGGGACGTTCGTTGTCCAAGAAGGATGTCCGTTATAGGAACAAGGGACGTCCATTGTTGAGAGGAAGAAAGGGGGGGGGGGGGGGGTTCTGTGCAAGGCACACAGGAAACTTAATGAAAACAGATGCATAAGGATAGCCGTCAGATGAAATAGTGAACGAGATTAAGACCGTAGGATGTGAGAGAGAGACGTCTGTCGTTAAAAGAGATGTCCGACGCTGAAGTAAGAAGGGCAACGTGCGAGGCATGCGGGAAATGTGATGGATGCAGATGAGGGCCGTTGGATGAGGTAGCAGCTACAGTAAAAGACCATGAGATGCGAAAGAGGGACGTCCATTGTTAGGAGGGACGTCCGTCTAAGAGGAGCACCACGTGAGAACCTAAGGGAAATTTTACATGGTTGATGACCGTTGGATGAGGGGATGGACGCAGTTTGGATCGTTGGATACGCTCGAGGGACGTCCTTCAAAGGTAGGGGGACTTCTACTGGCAAAACGCGAGCTCGGTTCTTCAAGGTGACATCGTCTCGGAGGAAGAAAAAAGCACGGGTTGCTATACTATGCCCTAACAGAGGATATAAATAGCAAAATTTTGACGAAAAAAGGAACTGTTTTATTGAGGATGGCTGGAGTGACCAGGGAGGGGAAAACCATCGTGAAGGGGATAGATTGTAATGCCGAAGAATCGGCTAGAGCTGAGTCAAAGGTTTTCTTTCACATGCCGATCACAGTAAGAAATGTTGCTTGTGTTTTGGCCTTTCGGCCCTACAATGCAAAGTGTTAGGTCGTTTGCCTTGTTTTCCCTGTTTTCTTTACAACTTTTATTGATTGATAGTAGTTTTGAGAATATGTTCACCGATTATATATATAGAAACTCTCAAAGACTTGATTGTTTTGTTTTGTTTAGTTTAATGGTTGTTTCTGGAGATATGTTGCTTATTGCTTTCTTATGGTTTTCTTGAGAATATACTGCCTTGTTTATAGTGTTTATTTTTATGTTCATTGAGTAAGGATTGATTTTATAGTCTCATTGATGATGATGATCTGTTCTAGAGGGATTTCTTATAGTTATAGATAGTTTTATTCATAGTGGATAGGTATTTGGAGGTTTGTTATTGTTGTTATTATCATTTTTGTGAGATATTCAGGTTACATGGTAACGTATGTTCATGCATGGGTCAACATATAAGAAATATAAACCAAGGATAAATGCACGAGATATGACTAGGAGTCCATCCATACCAGGTGGATGAGTTCTAGGCTAGTGGTATGGGACGCTAGCCCAAGAACAAGTTTGTATAGGCTGATCACCCAATCGGACTACCTACTTGGGTTGAATGGTTACCCACTCGATATCAAAGTGAAAGAAAGTAAGTAAATGGTGATTGAGGATAAACTACCCAAAAGGGCGGGCCAGTGGGACGTAAGCCCATTAACTTGCTTCCGGCACAACCCGGGGCTGACTAGCACATGGTTCGCTAGGTCATTGCGCACTAAGTGCACAACAGTTAATGGAGGACTCCCAAAAGGGCGTGTAGTCTATAATCCAAAAAGGGCATGGAGTCTGATTCTCCCAAAAAGGCGTGGAGAAACGTAATTTGTGCCCCACTGTTGTGCCTACTCACATCAGAAAAGAAAAGAAAAGAAAAGGAAACGAAAGGAAAAGAAACGAAAAGTAAAAGAAAAGAAACGAAAATAACAGTAAAGGAAACATAAATGAATGTCACGACACGTCATGTTCACGGTCACATGCATTTCTTGCTAAGTCTTAGACTTATAGATGAGCTTTGCATTGTAGGTAGTGAAGAAACAGGAGATTTTACTGTGGATGATGTACAGGTGGAGGAAGTTCACCCAGGAAGAGGACTTGGCGGTTGTTGGTCACCTTCCATGGGTTGCAGTCAAGAGTGTTAAACATGTTTTGTGAGAGACCGTATTTAAGACTGTTTGGTATATGATTTTCTTTATGTCAAGAATTTTTATAGACGTTGGAAACATGATCTTTAAAGTTTGGGATTTAATAATGACATAGACACTATTTAAATTTAAAGGTTTTTCTGCTACGAGTACTTTTATTTGGTATGTTTTCCTTTCGTGGTGGTTGGCTTTTTTGTCATGCTTTCGACGAAAACAATTTCCAAAAAAAAAAAAAAACTGGTGTTACATTTCTACTCTTATTTGGTTGAGGGATTTCCTCACACGTTTTGGAATAGTGACGGGAGCTCATGACAATGAAATCGCCGCGATTATCAAAATTGATATGGAAATATAATAATAAACTGACCATAAAGAAGTAAAAAGTAGATACGAAAAGAAAAAGAAAACACCTGAATTTACTAAGATTCAGCACTTAAGGAGTACTTCACTATCTCCAAAATGTTACAACTTTAGGCATTATAAAAGGATAATAAAATTCATTTTATGTAAGAAATGTTTATGATCCGATAAATAAACGTGTTTTATAAATCTAGTAAGAAAATAAATCGCGTGTCTTTCCTCATTCGTCATTGATCATCTCTTAACTTTTTCAATGTTTTTCTTGACGATAACTCGGTTGGTTTAGGATATTTCTAAACCTTATATCTCTCTCAAGAATGATGGATTTTCTTTATTCTTCCTCAGAGTATAGTCATTAGAGGATATAAGCTTGAAGCAACTTTTCCCATCAAAAATTCTTCAATGAGAATGTTTATTATTCATGAATGCATAGTAGATGATTAGAACTACTAAACACTCATTATATTCATTAAGCCTATGCCACAGAGGAAATGATATTGAATGAGAGAGTAAATGAAAAGGAGAAAGCGAGGCTTATACCATAGGTCAAGAATTGTGGATAAGTTAAAAATAAATCGCCAAACGTCACCAATTAAACATGTAAAATGAACAACACTGGCGAAAAATAGATACCAACGACCGTATAAAATCAAGCCACCAGACATAGTCAGATTAAATACAGTGTTGATGATTCTTGAAGGGAATAAGTGCCGTCCTTAGTTACAGACTTGAGAATCGGCTTTCAAAAATTCATTTGTTTTTACCTACCTTGTCTTTTCTCCTTGTTTTTTTTTTTTCTGGTTCATTATTAAAAAACAAACAAGTACTTGAACTTTAGGAACTTAATTCTCTAAATTCTTAACTTTTCAAACTATTATCATCAATTAACGTTTTTAATTTTTAATATATAATAGTAAACGCTTCCATTAAAAACAATTAGAAGTGGAATGCTTAGAGTAATTAAGTTAATGAACAGCTAATACCATATTTAACTTTATATTTTGGTGTGATGCTAATATGTTAATTATTAATATAAATTATAAATAATTTAAATAAAACTTTAATTGCACCTAACACATAACATCAAAAAATTAGATCAAAGCGTAGAATTAAATTGTTATTTGTTATGGGGCATTTTATGTTCTTCTACATTTACTTTACAAAAAAAAATTGCATGTTTTGAGTTTTGATGTTAATCCAACTCTTTTTCATCTGCGAATAAAAGCTCAAACACACAAAAGAAAATCACACTTATTAGAAAAACGTTGTCATTAATGGAATAAATATCAATTAAATAATTTAATTTAGGGCATAGAATTCAATTATCAAAGAATGGGTTAGTACAATAATACATCTTTTCTAAAAGGGAAAATGACAAATCAACCATCGTGGTTTCTGATCAATGACAAGTTAACCACTGTGGTATATTTGCTAACAAGTTAACCACTAACGTATGAAAAATTGACAAATCCAACATCACACTCAAGTTAACACAGACAAAACTGCCTGGACACCGCAAACAAGTACCTGGACGCCGCCCAGGCAAAACTGATATTATAGAGCATTGATTTTTGCTGCCCAGGCAAAAATGCTTCTTTGCCTAAGCATTGATTTTCTAGACTAAGCAAATGTTTGATCGCAAATTTGAGGGCTTAAACGATTGATTTTGAGGCTGAGAAAGGCGATTATGGGGTTTACCTAATAATAATTATAGAGCTCTGAGAGAGCTTCGATTTGATACGTTCTGCGCCCAATTCCGACATCCGTAGCAAAAGTTATGCTAGTTTGAAGGGGCAGAGGTCAAAAAACCAATAAAAATATTGCATTCGTAAAATATATACATAACAAATTCGAAGTAACCATGAAACACAATTGATCGAGAACGCCATGCATGACAAATAGAGAGCTCCAGAGACGCCGCTCGTCCAGGCTTGCTTCTTTGCCTGGACGCTGCAAACCAGCGGCATCTAGGCTTGTTTTTTTGGCTGGGCGGCGTCCATGCACTTGTTTGTGGTGTCCATGCAGTTTTGCTTGGGTTAACTTAAGTATGATGTTGGATTTGTCAATTTCTCATACGTTAGTGGTTAACTTATTAGCAAATATAACACAACGATTGACTTGTCATTGATCGAAAATCACGATGATTGATTCGTTATTTTCCCTTTCTAAAATAATATCCGCAGGTGATCGTAAAAGATAAAGACTTAAGGGAAGTGTAAAATATGATTTTAGCCTTTGAATAATTATTTTTAGGGAATCTGGAGTTGAGTTGTAGATAGAAGATTTGGCGAGTCATGTGGGTAAGCAGGCAGAGGTCCCCCCACTACGCCTGTCTGGTGAGTTTCTCTGAAACTTCCCACCCTTTTACTCCCCATTTCATTGTCCGAAACTACCACAGACTGAAGTTGAAGCCTTTATTTTTGTGGAGACTTTTGAATCTATTAAAGAAAATCGCTAGACCAGCTTTTCTGAATCGTTGATTCCTCAACCAACGCTCTGTTTTTTGTTTTTTTTTTTGTGATTCAGCCATGGCTGGAATGCTGCCTGGTGTGGAATGCGCTCGAAGAAGAAGATTTCATCAGAAAACAGAGTGGGATGATTTGCCTTTCACGGCTACTCATGGTCGAACCAGGAAGTCGTCTTTCTGTTTGTACATGAGCAACAACGAAACCTCTCTTCCCTCCATCTCTTCTCTGGTATATAGTACTCTCTCTCTCTCTCTCTCTCTGCGAATTTTTCTCAGATCTTTGTTATTGTTTATAGTTTTTTTTTTCAAATCGGTTGACAAAATGAAACAAAACCCAGAGAAGAAGCATCATAAACGAGGGAAATGAGGATGAGAGGCTCGACGCATTAGCAAGAGTGGCCAAGATGAAATTGGACGAGAGACTGAGAGCAAGAAGAAAATCCGAAGCTACGAGGTAATTTAATAATTCAACTTGCCACGCTTCTGGTTTACGCAAAATCAACGCAGATTACTGGTTAATCCCATCGTTTCTTCAATCCTCTCTCTCCATGGACGCGAATCTAACTCAGTGAGTGATGATACACGCACAGCATCAGAGCGCAGAGAGGAAGCATTGAAGGGGAGATGCCAAAAAATGGTGGGTGGAGGAGATTCAGATGGGAAAGATTGAGGTGGAAGAAGAGCAGGGACGAAGAAGAACAGTGCGCCATTTGTCTCGAACCCTGCACGCCTGGTCAGAGCCTGGTTGAACTGCCATGCCCGCATAGGTTCCATTCCATCTGCCTGGTTCCATGGCTGGAGAGCAACACCCATTGCCCTTGTTGCAGAATGCAGATTATTTCTTGATAATCACCGTCACAAAGCATTTAGTGGTGCAGAAGAACATTCATGGTATATTTGAAGTCTTCAAATCAGATGTTATAACAAGATGACTAGTTATTTTAATGGATCAATTACGACGGTATTTATTGAGATATTATCATATTACAAGACTCACGATTCATCCAACAATATTATTGGCTGTGATATATAGAGATTGATCCATTGAATGAGAGAATAAATCAATGAAAAAAGATATTTAATAAAAGGAAAAAATGACAAATCAACCATCATCCTCCTTTATTATTAATAACAAATCAACAATCATTTGTTAACAAATTAACTATTGAACTATAAAAAAATGATATCGTTAACATCATTGCCACATTTGCCATTAAACGTGGTAATGTCGAGCAGCGGCAATTCGTCTACAAACCGTTGTGCCCCCATATTTTAAAAAACAATAACAATACAATTTTAATTCCCCACCGTTGATTATTTAGTAAACCGCAGTGGTGTGACGATAAATCATCGCGGTTCAACGTGCCTCGTTCGTCATCAAGCCACCGCGGTTTGTCATCAATCCGCTGCTGTTCGTTTGCAAATTAAAAAGATTTATTGTCTTCTTCGTAAAAAAATTCAGACAAACTGTGATTCTTCAATGGATTGTAAAATAATTTTAAATTATCCAAAAACTAAAACATTAACATTCTTTTACAAAATCTTCTAAATTATAAAACTCAAAATCTTCTAAATCCATTTTACAAAATCTAAAATCTTTTAAATCTATTATCTATTGATATTAACTTTTTCCCATTGAAAATCTATCATAAAATCACAAGTTCTTTCTGTTTTTTTCTAAGAGTGTTTGTTCTTCTGCACAGTAATTTTTAGAAAATTAATAGTGATATTTGTGGTAGTAATTTTTTAAAGTTCAATGTTTAAATTATTAGTAAAAAAAAAAATTATGATTGATTTACTATTAATAGTAAAAAAGATGATAGTTTGTTTATTATTATTTTTTTTAAAATACAAAAAGATAATTGTACAAGTATTTATATTTAAAAATAAAAATAGAGAGAAAACCTTACGTCAGAATTGGCATGTGTCCAATGCAATTAATGAAGGTCGATTTTATTTTTAATTTTTAATAATAATTATGATAATCATTTGGGTAAATGACAAATCAACCATCGTGGTTTCTGGTTAACCATTATGATATTTTTTTAACAAATAAACCATTGACGTAAGTGAAAATGACAAATCTAACATCACAATACGCCGAACGTAAGGCATTGGCTTTCTGAATACTTAGAGAAATTTAATGATTTGAGTTGACTATTTTAAAAATTATTGAAATTAGTCGACAAAAACTAGCCTCAATAAATGAAATGAGTTCAGATTACTTTTGAGGGTGCAAATTTAGACAAAACCAAAGCAGAAAAATTGTCAAACCCAATTTCTTCCTGATCACCATGGCACTAAGCTACATCTCATTTCTTCACGCAGCCTTTGCCGCCAGGGCCAACTCCAGCCCCAGCACCACTGCGCAGCCAGCGCTCTCTACCGCTACCCAGTTCGCCAACTTATCGGCCGGAAAGTATGGCAGAAACCAGTTACAGGCAAGATTAGTTTGCCTGGTTATTCTTCTTGCGATCAGAGACCGAGATTGCTATCATCGCGGTCTCTTGAGTTGCAATCAGAGACCGTGATAATCGCCGTCTCTTGCATCATAGACCACGATTATCGCAGTCTCTTGCATCATAGACCACGATTATCGCAGTCTCTTGCATCATAGACCACGATTATCGCGGTCTCTTGCGTTGCGATCAGAGACCGCAATAATCGCAATCTCTTGCTTATTGCGGTCTCTTGCGTTGCGATCAGACGCCGCGATTATCACGGTCTCTTGCATCAGAGACCGCGATCTCGCGGTCTCTTGCAATCAGAAACCACGATTATAGCGGGGCGTTCCGGCGTTCTGACTGTAGCACCTAGCTTTTTAACTATGAACATCTTGTAATGTTGAATTTATCATTTTCACATATATCAATAATTTATTTGTTAAAAAAATACCATAGTAATTAATTTGTCATTGATGTCATTCACCCTAATCTTTTTCACATCTTCAGCTTTTTCTGTCTTCTATTACTCTGTCCTTTTCTCTTGCCTAATCTAAATTCTCACCATCCTTTTCTCTCTCCTAATAACTCTAATTTTCTATTTCATCTTCTCCTCCTGCCCTACTCTCATCTCAAATTCTCTTTTCATTTTAATCCTAAAAAATATAAGAAAATAGCTTACTCTTTTGTGTCCTTCTACACATCTCTTTTCAAGCTAAGAATACAATTTCAACCAAAAAATATAATTTTTTTGCTTGTAGTGTTTTTATCATAGATTTTTCGTTTTCTTTTCATCAAACAATTTCGATATTGATATTTTGTAATCAAATCATCACACTTTTGAAAAAAACAAACTTTATATTCAAAATTTATTTCATATATTGTTTCTTAGGTTTTATAAAAGAGTAATATTAAGTTTACACCCTATTTTTACACTTTATTTTCACAGCTTGTGTATATTGTTTATTCACTAGTTTATGTAATTTATTATTTTAAATATTTATATTATACCATAATAATTATATTAATAAGTGAACGACACATATAAGATGTGAAAATAGAGCATAAAAATAGGGTATCAACTTAGCATTAATCTTTATAAAATAAAGAAAATAAAATAGGAGAGAAAAATTTAATGTGTAGAGAGACGATGAGAGTGGTTAGGAGAGAAACATTTGTGAGAACTTAAATCACCTAAGTTCTATAATCTCTAAAATCTGAAAACTTAATTCCCAAAATCGTTTATCCATGTTAGAAAATCAAGAAATAAAGAATGAAATACCTCACCTCACAACAAATCTCTCTAGAGTTGATGGATTCTCTTAATAGTGTAAAAGTGTGTTTAGGAAATGAAGACCATAAATCTTTTGTAGTTCTTTAATGTGAAATTACTTTAATGCCCATAAAAAAAAAAAGTAATGACACTATTCTATCTACACATCTATTGGATCCATTGAGCTTAGCCCATATTCTTCAATATACTCTTAATCTCAAAAATTAAATATTATAAATCACTTTTAAGGGACATTATATTAGATGATAACCATAATGTAAAATATATTGTTTATATAATATATTTGTAATCATGGAGTTTTTCCCAATGTGATCTATAGATATTTGACAACTCTAAACCCTCTCATTTTCAATTAGAAACTTAATATCGATGTGTTCAAACTTCAAAAAATTGCTATTATAATTAAGAAACATTATAGTTTACTTAGTGGCACACAATAAATGAAATAGTCTTTAAATTTATTTTGACAATCTAAAGTCCCATGACAAAATTCCCTAGTCATAATGTTTAATTTGATGTCTCATAAATTACTATAAATTTTGTGGATATAGTGGAAGAAGCTCTAAATGATTGTTAAACACTTTTTCAAATAGCTTCTCTAACTAACAGAAAATATAACCTAATGTTGATTTTCAACTGACTTGGCATCCAATGAAATCAGAATCATACAAAATGTTCAGCAACTGATCAGATTTCCTATATGTGAGCATATAGTCCTTTGTTCTCCGTAAGAACTCAAGTGCTCTTTTCACTACTTTTAAATAATCCATACCAGGATTGCATAAAACATGTGCTTAACATTCCGACTATGTATGCAATATCTGGATGCATACATACTTGAGCATACATCGACTCCCCACTGCCTAAGCATATGAAATCTTTTGCATTTTCTTTATCTCAAAATGGCTTTAAGGGCACTAATCTTAGTTGGTCTTGTCATCTTTAGATACAAGGGTTTCTTCTAGTTTACATCTATATATGTCAATAGTTTATCATCAACATATAAAACCAGAAATATAAATCTACTCCCACTGAACTTATGATATGTGCAATCATCAACTAAATTCTTCTCAAAACCATATGAGAGGATGACTTGATGAAATTTGTAATACCATTGATGAGAAGCTTAAGCTTATAGATGGATTTCTTTAATTTGAAAACCACATCATTTGAATCATCGAAAACGAAGTATTCTAGTTACACCATATAAATCGCTACTTCAATGACATCATTGAGAATCGTCATCTTAACATCCATCTGATGTAGCTCAACATCAAAATGAACCACCAATTCCATAATTGTCTTAAAGAGTCTTTTGAAGAAAACTAGAGAGAAAGTCTTTTTTTGCTAATACCTTCCCTTTAAGCAAATCCTCTTAGCAACAAGACAGGCCCTATATCTCTCCACATTACCTTTTGAAACTCTTTTGGATTCAAAAATCCATTTGTAACCAACGAGTTTCGAACCTTTAGGCATTAGGATGAGATTCCAAATGTCAATGTCTTTCATGGACTTTAACTCCTCATTCGTGGCATCGATCCACTTTTCAGATTCAGAATCTTTAATGACTTTGTGGAAAGTGACTTGATCATTTTCCACCTCTCAAATTTCCTCATTGTTCTTGCATAAATACAATATAATCATCCAAAATCGTACTTCTCCTCCCTCTAGAGGATCTTATTAATGGCATAATTTCTTGAGAATATTGAGTTTGTTCTTCAGGAAGTGATTTGACATAGTTATCTGGATTAGGCCTTTGATCGAAATAATCGATAACTGAAGGAAGAGAAACAACTTTCTCTTCAAACACAATGCCATCCTTATCTCCCATCACAAACTCGACACCCTAAAAACTAGGCATTTCCTATCGCAAAATATGTTTTAGCAGTGGGATCTTAAAATATATACCCCTTTAACTTTTCTGCATGTAAGTGTTATCTTAATAGGAATTAAGTTTAATTGTTTTGATGATGAGCATGATTGATTGAATAATTAATTCTAAGTTGATTATGATTTGATGATTGTTGAATATATCAAAGTGGAATATAAATTATATTGATAATGAACATATCTGTTTGGTTATATTGTTTAGATATTTCAATGATGAATTATATATCATTGATCTCATTGAAAATACCCTTGAAAGTAAGTATTTTGATGTTTCTAATGTGTTTGTTAAGTTCTTACAGTTAATGTTAAAGTTTATAAGAATTATACACTTCAAATTAAGAAAAAGATGTTGAGCGGTCAACCTACCCAAGGTGAGAGGTCGTCTAGAAAAAATTCTAGAAAGTAACTAATTTTTGAAGATCTACTGAAGAAGTTGACCAAGCCTTGCTTAGGTCGACTGATGCAGTTAACCTACCCAAGCTAAGGGGTTGTCTAGAAAACTCCCGAAAGCAACGAACTTTTGAAGATTTGTTGAAGATGTCAACTAAGCCTTGCATAGGGTGACTGGTGTGGTAGACCAAACAGAATTGAGGTCGTCAAGAAAACTATTCAAGAGCATCCAGTTTCTAAAATATTTTAAAGAGGCCGACTAGGAAGAATATGTGGTCAATTGGATTGACAGACCTAAAGTTTTCGGTGGTTGACTTGGCCTAATTAAAAATCTCTCAATGATCACAAAGAGGTCAACCGATTTGTATAGGTGATCAACTAGGGCTCTGAGCTAGATTCGTTTTGTTCTGGCTTGTAGGAGTTTTCGGGAGTCAAGACTCACAAGGTTATTTGAGAGCCATTTAATGTTATTCTATGTTAAAGCTATCATTTTTGGATATTTGTTGCTGGTTATTTAGTTGGGAATTAATTTTGGTGAATTTTTATTTCAATTTATGCTTGTAGGTTTGGAGGTGCTCGGTTTGCATGTAAACCGAGCCCTCATGCCCTAGTTTTTTATTTGTCAAGGGAATTTTTGTCTTCCAAGACTTGTAAGGTCATTAGGGGGTATTTAGCTTCCCCCTAATGCAATTTTGAAGGGACTTTTTAAAGAAATTAAAAAAACCGCAGTTCATCCCTTGGTGGGAAGACCCGTGGGAGCCCTCCCTCTCCACTCGGCCATTTCATTCTCTACATCAACTCGGCGCTTCTTGTTGTTTCTTGGACGAGTTGATCATTGCTACCTCTTCCAAGCCATTCCCTTCTTGTGGTGGTTCATTGTGGTGTGGAGGTAGAAGAAGCAACATCCCCTTGGAGAGTGTCTTCCGATTTGGTAAGGCCGAGCAAGTTGCCCCCTCTCTCATTGGAGATGTGCGGACTCCTTGGAGTATTTATTTTTATTTGCTGCAAACACTAAAAGTGGATCTTACGTTCTTGAAGTTCTTGCTGTTTACTTTTGATACTCTAGATTTGGGGCTGATTTGATTGAAGTTTCCTATTGAAAAGTTGTGTTTTGGAAGGGATATAGTTAGTCTGAGAATCTGTTTTGCGGTATTCTAGATTCCAACTTGATATTGTGACTTTGTTTTGATCTACTTATGTTCATTGGATAGAGCTCGAATTTAGCAGTGTTAATTCTGATATTGTTAAGGGCTTGTCCTCCAAAATTGGTGTTAAAAGGATGTATGCTCACGGAGATCTTGTCGTTTGATTCCAGGTCGATAGAAATTGTTCTGGAAACCCTAATCTGAGGGTTGTCTTTGTTCGATCATAACTCTGTGTGCTGTTTGCATTTTTCCATGAAATTTTGATATGTTTGTCTTGAGATTGTGGATAGAAGCCTCTCCAAAATTCGGCTCTTAATTGAATAAGGTCACGAAAATATAAGTGTTTGAAGTTTGGTGGACAGATTATTGCGGAAAATTTTAGCCGATTGCAATATTGGCACTCTTTGAGTCTTGGATCATATCGTTTGGTATCATAGCTCCTTGCTCCTATTTTTATACGCTGACTATTTAAGGAAATTTCCCATTCTTAAAAATGACCAAAGGCCAAACCTTGTCAAGAAGTTACCCTACAACAGAAGAAGAGTTTCTAGCTTCTATTCCTTCCTTCAGTGGTGCATAATGGATCAAAGAGTATTTAGATTGGGAAGAAGAGATAGAAGAATTTTTTTTAATTCATGAATTTTCAGATCATAGAAATGTTAAAATTGCTTCTTTGAGACTTAAAGGAAAAGCTAGCCTTTGGTGGAGAAGAATAAATTTTGAGAGAAGAGAAGAGGGCAAAGAAGTTATAAGTTCGTGGAAATGGATGAAGAGATATTTGAGAAGAAAATATGCTATGAACCTTACAAAGGTAGTCTCGTCTTCTCCACGACTAATTTGATCCAAGAAGAGTGTTTCAAAAAGGCAGCAAGCCCAAGAGTTGAACTTCGAGCGCTCTTTACAACATATAGCTCAACAACTTGACAGACTCTTAGCTTCAATAAAGTCTGCAAACTCTCAACCTATGCAACCAATTGATCATAAAGAAATAGTTGAAGAACATGTGTGGGTTGAAGGAAAGAAGAATGATAACTCTTTGGTATTGGATAATGTTAAAGAATACTTTGAAGAAGTTGTATTTCCACTTGAAGGTCCACTACTTGAAATTGAATCTCGTATGGAAAAGAAAGTCAGTTTTGAAGAGTTGATTAGCCCGAGTTGCTCCAACCAAACTCTTCCTATTTTAAGAACAATCGAAGGACCACTTCATGAGGGGGAATGTAAAGATAGTTTAATGGCAGCAAATAAGAAGGAAGAAGCTCATTCTTAAAGGGAAACACTCACGGCCATGGAGGAAATGCTCATGGAAGATAAAAAGCCTTCCACTTTGCCTAACCGAAATGTTTTATGTAAAATGGAAGAAGCAAGCATAGTGGAGCAAGGAGATGAATTATTTGCAGCAACCTTTGAAGAAGAAAGTCATTTTAAACAGTTAACTTTTGGTGGAAAGGAAATTTTTTTAACAATAGAAAGGCCTCTAACTTGAAAATACCGAGAAGAGAATAGTCAAGGGAAGCTCACTTGTTATGAATTTTGTTGGGGCATGGAAAAAGTATTTTCTTTGTTCACAAATGAAAGGAGTTCTATCAACCATGCTTACATGCATATGGATGAAGATTGGGACTTAGGGGCATTACCTCAATCAAGTCTTTATCTGCTAGTTTACGATATCGGAGAAACAAGCAATCTAGCAAAAATAGGGTGCTTGAGGTATGCACCACAAAACAATTTGGTTACTTGGTTCTTTAAGAGGGGTTGGAAGAGAGATTTCTTTATAATTGGTCCTGATTTTGAATTTTGGAAAGAAGGTTTTGATATTAGAATTGAGGAAATAAATTCGAAGATTGAAGATTATTTTGATTCAACATTGCTACCACTACTAGATCCAAATGTGGTCTTATGCAAGTTCTCCATTGTTCTTCCATCTTTGGCAAGACGGTATGCAAGATCCTATATTAATGAAGTGCCTCATGGTGGGAACAAAAATTTTTCATTTGACCCCGGTGGACGATATGTTGGTGAACCTATGAAAGAGTTGATCGTAGGGAGCACATGCATGAAATTATTCTCAGGTTGTGAGAGGGTGAAACCGCTGGTATGTTGCTGCAATATTATATTATTGGTATTGCACATTATGCTCTGGGAATTTGGCATTTTGTTCTTTATGGGATTGATGCAGCGTGTATGAAATTGAGCTTAATTGGATGCAGATTGATGATTGTGGGCCATTTTTGAGATAGTATCCAAAACTGAAATTTTGCTTGCACCATTTTGGGTTGTGGGTTCCTTTAAGTGTAACTTCTATGTCAATGTGAATTTAATTGTGACTTTTGGTGGAGAGTCTCTTCACTTATGAAGGTTTGTTCTGTCCAAATTCTGTGAAACAATTCAATGAATTGTCCAAGATATGGCGATTACAAATTCACTTGAAAAACTGCTGTTCCGAGAAATCAGCCTTGTCAATCCGAACAAGTTTTAGTGTTTCTATCATAACTTTTTATTGCCTGGGAGTTTGGCCTTGAAATTTTGAGGGTTTATTTTTAACTTGTATGGTGATGGATTGGCGAAAAACCAAGACTAAATGCCACTAATTATCCCATTTTTATTGTTGTCGAAATTACATCAACTGCTGCCAATTCCTAATTTATGCCTTGTGCAATTATGTGTTTCATGGGGTTTCATTGGGGTTGATAGAAACAAAAACATTGTACAAAATGGAATTAGATTCATGCTCAAGCTCCCAAAGCTTCCAAAGCTTCCAAACATGGTTGTAAGGGTACTTGAAGAGTTAAAAAGAAAGTGGGATAAGCCATGGATTTGAGGTCAAATCCTCAATCACCCCGGGAGGATGATGTGTCCCAAGACCCTACAGTCTGAGCCAAGCCTTCATGCTCCTTTTTATCTAATAATTTTTTATTTTGCATGGGACAATAATGCATTAGACCTTATGGAGAAGCCAACACATGAAGATCAAGAAGCTCCCTGCCTTTTTCTCACGTGGAGCCCTGCAAACCCTAATCGGCAAGATCAGTTTTGTTCCGACTTGGAGGAGTTTTCGGGAGTCGAGGCTCACAAGGTTATTTGAGAGCCGTTTAATGTTATTCTATGTTAAATCTATCATTTTTTGATATTTGTTGCTGGTTATTTGGTTGAGAATTATTTTTGGTGAATTTTTATTTCAATTTATGCTTGTTGGTTTGGAGTTGCTAGGTTTGCATGTAAACCGAGACCTCATGCCCTAGTTTTTATTTATCAGGAGCATTCTTATCTTTTAAGATTTGTAAGGTCATTAGGGGGTATTTAATTTCCCCCTAATGCAATTTTGAAGGGACTTTTTGAAGAAATTAAAAAAACCCTAATTCATCCCTTGGTGTGAAGACCCGTGGGAGCCCTCCCTCTCCACTCGGCCATTTCATCCTCCACATCAACTCGGCCATTTCAACCTCTACATCAACTCGGCCCTTCTTGTTGTTTGTTGGAAGAGTTGATCATTGCTACCTCTTCCAAGCCATTCCCTTCTTGTGGTGGTTCATTGTGGTGTGTAGGTAGAAGAAGCAACATCCCCTTGGAGAGTGTCTTCCGATTTGGTAAGGCCGAGCAAGTCGCCCCCTCTCTCATTGGAGGTGTGCGGACTCCTTGGAGTTTTTATTTTTATTTGTTGTAAACACTAAAAGTGGATCTTGCATTCTTGAAGTTCTTGCTGTTTACTTTTGATACTCTGGATTTGGGGCTGATGATTGAAGTTTCCTATTGAAAAGTTGTGTTTTGGAAAGGATATAGTTAGTCCGAGAATCTGTTTTGCGGTATTCCAGATTCCGACTTGATGTTGTGACTGTGTTTTGATCTACTTACGTTCATTGGATAGTGCTCAAATTTGGCAGTGCTAATTCTGATATTGTTAAGGGCTTTTCCTCCAAAATTTGTGTTAAAAGGATGTATGCTCACGGAGATCTCGTCGTTTGATTCAAGGTAGACAGAAATGGTTCAAAAAACCCTAATCTGAGGGTTGTCTTTGTTCGATCAGAACTCCGTGTGCTGTTTGAATTTTTGCATGAAATTTTGATATATTTGTCTTGAGATTATTGATAGAAGCCTCTCCAAAATTCGGCTCTTAATTCACTAAGGTCGCAAAGATATAATTGTTTGAAGTTTGGTGGACAGATTATTGTTGACAGTTTTAGCCTAATAGAATTTAGACTTATTTGTTTTGATGATTAGTAATTTATTTTTTGATAAGTTGTCTATGAATTGAATGAGATTAATATGTTTATATTTGATCTTCATTGGAAATACCTATTGATAAAGATATTTATATGTACTAACATGCTTGTTTAAATCCATGTAACTAATGGTTAAAATTAGAGACTTAAAAGTTTCAAGAAGTGCAAAACATAGAGTATAGGTTGACTAGATTGCTACAGAAAGTAAAACAGCAGGGTGCAATCAACCGAAGAAGGATATACAGTCGACTAGAAATATTATAGATTGCTCGACATATGTAGAAGTGTAGAAGAGCAGTCAACCGGGAGGGATGGTGGTCTACAAAAAATTGGACAGTGTCGAGCCAATTCCTGAACTACATGAAAGATGTCGACCAGAGACAAAGAACGGGGTGATTGAACTGACAAAATTATAACAAAACTATTGCAATGGTCGGGAAGCGATCAACCAGACGAGTTAGGTTGTCGACCATTGAACAGATTTTTATATATATAAGCACTTGCAATAAGAAGAAACAAGAAATGAAACCATAGCGAAGCATTGCCAAATTTATCCTAGATATTTCTCTTCATAATTAAGTGCTTAACCTAGTTCTCTCATTCCCAAACTTGAGAGTTACATTTGGAGAGTTTAGACCTTAGATTATTTTTATTTTCCATTGTCCCTAAACTTGCAACCTCTTGTGGAGAGGAGACAAAAGGGTGACGCCTCGAAACACTTGAAGAGAAAAGGGTGACTGATGCACCACTGATAGGCAACTCCAAAAGTTATGAACAACCGGAATGAAAGTATTTTACGTACTCTGTTCAAACTTTGACGATAACAAAAACAACCCAAATGGAAGGCTTTCCATAGGATTTTTGAACAGGAGTACCAATTAAAAGTATAGAAAATATCTCCAATTTTCATGGATTAAATTGTTATGGAAAGAAAGTTATGCGACATAAGTGAGAGGTGCTCAAGAATTGGATATGGTAAGAAGATAGTTTTCCAGGGCGATTTCAAGATGGATAAAAATAAAACAAATGAATGAATTTTGACACAAAATTTGAACCACATATCACGCAATATGTGAAAAAGAAACCCTTAAAATATCATAAACTAAATCATACAGAAAATGAAGTTATGCACGCAAAGGTGCAAGATGATCCGAATAGGTAACAAAATCATACCTATTGACTTCAATGTCCTCCAATGGTGGATGCACTCGAACTTGGGTCTTAGCAAGCTTTCTATTCCTTCACTAGGGATCTCCACCTCTGGAAGAAGATGGAGGATGGATAGCTTTTAGGGAAATCACCACAAAGCTCACAAGAAACATTGTGGTTCAATTGTTGACACAAAATCCAATCGGTGAAACACCAAGGGAGATGGCCGATTTATGGAGAGAACTCCAGCATTTTCAAATGGGTTCTTTTTTTGATTCAAAACTAACTAGCGTAGCCCTTAGAGAGAGCATAAATACTCTCTTAAAATTAAGGTTAATATCCTAAAAGAAAATTATCGAAAAGCCCTCACAAAACACTTAAACTAGGCTAGAACATACTCTAGCCGAGTGACACAAACACATGGCATTTTGAAACTAATACAAATTAGAATAAAATAGCTAAACATAATTTTCAAAAACATCACCAAATCTTGAATACAACAATGAGTCCATTGAAATTATCTTCACGTCCATTTCCCAAGTGGATTTGGCTTCAACTCTAACTAAGGATGATCAGGTTTCTTTGGTAGAATTGAAGCCCTCTATTCAGTGCTCTTTTGACATAACAAATGATCTTCAAATTTAATAAAAGACCACATTCTGGAAAGCTTACAAAGTCAGCTACAAAATGTTATGAAACTTACATTTTGAATGTGATCTTTAAGGTTACCAAAACTGATAAATACTTCACAAATTTCAGATTGTAGGCAGTTTTGAGTTGCTTCACATTTCTCCTAAACTTGTGCTTAAACTTCCACTTATGTTTTATTTTGAATAACACCATAACATATTTGGATGCTTGATGAATGCAATTCATCATCTTTCCTTTTTGAACACCTACAAAATCAACACTAAAAATATTGTTAGAAAACCTTTGTGCTCGATTGTGAATTGAGGGAATCTGTGACACACTAGGTTGAAGAGGATTTGACCTCAAATCCAACGTTTCTTTTACTTCTTCTTCATCAAATTATGGAAATAGATCCTTGCTATTGAAGTTCCATGAGACACATAAGTTATCAAAACAATTTGACTTGTGTGTCTTGCCAATGATCTTTTCATGCCACTTCTCCATATCATTTAACAAACATAAATCAAAATTAACCGAACCATCCTCATCTTTTTTGTCACAGATGTCTTGCCAACAAGTCAAATAAAAATGAACGTAATTAAAATTCAGGGGCTTCATCATAATATAATTTTTCATTCTATTCCAAAAGTAGCTTGTAAGTTTAATATCGAGAAACTTTAGGATTAACAACACTCCTTTAGTACTATCACTAGGCATGCCAATGTTGTCACCCAAAAAATGTTCATAAAAAATAAAGAAATCATCATCAACAACATTATCAATATTGTCATTCTAAAGTCCCAAATCACTACCCATTTCAATGAAACTCAAAGATTTTCTACAACCATAAGTAGTTATTTTATCTCCAAAATGGCTATCAAGTTCAGTGTTATGATGTTCTTTGATCAGCAACATGTCTATAATTATACAACTAGGCATGCTAAAGTTGTTAACCTGATGCAAATATGGAAGCCATAGGATGAAGATAGAATGATGTGTGGTCGATCTCAAGTGGAGGTGGTCGAGCTTGGCCATCACAGATGATCTCCCTTTGAATTTTTGCTCACTCACAAACTTTACAGATTTGAAGGAAATTGGTAGAGGTCAATCTAGACTTGGCAGGGCAGTTGATCATCCAAAGGATAATTTGAATTGCCATTGATGAAAGAATAGTAGTCGATCAATGTGGATATGTCAATCGACCGTTGGCTTGGAAAAAAATTGCTCATTTACAATTTTTTTATTCCTCTACAGAACTCCTCCTTGATGAATAAAAAAGAGAATTCTCACCAAAAAAATTAGTGAGTTTGAGTGCAATCTTCAAACTTGTTCACTGGCTAAAAGAATTACAAGAATCCAAAGATCAAGTAACTCTCACAACACTTGAACTCTAGTTTTTCAATCACAATGATTTCAACAATTCAAGAGAAAGAGAGAAAATAGCCAAAGCTAAAATGATTTTTATTCATCAAAAACTTAAAACTAATGAGTTTTGGTAAGTATTTATACTACCTAGGAAACTTTAAAATATCTTGAATTTAAAATTACACGAAAGCTTTAAAATAACTTCAATTTAAACTACTTAAGAATCCTTTCAAAGTATCTCGAAATCAAGTGAGATCCGCGACCAAATCTCCATTGGTGGATCCTTCTTCTCTATGCCATGTAAGTAAATGTTGTGGCTTTTCTTGATCCTCTTTACTTGGAACGCTCTCTAACTCTTTTTGTAGCTTGAAATTTGAAAAATAACATGCCATATAATAATTTGAAAGTTTCTTCGCTTGAGCTCTAATGAGGACTCCTTGTTGCATATCATCTCCTCTGGGTGAAAAAGGATTTGTCCTCAAATCTTGTATTTTGACTTCACCTTTGGTTTCTTCACTACCAAGATAAGGAAATATCTCTTGACATTGAATGAATTGGAAACTCTATATTCTTTTGGTAGATCAAGCTTGTATGTAATGTCATTGATCTTTGATAAAATTTTGTAGGGAGGTTTGGCTTTAGCATTGAGCTTGAACTTTCTTTGCTTAAGAAATCTTTCCATTCTTGAGTGTAACCATACTAAGTTCATTCTTTGAATACGATTGGTTTCCTTCACTTGTTGGCTTGTTGGGCATATATTTCATTCTTTTTCTCTATAGCTCTTTTTACCTTCATATGCATTGCTTTAACTTGATCAGCTTCACTTTCCCCTTCCTTATTGATCATCCCATTATTTGTTAAAGCAATGAGGTCCATTGGCGTGAGGGGATTAAACCCATTAACCACCTCGAAAGGGGTTTGTTGAGTAGTACAATGAATACTTTGGTTATAAGCAAATTCCTCATAGGGAAGTTGTAAGTCTTAATCGGTTATTCTTTTACTTACAATGGTTCTTAAGAAGGTTCCCATGGTTCTGTTGATGACCTCAGTTTTCCCATCCATTTGAGGATGAAAAGAAGTGCTAAACATAAGCTTAGTACCCAATCCCCTCCATAAAGTGTTCCAAAAACAGCTTTAAAATCTTGTATCTCAAATCCGACACGATTGATTGAGGAATCCCATGCATTCTTACTATTTCTTTGAAAAACAACTCTACAATTCGATATGTATCATCCGCTTTGGTACATGGAATGAAATGTGCTATCTTTAAAAATCTATCCACTACAACCATAATAGAATCCCTTTCATGCGTGGAAATCCCAAGACAAAGTCCACACTCAATTCTACCCATGGATGATTTGGAACTAGTAATGGCATACATAAACCTTGAGGTTGTAGTCGACTTTTTTCCTTTTTTGCAAATGATACAACTTTCTAATACCATGTATACATCCTTGATCATGTGAGGACAAAAAAAATAATTCTTTTAATACTTCATAAGATTTCTTTTCCCCAATATGGCAAGCGAGACCCCCTCCATGAGCCTCACTTACAAGAGATTCCTAAAGGATACATTGAGGTATACATAATTTTTCTTCCTTGAAGAGATATCCATCAATTTTGTGATACCCACCCTCGGACTTTAGATCACACTTTTGATACCACAAACTAAAATTTGTCTTCCCCATTGATTAGTTTTATTCGATCGAATCCAAAAGTTCAAGTTTTTAATTCAAAAAGAAGAGAATACCTTCAAGATAGTGCATCGGCCACGATATTTGACTCCCCCTTTTGTATTTGATCATATAAGGGTATCACTCAAGAAATTCCATCAATTTAACATGCCTTTCATTAATCTTGTTTTGGCCTTTAATATGCTTGAGAGATTGGTGGTCTGTGTGAATAACAAATTCGTGTAGAAGTAGATAGTGTTGCCAAACTTTCAAAGCTCTTATAAGCGCAAGAAACTCCTTGTCATAAATTGAATACTTCAAAGCGGCTCTCTTTAATTTTTCACTAAAATAGGCAATTGGTTTGACCTCTTGCATGAGAATAACCCCAATCCCTAATCTGGAGGCATCACATTCGATCTTAAAAGTTTTGCTAAAATTGGGTAGAGCTAGAATATGAGTGTTGCATAACTTTTCTTTAATAGTGTCGAAACTCACTTGGTATGCGTTAGACTACTCAAAGTCTTGACCTGTTTTAGTGCAATCGGTAATAGGAGCCATAATAGTGTTGAAATTTTTGATAAGACACCAATAGAAGGATGATATCCCATGAAAACTCCTTTTCACGAAAATATTCTTTGGAATCGGCCACTCCTTTATCACTTGGACTTTTGTTTCATCTACCTCAATGCCTTGCTTTGTCAATAGAAAACCCATGAAATACACTTTCTTTTGCACTAAAGAACACTTCTTTAGATTTCCATAAAGTATGCTTCTTGTAACTTCTCAAATAAGTGTTGAAGATGAGTTAAGTGAGCTTGCAAGTCAATAATATATATTAGGATGTCATCGAAATAAACTACAATAAACTTACCCAAGAAATCCTTTAAGACATGGTGCATAAGCCTCATGAAAGTGCTCAGAGCATTTGATAATCTAAATGGCATGACCATCCATCCATAAAACCTATACTTGGTTTTGAAGACCATTTTCCACTCATCTCCTTCATTCATGCAGATTCGATGATTGCCACTCTTGAGGTTGATTTTGGATAATATAGTTGCTCCACTTAGTTTATCAAGCATATCTTTAAGACGTGGTATAGGAAATCGATATTTGATAGTAATTTGATTGATGACTTGGTTATCCACACACATTCTCATAGTACCATCTTTCTTGGGAACCAATAATGTCAGCACCGCACAAGGGCTAAGAGAATCACGAATAAAGCTCTAGTCAAGAAGATCTGTAACTTGGTTGTGTAATTCTTTAGTATCTTTATGATTCATTCTATAAGCCAGACGATTTGGTAACACTACTCCCATAATAAGATCAATTTGATGCTTAATTCCTCTTATAGGCGGTAGACCATGTGGAAGTTCCTCTAGAAACACATTTTTATACTTTGTGATAAGGTCCTTAATAACCGCTAGCATAACCCTTAATTCCTCAAGTCGCTCCTCGAACATTATTAAAATATGAGGACCACAATAAAGTAACGCCCTTCTCAATTCCCCTTGGGATAAAAATAAAGATTCTTTCCATTTACTGTGTTGCTTTAACTCTTGATTTTTTGCTATTTGACTCGGACGAAGTGGCATCAATTTAATCATCTTCCATTATGCCTAAAAGAGTAGGAGTTAGAATAACCATCATGCATAGATCTCTTGTCAAATTGCCAAGGGCGACCAAGTAATATATGGCTTGTATTCATTGGTACTACATCGCAACTTTAGCTTTTCTTCAAGATCCGTGGAAGCGACATTAGTACAACTATCTTCATCAACAATTAAAGAACATTCATTTTCCTTGATTAGGAATTGGCTATGAAAAATATTCTCTCTTTGGCATACGTAGTCACCGTCATGATATGAATCACCATTAATAAAGAACCCTCTTTCGCATAGACCACGGTTGAAAGAATTGATTCATTGGCTCTAATACAAATGATGCAAAAATGGAAGCCTTAGGATGAAGAAGAATGCTGTGTTGTCTATCCAAATTGGAGGCGGTCGAGCTTGGCAATCACGGACGATCTCCCTTGGAATTTGTGCTCGATCACAGCCTTTACAGATTCGAAGGAAATTAGCAACGGTCGATCAGGGCTTGGCGTGGTAGTCGATCATCCAAAGGACAATTTGAATTGCTGTTGATGAAAGATGAATAGTTGTCGATCAATGTGGATATGTTGATTGACTTGTTGGCTTAAGGAAAAATTGCTCATTTACAATTTTCTTATTCCTCCAAAGAACTCCTACTTGATGAAACAAAAAAAGAATTCTCACAAATAAAATCAGTGAGTTTGATTACAATCTTTGAATTTGTTCACTAATAAAAATTGGCTATAAGAATTGCAAGAATCCAAAGATCAAGTAATTCTTACATCACTTGAACTCTAGTTTTCCAATCACAAGGATTTCAACAATTTAAGAGAAAGAGAGGAAATAGCCAAAGCTAAAAGGGATTTTTATTCTAAAATTAAACTTCTAATGAGTTTTGGTGGGTATTTATAGACCACCATAGAAACAATTTGACTAAGAATAGAATTGATTTATAATTAACCCTAACAAATCATTATCTACCTTATTTAAAAACTTGAATTTAAACTACCTAGGAAACTTTAAAATAATTTGAATTTAAAACTATCTAGAAAGCTTTAAAATAACTTGAACTTAAACTACTTAAGAATCCTTTCAAAGTATCTTAAAATCAAGTGAGATCTGCGGCCAAATCTCCATTGGTGGATCATTCTTCTCCATGCCATGTAAGCAAATGTTGTGGCTTCTTTTGATCCTCTTCACTTGGTGTGCTCTCTAAATCTTTTTGTAGCTTGAAATCTGAAAAATAACACACCATATAATAATTTGAAAGTTTCTTTGCTTGTGCTCTAGCTAGGAGTCCTTGTGTCACATCATAACCCCAAGTGAAATTCCATTATATATCGAGTGATCAATATCAGCCACAATAACAACATTTCCAATTCAAAGTGGTATAACAAATTCAACATAATCAATATTTTATATCCATCTAATTTTTAAAACCCATGCAATTAAGAAATTTGACGATATGTACCTTTCCAGGGATGAGTTGCTTCGATTGAGTAAGGATCCCTTTACGCATTCCAAGAGGTGGCACTTGCGAAACTCACTTTTGAAACCATAGCTCCCAATATTTCCTACAATAGAATTTGATCCTTCATGGCTTGCATGTCAGACCTAGTCAATTTGCTTTCTTGAGAATTTTTCTTTGCAAGTCTGGGAAGCTAGCTACCCTATAAACAACATGAAGAATGACTCCTCAAGTAACTCTTCTTCTATAGCAATGGCCTCCAACTTTGGATTCAAATGAATTAGTAGAGCATCTAGTGGATTGACAAGTTGGCCACTCAATCATTCTTCTTCAAAAATAAGTATCGACGAAACATCCTTGGAAACGAGGTTTTCATCTTCGTAGATACCTTCTTTAGAAAAATCTCATCCCATGCTCTAAGGCTCTAACAACACTAAAAACCCTCCTTTAGGTAATATAACCTCTTCTTCATACTGCTCCTCTACCCCTAGAGTTTCCTCTAATACTTCAACATGTTCTTGTGCATACAGAGGTGGAGCGCATGTAAAACTTGATTTCACTAACATGTTTTCAAGTTGTTGGGCTAGCTTTTGCAATGAGGCTTTTATTTCAATGAGGATGGGTTGCTGATTCTTGTGAAGACTCTTCTCAAATTAGGTGGGTGGTGGAGAAAATGGAACTGTCTTGGTAAGCTTTAGAATATATCTTCTTCTTAGAAACCTTTTCATCAAGCTCCACGTGTTGACGGCTTCATCTCTATCTTTCTTCTGTTATTAATCAAATTGCTCCACCACAATGAATCTCTTCCTTTAAACCTTGAAGAAATAAGTTTCACCAAGGTCTTTTATGAAAAATGGGAATTTTGAAAAATCTCTTCAACTTCATACAATCCATAGCATACTTGCTGCCTCTTTTCTTCATGTAGAATGGATAAGAATACACAAATAAGGTGTTGATAGGGTCAAAATTGGCTTTGATACCAAATGATGCACCACAAGTAGGAGAGCTTGAACCCCTTTTGGTGTGGGAGGTTATTGCGGCTAGAAAATATAAACGGAAATGGGCGAATGTGCAACCCGTTTGTTTGACATCCAAATGACTTGAACTTTTTACCTCAGTATAATCATAGAGGGATTATGACACCTACAAAAATCATAAGAAAATACTCATGGAAGACGAAGTTATGCGAATGAACGTGAGATTGCCCGAAAAGACACCAAAAAGTTAGTTTCTAGCCCGAAAATGTAATACCCTGACTTTTTATATCAAAATTTAATAAGAAAAATTGAAAGTATTTGGAGGGTATTTGAATTAATTGGATAATTATCAGAGTATTACTAAGGACGTATTCGTTAGATTATAATTTATAAGAATTTATTGGATGATAATTAGGATTAATTCGGAAGGAGTATTATATTGGATTATTAAATTAAGGATGGAAAAAATGGGGAAAAGTGTTTACGAACATTTTGGTCGAGGTGCGGTTGTGGTCGGCGTCAGAAAATGCTACGGATTACATTTTATGGTTTTGAGACGCGGTGCAGTTAGATGCAGTCCCGTGTGGTCAAGGCGAATTTGAATCTGTTGGTATTTCGGGACATTTTGGTCGACATGCGGTCGAGGCTCAGACGCCTTTACTCGATCAAAAAATGGAGATTTAGAAAAAAATGGGAAATAAAGGGTTGAATCGGTCCATCTTGAACCAGTCCAGTTTGAAGACAAAGAAGAGGAGATAAATTGTGGTTGGTTGGTTTAGGTAGGGAAGGAGAAAGAGGGAAATTAAATAAATGGAGAGAAAAATAATTATAATTTAATGAAATGAATTAAATTGATTAAAGAGATGATGGAGGGTGAACCAGTTTTCTTGTTTGGTCTGGTTCACAGCTTGTTGGTTCTGTTTGGAGCTTTAAATCAAATGGCTTGCGACCATTTGTGAAGAGAGAAAGAAAACGGGGGAGAGAGAGTGCGAGAGAAGGTGAAGGAGAACGAAGGAGAGAGAGAGAGAGGCGACGAGAGAAGGGGGTGGCGAGCTTAGAGTTTGGCTTTGCTGGCGAGTTGATGGCAGCTTGCGGTGCTAGGGGTTGGCATCCTTGGAGCGCTCTTGCTGCTGGAACGAAGAGCTCCCGCGAGCTGTAAACTCCCATGCGCTGCAATTTCTTCCGTGGTGCTGCGAATTTGTTACTAGGGTAAGCTTGCTATTTTGCTCTGTAATTGCGTTTTGGTTATTGGACGAAATTGTTGGAAGATATGGCAGTGATGAAATGCAGGGATGAACTAGCGATCGGCAGGGGATTTTGGACGAGCCATGGTCGTTAGCCCTGCAGCTATGGTGTGTGAACCGATTATGTATGTTGATATAATACGAAATAGCAGAAATTGAATAACGTTAATTAAAGCGAATAAGGAGAGCAATTATAATGATTTAAAATAAAGAATATAAATAGCATGCTTAACTGTTCAGAATATAGCAGTGAAAGAAAGATGGAAATTTAGCGTGCTTCGAATTATACAATGGACATAGCAACTAATTATCATGCTTTGAACACGAATTAAACAACTAACCTAATAGTGAACTAGCATGCTTTTAAATATCAGATAGACATCGATGTACATTTTAAGCGGAAACATACTAGATAACTTATTCTAAGCATTAGGGATAATATTCGTTCAGAGTAATTTAGGTTTAATGGTATAACTTTAACTGCATTGATGACTTAGTTCATTATTACAATTCTTACTCCAGTTAACCCTATTACAGTTATTAACCTAGTTGATTAAAAATGCTCAAATCAAAGGAGTAGTGACTTCTAGTTATTCAGGGATTTTCAACACTAGAACTAGCAGGGCAGTGTAATTAATAGCGGACAATGTTGACCTATTGTTATTGCCAGCAAAACAATAACATGTAATCACATAAGGAAATCATCATCACATGAATTCATAACTCATTCATGCTTATCATACCATAATGCTACCTTCAGTTCATCATTCTACACTATAAAGCTTAACATTTAAAACTCAAGCAATAATCATTCATCAAAAGGAAGCATCGCATTTCAGTAATTGCAGTAAGGAATTTCATAGAGTTATCCACAAAGAAGTACACCACTCACGGACTCTACTTGTGGATAGGGCCTCCAAATGGCCAAGACTCTACCCCAACTCCTTACCCTTGATGAAGAAGTGTCCCATGGATAGTAAACTCCCAGTTTACACCTTCACAATCACCCTCGAAGCACACTAGAGAAGTCACACTCACTCATAGACACTCCCAATTTTCTGAAAGATTTCACTCTCTCACGCAGGGGACTCTCGTTCGCAGGAGGAAGACTTGAAGATTCACTTAATTTTTCTCGTTTTACGAAAGACTCAATGCAAGGAAAGGCTAATCTAATGATAAAAGGGTGAAGCCTTACCTGGAGGGGAACATCCATACGCCTACGGGAGAGGAAGGGGGAGAGGTGTGGGAGTTCGTCTCCCTGGTCGCCTGGGTGTGCTTTAATTTGCAAAATGACCAAATTTCATTATTTTAAACCCAAAATAATCTTAGATCTATGACATTTCGGACGAAGGCGTACGTTCTGTTCTTGTCCGTGTGAGTCCAAATCCCCACTATTGTTGTCAGTACTGCGTATTCGAACGAAGGAATGAATCCTTACCTTTGTCCACACTCATCGGAATTGGCCATTTGGACGAAGGAAGTCATCTGAATGCCACGTCCACATACGTCAGAAATTTTCCAGAATTTGGACAGATTCAAAATCACTGTGTCCGCATGCATCCGTATTCGTCTGCATTCATCTAGAACTGTAACATCCCTCTTTTTTTTTTAATGCGTAAAATTTAAAACTCTCTTTTTGTAAAAACATCAAATCTTTTTCTTCATAAAATTTGATCAATAAAACCTTTTACTTTTACTTTTACCCATTTTCTTTCATCTTTCTTAACTTACTTTCATAAACCATAACATTCTTTATAGGAAATGCAGCGGAATAAAAACAACACATTAAAGCATAAGAAATAAGTTACAAAACTCTTTTTCAAATACTTTTCCTTTAATTCTCAGCCTAACCAGCCACAAGATCCACCCGTTCAATCCGCCCATCAACTATCTTTAACCTGTTCATCTCTTGCTCGTTCATACCTACATCACAAGACCTAACTAATGAGCTTAATGCTCAGTAAGTTATAAAATGAAATAAAATCTAATGCATGACCATACGATCCAATTTAAGCCGAAGTACATACATGACAAACACCGTGGGACATGAGGAAGCTATGGCCAAGTAATTACATATAATATCTCATGTGCTTTCTCATGCCATATGTACTTTTTGTTCCGAGAACGTTGGGTATTTCAGAACAGGAGACAATGAACACTCGACCCCATATCTTTAACCTATTTTCTATCTCATCGTTTCATTTATATCTTCATTTCCATTTCATTATAACTCATGGGGTGTCATTGTCATCCCGAACCCCCACACACCCTTTACATATATTATTATGTCATACAATATGCACGTAGATTCATACAACCCTATATGCAATAATGTCTAATAAACATATCATTAAAAGAACCAAAATCTAGTAAACACACAACATACAATCCTAATACTTGTGACGTAGGGTCCGAAGACCAAGGCACAGTAAGTATCACTTACCTGGCGTCCATAGCGCGTTTCTATTTCTTTTCTCTTCTTCGTACCTTCAAACCATAATTTGTACCTTCAAACCATAATAACTATTCATTAATAACAATTCCCTAACATGCTTGATAAATTGTAAGCAACTAAATAATCCAACTTATCACTTCATTCTTAGCAGTATCGTTTGGCCACATCAATCAAGCATTAGACTTTCCCAATATTTACAACCAAGTATTTAGTAGTTAGATCACATAACCACAATCGTATATAACGGATACTCATTTCCCATAAAACCATGAAGCTGAATATAAACCGAGCATTAATTCACAACTTGAACAGCCCAACTTCTCACTTGACAGAACATAACAATAATATCATTAAGAAAACAACTCATAACAGGTCTGTTTTCTACATGTTAAACCGTGGAATACACATTCAAAATCCTCAAGACAACTATCGATATAAAATGAACTAAAACAGTAGCTAAACAGAGGATTTTCCAACTTTTCAGAATTAAATTCCAACCAATAGAACCCCAACCAATACAACAACAAATTATTCAACCTTTCAATAATTCAATGCTTTGTACAGATAGATAATTCCACAAGCATAAATGAAGTTCTTCTTATCAACACTAGCATTAATCCAAAAACAGAACATCTAATCCAAGAATCAGAGAACTCAATTCATTGCACGATTTCAGGAAAGAATTTTTTTTTTTGCATTACCTGAGAAGACCCGAGGGAAAACTCTACTTCACCCCATCCCTTGAAGGCTTATCAAACCTTCAGCCCTTTTTAAACTGTAAACTGTGAAGACAGACGTCAATTAACAACCCATGAAACTCACGATGAGAATGAAGGAAAACTCACTCACCAGACACAGCCGAGAGGAATCTACGCTGTTCTTCTTCTTCTCATTGACTCACCATTCCAAAAGCATCACCTAGGCTCTTCTCCTCTGTCACCGAAGCTCTGTCTACACCAAAATACCCGAGAGGAAGTCTTCCACTTCTAACTTTCCAGAACATACAGACCCGATGGACTCTGTCCTCTTCTTCTTCTGCTTCATTTCACAATTCATCTCTCAGCCTTCATTCCCCTTCCACCTTTCCTTCACTGTCAATTTTTCTTCACTCAGACAACACTCAAGCTTCCAGCTTCACTGCCTATCACCGAAATGCCCGAGAAGAAACAAAACACCCGAGAAGAAAATAGGACCCAGAATAGCTCTCTGTTGAATTAATAGCCGAGCTGAGAGACGTGCACCGATGGAGAAGAAGTGCACCGTTTACAGAAGAATGGCCGCGTGGTAGCCACCTGCCAGCCAAAAGAATTGGCTTAACCCATTTAGTTGTGATCCAACAAAACTGGTTCCAAACCAACTCCACTGATTCAAAATCCTGTCACACCCATTCTCCCCTTCGGCCAACCTTGCCCCTGCCATTCATCGTCGAGCATCACTAACTAACCAAAAATCAACAGAAGAACTTACCTTGACGGAGCTCATCCATTCATCCCGTGAGCTCGCCGGACCCGTCTGACAACATTGCAGTGCGCATTGTTGCTGGCCACAGTTCGTTCGCTTGACAGCGCATTAAGTCCTAGCTCGTCATTCATCGGCGGACGTCGCCTTGTTGCTGGAGATCCGATGCCCATAGATCGCCCGTCCCGATCTCCTCACTTTCTCCCTGCCTCCCTCACTTGTTCTCTCTCTCTCTCTCTATCTCTCTCTCTCTTTCTTTTTCATTTAAATGGCCGAAGTCCATTAGGGTAATTTACCCAATTCCAATTATTAAAACCAATTTCACTTAATCCTTCATATAATTGCACTTCAATCTTTAATTACGTTGAACCAAAACCGGTTCATTTCATACCGAGTAATTACGTCATTAGTAATATCCCGATAACTTATTCGATTAATTCGAATATCTCCAATCACTTTCCAATTTTAAAATTTTTAAATCCGATATAAAAGTTTGGGATATTACAGGAACTGTCCAGTTAGAGACAGGGGACGAATTAGGATGCAAGGGTTCCATCCTACATCTTCTCAAAGTGCTTGGGGCGCCATTCAAAGCATTTGAGGACGACATATCTAGTCCCCATGTCGTCTGAATATGCCTAATTCTAGTGTTTTATCACATTTTCATACAACTTTTACCCCATAATATTTTTCCCATAAATACACGTCATAATTTAACACATATAGATATACAATGTAATATGTTAATTATTCCAAAATTTGATTACCACACTTATACGAGATAAATATTATCCGGGTATTACATACTACCCCCTTACAAAAATTTTGGTCCCCAAAATTTAGCTAAATGAATAGCTCGGGATACTTGGCCCTCATGTCATCTTCCTTCTCCCAAGTGGCCTCGTCGCGGGTATGATTCTGCCATAGGACCTTGACTAGCGGAATTCGTTTGCATTGTAACTTCTTTACTCTGGAGTCAAGGATCTGAATAGGCCTTTCGTTGTAGCACAAGTTGGGTTGTACTTCGATATCCTCGGAAAGGCTCACTACAGCTGCATTCTCCAGACATTTCTTGAGCATTGACATGTGGAAGACGTTGTGTACGCCCACCATAGAGTCTAGCAACTGTAGCTGATAAGCAATCAGTCCTATCCTCTTCGAGATTGTATGGGGTCCTACATATTTGGGATTGAGCTTTCCTCTCTTTCCGAAACAAACAACGCCCTTGAAATGAGATATTTTCAGGAATACTTTGTCTCCTTCATTGAATTCCAGGGCACGCTGATGATTATCGGCATAACTCTTTTGGCGACTTTGGGCTGCTACCATCCTCTACTTGATTATGGCCACAGATTTTGTAGTTTTCTGTACTATCTCGGGGCCATAAAATGTAGCTTCCCCAGTCTCATCCCAATGTACGGGAGATCTACACTTTCTCCCATATAGGGCTTCGTACGGTGTCATACCTATGGTAGCCTGGAAGCTGTTGTTATAGACAAATTCAACCAAGGGTAACATCTTGCCCCATCCAACCTAAAATTCCAATACACAAGCCCGAAGCATATCCTCGAGCGTTTGGATTTTTATTTTGCTTTGGCCATCTGAGTGTGGGTGAAATGTTGTGCTAAACTTTAGTTCTGTGCTCATGGCTCTATTGAGACTCTTCCAAAATACTGACATAAATCGCTGGTCTTGATCTGATACAATAGAAACCGGAACACCGTGAAGTCTTATGATCTCCTTGACAAATACATCAGCGAACTGGTTCATCTTGTAGGTCATAGTTACCGGCAGAAAGTGTGACACCTTTGTTAATCGATCCACGATCACCTAGATTACATCGTGGCCTCTAACTGTTCTAGACAAGCTGGTAACAAAATCCATGGTGATATGTTTCCATTTCCACTCTAGAACTTGCAATGGTTGGAGAAATCCACCAGGTTGTTGGTATTTGGCTTTTACCCACTGGCATACATCGCATAAAAACACATAGTCAACAATGTCGTATTTTATGTTTGGCCAGTAATAATGAGTCTTGAGATTCCGAGACATCTTGTTGCAACCAGGATGAATTAAGAAATTAGAGGAGTGAGCTTCTCGTAGGATCTTTGTTCGCAGGGTTACACCACTCGGCACATACCACCAGTTATCATACTTGATTATGCCATCTGCAGACATGGAGTAGTTCCAATATTCAGGCAAGGTAGGATTTAATTTGAAATCCCCACATACAGCATCGCCTTGTTGAGCTTCCTTAATCTGCTCAAGAATAGACGACATCAAAGCTAGTTTCGCTAATACCACGTCTAATTGTGCTGGAACCATGTGCATATCAAGCTCTTGTAAGTCTCTCTGAAGTTTAGAAGGCATTTCTTCACACAACATGCTCATCACTGCAACCTTGCTGCTGAGAGCATCCATGACAACATTGGCTTTTCCTGGATGATACTTGATTTCACAGTCGTAGTCTTTGACGAACTCAAGCCATCGTCGTTGCCGCTTGTTTAGTTCCTTCTAGGTGAAGATTTATTTAAGACTTTTGTGATCTGAGTAGATTTTACAGTGCTGCCTAAATAAATAGTTTCTCCACACTGTGAGAGTGAAGACAACTGCAGCGAACAAAAGATTGTGCGTGGGATAACTCTGTTCGTGGAGCTTAAGCTGTCAGGACGCATAAGCGATAACTTTTTCGTGCTACATAAGAACTCCTCCACGCACCTCTCTTCGATGCATCACAGTAAATACAAAAATCGCCGTCCTCAACAGGCAATGTTAGTACTAGGGCAGTTGTTAATCTGCGCTTCAACTCTTGGAAACTATTCTTGCAATCGCCGGACCACCAAAATCGGGTGTTCTTCTTTGTCAAACTAGTAAGTGGTAGAACGATCTTAGAGAATTCTTCAATAAAGAGCCAGTAGTATCCAGCCAACCTGAGGAAACTCCTAACATCACTGACATTCTTCGGTGTACCCAGTTCACCACTCCTTGTACCTTCGTCGGGTTCACTGATATTCCCTCTTCGGAGATCACGTGGCCAAGGAAGCTAACTTTACTTAGCCATAAATCACACTTAGAAGACTTTGCATATAATTGATGCTGGCTAAGAACAGATAAGGCCATCCGGAGATGTTCACAGTGCTCTGCCTCCAATCAGAAATAGACCAAGATTTCATCAATAAATATGATAATAAATTTATCCAGATAATCTTGGAAGACTCAATTCATCAAGTCCTTGAAGGCTGCCAGGGCATTTGTTAACGTGAAAGACATAACTAGGAATTCATAGTGCCTGTATTGGGTGCGGAAAACTGTCTTAGGCACATCGTTTTATTTGACCTTCAACTGATAATATCCGGAGCGGAGGTCGATTTTTGAGAATACCCCGACACCATATAACTGATCAAACTGATTGTCAATCCTTGGTAGTGGGTACTTATTTTTAATGGTCACTTTATTTAACTCCCGGTAGTCGATGCAAATCCTCATTGTACAGTCTTTCTTTTTGACGAATAGTACTGGCGCGCCCCAAGGAGAGAAGCTTGGGCAAACAAACCCTTTAGTGACCAGCTCCTCCAATTGAACTTTCAACTCTCGTAATTCAACTAGCGCCATATGATACTTGTTTTTGGAGATGGTTTCAATGTTAGGCTATAAGTTGATCTCAAATTCAATCTTGCGATCTAGGGGTAAACTAGGAAGATCGTTGAGAAAAGCGTTTGGGAAGTCACCCACTACTGCGACATCGTCCAATTCAGCCTCAGGAGTTGTGGTAGTATTGATTACATTCACCAGGAACCCATCACATCCATTTCTTAGCAACTTATCTGCCTTGAGTGTAGAGATGACAGCCAGTTTTTCCTTCTCTTTAGTCCTAGGGAAATTTTGTATCTTGCCACCCGAAGGACAGAAGCAAATTTCCCTCTTCTTACAATGGATGATTGCGTGATGTGCAGATAGCCAATCCATTCCCATGATGATATCATACCCTTTTAGGTTCATAATAATTAGATTGGCTCGAAATAAATGGTCATTTATCTCGACTGCATAATCTTTAAGAATTCTGTCTGTAATTAAGCGGTCACCAGAAGGTAACAACACGCGATGTGTATAGTTCACGATACTGGAGAAATAATTTGTTCGTTGATAGAACTTTGTGGAAATAAGCGAGTGCGTAGCACCTGAGTCAAATAAGACATACGCAGCACACTTATTAACATAAATTGTCCTTGTCAAGGTTAAGTAAATTATAAGGTAACTTGGTTATCTAAGGTATATCTCCTAATTCAACTAGGAAATAATTAATATCACATATAAGCAATGATTCCATAAACTTAGGTGTACCTACCACGAGTTTTGGCTGCTCGTCGTCCAGGTCTAGTCCATACATAGCAAAGATCGACCGGGCCACTCCTCCTAGTCTGATGGGTCGGGTGGTGCACTGTTTGGCAATATGACTAGGCTTGCCACACATATAGCACATCATGGAACCGGCCAAGCATTAGCCTCGATGTACTTTCTTCCGTTTCGAATAGGCATTAGGTGGAGGAGCATTGGGCGTCTGTGCCATGGGCCTCTTATCGGGTCTCTGTTGTGCTCCACCCTCAAAAGTTTGTCTAAATCTCCTACCCGTTGAGGGGTCGCTCTGTGACTGCTTGCTAGAATTAGCCTTCCAAATTCTTTGGCTAGCTTCCCTCTGTCTAGTCGCCATAGACTTTACTCCTTCAATAGCCAAGGCACTGGCCAACATTTTTGAGTACGTGACACCTTCAGTGCCAGCCTCGACGACTTCTTCTAACACCTCAATTTTCAGGCCTTGCACAAAATGGTGGACTTTATGTTCTTCCATCGCCACCAAGTGAGGGGCATATCGAGATAAGACCTCAAACCGCTGAGCGTACTCTACCACGGTCCCTGTCTGCCGTAGGCGTATGAACTCCATTAACTTCTGCGTATAGACAATATGGTTGAAATACTTTTTATTAAATAGCTCTTTGAAGTTTGCCCATGTGAGGGCTGTAATGTCTTGGGAGGACTTGATCATATCCCACCAAAAATGTGCCTCATGCATCAACAAATACGAGGCACATTTAACTCCTTCCGTCTCACCAATTTCTGCATAGCCGAATTTGTCCTCCAAGGAGCGTATCCACTCCTCAGCCCCCGTGATGCAAGAGATATTCTCGTTGAAGTAGGGAGGCTTGAGCCTTTGAAACTTCTCCCATCTTGCCTCCCTCTGAACAGATTGAATCGGTATTGGCAGCTTATTACCATTACCATTTCCGTGATCCTGCCCCATAAATCTCTCCATGTAATGGAAATGTTGTTCCATAAATTGAGACTATCTCTCAATTTGCTGAGACTGGTGCTCCACAACAGCAGTTATATGCTCGAGAGCCTCATCTCGGCCGTGATTCTCTTGCTGGCCAGCCGCTAGGGGCCCTTCCTCGTTCCACGACATATTTCTCCTTCCCTATCTAGCCATTTATATGCCTATATAGTTTCACATTGTAAAGTAGAATAATAAGTCTAAGGGGAACATTCGTTTTAGTCGTTTGCAATTCTATACATTTCTACTTTATGGCGTAATAAGAGTACAGTTCAATATTGTAACATAAAAATTACAGTCGGAGGAGCATTGTCTGGTGAGTCTGGGTTATCTGCGGTGAATCGCACGAGAATAGGATGACTCTGATACCAATTATGATGCCCCACGTCAAAATCGTACTTTCTTACTTTAAATTGTTGGGTAAAATTTTTATTTTTCTTTTTATATACTTAAAACGTGTTAGAGAAAACTTGAGTTTAACTTGGAAATCTAAAGAGCGTAAATAAATCATAGTAAGCGGAAACGATAAATACATTAAATAAAGTTCAGGGTTAAAAGTGCAAACCTAATTAATTTTCAAAATTTAGTTTGGGGTTTAGAGTGAAAGTTCATATATTACAAAACGTGTTAGTTAACAAACCCCTTCCAAATAGTAAATTCCTTACTTTTCTTGAGCCATACTTCTACTCTGATCTTGATTTGTTCGGATACTCTGCAAGCTCCACAAGAAAGGCATTCTTCTCTGCTCTAGGCATTATCATCTTGTTTCCTACACCACAGGTAATACATGTGCCTAAAGGCCCAATAAGGAATTGTGTTATGCATTATGCTTTATGCCTCTCTTCAGTTCTTTTTGGAGTGGGTACCGCCGTAAACCAATTTTTTCTTTTCTTTCATTCTTTCGTTCGTTACTCGTACATCGAGCAGCAGATTAGAGGAACCCTGTGGAGGGGGAGTCACATATCGGATACTAACCACCTATGGTAGCTGGTCCCGTTCCCGACTAGAGAGGAGACCTGTCGAGTCTACCTGATTAGATCTGCACTACCCGTCCATCTCCTACCCTCAAGGTGGCACTCCCTAATTATTTCTATTAGCATGATGCATGTTGATATAATACAAAATAGCAGAAATTGAATAACGATAATTAAAGTGAATAAGGAGAGCAATTGCAATGATTTAAAATAACGAATAATATAAATAGCATGCTTAACTGTTCAGAAAATAGCAGTAAAAGAAAGAAGGAAATTTAGCATTCTTCAAATTATACAACGGACATAGCAACTAATTATCATGCTTTGAACACGAATTAAACAACTAACCTAATAGTGAACTAGCATGCTTTTAAATATTAGATAGACATCGATGCACAATTTAAGCAAAAACATACTGGATAACTTATTCTAAGCATTAGGGATAATATTCATTCAGAGTAATTTAGGTTTAATGGTATAACTTTAACTGCGTTAATGACTTAGCTCATTATTATAATTCTTACTCCAGTTAACCCTATTGCAGTTATTAACCTAGTTGATTGAACATACTCAAATCAAAGGAGTAGTGACTTCAAGTTATTCAGGGATTTTCAACACTAGAACTAGCAGGGCAGTGTAATTAATAGTGGAATGTTAACTTATTGTTACGGCAAGCAAAACAATAACATGTAATCATAGAAGGAAATCATCGTCACAAGAATTCATAGTCCATTCATGCTTATCATACCGTAATGCTACGTTCAGTTCATCGTTCTACACTATAAAGCTTAACATTTAAAACTCAAGTAGTATTCATTCATGAAAGGGAAGCAGCGCAGTTCAGTAATTATAGTAAGGAATTTCACAGAATTATCCACAAAGAAGTACACCACTCACGCACTCTACTTGTGAGTAGGTCCTCCAAATGGCCAAGACTCTACCCCAACTCCTTACCCTTGATGAAGAAGTTTCCCACGGATAGCAAATTCCCAGTTTACACCTTCACAATCACCCTCGAAGCACACTAAAGAAGTCACAGTCATTCACAGACACTCCCAATTTAATGAAAGATTTCACTCTCTCATGCAGGGGACTCTCATTCGCAAGAGGAAGACTAGAAGATTCACTCACTCTCTCTCATTTTATAGAAGACTCAATGTAGGGAAAGGCTAAGCTGACGATAAAAGGGCAAAGCCTTACCTAGAAGGGAACATCCATACGCCTATGGGAGAGGGAGAGGGGTGGTTAACATGGAGAGGGCGTTAGAGTTCATCTCCATGGTCGCCCGGGGGCGCTTTAATTTGCAAAACGACAAAAATTTCATTATTTTAAACCTTAAATAATCGTAGATCTGGGAAATTTCGGACGAAGGAGGACGTTCTGTTCTCCTCCGCGTGCGCCCGAATCCTCACTGTCGCTATCAGAACTTCGCATTCAGATGAAGGAATGTGTCCATACCTTCATCTACACTCGTCCAAATTGGCCATTTGGACGAAGGAATTCATCCGAATGCCGCATCTGCATGTGTCTGAAATTGTCTAGAATTTGGACGGATTCAAAATCACCCCGTTCGCATGCATCCGCATTCGTCTGGAACTGTCCAGTTAGAGACAAGGGACGAATTAGGACACAAGGGTTCCATCCGGCATCCGCCCAAAGTGCTGGGACGCCGTTCTAAGCATTTGCAGATGACATCTCTCATCCCCATGTTATATGCATGCGTCTAAATATGCCTAATTCTAGCTTTTTATCACATTTTCATACTAAACTTTTACCCCATAATATGTTTCCCATAAATACACGTCATAATTTAACACGTATAGATACGCAATGTAATATATTAATTATCCCAAAATTTGATTACATCATGTATACGGAGAAACATTATTGGGGTATTACATTACTTGTCAAAAGCGCGTGAAATTTGGACCATGTACATATTTGAAAGTGAACAATATAAACGTACAAAAATCAGGGCTAGAAACGCTTGAGAATGAAATTTGTGCACGAAAAGGTACAAGTTAGTCCGAAGAGATACCTAGTAGTGCCTTTTGAGTTCAATGGCCTCTAACTTGGGGTTCAGTGAGCTTTCTACTCCCTTACTATGGATGTCCAACTTTGGAAAAAGATGGAGAAGGAAGCAGCAATAAAAGGAATCACCAAAATCTCTAAAGAAATAGTGAAACTAGTTAGTATACCAATTTGAAGAGGCTTCCTTGTTGGAGTCCATTAAAAAAGTTATGCAAGCATGTTTTGACACCTTCACATCTTCTTGGTCATTCAACCATTTTAACTTGTAAGGGGTTGGATACATGGTGGTTTTCAAGTTCAATTTCTCAACCACATCTTGGGATGCTACATTGGTGCAACTTCTCGCATCAATAATGAGAGAACAAACTTTGTCTTTGATCTTGCATCAGCATGGAAAAGGTTTTCTCTTTGGCACTCTTCTTCTCGGACTTGTGTAGTTAAAGCTCTTCTTAAGGTCATAAGGAGTGGTCCTTTTTGAGAAAAATATGTTTCCTCTTGTGGTTCAACCACTCTACTTGGCAACTCAATGAATTCGTCCTCACTTTCACCTCCTTAATATCTTCCCTAATTACCATCACACGTTTGTTCAGACATTGTGATGCAATGTGCCCTAACCTGTTGCATTTGAAGCACTTTATCTCTTTTAACCATGGTCTTATTGCGTCAATACTTGGTTTTTTCTCCTTAAATACTTTGTTTTCATGCCCTTTCAAGGATACATTTCGCTCATCAAACATTGCTTGTGGCGTGTATGCAAGTGGAGTTCTTTTCAAGAGTTGAGAGCTAGATTCCTTGCTCTTTCTCTTTCTATGCCTCTCCACCCTCATGGCCAATTGTACTACTCTATCCATAGTATCAAAAGGTTGTAACTCCACAATGTCGCCAATCTCTTTATGAAGGCCTTTTATAAACCTTTCAATTGTTTGCTCCATAGGCTTTTCCAATGCACACCTAATCTTGAGAGTCTTAAATTCGGTTAGGAACTGTTCAACCGATTGAGATCCATGTTTGAGGTTTTGGATTTGGATAACAAGTTCTTGCTTGTAATGTAAAGACACAAATCTTTTTCTCATAAGTGCCTTCATCATTCTCCAACTCTGCACCCATCACGTCTTCTATGAGTTTTTAAGTTCTCCCACCAAAAATTTGCAAAACCCGAGAGCTCTAATGAAACCATTTTCAATTTTGTTTGCTTCTCATACTCATAGCAATTAAACACTTTATCAACTTTCACCATCCAATACAGAAAATCATCACCATTGCATTAGGCTTTGAAAGGGGGAATAGATTCTTTAAATTCAGTTTCAACATAGGCATCATCTTCTCCACTATTTTCTCTGCCTCAAGTATTCATGGAAGTACTTATTCTTCTCCTTGGCCTAGGTGTTCTAGGGCCCTTCCCATGATTGTCTATAGACTCCTCTAACCTTTGCTACAAGTTGGCAATCATGTTTTAGTGTTCCTTTATTTGATCTTGCATACTAGTTTCGACCTCCTATAATTGTGGTTTCTCGGTTGCTTGAGTAGATGGTGGATTTGCTTCCCAGTTTTAGGTAGCATTTGCCCCACTTCTTGTCATCATTTTATAAAATAGAAATCACCAATTACAAAAGTATAAAGCAAGGGAAGTGGCTCTGATACCAAATCATGTACCACCGATAGGCAACTCCAAAAGTTGTGAGCTACCATAATGAAATTATTTTACACATTTTGTTCAAACTTTGATGATAACAAAAACAATACAAATGGAAGGATTTCGATAGGATTTTTGTACAAGAGTACCAATTAAAAGTCTACAAATATACCCTTAGTGTTTCACGAATTAACTTGTTATGGATAGAAAGTTATGGCCGCATAAGTGAGAGATGCTCTGGAATCGGATATGGTAAGAAGACAAATTTGCAGGTCGATTTTGGGATGGATAAAAATAAAACAAATGAACAAAGTTTGAACAAAATTTGAACCACATAGTAGGCAATATGTGAAGTAAAAACCCTTAAAATATCATAAACAAAATCGTAAAGAAAATGAAGTTATACGCAGAAAGGTGCAAGTTGGTCCGAATAGGTACACAAATTGCACCTATTGACTTCAATGTCCTCCAATGGTGGAACCACTCCAACCTGGGTCTTAGCAAGCTTTCTATTCCTTCACTAGGGATGTCCACCTCTAGAAGAAGATGGTTGAAGGGATAGCTTTAAGAGAAATTACCATAAAGCTCACAAGAAACACGGTGATTCAATTGTTGACACAAAATCCACTGGGGTGAAACACCAAGGAAGATGGCCGTTTTGTGGAGGGAACTCCAACATTTTCAAATGGGTTCTTTTGCTAATTCAAAACTAACTAGGGCAGCCCTTAGAGAGATTAAGGTTAATGTCTTAAAAGAAGATTACCAAAAAACCCTTACAAAACACTCATACTAGGCTAGAATATGCTCTAGCCGAGTGACACAAACACATGACATTTTGAAACCAAAACAAATTAGAATAAAATAACTAAACATAATTTTCAAAAACATCACCAAATCTTGAATGCAGCAATGAGTTCATTGAAATCATCTTCATGTCCATTTTCCAAGTGGATTTGGCTTCAACTTTGATTAAGGATGATCGAGTTTCTTTTGCAGAATTCAAGCCCTCTGTTCAGTGCTTTTTAGCATAGTATATGATCTTTAAATTTAACAAAAGACCACATTCTAGAAATCTTACAAAGTCAGCTACAAATTTTATAAATCGTATATTTTGATATGAGATCTTGAAGGTTGCCAAAAATAACAAATACTTTATAAAGGTCAGATTGTAGGTAGTTTTGGGTTGCTTCACATTTCTCCTCAATTTGTGTTTGAACTTCCACTTATGTTTTATTTTGTATAGCACCATAACATATTTGGATGCTTGATAAATGCAATTTATCCTCTTTCCTCTTTGAACACCTACAAAATAAACACTAAAAAAATTGTTGGAAAACCTCCATGCTTGATTGTGAATGGAGGGAATCCGTGGCACATCAGTCATGCCCGTGAACAGTCATCAACCAAATATAACCAGAGAGGTTATAGTTAAGGAATCTTCAAGGGGGAGCCTTGAAATGAAAACATAGGTAATGTTGGCCCAACCACGTTAACAAATTGGTGTTAACTATCTATCTCCTACTCTTTATATTGCTATTGCTTGCATATATATATTTGTGATAAAACACTTAGGGAATAGAATTATAATATCGCACGAAAAAGTTAGATCGCCTAATTCACCCCACCCCACCCCACCTCCCCTTCATTTGGGGTATATCGATCCAACAGTGACTTCATTAATGAAATTCTGGGTGATCGAACTCTAGTTGTCAAAACTAGATCCTCTCTAAGGAACTATTGTGAAAACATATGTTTTATCTCTCAAATAGAACCTAAGAATTTTAATGAAGCAAAAATAGATGAAAATTGGATTTCGTACATGCAAGAGGAGTTAAATGAATTTGAAATGAACAATGTATGAGAACTAGTCCCACCACCAAAAGCACTTGATAATTGGAACTAAGTGGATGTTCAAAAACAAATTGGAAAAAAAGGAATTGTAGTGAGAAACAATGCCAAGTTGGTTACGAAGGGTTACATTTAAAAAAAGGTATTGATTTTGAGTAAACCTTTTGCATCGATAGCTTGTTTAGAATTAATTTGTATGCTTCTAACCTTTGATTTTTTTTAAGAACTTCACCTTGCATCAAATGGATGAATTGGACGAAAATGGAATTGTAGTGAGAAACATGTAACATCATGATTTTCATACAATTTAAAACCTATAACTTTGAAAGCCTTTTCTTTTATAAATACAGTGGAAGACTTTTCTTACTAAAACATTTGAAAATTCCATGAATAAAATTCCTTTCGTTAAAACATTTACAACTTAGAAAACTTGAACTTCACATAATAAACCTTTTACAAATTGAAAACTCTTTACTTTTCTTTTTAAATCTTTAGTCTAGCCAGCCACCAAGTCCGCAATGCGCAAATCCTCCATTCACTGCTCCCTTTTCTCTTTTTTGTGGATACCTACATCACAAGACTTAAACTATAAGCCTATTGCTTAGTAAGAAGTGAAATGCAATATGAAAGATGTAATACTCCTTTTATAAAACATTTCTCACTATAGTTTTCTTTGTTTCTTTTTTATACACATCAATGCGCTTTGTCCCGACATTAATCGAAGACTCACTAACCGCTATACACATCAATGCATAATGTCTCTTGATAAGGGCTCGACATCAATCGAACTACCTGTTAGCTGTTGTGCACTTCAATCCACAATGACCCATCACCTCTGGTAAGCAGGTCTGGCAGCAACCAAAAGTTGTGCTAGTGGTTGTACACATCAATGCACAACAATCATTTCTGACATCAATCAAAACGCACTAGCAGCCATGTGCATCAACGCTTAAATGGCCTCACCAATCGATAGCCAGTTTGTCTCGACATCAATCAAGAACAAACTAACAAACTCAAGTTTATCTATCTGTATTCTTTAATATGTAGCATTTAAAGTCATAAAACACTTACATGATAAATCCATTTACATTTTCTTGAAAACAATGATGCATGAATGCATACAATTCTATGATTATCAATACATCTCCATGTTACAACATGATCAATAACCTATTCTCTTTCAACCAAAATCATCAAACAACAAACAATAATATATCTCCAAGTAATAGCATGATCACAAGCTAACATTCACGAAACACACATAACAACATGATTAATCCACTTTAATATTTATCAAAATAGCAACACAACATGACATTCACAGCATGACAGTAGAGAGCAATTTCCTTAAAATGTAACCTTGTCCTTAAAATTCTTAGCAACTATAACCTTAACAATTCTTAGTAACTATAACCGCAGAGATCCATTTCCACCAATAGAATATCATTAACAATTCTCATCAACCCTATTTCTAACAACAGTTTCTTAGCATCAACATCAGACATTAAAACATCAACAGAATTTCTATAGAACTCATCGTCATCAATACAACAGATCAATATAACCTTAACAAGATGCTTTCAAATCACAGCAAACAACAATATCAACAACTTCTATAAACAACAGTAAGCACATGCATCTCCCAACATTAAATCCTTTTTTGTAATATCAGTTTCTTAATGAACATCAACAACAAAGCATCCTCAAGGTAACAACTTCTTCTCTATCATTGAACAGATATACAGTTTAACAACAACATCTATCTATCTAGCACAATCATCAAAGAATAATCAAGCCCTACCTCTTGTGATGTAGCCCAAAATGGGAAAACACATGCACACTTCTTACCTTAGATTCTTGGAGACAATCTCCTCCTCTTTCCTTCTTCTTCTTCTCTGTGGACATCTCTCTGGTTTTCACAATTTCTAAGCTTCTGTCACTCGGCTCTCCTTTCCTTTTCCTTTCATTCACGACCTTATCTTCCCCTAAACATCGCACAGAGAACAGTCGTATTCTCTAGAAAACCAAAATGCAGGATTTTGAGAGAACACTAGAAGATTCCCTTATTTTTCCCTTTGTCAAAACTCTCTCTAATATGTTTATAAATTTACAGAAATAAGCGATAAGTTAGGATATTTCATTTTCCCCAGGCACCACTTCATTTTCTAGACAACGATTAGCCATTTTCTGGGCGATCCTTGGTCTCGATCGATCACCCTCTTCTCATGATCAACTGTAAATCTTCAAAGTTATAATTTTCATGACCACGATCGATCGCCATTGCCTGTCTTGATCGACCGCAAATCACATTTCTTCGTCATTTTGGAAATTACTGGTCCATCACCCTCCTGTGTATGATCGACCGCTTCCAAAATGGATGCTCTCTGTATAAATTTTGCTTTGGAACCGGTCGATCACTCCCCCTTCAGCTAATCGACCGCTTCCAAAATGATTCGACTTTATAATATTTTATCACATTGAGGATCGACTAGCATCATGCTTGATCAACTGCCCGATCAACACTGAACTCCATTCTTGCAATTATACATCTAGTGGTCAATCAACATAGCCCACTCCCTTGTTATTCCTTCTAGCACTTAGAAAAATCACACTTCTAACAACCAAGAACTACAATTCACATCTCTATCCTACAATCATCCTATAAATCTCCACAAATCCTCAAATATTATCACTTAGACCATTATGAAAATCTGGGGTATTACAAAACAAGACTTGGTTGATTGCGAAGGGTTACATTCAAGAAGAATGTATTGATTTTGAGTAAACCTTTGCATTGATAGCTTGTTTAGAATTCATTCGTATACTTCTAGTCTTTACTTTTTTTTTTTAAGAACTTCACTTGCATCAAATGGATGTTAAAAGTGTCTTTCTTAATGAATATATCATGGAAGAAGTTTATGTGGAGCAACCCTTAGGTTTTGACGCAAATGACATGTTTGATCATATTTATAAGCTCAACAAGGCAATTTATGGTTTAAGGCAAACACCAAGAGCTTGGTATAAAAGATTGAGTAAGTTTCTAATGGAAAGAAACTTTAAATAGGAAAGATTGGTTCCACCTTGTTTACTAAGCACAAGGGCATGGACATGCTTGTTGCGCAAATATATGTTGAAGATATAATTTTTGGTGGAACAAATGATACACTTTGAAAAGAATTTAATGAGTTAATGCAAAGTGAATTTAAGATGAGCATGATTAAGATTTTTCCTTGGCTTACTGTAACGACCCGGTTTTTATTTACTTTAAAATCGTGTGGAATTTAAAACTTTCTTTCTTTATAAAATCCGATCATTAAAACTCTTTACTTAAAATATTTATCAATTGCAGCATAAGTAATAAAATTCTTTTATAAAACGTAGTGGAATTAAAACAAAGCATTAAAGAATATTAAGTAATTTACAAACTCTTTTTACAAATAAATTCCTTTTAAATTCTTTAGCCTAGCTAGCCACAAGATCCACCCGTGCAAATCCTTCATCAACTGTCTTTAACCTGTTTTCCTATTGCTCGTACGTACCTACACTACGGGGAAAACAATGAGTCTAACACCCAGTAAGAATCAGAATGAAATGCAATGCAAGTGATATGCATGATCATACAATGCATTACAGAATAGAGCCGTATCTCTTTTGGAAGCCAAAAGTGAGATACATCCAAGGTCATGTGGCCTAACCACTTCACTCCAACAAGGAGATATATCCATCAGGGGTGTTCCACAAACCGGTATCACACTCCTTGTTAAAGACGTTTGGGATTTCAGAACGGGAGAAGGATGAACCCAGATTCCACGTAGATAACTCCTACCACACTGCTCCCTATATGGAAGCATTCTACCCTATGGAATGTCACCGATCATCCCGAACCCCCACACGTCTATTTACATATATTAAGTATGACATACAATATGTAAACAGTTTCATAATTCCTAGGTATGATGCATGTATGCCACATAATATACAGAGAGCACACAACAATATACAGGGCATGGATGTCAAACATAATTCACATAATATTGACAGATTTCACAACAATGTTAGCCATTCATGACAAGCAATTTAAAGATAGTGCACGTGATATGTGTGATCCTGCAATGCATTACAAAAGAGAGCCATATCTCTCCTGGAAGCCAAAAGTGAGATACACCCAGGGTCATGTGCCTAACCACTTCACTCCGATATGGAGGTATATCCATCGGGGGTGTTCCACAAGCCGGTATCACACTCCTTGTTAAAGACGTTGGGGATTTCAGAACGGGAGAAGGATGAACCCAGATTCCGGATAACTCCTACCACACCGCTCCCTATATGGGAGCATTCTACCGTATGGAATGTCACCGATCATCCTCAACCTCCACACGCCTATTTACATATATTAGGATGACATACAATATGTGAGCAGTTTGATAAACCCTAGAGTAATGCATGAATGCCACAAATAAGCCACAAAAATAATGCACGAAAGAAACGCAGTCATTGCAAATGTATTTCACAGATAACATTGCAACTTTAAAGACTACACGACTATTGTCATTTTATCATAATAATTGGTTTTAGTGTAAGGCAAGGCATTCTTTTGACCGTTACGAGCAAGATAAAAGCATGTCCAGATTCAATCACAAACAGAGTTCAACTCATCTATATCTTAACTATTCCATGTGGATTTCAAGATTTAATCCATACAATTTGTTTGCCAAACATACTTGAATTCCCAGGGTACAAAATGTAAGCATTACAATACTCAAAGCCATACATTCAATTACAATTCACAGACGACAACAGTTCAACTTTAAGCACAAATAGACTTTACAAATATCAATATTATGATAGTTGGAAACATCTCCTTAGCACACCACAATTCCAGATTTTCATACGAGTCAGACTAATCTTCACAATACTCATACTTGACAGAGACAGTTTAAAACCACATTGACGATATGTTCATGTCTAGTTAACAAATCACATGGACAATAATTTCAAAACACTTAATAGCCAAGTTTCCAACAATTTATCCAATTTAGATATTCATCATAATAGTTATCAATTCCTACCAATCATGCTTTTTCATCCAATTAACAATTTAACAAACAAACCCGTAATGTAGGGCCTCCATTGGCCAACAACTTCAAATTCTTACTTCTTGAAGACCTCCAAGCAAATTTCTCCAATCTGCAGAAATTCCAGAGCACGTACACCAACCAAAAATCCAACACTCCACCCACTCACTCCATGGAATGTCACTCACAACAAAGAATAACGTAGTACTCACCTTACTCTTTTGTCTCAACACACCCAATGGAGTCCAGACACGCCAAACTTGCCATTTTATCTACGAACAGAAGAAGAGAGAAGAGAAAAGTCAACCAGTGTAGTCTGCAACAACTGAACCGAGGTGACAATCACACTCACAAAAGGAGAGTGGTTCATTAAGAGAGTGCCACGCCGAAAGCCCCAATCTTCTTGGGGGAGGAAGAAACCGCCAGCTAGGAAGGATACATGAACCGGTTCAATATGGAACCATAGGACCGGACCAATCCAAATCTCCAACGAACCAAAACCCTTGCCTCCATCGCCATTCCCCCGCCAAAACGCCTCTGCCGACGCCACCAAATCAACAATACCGGAAGTCAAGAAGAAAACACTAAACGTAGACCATCGACTTACCTCCACCGGCAATTCGCATCTCCAAGATCGACCCTTAGAGCCGCGATGTACCGAGCCCTAACTTGCGATTCCTTGCACTCACTGCACAACAACGCCGTCTGTCACACGTCCGTCTGCCGACCAGTGCACTGAGCTCGAACCCGAGCCTGCTCCCTCATGCCGTCGTCCCTTCGCTCATCGTCGTCGCCCTCTCTCTCTCTCTCTCTCTCTCTCTCTCATCTGCTCTCTCTCTTTCTCTCTCTCTCTCTCACTCAAAAGGCCGAAGGCTAATTTAATTTAAACCAAACCCTTGAACCGGTTCACTCCCCCCATATTTTCATTCATTTTTCTTTTTATTTTAAATTCTCTTAACTCCTTTATTTTCATTTTTATCATTCTCCTTTTTATTACATTTATTCCCATTATTTATTTTTTTCATTTTTAATTAAAACCGAGTCACCTATTTTTGGACTAAGCCGAACCCAACCAGTTCAATCCGTATCTAAAAATTACGTCTTTGGTAAAACCACGATAATTATTCGTCTAATTCGAATATCGTCAATTATTTTCCAATTTATTCTTTTTAAATTTTTCATATAAAAATCGGGGTATTATACTTACAAATTTGGCAATGTCAGGAAAGAATCTTTTTATACCAAGAAAAATATGTTATAGAATTCATCAAAAGATTTGGTATGGACACATCTAAACAATCTTGTATCCCTAAGAGTACCTCCACTAAGTTCGATAAGGATGAAAATGGAAAGAGTGTGGATATAAAAATAATTCATGATATGATTCGCTCATTATTGTATCTAACGACAAGTAGACCCAATATACTCTTTAGTATGTGCTTACGTGCCCGATTTGAAGCATCCCCTCAAGAGTCTCATTTAAATGAGATAAAAAGGATCTTAAAATATCTAAGTGAAACAAATGATTTAGGTCTTTGGTATCCCCAAGGAACATCATTTGATTAGGTGGGATATACCAACTCTGACTACACCTTTAGTCGTGGATAAAACAAACCCTAGAAGACTATGATCAATTTTAAGAGAAAATCCTCATTGGGTGTAACAACTCTAGAGCAATCAATTTGTCCAAAAATCCAATCCAACATTCTCATAAAAAAATATATTGACGTTAGATTTCATTTCATTCGAGATCACATCCAAAACGATAATGTATCTCTTGAAATTGTGAATTTCAAAAATCAATTGGCACACATTTGTACTAAACTCTTGGACAAAGTGACATTCAATAGCATTAGGATACATTTAGGATTGATTCAACTGATCAAAACTAAATTTTCTCCTAGATTGGGTCGACCTATACAAGTCAACCTCAAAAATGATAAAATCAATTGATTTTCAGATCACTGCAATTGGTCGATCAATGAAAGGAGCCAGTTGACTATAAAAGAAGCAAATCACCCCTTAATTTGATATGTAGTAATCAATTAACCCACATTCAAATATAGGTCAACTGCTATGTTGATTTTATAGGTCGTTCTAACCTTTGGTCGCGCGCCATTTTTCGCTTTCACTCACAAACCCTTGCTCACCAATCTCAAATTTCAGCCATCCTATCCCAAATCTAGTCATTTTTTTTCCTTTTAACTAGTTCCTCTCTCAAAATTTCACAAACCCTCCTCTCAAATTCGTGGTTTGCAACTTTGGGGTACTCTCTCTCATGGCATCATCAACCAAAATGACTTCAAAAAGGAAGATTGGAGTATCTCGTCCTCCACCTTCATCAGATTTCTAGTGATCATAAATTTTTCAAAAAATATAATTATCAAGGAAAAGGTTGTATTCAAGATTTATGAATTTATTAAATATTCAAGTTAGTTAGATTATTTAAAAAAAAGGAGGGAGAATATTTATATAATGGATAAGTTATTGGAGTGTCCGTGGAAATGGGTAAGGATAGATACCATCGTTTTGGTGTAAAGTACGCTGAGAAATTATGAAAAGATAAGTGTTGGATAAATCAGATACAATGGAGCCGACCCATAACTTCTTTCCTTTGAAAATGTGTAAAATTTAAAACTTTTCTTTAATAAATACTGCAGGAGACTTTTCGTTATAAAAATCATTTTTTTAAAACCTTTTAAAAAACGTAGCGGAAGCATAAAACAAATCATTTAAAATACAATACACAAACCTTTTATTTTATCTTTACAAAACTCTTTTCTCTTTTAAATCCTTTAGCCTAGCAAGCCACAAGATCTACGCGTGCAAATCCTTCATCAACTGCTCCTTAACCTATTCTCCTGATCTCATACATACCTACATCAATAAAACTTAAACTATAGTCTAACACTTTGTAAGTGATAAAAAAAAATAAACTATACAATGCACGTGTCATGTAGCTTATAAAACAATGCAGTTCCTGTTCTCGTTTTCTATTTTCCTTTCCTTTTCCTTTACCACCATCTTGAACTTTAATGAACTTTAATTTTGACAGTGAACTTAGGCCGCGTGGGTAAACTTAGGCCCTCGCGGTGAACTTGTACTATGCTGGTTAACTTATACCACAAATGGTGAACTTACATTATGATGGTGAACTTAGGCCGGCACAATGCACTTTTACCATTTTCTTTCTACTAGCGGAATCATGATGGTGAACTTAGGCCATCATAATGAACTTATACCGCAAACTGAATCATGATGGTGAACTCAGGCCATCATGATGAACTTATACCATTTTTCTTTTCTGTTAACATTTCGGGAATGAACGATGAACTTAGGCCAACTCAAACCCCATTCATTTTCTTTACTTGTATTTATATTTCATTTCTGTTTCCGTTTTCCTTTTCAAAACCATGCATGAAAACCATTTTCATATCTTTTTTAAAACCATGATGCGTGATGCTGATGATTGCATACAGTATATCCCATCATTACTTTAACCTTGAAACATGCTCAATATCAATCCTATTATCCTCAAATATGATCCATATAAATATCTTTACTTGAACCTATAAACACATCATTAAAAGAACCTAATTCTAATAAACACTCATTAAGCAGCAATACAACCTCAAAGCATATCAATATCAGTTCCTAAAATCTTTGAAAAATTAACCGTATCAAAGCTATAACATAAAGAACCTATATCTAGTAAACAGTTAGCATATAATTTCCTAATACTTGCGATATAAGGCCGGAAGACCAAATCACATACATATCACTTACTTGGGGTCCGTAGTGAGTTTAGCACTTAACGTTATCCTTCTTCCTTTTTAATACCTTCAAAATCAATAATATTTAACCTTTAAGAACTATTCACCGAACTCCATAAACCTTGACACTTAACAATTCCAGTGCTCAACTTAATTACTTAACAGTTTCTAACAACCAAACATAATCCATTAGATCAACCAACAAAACCTCATTCCCTACATTTTTCTTCACTTCGCTATTTATTATAGTCAAACACAATCAATACACAACACAATCATCTATACAACAAATCTATAGCCAATCATAAAATCCAATTAATAGTTAAAAGCCCAAACTCTTTAGCAGTTTCTAACAGCCACAACCTAAATAATAGTAGTTAAACTTAGCACTTAACAGTCATCCAAACAAGGACAATTCAAACCAATAGGGCCTAACTAATCATAACCGACGGCAAACAACAAACCATCAATAATTATAAAATAAAACCTAGAAGCAGCAACCACAAATGGGCATTATCCAACAACTGAGCATATATACTAAAATTGTAAATCAACAAAGAGCATCATAAACATCCACTTCTCTTTCATCTTCTCCTATCCCATAAAGCTCATAAAAAAAACACTGAATACCTGTAGAGTCCAAGAAAACAGAGAACTCCACCTACGGAGCCTTCCCTCTCACTATTTTCTCTTCTCAGCTTCTTGGCTTCTCAACTTCACTCACGGCCTATCTCTCAATGACAGGAGAACAAGCCATCAATAATCTCCATAAAATTAAAAGCATAAATCCAAACATAATTTGTGATGGAAATAAGAAGGAGATTCTTACCTGAAGAATCCAAGAAGGACTGGAACGTAGGACCTCCTTCCTCACCCTCTTCTTTGCTTCTTCTTCTTCTCACAGTTTCTCACTCAGGTTTTAGCTCTCCATAGAGCACTTTGTCTCTCACTCCCTTCTGTCTCTCTTTTTTTGCCTTTCATTTTATCCTCTCAACAATGTCCCCCATAAGCTTTACCCATCCCCAAGACAATCTCACCTAACACCCACGTGGAGAATTTACAGAGGATAAACCATCAGGATCCACATTTCTCCACAGGCCGGGTGTTAGAATCCGGGCTTGTCCAGGACGTGTTGTCCATGGCCGCCCCTACTGCTTAGTTAGATTTATTTCCATTTATAGTAATTTCCTTGTATTTCTTTTATTTCCATTTTGGGCAAAGTGACTCCTCGCCACTATAGCATGTTTACTCCTGCCATAGTGGAGATGGTCCAGAATGCTCTTTAGGGGGAGAGGCATGACTGCACATAGACCCCCCTACCCAATGTAATTTGCTAGCAATCAATGAAAAGGCTTTTTACATTCAAACTATTCTCTTTATGCTCAATGACGCTTTCGATAAATCTCGCTCGCTGCTCGCTCGCTCGTTAGACACTCAAGCTCGTTCTAACGTCGTGGGCCCTCGGTGCCGTTGGCACACTTTGTAGGCTGACTCGTTGTTTCCCCTAACAACGAGTGCCGCACGGCCCTCCTGAAAAGTCTCTCAAAAGTAGGACCGTGACACCGGGCAGACCAAGCAGAACCAAAACCCATGCGGAAGCCGCGGGTCGATCGTTGTGTTCACCCTTGCCATTTTCTGCAATGCCATCACCACGGTCAATCCTTCATCACCACTCACTGCTACACAACTAAAGAATTCCATCCAACACCTCACAATACTTACCTCAGTTTGGGGCTAAGAATATCACAGCACGCGGGAGGTTCATTCCAATAGTCACCAGTGCCACGGAGATCACCGTACACGGGCTCCGCACCAAGGACTCGAATGCTCCGAGCAACCCCTACAGTTCAACGACCTAGGTGAAGATGTTTCCCATGCATGCCTGAGCCCGGCGATGCAGAACCAATCGTCACACCCTTCGTAGCATTTAGAGAGAATATCTCCCCTGTGACCTAAGTCCCCTCTCCTCTCTCCTTTTTCTTCTTCAAAATTTGGCCATGGGTTTTTAATTTCCTTTTACCCCCTTTGCTTCTAAAAAAATCGAACAGGTTCAATCCCACATCTCCCTCCTTTTATTTCAATTTTAATTTATTTTAAATCATTCATTCACTTTGCTTTAACTTATTTAATCTATAATTATACATATATACATGTGTGTTTAATATGAGTATCGTATATTGATCGACCCAATTCCAATCCTTAACTTATTCTAAACATCGCTTGACGATGATTACGAGTCCAATTTAAATTCTTCAATTCCATTTCTTGAATTATCTTTCCAAAATTATAAATGATATATTCTTATTATAAGTTTATCGTGACCCAGAAGTTTTGGGTATTACAAAAATTTGTCTGCGGAAACAATTGTAAGGAGCGGATAGGTGTTGAGTCGTTGGATTAAGGGATCATATGTGTTATGAACCATTGGATGTGGAAGGCACAATAGGAAATCCATCTGCGGATGGGAGCACCTCCGCAAAATTTTAGCCAGACGTCATTATTTTATCAATGTAAGCGTTAAACTGTAAGGAGTTAAGGGAAACAACGAAGTCCATAGATAGAAAACACTTCCTGAATACAATGTGGCAGTACTTGTGGGGTGAATATTCTTTGGGCATATTCTGAGCAGATACTAATGCGTCTTTTGCGGTAGTAGCTCCTACTTCCAAATTCCTTGCAATTTAAAAGTTATGTGACGCTTCTGCTGATTGACCATTTGGGCGATGTCCACCATTCTGCCATGAATGAAGCACACATTGACGAGGAAAGGAATGGATTACTTCTCGACTGGAAGGGTTGCCACTGTTCAGATTAAAGATAAAAGGAAAGAATTTCTAAGTGATAGAGAAAAGGAGAAATAGGAGAAAAGTGGGATTTTTCTGAAAAAGGGTCGAAGGGAGTTTCAATACAACAACGTTTAAAGTATTGGCAGTACGTGCTATGAGAATCCAAGTAAATAGAGTTGTGTGTGTTTTGTCATCCAGCCTACATCATAAGGTGTTAGGGGACTTTGTTCAAATTTTTTGTTGTTTTGTTTCTAATGTTTGAGGATTTGAATCTCTCAGTTTCCAAGATAAATTGTGATACTCTGTATTTGCAACTGTTTCATTTCATTTGAGGATTTGTGCTCTGTTACTTATAGATGAACATAGTGTCAGTTTTTCTAGTAAAAGTATGATACTGTTTATTAGAATTGGCTTTATAGATTTGATTGACGCTCTCTATTTCATGTTATATGTTGATTCACTTGAGAATGTGTTAGATAGTAATGTACAAATTTCATTCATATGTATGTTCAGATGTAAGATGAGAATAATGAAAGATAAAAAGAAGAAAGAAAATATGTAAATGGGGCTAGAGGATAGGCTATTCTGAAGGAAAACAAGAGAGTACATATTTATATCTATTTGCTTACGGTTGATGTTGAGGCAGATCGGTTGATGCCAGTTGTTGTGCATTGATGTGCGCAGCAACTAACATAGAACTCCATCAATGCCGAGGTATATCGATTGATGCAAGTCATTGTGCGTTGATATGCTCAACCAGAAATAGAGAACTTGGTCGATGCCGAGATAGATAGGTTGATGTCGGTCGTTGTGCATTGATTCGCTCAATAAGAAATAGAAGACTGAGTTGATGCTATGTCCATTTCCTATGGTTTAGCCTACTCTTTCCTGAGAAGATAAATGAAATGAACAATAAAGAATAGAAGAATTTAAAGGAATCTCAGTTATTTACTACACCTTGTATGTGTTTGATAGTTCAGTGATATTATTGTATAGTTGTTGTGAATGTCATAGATTTACATATGCATGAGAATAAATAACTTAACGTGAATAATGAATTTAGTACTCTATTTACTAAGCATTAGGCTTATAGTTTGAACCTTGTGGTGTAGGTATTGAAACTAATGAAGATGTTTATGTCAATGAGTTAGAGAAGGTGGTTTTCTGTGAGTGAATTTGGAGGTTGTCTGGTGACTAAGTCAATCTATTTAAGTTTATTTTCTTTCGAAAAACCTTGTTTTAAACATCATGTTTTATGGACTGTTATTGGATGGAAACTTGGTATTTTAATTTCAAATAAACATGGATTTTATATGTTGTCAGATTTTATATTAACTACATTTTTCCGCTCATTTAATTCATTAAGTTTTTCTTTTAGATGACACAATTTCATGATCACACCGATATATACATATATATATATATATATAAATTTGGGATGTTACAGGATTGACCCTTAAGATTATTCAAAACTGTGAATTCAAAAATTGGGATGAGAAAAATTTCAAACAAAGGTCATTAATTGTTTCTCGAAAAGTTTCATTTTCAAGTATAGCTAGTTTGGATATCGAGAATAATTTCAAGGAATTGGGTCTGTATAATTTCTACAATTTGGATGGTCCTTACTTTGAAAAACTTGTTAGACTATTTTATGCTGACTTGGAGTATAATCTTTGACCTTTACAAGTTCATAGTTATATCTTTGGAAAAGAGATCACCTTGTCATCAAAGAAAATCAATGAATTATTGGATTTTGCGATCGATGATGACGTTGAAAAATATTATAATATTTCTAAGGATTAAAAACTTGTAAGAGATGATGATATGTTGAAATTCTTACTAAAAGTTCTAAAGAACTTGAGTGTAGAGGCTTCTTACAAGCCTGGAACTAATGATTTAAACATACGTTGTTGACTTATCCATGACATTCTCACTTATAACCTCTTGTCTAGTTATGGTAATCAAAACCACGTGAGTTTTATGGATTTATATATTCTTCACAAGATTTATAGTTGAGAATGCCTTAACTTGGGACACATCATTCTTCACGATATGATTGATGTCAGTGGCAATTCCTCCAAGTCCATTCCCTTCAATCTCTTCTTGAAGAAATTATGCCAATCTAATAGAGTTGAGATTACTCCTATCGTGTTGCCTAAGCAGTTAAGGGTAGTTGATATCTACATCAAACATACCTTGGCTAGAATGGATATAGTGCAAGATGAGCAAGGTACGTGGATATTCAAATATGTTATAGAAGTCTCATCTTTTGCAACTCATCCTGAAGATCCAGTTGAGGAGATGAGCATCCCTATGCTAGAGGTTCCAAGTCATTCCTCCCCTCCTCACTCAAACCGTTTACATTCTCAAGGAGGCATATTTAGGATTGAAAAGAAATATGATCTCTTAACGTTATGCTTCTCCAGCTTCAACATTAATATTGAAACCATCTTTAGGACCATGCCTCTTCATTGATATACTTTTAAGCTAAAGCTAGATTGAGATTTGATTAACTTAGTCGTCATTTTGATGAGTTCACTCAATTGTTGGGTCAACACTTTCATTGATGTGGCTCCTCCTCCAGTTGACCCTAACATTCCACCTTCTTTCGATATTGATCTTCCTTGTGATGACTAGGCATAGATGTAGATAATTTTGATGCCTTTTGATGTATTTTATTATATCTACTATCACACTTGACTATGCATTATGTTGATGCCTAGTTTTTAATATCCTCTTACTATGTATTGCCAAGATATTTGTAGACCTAACGTTTAATGCTTTGATACTTTTTATCACATATTATATTCATGTTTTCTTTATCTAATAGTTCATACTATATGTCTCGCTTTGTATTGTTATGATATTGAATCCTGAAAGATTAATTTAGCTCTGATGCTTTTTTATAATGACAAAGAGGGAGAGAGAATATAAAAAGAAAGAACAAGGTGGCGCAAAATATGGTATTAAAATTTACAAAGGAAGAGAGATATTTTGTTGTTAGTTGAAGGGAATTACATGCATATATTAAGGAGGACTATAAACAACTTAGAATATTTTGTCATCATAAAAAAGGGAGAGATTATTAGCTTAAAAGGAATTAATTTAATTATTTTGATGATAACCATGATTGATTGAATATTTAATTCTAAGTTGATTATGATTTGATAATGTAGTTATGTAGTTGAATATATCCAAGTTGAGTATAAATTATGTTGACAATAAACGTACTTATGTGGTTATATTATTTCAATACTTCAATGATGAATTATATATATCCTTGCTCTCATTAAAATACTGTCAAAAGTAAATATTTGGATATTTCTAACATATTTGTTAAGTCCTTAAAGTCAATGTTAAAGTTCATAGAACTTATAACATTTAAATCAAGAAAAATGTTGGGTAGTCGACTTGCCTAAGGTGAGAGGTCATCTAGAAAAACTTTCAAAAGCAGCTAATTTTTTAAGATCTACTAAGAGGTCGATCAAGCCCTACATAGGTCGACCAGTGCAATTAACCTACCCAAGATCAGGGTCGTCTAAAAAAACTCCTAAGAGCAACAAACTTTTGAAGATCTACTAAAGAGGTCGACCAGGTCTTACATGGGTCGACCAGTGCGGTGCCCAAACATAATTGAGTTTTTCCAATAAACCTCTTGAGAGCATCTAGTTTTTGAAATATTCTGAAGAGGTTGGCTGGGGAGAATGTGTGGTCGACCAGAGTGGTAGACCTAAAATTACCAGTGGTTGGCCTGGTCAATTCAAAAATCTCTCAACGATCACAAATAAGTCGACCAATTTTTTTTGGTGGTCGATCGAGGCTCTAAACTTTTGAAGGCATCTGTAAATAGAAGCAACATCTACTATGTAAACTAACTCGAATGCAATATCTACAACAAAGTACAGTCAATTTTCTTTCAGTTACTTGAGCCTTCAACTCTAAGCCAAAAACATAACCTCTTTTTTTACTCAACTTTAGACATATATTTGTGAGAGTTAGGTTGTTTGTATTTCACTTTTTAAAACTTATACAGACGTTGTTATGGAACGATTAAAGGGTAACGCCTGAGAAGAGTTAATGTAAGGCTTGATTGATTCCTTGAACTTTAATAAGTCATAACTGAAATAGTTAGAGTGGAAAGAATCTTCAAGGAAAAGCCTTGAAGCGTAGATTTAGGCAAGATTGGCCGAATCACGTTAACAAACCATTTGCATTCTCTTTTTTTCTCTCTCTCTCTCTATCTCTCTCTCTCCATACATTATTGAATTGTTAGCATCTTAGTTTAAATTTGCCTAATTTTGAGAGAAAATTCCAGTAATGATAGCAAATGAAAAGATTAACTTAATTCGAGAGAAAATTCATATGGAGATAGCAAACGAAAATATCTTTAATGCTTCATTCCAGAGTCACTGTGGTAAGGAAGAATGAGCAATCATACTCCTTACTATATCCTTTAGAGTTCTTTTTTATTTGTTAGCTACACCATCCATGCTAGGCGTGTCACGATCCAAAAGAGACTCGAGACAGAATGGAAAATGACCCAGCCCGAATAATCGAATCGTCTGACCCTTTTTCTCTTAAATTTTATTAATTAACAGCAGAAGACTTAAAATATTAATTAATAGCTAGGGCCCAACGAATAAGGGCATAACAGGTCTAACAAGTGATATCAGAAAGCAAGTAATATAATCCAAAAAGAAATAACTGTGCAGAAACTAAAAATAGGATTACAGTCATCCAATAAAATGAATACCTCACAAAATGTCTCTCAAATAGAATTTTTAAAACTACAAGAATTAAATAAACTCAGCTGGTCAAATCTTGACTCGATATCTGAGAATCCGATTGATTAAATCATGAAAGGTGTCATTGGGGTGAGTTGACTAAACCCAATAGAGATCATGTTTTTAAAAAATAATTTAATTAAAAAGATGTTTAAGCATGCAAGAATTTGAAACCCACGTTTTACAAATTCCTTATAGAACAAGATGTACAAAAGAGAATGAGTGTGAAATCACCCACTAATATGTGGTACATAATTAAAATAAGCCCTTGTTGTACAAATTAAAAATCACAATGAAAATGGAGCCACTCACGGACTCCGAGCACACAATGCCATAGACATATAATATAATAAAGGTGATGCTCGGCTATTGCAAAAGCCAAAGAATATCTTGGATCAGGTTTAGGGATTTGCAACCAAAGGACACAGTATATATAGCTATCCTATTATCTATTTGCACATTAGGGATTTTAACCCAAGAACAATTGAAAAATCTCTTATTACCCAATTCAATAAGAAACAAAAACGTTCCACATGGTAGAATGTGTGAAAACAAAATAGACCCCAAATCTGGTCGATTAAACTTGATAAGCACGACCAAGTTGATTAACAAATATTTATAGGCATACTTAAATGAAATGTGAACAGTGAAAATAAATATAATTTAAAATTTTGATCGTCATAAAAATGGACGAGTCATTTTAATATAAGATTCGTCTCAAAATAATTATTCTATAAAAAGTATGCAAATCCAGTGCATAAATAATCTCTACCTCGAAGTTAGCTTACGATGACCAAAGCCCAATGTCCAAATAGCCCAAATCCAAAGTCCACGAACTTTTAATTTAATAATAGTTACCTATCCAAAAGTAAGAGGTAAATTTTTAGGTTAAACTTTTCTACCTTAAAATTTTAAATTTTCCCTTAAAACAATGTCATATTTTTTATTAGATAAAAATACTTGTATTGGGCCCCCCAAAATAGGGACAAACAAGCCCAAAAATAATACACAATTAAGCCCAAAATGGCTGAGGCCCAACCCATTTGGGTAACCTGAACCATGGTCTCTCAGGGTTGGACCTTGCTCTGCACACGGAGTTCGCTTTGTGTACAACTCTGTTAGGCATTGCGAATCTTATCATCCCTATCACGGCGACTTCAATTTTGGGTATTCCGACAAATCACCATCTTCTAGATTTATCACGAACAAGTTCTGTCTCGATTAATTGTTCACCCTATTGAACCCGAAGGCTTCCCATGTCGGACTTCACTTTTTGCTGAGCTGCGCCATGGCGATTCGACACGGAAGAGATTCCATAGAATATTATCGATGCTAAACGTCTCCCTCTTCGGCCATCAACAAATCCCTTCCAGATTATCCATCAATAGAAATGATTCAACAGGTCAAAACTATTCTAAAATAAAAATCCAATTTTTTTTATACCTCTGATTACAGTTTCCTGATTTCTCTTGAAGGCTTTCGACCAACACCAAGACAACCGACTCATCGTCCTCTGAAGTTGCTTCTAAGCTGGAACCCAATTCCTTCATGCAAACAATGATTTGAAACAAAATCCCAAGCACAAATTTAGTTTTACAGAATTGGAAAATAACCCACTCACCATTGCTAATTTCTAACACCAAACTACGTTCCGAATTGCAGAGAACAAGAGGATGCCGACAGTGATTGAGATCAGAAGGAAATGAAAAACTCGTATGCTCTCATGCGTCGATGGGGAAGAAATGGCATTTTTCAAAATGAAGGGAGAGGATTTGGGAAGGAAATCCGCCTTAGCTTGCCATATTGATTAAAAAGGGGAAAACATCCCCAAAAATTGTTTTTCCCATTTAATTCTAATAATTAATTTTGTTTTACTTTATTTTTAATTAAGGAAATTGACAGATATTACATTCTCCCGCACTTAGAAAATTTCGTCCTCGAAATTAAAAATTAATCTTAAGAGTACTATTAAATACATGGTGGTACTTAGCCATCATCACAGATTTAGTTTCCCAAGTGGCTTTTCTTTAATTATGGTTCTTCCACTAAACTTGAACCAAATGTATCTCACTATGATACAGAACTTTGATCTTACGACCAAGAATTCTCTCAAGTTTTTCCTCATAGATACATCTTTCTAGATAGGCACTTCAATTCAATAAATAATATAAGAAGGATCATGAATATACTTTCTTAGCACAGAAACTTAGAAGACATGATGAACATAGTTCAGTTGTGGCGGTAACTCCAATCGATAATCCATTAAACCATTTCATTCAATAATCTGAATGTTTTTTTCTCCAAAACGACTAGTACCTCAACGAGGTCGTAACTTTAAGAACACAAAATCATTAGCTTCAAACTCTACTTTCTCCAATGGAGGTCTGCATAGCAATTTGTTGACTCTGAAATGCACTCAATCACTCCTTAATTACTTGAACTTTCTCAATTATCTCATGAATTAAACTAGACCCGAGAGTGACACACTCCCCAGTCTCAACCCAACTTAAAGGTGATCTACATGGTCTCCAACATAAAGCTCCATATGGCAAAAATCTGATACAGGTTTGATTGTTGTTATTATAAACAAACTCTACTAAAGACAAGTGGTTCACCTAACTATCACAAAAATCAAGAATGCAAGATCTGAGCATAACCTCGAGAATATAGATCGTACGTTTAGACAAACTATCAATCTGAGGATGCTATACAGTATTCATATTAAGCATTGTGCCCCAAGCTCTATGAAATGATCTCCAAAACTTTGACGTAAAACTTGGATCTCTATCAGAAATATACTCGAGGGAACACCATGAAGAAGAACGATGCCCTCAATATACAACTGACTTAACTTTGTCAAAGAGAAATCCATTCTGATGGGCATAAAATGTGTGGATTTATCAATCTATCAACAATCACCCACACTACGTCAAATTTTTGTATTATCCAAGGCAAATTTGGTCACGAAATCCCAGATAATCTTGTCTCATTTCCACTCGGGGATAGACAAAGGCTGTAACAACCCAACTATTCTTTGATGTTTAGCTTAATCTACCAACAAGTCAATCACCTCTAAACATACATAGCTACATCCCATTTTGCTTTGACTCATAAGTATTAATGATTCAAATCATGATACATTTCGTACTGTCGGGATAAATAGAAAATCTTGTCTTATGGCCTTTTGCCAAGACTGCAACCTCAAATCCAAATCACCATAGGCAACAACTCAATTCCTAAAGAATAGGAGTCCATTGGAACTGATTTTCTAACTATCAAATTGCTCAAGAGTTTGAATCTTCTTGAATCTTTCTTTTAACTCACATCAAACTTCTGGAAGTCTTTTACACGTTGTAAAAGTGTAGAGGTTACTACTAAATTAAAAACTTGAATTGTTTGACCATCCTCCTAATACTGTAACTCAAAATTTCCAATAATTAGACATCTCTTCCGATCATTCAAATAAAAGCAAGAAAGAGATCATTGAGGATAACGAATTTAGACATCAGCTACAACATTAGCTTTACAAGGATGATATTCTAAAGTAAAACTATAATTCTCCATATATTCAACCCAACGGCATTGTTGAAAATTTAAATAACGCCGTGAGAAGAGATTGATGTGCCCCAAGTCCCATCGCCAGAGCCGTGCCTGGGGCACTTTTATTTCCTAACTTTTTTTTATTTGTTTTGTAGGGTTTTGAATCAAATAAACAAAGAGTTTGCATTTGGGCTAATGGAGGTTTTACAATCTTTGGGGAAAAATTGTGAGCTGTTTTTCCGCTTAGATTCTGACCTCCGACAGTTCAAGTGGATTTTTGACAATCGGAATGACGTCGTTTCAACTTCAGTCCTTCACACCAAATGTAGCCAACATCCAGAGGTTTCGAACGAGCTATTGAGCGTTGTATTTCGGCTCCAATGGGTATGTCAAATGTCTTTGTTTCAGAGAGAAAAACTCAGACTCAGATTTTACTATTGTTGTTTTAATTAAGGGTTTGTTTAGTCCTTTGCTACCTAGGGATATTTTAGTCCTTTTATGATTTTCTTGTAAAACCTTAGGGTTTTATATACCCTATTTTCGAATGGAAGAAGTAGTTGATGATTGAATAGAAGATTTGCTTCTCTTTGAAAAGCTACCCGCGGCCTCCCCCCTCCATTGAGCCGATTCTCCCATCCCCCTTGCAAGGAGTTCTTGAAGCCTCCTTTCCTTGCAATTTCAGGGTTATTACCACTTCCAACCCCTTATCCTTGTGGTGAGGATTGTGGCGTGGAGGTAAAGGTAGGCTTCCAACCTTGGAGAGAGTTTGTTGTTTTACAAACCTCAAGTCGTCCCTCTCACTAGGAGGTCCACGGACTCCTTCGCTTTTTCTTCTCGATTCTGAAGGTCCTATTTACGATTTCTGGATATTTTTGGCACTTGCAGATCCTATTATGTGAGTATTGAATTGGTGGTTGGTGGCTCGTTCATAAAGTGTAAGTTTGTTAGTGTTTATAGTTGAATCCATTTTAGCTGCTGAATCTATTTTATTTACTGATTTCTGGAAGCTCGATTTGCAGCTCTGTTTTGGAAGTCTTAAGCTACTTGGATTAGTTTTGTGTCTTCTAAAACTTGTTTATTTATGAGTTAACTGACTACCCTCCAAATTTTGGATTATTTCACTGTAAACATTTTGAGTTATTTGCGTTCAAAGACCGAAAGGTATTTCTGCCCTGCTGAAACCCTTGTTTCGGGTTACTTTTGAAATAGTAATATCTGCTAATTCAGAGTGGTTTTTGGAATGAATTTTTTATACGATTCATGTGGTTGTGTTAAGTTTGTGACCTCCAAATTACAACCTTATTTCTGTGTGAATTTCAAGTTTGATTTATTTCATTGGTGCTAGCTCGGTTATTGACAGTTTTCGGGACAGATTGTAGAACTTGTATTTGTGGCATACTTGGATTGTATCATTTGGTATCAAAGCCGGGTTGCACATTTATTTGCTGTTATTATTGGAGATATTATTTATCATTATGAGTACGAGAAGTGGTGCTCAATATCATATGCCTCGAGAAATGAGAAATAATTGTAGTGCCCCACCACCAAGGGAAATCAAGAGCCAACCGAGCCTTCCATGAGAGATATGTTCGAAATGATCCTAAAATTGCAGCAACAAATTGGATCTTCCGATAATGATCGTGTACGGGATCCTAGAACTCCAAGTCCTAGAAGGAGATCAAATGGTAATCATGAAATGAGACATGTCAAAGTTTCTATCCCAAATTTTAAAGGCTCTAGCAATGGGGGAGATTTTCTTGAATGGGTTGAAAAAGTGGATCGTATCTTTGAATGTTATGATTATTCGGAAAGAACCAAGATTCGAATGGTGGCCTTGGAATTTTCTAGCTACACTAGTATTTGGTGGGAGGATTTAAAAGCACAAAGGCGGAAAGATGGTGAAGGAGAAGTTCGTAGTTGGGAGGCCTTAAAAGCAATTATGAGGAAAAGATTTGTGCCTCCACACTATAAATAAGAGTTATTTCTACAATTACAAAATTTGAAGCAAGGATCTCTAACGGTGGATGAGTATTTAACCGAGTTTGAAATATTGAAAATATGCTGTAATGTGAAAGAACCAATGGAGCAAACTCTAGCTCTTTTTATTAGAGGCTTACACAAAGAGATTGGTGATACTGTGGAATTGCAATCCTATGCCACTTTCGATGATGTTGTACAACTAGCCTTGAGAATCGAAAGGCAAAGGAAAAGGAAAGCAAAGGAAGTAATGCTCGGCCTTTCTCCAGAAGTAACATTCCTTCAGCACTAATTCTAAATGGGTATGTCAAGAGTAATCCCGAGAAGAAAAATGAAGAAAAGAAGTTGTTCAATGATCAATCCAAGCTGAGATCGAGAGATGTAAAATGCTTCAAATGTCTTGGATTCGGTCATATAGCCTCCCATTGTCCTAATACTCGTGTGATGGTAATGAAAGGTGACCCTGAAGAAATTGTTAGTGAAGATGAAACCGAAGAAACACCTTGTTCCACACTAGAGTCGCTAGAGGAGAAAATTTTTATGCAAGATGGTCCTTTGCTCTGCTCATGGCCATGACACGATCTATGACTGTTCAAGATAGGGAAGAAAAGGTTCAAAGGGAAACTATTTTTCATACACGTTGCCGAGTGGAAAATGAACTATGTTTTATAATTATAGCTGGAGGGAGTTGCACTAATGTGGTCTCCCTTGATATTGTTGAAAGGTTAGGATTGAAAACATCCTCTCATCCAAAACCATACGAGCTCAGCTGGTTAAATGACAAAAATGCTATCACCGTCGATGAGTAGGCCCAAATCACTTTCTCTATTGGGGAGTATGAGGATAGGGTTCTTTTTGATGTTGTTCCCATGACTGCAGGTCACTTATTACTGGGACGACCATGGCAATTTGATCAGAGGACTATTCATAATGGATTTACTAATGTGTATACCTTCAAGCTAAACGGGAGGCTCATTAAACTAGATCCTCTCAGTCCCACAGCAATAATACAAGATTACGAGCAACGAAGAAACGAAGGATCTGATTTGTCCCTATTTTCCTCCAACATTGCCATGACTAGACCCCTAATTACAAGGGGTATGTTGGAGTCGAGAGTTTGTGGACAGAAGGTATTGAACTTGAGAATTTCAACCAACTTGGTGACACATGAAATTCGAGTTAGTTATCATCAATCAGAAAATTTCCCTCAAGGAATACCTTTTGCATGGTCTTTATTACTACACCCGGATAATTTTTCACACATACCTGGGAACAGTAGAGAAGATGCTCATATCACAAACGGATACCGATTTTTCTTTCCTCATTTAGAGAAGGGGCATAGTAAGCTTGACGGTATGACCATGTTCTTTAAAAAAAATCCCAAAGATGATTACTTCTGGGTTCAGTTACGTGGAAAAGAGGAATGTGAAGTAACCATTGAAACAAAGTTTGTCCTCACTAAATGGATGGATAAGCCATTCCGAATATCAGCGCTACCAATCACAAGCATGATAGTGGGAAATAGTGGACTTCAAGGTTTCAAGGAGGAGATATTCATTAGCTGTCACATCGTTGTCCTAATTGAAGCCTTTGGCCTCTCAACTCACTTAGAGTTTCTACATGGGGTTGGAAAGCTATTCTTATTTGATCCAGGCAGAAGGCAAGAAAGAAGTTAATGGTGAATACTCCCTGGATTTGAGGGCAAATCCTTTTCAATCACGGGAGTATGATGTGCCCAAGTCCCATCGCCAGAGCCATGCCTGGGGCACCCTTATTTCCTAACTTTTTTTATTTGTTTTGTCGGGTTTTGAATCAAATAAACAAAGAGGAGTTGGCATTTGGGCTAATGGAGGTTTTACAATCTTTGGGGAAAAATTGTGAGCTGTTTTTCCGCCTACATTCTGACCTCAGACAGTTCAAGTGGATTTTTGACAATTAGGATGATGTCTTTTCAACTTCAGTCCTTCATACCAAATGTAGCCAACATCCAGAGGTTACAAACGAGCTATTGAGCGTTGTATTTGGGCTCCATTTGGTATGTCACATGTCTTTGTTTCAGAGAGCAAAACTCAGACTCGGATTTTATTGTTGTTGTTTTAATTAAGGGTTTGTTTAGTCTTTTCCTACCTAGGGATATTTTAGTCCTTTTATGATTTTGTTCTAAAACCTTAGGGTTTTATATACCCTATTTTCAAATGGAAGAAGCAGTTGATGATTGAATAGAAGATTTGCTTCTCTTTGAAGAGCTACCCGCGGCCTCCCCCCTCCATTGAGCCGATTCTCCCATCCCCCTTGCAAGGAGTTCTTGAAGCCTCCTTTCCTTGCAATTTCAGGGTTATTACCTCTTCCAATCCCTTATCCTTGTGGTGAGGATTGTGGCATGGAGGTAAAGGTAGGCTTCCAACCTTGGAGAGAGTTTGTTGTTCTACAAACCGCAAGTCGTCCCTCTCACTAGGAGGTCCACGGACTCCTCGACTTTCTTCTCCATTCTTGAAGGTCCTTTCTACTATATTTTGGTTATTTGTTACTGTGAAGGGCTCTTATTTGGATGCTGATAGTCGTCCCTTGGTGGTTCGTTCATGAAATGCAATTTTAGATTGAGTTATTGGTGGAATGTTTTATGACTGCTGAATCTGTTTAATTTTTTGGGTGCTGGAATTTCAATTTGAGGCCCCGTTTTGAGACTCTTAACATATTCGTTTCAATTTGGTTCCATTTGGAAAGTTGTTCTAATTTGAATTAATTATTTTCCATCCAAAATTGGGATCTGTTAGCTGTATGAATTTTGAGTTATTCAAATTAGAAGACAGACTGCAAATCTGAACTGCTCTAAGCCCTAATTTCAGGGTTGTGTTGTTTCGGCTATAACTACTAATCCAGAGTGGTTTTTATGACGATATTTTGACACAAGTTAGATAAAAGTGTTAAATTGATATCCTCCAAATTCCAGCTAAAGCTCGCGGGGGAATTTGGAGTTCTTGCTGTTTTAGTTTCAGTTGTCTGGATTTCACAGTTTTCTGGACAGATTTGAGTTTCGCGATCTTAGTGATTCTTGGATCCTATCAGAGATACTTTAAACTTTTGTAATCCAAAAATACATTGAATTTAATATCATACAAATAGCTTTGCCAAATCTTTAAGGCGAAAATAATAGTTGCAAGCTCTAAATCGTGAGTAGGGTAATTTTGTTCATACTTCTTTAACTGCTGAAACGCATAAGCTATAATTTTATCCTGCCGCATCAAAACTCAACTCAAGCCAACTTTTGATGCATCAGTACAAACAACATAAGACAAACACTCATTAGGTACTACTAAAACAAAGCAGTAGTCAAACTTTGCTTTAACCCATCGAAAGTGGTCTGACACTTTTCATTCCAAATAAATTTCACATCATTACTGGTCAACAACATTAAAGATATAACAATACAAGAAAAATTCTGCACAAATCAACGATAATAACAAGTCAGACCCAAGAAGTTACACACCCAATGACATCTTTGGGTGGTTTCCAGTCTACCATGACTTCAATCTTATCTGCATTTACGAAAATGCCATTTTGAGAAACAACAAGGCAAAGAAATTTCACTTCGGTCATCCAAAAGTTGTATGTTCCATATGTTCATCTAGAGTCTTAGAATATAGTAGAACATCATTAATGAAGGCTACAACAAACTGGTCAAGATATGGTTAAAAGACCTGATTCATGAGATTCATAAAAGTAGCTGGTGCATTAGTCAAATCAAACAGAAGCACCATAAATTCAAAATGTCCATAACGAATTCGAAAAGATGTTTTCAAAAAATCTTTTTCACGTAATTTTCATTGATGATAACCTGATCTCAAATCAATATTCAAGAAGTATATAGATCCTCCAAGCCGATCAAATAAGTCATTAATCCATGACAATATATACTCAGTCTTGATTGCCACATGATTTAATTTCAAATAATCAATGCATAGACGAAGCGAATCATTATGCTTCTTTGCAAAAAAAATGGGCGCACCCCACGATAAAATACTATTCTGAATAAATCATTTTTGCAATAAATTATTCTACTGAACACTCAGTTCACTCAAATCAGAAGGAGAAATGATGTAAGAGAAATCAAAATTGAAGTAGTAACAGGCATCAAATCAATGCAAAAATCAATCTCGCGGTCGGGTGGCAACCCAGACAGATTCTCAAGAAAAATATCAGGGTAATCACAAACCACTGACAAATTAGAATCATGTCTAACTGTAACAAGGTTACCGCTAATAACAAAAATACTCTTGTAAGACTCCAATCTCCTCCGACCACCCAAATAGGCTCAGAAAATAGGATCCATAGGAAACATACAATAATTACTTAGATATACTAGGATCTTTCCATCTTTCAATGTAAGGGTAGTATTTTTTCGATAATAGTCGATTTTAGCTTTGTATAAGTTCAATCAATCCATACCTAGGATTACATCAGATTGATCCATAGGTATAACTATTAGATCAACCAATATTCATACCCATCAAAAATAAGGGTAATAGATCAAACAAACGAGACACATTTCATATCTCTTATTCAAGGGAAAACTCAAAATTAGGAAATTTTTTAGCTTCTCTACAGTCACACTCTCATGATCCAAATCATGATGAACACTGATCATATGTTAGCAATTACCAACATTTCAATAGTTGTTTCTAAACATTGTCTCAAACTGAGTCTGTAATATCCCAAATTTTTGTTGAGATGAAGACATAGCTTAAGTGATAATTTGGGGATGATAGGAGCTAAGTTGGACAAGTAAAGATATTGGTCAAGAGAAACGAAATTGGAATAAGTGAATTATGATACCCTATTATGTTAATAATTAGCTTAAGGGAAGAATTAAACGTCAATTGAAGAATTGTTGATGATATTGGAGTCTGATTAGACAATATGAACTAGGTTTATAATCAGTAGAATTAGTAAGAGAAAATGTATTTGAATATAATAGGATTAAAGGTATAGGATTTATAATATTTTAGAGTATATTGGATTTAGTGAAGAATATTGTGAGGGACGAATAGTGGATCATATAGTGTATGTTGGTTTAATGATATGGATGTTCATATATTTTTATATATATGGATTTAAGGTTATTTATGTTACACATGAATAAATTTGGGAGTTAGAAAACGATAACTAGAGTTATAGGAAGTAATATTAATGGTTAATAATTAAGTTATATATATATAGGTCACGTTTGTTTAATGAGTATATTCGGAAAGAAATGTGAATATTCTGAAGAAATGATTTGTGATTTTTTGGGGCGGTCGCATGGTGTGGAGTCATCGACCGGCGCCATTGTTCGCAGTTTAGGAATAAAGGAATTTGCGGATGATTGATTGATTTACGGTCGATTGGCTAACTAAAAAATATATCGACTGCCAATTTATGAAGTGTATCTGGAGAGTTTTAACCGACGGGAAGACAAAATGGTTCGTCCTCTGAAAGTCTGGAGCGTCTGGAAATCGAAAGGAATGACGTTATATGCATTTGGTTGTCAAAGAGTTGGCAATCATTGATGAGCTATGTCTCTTGGCTTTTTGTCTTCATGGATGGACGTTGAAGAGTCTGTGGTTGCCTATAAATATAGGGGTGTGATCGAGAGCTTGGGGTGAAGGAAGTGTGGGGTTACTCTGCCAATATTTGGAGGTGTGAGTGTGTGAGAGATATTACAGAGAAGTGGAAGCTTTGTTTTGAGGGTGGCTGTGTGATGTTGTGAGAGAAAGAGTTTGAGGAAGGAAGTTGTGAGGATATCTAGTTCTGAAATATATCAAAGAGCTGGTGAGGGGAGTGTTGTTTTTGGTGTTCTTTACTCTCGGGTTTTACGTAACTGAACTTCCTTCTGTTACTCTTATGATGGTTTTGTTGGTTAAATATTATCTGCCACACTCTGATATTTGGATAAACAATGATAAAAACATGAAAAAGGTGATGAGTAATAACCATTTTTATTGAGATTATTCTGGAAATATTAGTGGTAACATTAGTTGAGTTTCTGATTGATCATCATGTAAATTTAACTGTTGAGTTGTGAATTTGAGATTGTTGGATTAAGTGGTTATTAGATTGGAATTGTGATTGTTGGAATAATAATAATTCTTGAAGTGTTGGATTCGTAGCTTGCGGTTAGAGGATAGTTTATAGAGATTTATTATTAATAGCCGTTGTCTATTAATGAATAGTTATTGCAAAGATGAAACTTTAAGAACTAATTCTTTAAAAGCTAAGGACTTCAGGTATGTGGTACTGCATGTGATTTGTCCGAAAGGACCTACGTCACGAGAATTAGGGGGTGTTTACTATTGTTTAATTGATTGTTATGAATTGCATGTTTATTAGATTTAAGTTTAGTTTCTTAGTGAGGACGGATCATGTTTTAAGGATACGATTAAGGAACACATTAGATAGGATTGTATGTGCACGACAACGTTAAGTAAAAGATACGTAAACAACTGTGTCTGGTTAGTTACGCCCGGCACAAAAATCAACTGTGGTCCGGTTGGTTACTCCCAGCACAGATGTTTGTATGGTCCGGTTTGATACGCCTGGCATATAAACAGTAAAAGATAGAAACCAAAGATAAGTAAACGACTGTGATCCAGTTAGTTACGCCTGACACAGAAATCAATTGTGGTCCGGTTGGTTACGCACGATGTAGATATTTATATGGTCTTGTTTGATACGCCCGACATATAAATGGTAAAAGACGGAAATAGTAAACAAATGTTTGTGTGGACCAGTTTGATACGCCCGACACATAAGCAAGTGAAATAACGATAAAAAACTGGAACAGTAACATATAAGCAAAATAAAAAAACTGTATATGATGTTACAGAAATTGTATATGAATAACATGTTTTACATTTATACCACATATTGAGCATTAGGCTCATAGTTAGGTCCTGTTGATGTAGGTAAGGAGCCAATGAATGGATAAAGTTGTTGATGGACGTAGCTGATAGAGTATTGTTGTGTGGACGTTTGTACTGTTGGCGACAGGCTCACGAAAATGAAATAAATGTATTTAAATGTTTTAAAGGCTTTTAAGTGTTTTATGACTTCAAATAAATGTTTTTACTTGTATTTGAAGTGAATGTGTTTATATAAATAATTAGTTTGTGGTATTAAATTGTAAAAGTCTTCTGCTGTATGTTTACTCTGAGTTTTATATGATTGAGACTTCCGCTATTTATTACTCAGGTTTTTCTATTACACAATAGTTTTGCAATGGTTTTAAATAAAAGAACAAATTTTATACGGAAAAGGTTACGGGATGTTATCGAGTCTATGTCATCAAATCTAATGGTTAATCCGATTTAAGAGACTTCCACCATACATCAGCTCTTTTTTCAAAATAAAAGGTTGTAAACCCAACTCAATAGTCTATTTTGACTTTGATAGCGGTCACATTATTTTGTATTATCCTTAACCAATTTTCAACACTCATTGGGTAAGCTTCACCCACAAACATTAGACTTTAAATGTTTTATAATTTCATCATAAGGGATTTCAATATAAGCCACTATCAGAGAACTTTCTATTGAAGTCATCGATCCACTTGAACAACTCTAATCTTTGATCCAAATATTTTCAACTGCGTACGCAACAACTTACACTAGTGCCGAATTGTACAATTGAAAGACTAATTAGAAGTCTTTACCAACTATTTTCGAATCATAGTCTTTAAACACATGGCTCGAACTTAGACTAACAGATTTCAAATATGAAAGAGTAAGCATTGGATTTTGGAAAGAAACTAAACTTTTGAATTTCTTTCTATGATATATTTCTTCAATTTAAACTTCACAGGCCCACACACATAACCCAGAAGAGTTCGCAAACTCATAGGTTCAGTAAGGTTGTTTCTAATCATTCACAAAGTGTATTCTTCATTACTTATCATTAAATTCGGACCACGCTAAATTACCAGTGTCCAATTAGAGAAATGTCTTCATCCACTAGCGGACGATCTGAAGATATCTTTCTAGCAGCACTTTATAGCAAATTAATTTTTGTACTTTGTTCTTAGGCACATTATTTGTAAATCCTTGTATATTACTATACTATTAATTTTATAGATATCACTTTTCAATATGGAACCTGTCTCTGATACCAAAAATTCTGTCACGACCCAAAAAGGGATCCGAGATATAACGGGGAACGACCTATCTCGAAGAACTGAATCGCCCGACCCTTTTTCTCTTAAATTTTACTAATTAATAGCGGAAGACTTAAACTATTAATTAATAGCCAGGGTCCAACGATTAAGGGCATAACAACTCCAACAAGTGCTATCAGATAGCAAGTAATATAATCCAAAAAGAAATAGCTATGCAAAAACTAAAAATAGGATTACAGTCATCCAATAAAATGAATACCTCACAAAATCTCTCTCAAAGAGAATTTTTAAAACTACGATAATTAAATAAACTCGGCTGGGCAAATCTTGATTCCATATTTGAGAATTCGGTTGATTAAATCCTGAAAGGTGTCATTGGGGTGAGTTGACTAAACTCAATTGGGATTATGTTTTTAAAGATAAATTTAATTAAAAAGATCTTTAAGTATGCAAGAATTTGAAACCCATGTTTTATAAATTCCTTTTAAGAAAAAGATGTACAAAAGGGCATGAATGTGAAATTACCCACTAATATATGGTACATAATTAAAATAAGCCTTTGTTGTACAATTAAAAATCACAGTGAAAATAGACCCACTCACGGACTTCGAGCACACCATGCCATAGGCATGTAATAGAATAAAAGAGATGTTTGGCGATCGTAAAAGCCAAATAATACCCTGATCAAGTATTGGGATTCGCAACGCAAGGGCGTGACACATACAGCTGCCCTATTACCTATTTGCACTTTAGGGATTCGAAGCCAAGGACATTTGAAAAACCTCCTATTACCCAATTCAATAACAAACAAACACATTCAGCATGGTAGAATGTGTGAAAACAAAATAGACCCCAAATCAGGTCGGTCAAACTTGATAAGCACGACCAAGTTGATCAACAAATATTTTTAGACATGCTTAAATGAAACGTGAACAATGAAAATATAATATAATATAATAATCCGATGGTCATAAAAATGGACGTGTCGTTTTAATATGAGATTCATCTCAAAATAATTTTTTTATAAAAAGTATGCAAATGTAGTGCATAAATAATCCCTACCTCAAAGTTAGCTTATGCTGACCAAAGCCCAATGTCCAAATAGCTCAAATCTGAAGTCCACGGCCTTTCAATTTAATAATGGTTACCTATCCAAAAGTAAGGGGTAAATTTTTAGGTTAAACTTTTCTACCTTAAAAATCTTAAATTTTTCCTTAAAAGAAGGTCATAGTTTTTATTGGATAAAAATACTTGAATTGGACCCCCCAAAACAGGGACAAACAAGCCCAAAAATAATACACAATTAAGCCCAAAATGGCTGAGGCCCAACCCATTTGGGTAATTTGAACCGCAATCCCTCACGGTTGGACCTTGCTCCGCAAAGTGTTTGCTTTGTGTACAACTCTGTTAGGCATTGTGAATCTTGTCATCCTTGTCACGGGCAACTTTGATTATGGGCATTCTAACAAATCACCATCTTCCAGATTTATCGTGGACAAGTTTTGTCCCGATTAATCGTTCACCCTATTGAACTCGAAGGCTTCCCATGTCGCAGCTCAGTTTTTACTGAGTTGTACCATGGCGGTTCGACACGAAAGAGATTCCATAGAATATTATCAATGCTAAACGTCTCTCTCTCTGGCCATCAACAAATCCCTTCCAGATTATCCATCAACAGGAAAGATTCAAAAGGTAAAAGCTATTCTAAAATAAAAATCCAACTTTTTATACCTTCGATTATAGTTTCCTGATTTCTCTTGAAGGCTTTCGACCAACACCAAGACAACCGACTCATCGTCCTCTGAAGTTGCTCTAAACGGAAACCCAATTCCTTCAAGCAAACAATGATTTAAAACAAAATTCCAAGCATAAATTTAGCTTTACAGAGTTGGAAAATAACCCACTCACCATTGCTAATTTCCAACACCAAACTACGTTCCAAATAGCTGAGAGCAAGAGGATGGCAGATGGTGATTGAGGTAAAAAGGAAATGAAAAACTCGTATGCTCTCATGCGTCGATGGGGAAGAAATGGCGTTTTTCAAACTACAGGGAGATGATTTGGGAAGGAAATCCCCTTAGTTTGCCACATTGATTAAAAAGGGGAAAACGTCCCCAAAAAATGTTTTTTCCCATTTAATTCTAATAAGTAATTTTATTTTTATTTTTATTTTTTAATTAAGAAAATTGACAAATATTACAAGGCGTCTTCGACATAGTGTATTGAGAAACAATATCATACTCTTCAAGGTATTTTGGAAATGATTTTGGACGTTGTTCACTTGGTCTTTCATATTGACTCAAGTACACACCACCATGATCAGATTTAATGGCTTTAATCCTTTTGCTAAGTTCGTTTTCAACTTCAGCTTTAAAGGTCTTACATTTGTCCAATGACGGTAGTTTCTTAACAATGAGAGATAGAAAGCCAAAACGAGAGTAATCATCTATGATTGTTATAATATTGTTGACCATTCAACAAATTTCCATATGTATAATTTTGAGATACCTAAAGTTCTACTAGCTCCTAATCTGTTTACACTATAAATAAAGCTCTACTTGCTCCTAATCTCTTTACACTTGTTTGTTTTTCTTTGATCTAACCAAGAAAAACCTCAAAGTCAGTCATATCGAGAGATTTCAAAATTTCATTTGACACAACCCTTTCAATTCTCTTAAAAGAGAAATGACCTAAACACTTGTGCCATAATGAAGCCAAATTTTGTTATTTATTTTGTGTTTTGTATCTCGATTTAATCACAAGAAGCAATAACATCAAATATACATATATATAGATTGTTATAAACTGAAAGAAAACCAATACCAATAATATTTGAATTTAAAGAAAGACTAAACATAATATTTCCAAATAATCAACAGTAACCAAATTTGTTCAACAGTGAAATGGAAACCAAATTCCATCTTAAAAATAGTATAACAAAAGTGTCTTTCAAATCTAAAAAACAACTAGTTTTCAACAATAATCTAAAGCTTGATATTGCTTCAACTCCAAATGAATTGACATTGCCCAAAAAGATTAATATTTCAAAATCACTTGACCACTCATGCAACCATACATAAACATACTACTGTCTGTGATAGCATCCGAATCTAACCAGCTCGTATGTCTAGATACATAAAACAAATTAACCTTAGAACAAACGAGGTTGAGAAGTGTACCTTTCTTTACACACTTTGCATGATACTCAACACAATTCATCTTTATATGGCCTTCTCCAATGCAAAAAAAAAACAAGTAAATTTCTCAGGTTTCTTTTGCTCCTTCTAAGAAGAAGCACCAACAGCTTTGTTACTTATTTCTTTTGTCCTTAGAGGACACAACCATAAGAATACTCTTTGTCTTTCCTTGCTTGAGTCTCTCTTCCTCTTCAACACAATGAGAAATAAGCTCATTGATAGTTCATTTCTCCTTCTGACAATTGTAATTGACCAAAAAACTGACAAAAATAACTAGAAGAGGAAACAAAACAAAATGCACGATCATGTCTTTTGACAGTTCTAGCTTAAGTACTTACAATTTTGAAGCAAGATGACACATCTTTATAATGTACTTATGAATGTTGTCTTTGCCCTTATACTTTAATAAGACATGATTTTCCAAAGTGTACTTGTCAAATCCTTCTCGTTCTTTGGAAAATGATCCTTAATTTCTTAAAGGAAACTAATGGCATTAGCCTCATTGGACATGTTGCTCTTGAATGCATGTAAAGACCCGCTTTTCGAATATTTTAAAACGTATAATTTGAAAGACATTTTCTTTGATTAAACGCATAAAATTTAAAACTTTTACATTACACAGTGGAAGACTTTGAATTTGAAAACTAATTGAAATAAAAGGGAATGCATACATAAAATCCTTTTCGTTATAACCTTTACAACTTAGGAAAACATGTCTTCACTTAAAAAGTTTACATATTGAAAACATTTTTCCTTTAACTTTTAGCCTTTAACCTAGCCAGCCACAAGATCCGTAACACGCTAATTATACATCAACTGCTCCTTTTCTCGTTACCGTGCATACCAACATCACAAGAGTTAAACTACGAGCCTAACGCTTACTAAGTGATAAAAAAAAATGCAATGATCATGCTATAGAACTTTTAAAAACCATGTGCAGTTTTCATTTTCAGAAAAGAATCTATCTCTTCTGTTCTTTAATCATAGTTCCATAAGAGTTCAGAACGTTGGAGATTTCTCGCGGAAGATAAAAGATAGATCCTGGTGATCTAACCTAGGCAGAACCGTCACTCAATCCCAACGGGGGATGAGATGCATCATCTCGTAGCCCTCCCTAACCTCCAACGCCTATTTACTTATATTCCATTCTTTTCCATTTACGTTTAATTATACAATGGATAATCGCATAGCTCAAAATGAATATTGTTCGCTTTGAGTGATCGGCCCTCAAGGACTTGTTCTTAGGCTAGCGTTTCATACCACTAATGCAGAACAAATCCACTTGACATGTATGAGCATCCATTTATCATTTCCAAAACAATGGATAAAACCCTTTTCGTATCATTTTCAAAACCATGATGCATGAGTTGGATGCACACAACTTAGCATATTCTAATATGTTATCAATACAACCTCAAGGCATGATCATAATCTTTTCACTTAATGTCTAATAAACATGAATTATCAAACAACTATACATCCTCAAGTAACATCATAAAAACTGAACATCTATTAACAACAATTATAGAACGATTACAACAAATCCTCAAGGCTAATGAGATCAACCCAAAACAATAGTCATTAACATAATATGTCCTAAAAACAAGTGTTCATCCTATCAGTATCCATCTATCTAGCACAATAACTTACTTTCAATACAACAATATTCTCCATAATTTACCAAAAGACCGCAAACAATACATCCTACAACCTATCAAAAGCAATACATCCTCAAGTGACTACATAGATCAACAACCTATTTTCTTATAACTAAAATCATCAAACAACAATACATCCTCAAGTTAAGTTTATTGAACAGAACATCAAAACATCACCCAAAAATTCCTCAATCAACAACAAACAGAGACTATACCCAAATCAATATCGCATCAAACCTCAGCATCTTCTATAAAATATTAACTATAATAGGTAGCTAGATTGGTAAAACCTCAGCTTTTTAGCAAAACCTTCTCGGCCAGCAACCCATATACATGTCCAATTTAAAACCAATATCAGTAGTGCTCTAGTCAACAAGAAATAGTTTCAATCCAACAACATGATTCTCAATATTAAAGTAACAACTGATATTAATCAAAGTCCATCACTGGAGCATTATTTCTCAACAACAAATAGAACCATATTTCTCCCATCGGATAGAAACCAAATAAACAAAGACCAAGCCAACAAACAACCAAAATATCTCGTAATTCTTGTGATGTAGGCCATCTTTCGCAAAACACATACAAAATCTCTTACCTCTCTTTGCAATTCACCTCATATCGAAACTCCTCTTGTCACCAGCAACACAGTAGCGCTCTCCAGAACCGCATTATCTAGAAGAACAAAAATAGTATCGTGTTTTCTTCATAAATTCCTGATGTGCCCCAGAATCCTATCGTCCAGAGTCGAGTCAAGGAGCTTATTTCTTTCCTAACTAGCTTCTATTTTGCAGGGAATACCAAGATGTGGGATGCTTTGAAAGATGTATCACAAGACGATAAAGAAGTTCCTTTTCATTTGATCGCTTTGGACGGTGTTCCACCAACCTAAGCCGGATTCCACATTTGCCTTCAAGTGTGGTGACGTGAAGACTTCAAATATTATTTTAGGTCTTGTTTTGATTTAGTAGAATTGCTTTTAAGAACAATAATTGTAATTGTTTTGTGTTATTTTGCTTGGTTGTGAGATTTTGAGAGGTGTGCGGTTTTCATGAAAACCTCACCCTCATGCTTATTTTTTTTGTCACTAGGGACATTTTAGTCATTTGACCTACAATGTAACCTTATGTTAAAGTCCCTCCTTTGTGAGAATGGGGCAGAATTTTTGAAGAATAGATTTGAAGAGTGAAGACTCCTCCTTGCCGCGGCCAAGCTCCCTCTCCTAGCGCCTATTCCTCCATCCCATTGCAAGGCTTCTCTTGAAGTTTCACAACCTTGCCACCTTGGGTTGTTGCCTCTTCCAATCTTCCTTTTCAAGGTGGAATTGTGGTGTGGAGGCAAGAGAACTATCCCCCATTGGAGATTGTTGGTTTTCGGCCAACCAAAGAAATGCCCTCTCACTTTAGGAGGTGTCGCAACTCCCTTGTGTATTTCTTCTTATTTTTGTGCTAATATCAAGTTTCCTTTTTACTGGTGGGTTTTTCTATGAAATGGAGGTTTGATATATGTTAGTTGCTGAAGAAGTTCTTTTGGAAGTTTAGGAATGAAAAGTGATATTTTCGGAATATTGTGAGTTGCAGAATCTGTGAACTTTTGTTAACTGTTTTTCTTGCTGATTGAAGCCCCCGTTTGAACCCCTTATGGTAAGCGTCTCTCTTTGAGGCCTTCTAATGAACTTTTCAGGATTAAGTCAGGAAACTAATCTCATTGATTTAAGCACTATTCGTTACCTGTAGCTCAAGTTAAAGCATTTTAATTCCAAACTGTAAAAAACTGTCTACTTGGAACAGTTTCTCTGGGGATTTTGGAATCGGATAGATTTTCGACTCCAGAACGTCTTTTGGCCTGCAATTTTGACATGACCTTCGTCACTATATTGAGTTTATACCCTCCAAATTCCAGCTCTACATCAGTTACAGAGTTGGAGTTCTAATTGTTTGATTATTGCTGGTCGATTATTGTTGATTGTTGGAACATATTTTCATTAAGGTTTCCAAGCGTCTCTTGGAACCTGTCATTTGGTATCAGAGCTGAGTTTATGTTGCTGCTATTATTTTGTCTTACAAGACTGATTATGAGTACTAGGAGTGGTGCTCAATATCATAATCCACAGGAGATGAGGAACGGTTCGGGTGCACCTCCACCCGAGGGAGATCAAGAACAAACCGAGCCTTCAATGAAGGAAATGTTTGAAATGATTATGAAATTACAGCAACAAATTGGTTCCTCCGATAATGAGCATCTACGGGGCCCTAGAACTTCGAGACCTAGAAGGAGAATTAGTACTTCAAATGATTCTAGAGGACGGAATGAAAGTTTATATGATGAAGAATGGGAAGACCCTGAAAATTCGGATTCTCCGAGTCCTAGGAGAAGATCAAATAGTAATCAAGAAATGAAGCATGTTAAAATTTCCATTCCAAACTTTAAGGGTTCTAGCAATGGAGAAGACTTTCTTGAATGGTCATAAAAGGTGGATCGTATTTTCGATTGCTACGATTATTCTGAAAAGACTAAGATACGAATGGTGGCTTTAGAATTTTCAGGTTATGCTAGCATTTGGTGGGAAGACCTCAAAGCACATCGTCGAAGAAATGGTGAAGGAGAGATCCGTAGTTGGGAGGCCCTAAAATCACTTATGAAGAGAAGATTCGTACCTCCCCATTATAAACAAGAATTGTTTCTACAGTTGCAAAATTTGAGGCAGGGCACCTTGACTGCGGATGAATACTTAACCGAATTTGAGATATTGAAAATACGCTGTAATGTGACTGAACCAATGGAGCAAACCATTGCTCGATTTATCAGAGGTTTACATAAGGAGATTGGTGAAACGGTCGAATTGCAATCATATGTTACCTTCGATGATGTGGTTCAACTAGCCTTGAGAATTGAGAGGCAAAGAAAAATGAGAGCAAAGGAGAGTATGACTCGGCCCTTCTCTAAGAACCACAATCCTTCTGAACCGATTCATAAAGAAGAAAGCAAGTTTAATACCGTGAAAAATAACGACGAAAAGAAGTTCTTTACTGATGTTACCAAACCGAGATCCAGATATATCAAGTGTTTTAAATGCTTGGGGTTTGGTCATATCGCTTCTAAGTGTCCTAATACACGGGTGATGGTAATACGAGGTGTCCCTGAAGAAATTGTTAGTGAAGATGAATCCGAAGAAACACCTTGTCCCACACTAGAATCGCTGGAAGAGACCATTTTCTCGCCAGATGGCCCTTTGCTCATGGCCATGACACGATCTATGACGGTTCAAGATAGGGCAAAAAAGGTCCAAAGGGAAACTATTTTTCATACACGTGGCCGAGTGAATAATGCACTATGTTCTATGATTGTAGATGGTGGGAGTTGCACTAATGTTATCTCTCTTGATATTGTTGAAAAGTTGGGATTGAAAACGATCTCACACCCAAAACCATACAAGCTCAACTTGTTAAATGATCAAAACTCTATCACCGTTGATGAGCAGGCACGAATTACATTTTCTATTGGGGAGTATGAGGATGAAGCTCTTTTTGATGTCGTTCCCATGACTGCAGGACATCTATTACTGGGACGACCATGGCAATTTGATCGGAAGACTATTCACAATGGATTTACCAATGTTTATACCTTCAAGTATAATGGGAGACTTACTAAACTAAACCCTCTCTGTCCTACATAGATAATGCAAGATTTCGAGCAAATGAGAAGCGATAGATTGGAGTTTTCCCTATTTTCCTCCAACAAAGCCATAGCTAGAACCGTAATTACAAGGAAGACGTTGGAGTCGAGTATGTTTGAACAGAGGGAGGTGAATTTAAGAACTTCAACCGACTTGGTGACACATGTAACCCAAGTAGTTAAACATCATCAAACAGAAATTTTTCCTCAAAGAATACCGCTTGCATTGTTTTCATTACTACATCCAGATGATTCTTTGCACATATCTGGGAACAGTGGAGCAGATGCTCAGATCACAAACGGGTACCGAATTTTCTTCCCTCATTTTAAAAAGGAGCATAGTAAACACGATGGAAAGATTATATTCTTTAAAGAAATTCCCAAAGATGAATACTTCCAGGTTCAGTTACGTGGAAACGAGAAATGGGAAGTAAACGTTGAAACAGAGTTTGACATCACCGACTGGGTAGACAAGTCGTTCAAAATATCACTGCTGCCAATTACAAGCATGATAGTGGAGGATAGAGGTACTCGAGGTTTCATGGAGGACATATTCAATAATTATCTCATCATTGTCTTAGTTAATACCCCCGGCCTTTCGACTTACGTAGAGTCTCTTCGTGGGGTTAGAAAACTATTCTTATTTGATCCGGGTGGAGAAGCTTCAATAAGGAAGACAAATGTGGTGCATTCCCAAGATTTGAGGTCAAATCATCAATCACCCGGGCAGGATGATGTGCCCCAGAATCCTATCGTCCATAGTCGAGTCAAGGAGCTTATTTCTTTCCTAACTAGCTTCTATTTTGCAGGGAATACCAAGATGTGGGATGCTTTGAAAGATGTATCACAAGACGATAAAGAAGTTCCTTTTCATTTGATCGCTTTGGACGGTGTTCCACCAACCTAAGCCGGATTCCACATTTGCCTTCAAGTGTGGTGTTGTGAAGACTTCAAATATTATTTTAGGTCTTGTTTTGATTTAGTAGAATTGCTTTTAGGAACAATAATTGTAATTGTTTTGTGTTATTTTGCTTGGTTGTGAGATTTTGAGAGGTGTGCAGTTTTCATGAAAACCTCACCCTCATGCCCATTTTTTTTGTCACTAGGGACATTTTAGTCATTTGACCTACAATGTAACCTTATGTTAAAGTCCCTCCTTTGTGAGAATGGGGCAGAATTTTTGAAGAATAGATTTGAAGAGTGAAGACTCCTCCTTGCCGCGGCCAAGCTCCCTCTCCTAGCACCGATTCCTCCATCCCATTGCAAGGCTTCTCTTGAAGTTTCTCAACCTTGCTACCTTGGGTTGTTGCCTCTTCCAATCTTCCTTTTCAAGGTGGAATTGTGGTGTGGGGGCAAGAGAACTATCCCCCATTGGAGATTGTTGGTTTTCGGCCAACCAAAAAAACGCCCTCTCACTTTAGGAGGTGTCGCAACTCCTTTGTCTATTTCTTCTTATTTTTGTCCTACTATCAAGTTTCCTTTTTACTGGTGGGTTTTTCTATGAAATGGAGGTTTGATATATGTTAGTTGCTGAAGAAGTTCTTTTGGAAGTTTAGGAATGAAAAGTGATATTTTCGAAATATTGTGAGCTGCAGAATCTGTGAACTTTTGTTAACTGTTTTTCTTGCTGATTGAATCCCCCGTTTGAGCCCCTTATGTAAGCGTCTCTGCTCGAGACCTTCTAGTGAACTTTTCAGGATTAAGTCAAGAAACTAATCTCGTTGATTTGAGCATTATTCGTTACCTGTAGCTCAAGTTAAAGCACTTTAATTCTGAACTGTAAAAAACTGTCTACTTGGAACAATTTCTCTGGGGATTTTTGAATCAGATAGATCTTCGACTCCAGAATGTCTTTTGGCCTGCAATTTTGACACGACCTTCGTCACTATATTGAGTTTATACCCTCCAAATTCCAGCTCTAGATCAGTTACAGAGTTGGAGTTCTAATTGTTTGATTATTGCTGGTCGATTATTGTTGATTGTTGGAACAGATTTTCATTAAGGTTTCCAAGCGTCTCTTGGAACCTGTCAATTCCCCACTTATATGTTCTATAGACGTTACAGGGAGAGGCGACAGTCCATTTTCCAAGTGATGGTTAGCCATTTTTTAGGCAACTTTTAGTGTCTCGGTCGATCAACCGCAAATTCCATAATCATGACCATGACTGATCGCCATTCTCTAATGATCGACCGTAGTTCTGCCTTTTCTAGAAAATCGGTCGATCACCTCTAGTGAACGAATGACTGCTTCCACAATGGTTACTCTCTGTATAAATTTGTAATGGCCATGACCTACCGTAACTCCTACCTTAATAGACTGCAAATCCCACTTCTTCACAAAACCACTTCAAATCCGATCGATCATTAATTCATACACATGATCAGCCACTTAACACCCCCTGATTGACCACAACACCACCAAGACTCCAACTTCTTCAATGTAAACATTTAGTGGTTGGTCAATGCCTTCTTTTCATCAACCACACACACATCTGCTTATTCTTCTAAAGCATGAAAAAATCCTTCATTTCCCAAAACCAACCTAATAAACTAATATCATCAAACATTCTTATCCTTGACTTAATATGACAAAAACTCGAGATATTACATTCCTCCCCTATTACATAAAATTTGCCCTCAAAATTTGCTTAGCCTTTAACCCTTAAGTTCTCTTTCTCTCAACAACAACTCTATCATTCACCTAAACCCTTCACAACATAGAAAAATAACATATTTATCTACTTGATCAGTTTATGCATAACTTGCTTTTCATCAATCCTTTTTTCCAACTTATGAAAATTTGGGCAGAGTTTTGCTTGTTTCTCTACTCCTCAAAAGCTATATTCATTCATCCTGCAACTAAACCCAAGCAATTCCACAAAATTCTATTTTTCTAACACATTCACAGTTCAAAATTTTTAATCTAAAAGAAACACAATACTTACATCCAAACACAACGAAAACAAATTGTTCAAACAAAACGAAAACAGTTTTTTCATGTTTTTCTAATTAGATTACATTCTATTATCATTGAATTAAAATATTATTAAAATTCTTCATTCTTCCTTCGAGGGTGCTGCTTCTTGAGGTGGAGGTGTTTCTTCATTTGGTAGAGGGAGTGTTGGCAGAATTCTTCTTGGCTGAACTTCATATTGGCCTTCTTTATCCTTAGCTGCTTTCTCTACTCCTTCCTCCTTTATATACTCATCGTCTTCTATCCACTTCCATATGGCATGTATTTCCCCACTCACCAATCTGCTAGACTTGTCCATCCTAGGGAACGTGTCCTTCACTCCCCTAATTTTTGAGGTCATACTTGCCATACCAGCCAGAAGGGAATGATATTCTTCATTCGACATGGAGATCCGATGACCCAAAGAACTACATGAGGAAGGTCGAGATGATGTTGCCATGTCGGTGTCCATGGTATCCTCAGCCATCGGTATCTAAGGCTCGTTTGATTATGGGAGTGGAGGAGCTTCATTAGAAAATGTTGCATCCTCAACAGCACGGATTTTGTGCTTAAAATACCAAAAACCTCCCCTCTCTTTAATCCCCATCCTGGCCAATGTATTATTATCATAAATATCTGTGCCTTTTTCCTTTCTCATTGGTTCGGCAGTTAGGATCTTGATCCTAAATTTTCGACTAATACTGGTGATAAGAGTGTTGTAAAGGAGACTTTTTGCTGTGCATGAATGGACTTCACTCATGTGATTCAAAATAATAAATCCTGGATCGAAGTATCCATGACCTATTAATTTCTCCATAACATATAAGTCCAGGCAATTCACATGCTCTCTGTGCCCATCCCTTGGCAAAATAGTGTAAGTTAGAATGATAGAGCACCCTCCCTTACTCACTAAGGTCATTAGCTCTTGGTTCGTAAAACCCAGATATATCCGGGTTCTTATGAATATTCTGTAAAAATTCTATTCCTCTATCCGTTTGAACAAATTTTGGATCAGAAGAAGTATGGCAACATCGCTTTGCATTGACCGAGATGTTAAATCATATAATTACATTAATGGTCTCCAAGTAAATTTGATCTCGAAGCCCAGAATATAGGTCTTCCCAACAAGCGGTTGGGATCTGAATGTCATATTTGTGTAGATCAGCTTTGTAACGATCTGGTTTTTCGTAAATCCTTTAAAATAAGTGAAATTTTGGAAATTTCTTTTTAAAACAAAACATATCAGAGTGCGACGATGAAACCGGACCACTACAAACCTTTCGTTAAAATTGTTAAAAAATTCAAAGTTTGCGTAAGCGTAAATAAATAAAAAAAATTGATATAAAACGTTGTGAATTATTTAAAACATTGCGGAAGCGTAAACATTTTAATGAAAGAACTAAACAGTCAAATACTGCGCTTGAGAAATGAATTCAGACAATTGAATACAACTTGGAAAACTTAATTTAGTTACAAATGTTTATCTTTTACCCTCTTTATGCCTCACCAGCCATGAACTCCCTCGCGCATGCAAATCCATCATCCCTGCTTATTATTGTTTGTTCCTCTTTTCGCTACTCCTAAGTCCGTGCATTGACTCTACGGACAAATACCTACATCTACACCACAAGCAACTGTAAGTCAAAGGCTTAGTAAGGAAGAAGAGTTAAATGCAACATGAATGTCACTCTTTAGTCCATTTTGGAATGGGGTCACCCAAACCAATCCTTTCATTACGTCACTCGTTCGTTCATTACTCGTTCGATGAGCTAGTCTCCTGAGTGCATATTAGATGTCAGACTACAACTAGCCTCCTGTGTGTATACTAGCTGCCACACTACAACTAGTCTCTTATGTGCATACTAGATGCTAGGCTAGGAGCTAGTCTCCTGTGTGCATACTAAATGTCAGACTACAACTAGCCTCTTGTGTGCATACTAGCTGTCAGACTAGGCCCGTTGTAATACCCCGATTTTTCCATAACGAAATTAAGTAAAGATAATTAAAAAGTTAATTGGGTATAATTTGATAATTGAATATTTATTTGATGGAAAATTCAATTGGAGATTATTTAGATAATTATTGAGGATTTATTTGATGAAAATTAATTTGGGAAACCAAATCGAAGAATTTAAATTGGACTAATAATCATCGTCAAGCAATATTCAAAATAAATTGAGAATTGGAATTGAATTGCAAATAATTTAATTAAATTATTAAAAGACGATTTAATTAAGTGGAAAATGGGGTTAAAATTAAAAAGGGAAAAATTTAATGGATTTGTTGGAATTAAGATTAAAAAGAAATTGGGGATTAAATGAGAAGGGAGATATAGGGAAGTGCATCGGTTCGGTCATGTTGGATGGCCGGTTCACTGCTGGGCGGTTCGGTTTATACATCAATTGAAATGGATTGGTTTTGGTTTAGGGGGAAATTAGGGCATTTCATTGCTGAAGAAAAGAGATGAAAGGGGAACCCGATTGGAGAGGAGAAATCGGAGCGGGAGACGCGAACGTCGAGCGACGAGCGACAACGGCTCGGGTTTGGCGTGCACGAGGTGGGTCGGCGACGTCGCGGGATCTCGCCGGTGTGCATGATGAGTCCGACGTTCTGCTGGTCATCGGTGCAACGAACCAGGCGAGCCGAGCGGGACTACGAGGACCGCGATTCCGAGGGATTTGGAGGAACCGTGCGCTGCGAGTTCTTCTGTATGCAGCAAAATCGTGGAACCGAGGTAAGTCCTCTGTTGAATATGGTTCGAATCGGATTATTTTGGGTTCTGTCAAGTTAAGTGCTGCGATTTTTGGATGGAAAATGGCGTGAATGAAATTGCAGGATGAAATGGCAGGGGAGAATCGGTTGGGTTGCAGTCAATTGCGGGCTGCTTGGTCCACATTGTTTCTCCTGTCCAGCTTCGCCGAAAGTGAATGAATTATTGGGAGACAGGGGGGGAAAAAACGTGCATGCTTTATGACTTTCCCTCCCACTTTGGCTGCATAAGTCAAAGACATTATGCAGAATCTAAGGAGGGAAACGTTGAAGGTTGCAGAAAGAAGAAAAAAGGAGGAATTGCCTCCCTATAAATTGACGTGTTGAATTGAGAAGAGGGGGTGCAAATTGAAAAAGGATAGAAGCTGCTCCAGAAAGGAAAATTCGACTGTGGGCAACTTCAGGTAAGAAATAGGATGCAAGTTGGCCAGTGGAGGCTTTGCATCACGGGATTGTTTGTGACTGTTGATTGTGTTTGATTCCTGATGTTGGTTTGAATATATGTTGCTTTGACAATTGCTGAAAGTGCATCCGTGAATTGCTCTCTGCTCTGTTTGATTTTTCTGCTATTGATTAGTTGAAAATATTTCTTGAAGTTGGCAGTGAGAAATATTGGACTTGGTTAGATGGATAATTGGGAAAATGTCTTGAGAATTGTTATTAATTGGGAAGTCTGGAAAATGAGGAAATTACTTGAAGTATGGTTATGTTGTGAGGAATTATTTTACTGTCTTGAAATTGCTAGTAACCGTGAATGAGTGAATAATGGTGAATTTCTTTGGTTTATAAAACTGTTGTTACAGAATAATGATCTTTGATTGGGAAGAAAATATAGAAGTGTTGTTGGAATCATTATTGAACATATTGGATTTTTCCGTTGGAATCGTTGATCAACATGTAGGGAAGAAATTGTGGATAAATTGACCTTGATTTGCTTGCTGCTAAGATGCGCTGTTGATTGCTTAGTAATTTTAAACTTCTGCTAATTATAATTAGATGAAGAATTTAGAATGTGATCATGGAATTGTTAATTAACTGTGGATGGCTAAACAAGAAATGATTAGTTAGAATTGTTAATTAACTGCAGTTTTGAGTTGTTGCTTTTGGATTAAATATGAGATAAGAGTCTTTAATAAGGAACACAAAAGGTGTATGATGAATGACCTGCCAAAGTTAAAAAAAAAAAAAAAGAAATGACAAAGAAAGGTATGTGTATTTAGCTATAATTGGATTAATGACAGAAAGGATATTGCTTAATGATTGCTTGTTGGTTGAAAGGGTTGTTAGAAATATTTGGCTGTTGTGTAGATTAGTGCTCTCGATAGGATGATTCTGTTTTGTACGTGAAAATATATGATTATAGTGGACTGCTTTAATTTATTGAAATACTTTATACTGCTATGGATTGTATATATATTGACATTCATGCATCATGATAGGGTTTATGAAAATGTTGACATATGCACAGCATGAGAAATAAAATGAATGAATAAACGTAAAAGGGACAGGTGAGGGTGCAGGAGAGAGGGTGACTGTGCTTAGTGGTGATACCCCTGATGGAAACCTCCAGCTCATGTAGAGTGTGGAGTTAGTTAAACCACAAGACCAACAGATGTATTCCTGCTCTTAGTCCTCAAACGTCGAACAGAGATTAGGTGACGGTAGTGGTGACACCCCTGATGGAAACCTTCAGCGTATGTAGAGTATGGAGTTGGTTAAGCCATAAAAACAGATGTATCCTATCTCTTATAAGGAAATGAAATGTAAAGGAAATGAAAAGAAAAAGAAATGATGAAAGGAAGAAAAGATAGTTTCTTTTCTGGATAATGACTGCATAAGCATGAGCATAAGCATACATTCTATTTCTTGCTGGGCATTAAGCTCATTTTCTTACCCGTGATGCAGATGATTATATTGATGTCAATGCAAAGGAGAAGGCATTGCCGGTTAAGGTCTTGGGTTATCAACCGGATTCGACCTGAAAGTTATGGCTCACAGAAATAATCGGGTTGTTTTAAATAATGATTTTATTTCGGTAATGTTTTGTAATATAATGGACTGTAAACTTTCTAAACGTTTTTGTAAAATAAATGGACTTTTATTAAATAATGTTTTGAAATTATTCCGCTAATTTACTCTGATATGTTTTTATTGAACACGTTTTAAGAATAAAGAAAACGAAAAAATTTTATGATTGAAAATATAAAGAAATAAAATGTTTAAAAACGCAGGGTGTTGCACTCGTCCACCCTATTATTCTATAATTCATTTTTAACATTTTCTTTAATGAATTCATGTGTGCACCCTATTCTATTTTATTAGCATGATGCATGACCATACATTCTCAACCTATTATGATACATAATGTGTTATGACATAACATTCATAATAATTGAAGTGTGCATATAAAAGAAAGTAACAGTAATTGAAATTTACGCATATAAAAGAATATAGTAATTGAAAGCATACCACATAGAACTATTATAATAATGACTTGTAAACAGCAAAGCATATAAGGAAATCAAGAAACGATAATAGAATGCAATGACAACAAACAGGGAAATCGAAACATACCATTTATTAACATGCTAATTTCCTATTCATTTTATATGCTCACTATATTTACCCAATTCACTTAGCATATACGTGCTAAAACCTTGAATAATGGAAGAATGTTTTAAGCAACAAATAACGGAAACATGCTTTAGACAACGAACAACAGAACAAGCAACTCAAGAAATGATTACAATTATTATCCTAGATGATTTAAACATGCCTATTAGTTATCCTAGTTAATTTGAATGCTTAGATTCATTAACATACTCACTAATTAATCCTAGCTAATTAACATGCTTAATAATTATGATTAATATGCTTGACATTAACATGCTGCTAATTGAGTTAAACATGCTAATTAAATTAAACCTACTAATTTCATGCTAATCACAATTACATGGTTTAACCTAGAAATTCAACTAAAGATTTCAATTATCATTCTATATAGTTACCTTAATTAATTTACATGCTCAACTTAACATACATAAGTTGATTAACTACTCTAGTTAAGTTAATTAGCATAACATACTTAAGTTGATTAACTACTCAATTACCCTAGTTAATCAACCGATTGCTAATTGATTTACACATGCTACTTAAACAAATTAGTTTGCGATTTGACTATGCTCTGTAATACCCTGATATTTTAATTATCAGGATATTACAGATGGCATATTAGGAGCGTTAGGCCTAGGGGTATTTTAGTGATAAAGAATAAATTGGATATAATTTGTTAAATTAAATCAATTGAAGGGTATTTTAAAACTAACAAATAGGATAAGGTTATAAATGATAAATTGGGGAATATTAATTTAATTTGATAAATTAAATTAATAATGGGGTATTTTAAAGTTAATTGGATAATTGGATTAATGAAAATATTAAATTAAAATGGGAATAGATGAATTTTGTAATGGAGATTTGACTGAACCGGTTCATTTCGAACTAGTCCAGTTCATTAAAAGAATGGCCCGCAAGCCATTCTTCCCTAAAGGCAAAAGAATGGCCTTCAGCCATTCTAGTTGATGCGAGACAGGACGAGGGAGCGGGAGGGACAACGAGCGATGAACGCGCCAGAGAGCGAGCGAGCAACGGCGATGGTGAGCATGGCGATGGGTCAGACGTGTGCGACATCCAGGAGAGGCGGCGGCAACAGCACGGGTCGCGGCTAGGGCACGGTTTGGACGTTTTTCCGCAAGTCACGATTTTCGGCGACGGGATGAGGTAAGTCGTCGGCTTTCTCCCTTCCCCCTTTGTTGCGTCTGTTGGCTGACGTTAAGAGCTCGGCGATTGAGCTCACTGTCTTCGCAGGGATGGGGAGCATTGGAGTGGCAATCGGTTCGAGACTGGACTGGCTAGAGGCTAGTGGTCCAGGTTCCGGTTTGGGTGGTTTGTTGCCTCCTATGCAGACAACCAATCATGCCTTCCAAAAACGTACAAGGTGTGGCGGGATAGCCTCTGAAAAGCTGGGGAAAATTGGGGGCTTGTCTTCTGGCTGTGTGTTTGTCTCCTGGATGAAGGATAAATGACAAAGACAAGTTGGAGGCTGAAACGGGGATCCGGAGCTCTCTGGAGAGCTGGGTGCTGCTTGAGCTCTCTGTGCTGGAGGTCGAAGCTAGTGCTCTCCAGGAGATGCTGCTGTGAAGCTGCAGGAGCCGGGGGTCGGAGCTGCTGTTGGAGCTGGAGTGGTTTGTCCCAGTTTTAATTTAGTAAAAATGGTAAGAACTTGGGTGTGTAAGCCCTACACTGCAAGTAACGTGTGCGTGAGTGGTAGAGTACGAGTTTATATGGTTATTTGTTGTGTGTTTATATGCTTATTGCTGTATGTTTCCATGCTTGGTGCTCTGTACATTTGTATGCTTGCTGTTCACGTATATATGTTCTTGGTTGATGATTAGTAAATAAATTCTTTAATTCATGGTATGAGCTTGCTAATACCCCGTGAGTTACCCTGTGATATTTGTTAGTTAGTGCTTAGTTATTAAAACATTGTTAGTTTTCTGTAATATTGTTAGTTTAGTGCTTAGTTTTGTTAGTTCTCTGTATTAGGTTAGTGCTTAGTCATTAATGCATTATCTAGTTAAAAGCATGATTGCGTCATCAATATTCTCGTTGCTATTTATTAACTAGTTAATAGTATGATTTCGTCATTTTGTTTCAATGTTTTCGCTGCTGTAATTTAGTTGTTAAAACGCATGTGTAGGCTGTTCCATTTTTCCATTTTCTCTGCTGTAATTTAGTCGTTGAAACGCATGTGTAGGCTATTCCGTTTTACCATTTTCTCTGCTATAATTTAGTCGTTAAAACGCATGTGTAGGCTATTTCGTTTTGCCATTTTCTCTGCTGTAATTTAGTCGTTAAAACGCATGTGTTTGCTATTCAGTTTTGCCATTTTCGCTACTGTTTTTGGGTTATTAAGAAGCATGTTTTGCTGCCTAACTTCGATAATGCCCTACTGTAATTTTAGTCATCTGAGAGCACGTTTTCACCGTTTTATTTTTGGGATTTCGCTATTGTTTTCTTATTTATTAAGAAGTATGTTTTGTTGCTTCATTTCATTATTCCTCGCTATTGTTTATCATCATTTTAGAAGCATGTTCTATTGTTCTATGTGGACATTAAAATGTTGCTGTTTATTATTGAATTAGAAGCATGTTTCGCTGTTCATTTCGTCATTATTTTCTGTTGTATACTAGTCGATTAATAAGCACATTTCGTTGTTCTACTTTTGATATCCCGTTGTTGTTTCTTTCGTGTAAAAACATGTTTTATTAGTCGTTTTATTGGACGTTAAGAGCATAGATAGTTCTATTCCATTGTTATATGCTAACTTTACCTACATTGTGCAAAAGCACGCTCTATTGTAAATTGTCAATCCTTTAGGGTGCTGTCATTTACCTTCCACGTATGTGCTATTTGATTTGAATGTGTGTTCATATTAATCGATTTGGTGTATCTCTTTATTGTTAGTTAGTTTTAGCCTATATGATTTTCTATAGGATCTCTATTGATATGTTGTTTTACATAATTCCTGTTGTGAATAAATCCCCTGAGCATTCTATTTAATTTGAGTGCTTATAACTAGTATAATTAACTAATGTGTTGAGCACGTTAACCCAATCGTTAATCTATCAAGCATGTCAATCTAATCAATTTAGTTAATCTAAACAATTTAATTAATATAAGCACGTAATAAATTAGGTTATTAACCTCTCAAACATGTTGTATTGTTGTCGTGCGCTCTTATATTCGTTATGGTTTTGCTTAACTCCTTGAATGTGCTGATAGGGTAGTTCCTTGTATGTGCTTTTATGGTAGTTTCATAACGCCAGAAACAATTAGGAACACCACCACGGGGTGGCCATAATTGAGTGACGAAAAACATTAATCTTTCCCTTGTCGAGATCAAAAGACCAATTAATATAATTAATTAGAAACCATAGGATTCCCAAAACTCCACACTCCATATACGAGCTATCCCTAAAACACGTACTATTCCTAAAATACGTAACTAAAAGATTGGCTTGGGGCGGACCCATTCCAAAAAATTAAAGAGCAGCATTTCATATGCATAAAACCATTTTCTTACTGAGCCTTTACGCTCACGTCTTACTTCCGGTGCAGGTACACGATGTATGGAATTGGCAAGCAACTGAAGAAGCAGTGGATGAGGGATTTGCATGCGCAAGCTTATGGTTGGCCAGGCTATGAGAAGTTAAAGACATATTGAGTTGCAACTAATTTAAATTAAATTTTCTTTTCTTAATTTGTAATTTAATGTCTAGTTTATTTTCTTTAAAATATTTACACTTCCGCCATGAATGTTTTACTTCCGCAAGAAATGTTTAAATGATTCTAACAGCCCGGCTTGCACTCTGATATTTCTTTCACAAAATCTTTGAATTTTAACGCATTTTTAAAATGGGATTTACGAAGAAAAATCTGGGTCGTTATAGTTGGTATCAGAGCAAGGGGTTTTAAAAACAATTTTTCTCAGTAAGCTGCTCTGATCGTTTTTAAAACCAAATCTGTAGCTCAATTGTTTTGTTTTTCTGCATTTTAAAACTGAGCTCCGGTACGTTTTTTGAGTAAAATGATTTAAAACTAAGTCTCTCGTTCGTTCAAAAACCAATTGTATGTAAAGATACAATTGGTATTAGAGCAGAAGTTTTAAAAACGATTTCGTGGACTGCTCTGATTGTTTTTAAAACCAAGTCTCTTGCTTGTTCTAAAATGATTTTTGAAAAATTTAAACTGGTAACGTAGCCTGGCGGCAAACACAAGACTCGACGTGGAAATCTTTCATTGACTGTAAGTAATTTGATTTAATCGCTTGTATTTTAATTTGATCGTTTTAATTTCTTTCTTTAGTTAAGATTATTTTGTAACAAGAAGGAATTATAGTAGAGAATGAGTTGTAAATGATAGTACGTAATAAAGATTAAATGATACTGGAACTGTTTGGGGCTTTTATGCAAGTTATTTAGCTTTGGGGGAGTCTAAAAACAAAGAAAACTATGCCCAAATTTTTGGAAAATAGGAACGGGGATAGATAAGTGGAAGGAACGTAGATTAGACCAACTGGATAGTTAGATGGAGTCAGATGGTTAAACGAGTGAGAATTATGCACAACTTTTGGCACAAACGACGAAAGAATCACGAGAAACAAGAGTGAATTAAGAAATGATAAAAATCGAACCAAAGCAAAGCTCCTAATAAAGATTTATGTGTTCTAGTACCTTAGCCCGGCACAGGAACTAGAAAAGAAAAAAAAAGTAAGTTAAAGGAAAGAAAACGACAATGCTACAAATTAATAAATGATAAAAAGTGAACTAATCAAAAGTGAACTAAGGGAACGACCAATAGTTAGCAGGCTTCGGTTGGAGGATGCCATTGCTGCTATACTGCAGGTCACGAACGGAAAAGAGAAATATAACAATAATTTAAAACGTAAAAGGTAAAAAGAGAGATAAGCAGGGTATAAGTGGATGGGTCTGAAGGACAAGTGGACTCATTTCAGAATGGGCGAGATCCGCCCATCACTGGGAGAAATCCTTGATGGCGGGATACGCTAAAGGGGACATATCTGCTTAGTATTGAGAACCATGCCAAGTAGATGTGTTTTAGGATGGGCGAGATTCGCCTGTCGTTGGGAAAAAGGCCTTCAGGGCGAGATATGCCTAAGAGGACAATATCTACTTGTGTTTGAGGACCATGCCTTTTACCTTGCAAAAAAAATTATGACTAATAGGATTTTCCCTAGCCAAGTAACTGACCATTGTGCCTTAACCTTTGGGAAGGGTTAGAGAGAGTGTAGTAGAGCCTAGACGAACGACCCGAGCACATAAAGACCGAACTAGAAATAGGAATAGAAACAAAAACCCCGGATAATGAAAATGGATACGGTAATGGTATGAGCACGAAAATCGAAACAGAGACGAAGTTTCCAGAATTAAAAGTTGAAACAGAAATGGGGACGAAGTTTCCATAAATGGAGGTTCAAACGGAAACAGAGATGAAGTTTCCAGAAATTGAAGTGGAAACGAAAACAGAGACAAAATATCTAGAAATGGGAGCGGAAACGGAAACAGATCTCTAGAGATGGAAGCGAAAACGGAAACGGATACGAGAATGAGTACGATCACAAGAACTGAAACGGTTACCGAGGTAGAAATGGGAACGGAAACATAACCAGAAACAGAGACGGAAACGAAAACGAAGTTTCCAGAGTGATTTCTAGAAATGGATATGAAAACGGGAACGGAACTGGTATTCACGCACAGACTGGGAAGCACAAACGGGTTAGAAACCTAAGAGGGGTAAATGGGTAATAAAGTAGCACAGTAGAAGCATAGAAGAGTGAGTTCGATAGTTGGATCGACTTCGGTGCGAAGAGATGAGTTTGGACGTTGTCAAGCCGATCTATTAGCTAGCGTCAGGCAAACGTCAATCCGAGAGGGGTTAGTATCGAGCCGAGGCCTAGAGTCAACTAGAACACCAATTGGGTAGCTAGTAAAGGGTGTGGATAGGAAGATAGTGATTGTTAAGGGGAAAATTTTGGGGACAAAATTTATATTAAGGGGGAAAGTATGTAATACCCCGATATTTTAATTATCGGGATATTACAGAGGGCGTATTAGGAGCGTTAGGCCTAGGGGTATTTTAGTGATAAGGAATAAATTGGATTTAATTTGCTAAATTAAATCAATTGAAGGATATTTTAAAACTAACAAATAGGATAGGGTTAGAAATGATAAATTGGGGAATATTAATTTCATTTGATAAATTAAATTAATAATGTTGTATTTTGAAGTTAATTGGATAATTGGATTAATGAAAATATTAAATTAGAATGGGAATAGATGAATTTTGGAATGAAGATTTGACTGAACCGATTCATTTTGAACCGGTCCAGTTCATTCAAAGAATGGCACGCAGGCCATTCTTCGCTAAACGACAAAGAATGGTCTTCAACCATTCTATTAGACGCGAGACAGGATGAGGGAGCGGGAGGGACGACGAGCGGGGGACGCGCCAGAGAGCTAGCGAGCAAAGACAACGGTGAGTGTGGCGACGGGTCCAGCGTGTGCGACGTCCAGGCCAGGCGGCGGCGACAGCACGGGTCGTGGCTAGGGCACGGTTTGGTCGTTTTTTTGCGGGTCACGATTTCTGGCGACGGGACGAGGTAAGTCATCGGCTTTCTCCCTTCTCCCTTTGTTGTGTCTGTTGGCTGATGTTCGGAACTCGGCAATTGAACTCGCCATCTTCGCAGGGGTGGGGAGCGCTGGAGTGGCAACCAATTTGAGACTGGACTGCCAGAGGCCAGTGGTCCAGCTTCCGGTTTTGGTGGTTTGTTTCCTCCTATGTAGACAACCCATCATTCCTTCCAGAAACGTACAAAGCGTGGGGGGACAGCCTCTAAAAAGCTGGCAAAAATTGGGGGCTTGTCTTCTGGCTGTGTGTTTGTCTCCTGGACAAAGGATAAATGGCAGAGACGAGTTGGAGGCCGAAGCCGGGATCTGGAGCTCTCTGGAGAGCTAGGTGCTGCTTGAGCTCTCTGTGCTAAGGTCGAAGCTGGAGCTGTCCAGGAGATACTGCTGTGAAGCTGCCAGAGCCGGGGGTTGGAACTGCTTTCGGAGCTGGAGTGGTCTATCACGGTTTTAAGTTTGTCAAAATGGTAAGAACTTGGATGTGTCTTGGCTTGAGGAAGCCCTACACTGCAAGTAACATGTGCGAGAGTGGTAGAGTACGGGTTTATATGTTTATTTGTTGTGTGTTTATATGCTTATTGCTGTATGTTTCCATGCTTGGTGCTCTGTACATTTGTATGCTTGCTATTCACGTATATATGTTCTTGGTTGATGATTAGTAAATAAATTCTTTAACTGATGGTATGAGCTTGCTAATACTCCATGAGTTGCCCTGTGATATTTGTTAGTTAGTCCTTAGTTATTAAAGCATTGTTAGTTTTCTGTAATATTGTTAGTTTAGTGCTTTGTTTTGTTACTTCTCTGTGATATGTGTTAGGTTACTGCTTAGTCATTAATGCATTATCTAGTTAAAAGCATGATTGCATCATCAATATTCTCATTGCTATTTATTATCTAGTTAATAGTATGATTTCATCATTTTGTTTCATTGTTTTCGCTGCTGTAATTTAGTTGTTAAAATGCATATGTAGGCTATTCCGTTTTGCCATTTTCTCTGTTGTAATTTAGTCATTAAAACGCATGTGTAGGCTGTTCTGTTTTGCCATTTTTTCTGTTGTAATTTAGTCGTTAAAACGCATGTGTTAGCTGTTCTGTTTTGCTATTTTCTCCGTTGTAATTTAGTCGTTAAAACGCATGTGTAGGCTGTTCCGTTTTGCCATTTTCTCTGCTGTAATTTAGTAATTAAAACACATGTGTTTGCTGTTTGGTTTAGCCATTTTCGCTGTTGTTTTTGGGTTATTAAAAAGTATGTTTTGCTGCTTAACTTCGATAATGCGCTGCTGTAATTTTAGTCATCTGAGAGCACGTCTTCGCTATTTTATTTTTGGGATTTCGCTGTTGTTTTCTTATTTATTAATAAGTATGTTTTGTTGCTTCGTTTCATTATTCCTCGCTATTGTTTATCATCATTTTAGAAGCATGTTCTATTGTTCTATGTCGACATTAAAATGTTGCTGTTTATTATTGAATTAGAAGCATGTTTCGCTATTCGTTTCATCATTATTTTCTGTTGTATACTTGTAGATTAATAAGCACGTTTCATTGTTCTACCTTTGATATCCCGCTGTCGTTTCTTTCGTGTAAAAACATGTTTTATTAGTCATTTTTTGGACGTTAAGAGTATAGATAGTTCTATTCCATTGTTATATGCTGATGTTACTTCATTGTGCAAAAGCACGCTCTATTATAAATTTTCAATCCTTTAAGGTGCTGTCATTTACTTTCCATGTATGTGCTATTTGATTTGAACATGTCCTCATATTAATCAATTTGGTGTATCTCTTTATTGTTAGTTAGTGTTAGCCTATATGATTTTTTATATGATCTCTATTGATATGTTGCTTTGCATAATTCCTGTTGTAAATAAATCCCCTGAGCATGTTATTTAATTTGAGTGGTTCTAACTAGTATAATTAACTAATGTGTTGATCACGTTAACCCAATCGTTAATCTGTCATGCATGTCAATCTAATTAAATTAGTTAATCGAAACAAGTTAATTACTACAAGCACGTAATAAATTAGGTTATTAATGTTGTATTGTTGTCGTGCGCTCTTATGTTCGTTATGGTTTTGCTTAACTCCTTGAATGTGCTGATAAGGTAGTTACTTTTATGTGCTTTTATGGTAGTCTCATAACGCTAGAAACAATTAGAAACACCACCACGGGGTGGCCATAATTGAGTGAGGAAAAACATTAATCTTTCCTTTGTCGGGATCAAAAGACCAATTAATATAATTAATTAGAAACCATAGGATTCCCAAAACTCCACGCTTTATACATGAGCTATCCCTAAAACACGTACTATTCCTAAAATTCGTAACTAAAAAATTGGCTTGGGGCGGACCCATTCCAAAGGATTAAATAGCGGTATTTCATATACATAAACCCATTTTCTTACTGGGCCTTTAGGCTCACGTCTTACTTGCGGTGTAAGTACACGACGCACGAAACGACGAGCAACTGAAGAAGCAGTGGATGAGAGACTTGCACGCGCGAGCTTTTGGTTGGCCAGACTATGAGAAGTTAAAGACATATTGAGTTGTGATTAATTTAAATTAAGTTTTCTTTTTTTAATTTGTAACATAATGTCTAGTTTATTTCCTTTAAAATATTTACACTTCCACCGTGAATGTTTTACTTCCGCAAGAAATGTTTCAAGTGATTCTAACGGCCCGGCTTGCACTCTGATATTTCTTTGACAAAATCTTTGAATTTTAACGCATTTTTAAAAAGAGATTTACGAAGAAAAATCCAAGTCGTTACATGCTCGTTAGTTGATTTTAGCATGCATGCCAGTAAATCAATTTAAACATGCAATAAATTAAGTGTTCATACTAGCTAGTTACTTAATTGCATGCTCAAGAAATAACAACACTTACCTAAGCATGTTCTAATTAATTATCGCTAATTAGTTCAAATGTTTAGATAACTAGTTTAATTACATGTTTAGGTTAACTCAATTGGTTAACATGCTCAAATTAGGTAATTAACAATCTCAAGCCTAATTATAATTGAGTTACTCTTGTTAAGTTGTTTAGCCTGCTCAAGTTTAGCTGGTTAAGTTAATTAAACATCTAGTGAGTTAGGCAATTTAACATGCTCAATTTAACAAGCTTAGCTCATTTTAATATCTTACTTTACTATCACAACATTTACTCAAGGCATTAATCTACATAACAACTTGCACCAGAGTAATATAAGCATAGGGAAATCACAACAGAGGCCTTTAATTAAACAAGTAAAGAGACAGTAGGCATTTCTTGTTTCACGCTTTAACCATTCATCACCCCTTTTTCATTTATCATCTCATTAGCATCTCACTAGTAAACAAGAAATTTGTATCACTTAACAAAAAATAAAATAGAGCACATTAACAAAATGGGACTATCACAGAACTTAACCAAATCTACAGAGTATTAATAAATCTATACTATCAATCAACACAGGAAATATCTACTCTAGGGCATCAAGGAATTACTATAGAGCATTAACAAGGAAATAATCATAGTAACTCATTCAAGGAATTATCACTTAACAACCACTTAATAAACAACTAACAGTAGCATTTCAGGGATAATAACACAAACTCACGCACACCCACTTGTGGTGCAAGGCCTCCAAATGGCCAAGACACCCCTAATCCCTTACCAATTGAAGACACTCAAATAGGGACAGTAGGACTCTAGTCACGGCTCCAAGCTCACACATAGCAGCTCACTTCACAGCTCCTACTTCACTCACTCACGTTCACACACTGAATTCACTCACTAGCTAACCCACACATTCACTCAACTCACACTTAACACTCAATTTCTCTCACTCAGAAGCCTTCTCTCTCGGCTTCTCACTCTCTCTTTGGAATTCTTTTTCTTTCTTGCTCTCTGAACTTCTCACGCAGGAAGGGAAATGAAGACTAAAGAGTGGAAGGGAGATATTACCTGGAGAAGACAACATTGCAGACGTAGGGGAAGGGAGGGAGATGACCTATGGCAAGGGAGGAAAAATAATGGGAGGAGGCAAGCTATGGCATAGGGAGGGCGATTTTCGTCGTCTAGGGTGGGGGAGAGTCTTTCATTGTCTGCCATTTAATGGCTAAACGAAAAGAACCCCGATTTAAATCCCTAATTTAACGCTGAACTAGGCTATTTCGAACGAGTGCGGACACATAGGTCTTGTCCCCAAGGCTAAAATCTCGCAAACAAAACATTGCTTTAGACGGGAAAAGGCATCCCTAACCATGTCCGTACCATCCGCAGGTGACTTGCGGACGGGATATGGCGTCCGCACGCATCGTCCACAAGCGCCCAAAAGTGTCCCAAAATCAGACAGAGGCAAATCGAACGAGGCTATTCCACATCCACAGTCGTCCGCATATCGTCTGAAAGTCCCCCGAATTGCACAGATTCGATCTGGACGAAGCAACTGGCGTCCGCATCGTCTGGAACCTCGTTCGTAACATCACATTATAGCGCATTCAGGACACAGAATCGCGTCCTGAGTCTCGTCCCAACCTTGAGAGTGTCGTGACTAAACACTTGCGGACGATGCTTCTCGTCGTCATGCATCCACAACTTGATAAATCCAACTATTCTCTATCTTTACACACTTAACCCTTAACTCATAACACTTTCTCCATAAATACACGTCATAAAATGACATGTATAATTATGTAACGTAATATCCTAACCACTCCATCACTTAATTACATCACGTAAATGGGGAAAACGTTACCAAAAATTTCCTAGACTGAACACTCTAGAACGTCCTTGGTAATACCTCGATAATTGTCCAACTCAAAACAGTCGGGGTGTTACAAGCTTAACAAGTCTCTCTCATGACGTTCCTTTAAAAGAGCATAATCCTATGAATCTGGCTTGCTCAAATAACTCTTCCAACATGAGAGATCAGAATTTCTTGAACAGGACTCTTTGAGAATAAATCAAAGATTGGTTCTTAATGTGATTTTCAAATAAATTCTTATCACCCTAAATCTTGAATTCCATAGAAAAATACTTAGTTCTTGCCTGTGACAAACCCCCTTGTTTGACAATTCATTTTCCTTTGTTCATGTTCCTTACTGGCCTAGAACTCATTGTTAATCACAGGTAAAAGCTTAACAAAATTTCCTTTGACAGTCAATGAACAATCATAGTATCAAAATTCTCTTTTCAACCAACTCTATCAATAACTATAACTACTTCCTTGCACTCACTTTTAACAAGAATAATCCAACCAAATCAATCCAATTAACCAATTGCATAACCAAATTCAGCGGTACATATTTCTCCAAAATATCTCTTAGCAGAATTCTCCAAAGTATTAACTCACAGTATCCAAATTTCCTTCCACTTGATTGTGTAACAGTGGCCTAACCATAGAATTTTCAGCAACAAGGTACAAGAAGTAGGAATCAATTCACATTTTCACTTACAATCTTGGAGTCGGAACTTGAAAATGTTGAGGTCGAAATCTCATGGAATCGCCCAAGTCGCTTTTACCCTACCTCTCTATTTTTTTTTCTATAAGATGAAATGGATTCTCCACTGTGGGTTTTAAAACCCGATACTTTGCAGTCGATCACCACTGATTTGCGGTCGATCACCTTAAGACTTCGATCGACCACATTTCGCCAAAATATATACAGTAGTCGCTCAATTCCTCTCCCTTTTGTTTCTCCTACCATAACATAGATTAACATCTCATACTTCTCTATAGATCACCCAATAAACAAATAACAAAATCACATAACCATTATCATGCATAATGTAGCAGACACAAACAATTCCTTATATCATAAGTTTATGCATATACCAAAAAGACACATTGTTTTTGTCATCTCAAAACATTTTGACATACAAAAATGCTTAATCCCATTAGCTCAACTAGTTCCTTCTTCATTTTCGATAGGCAGAAAGATCTTTTCCAAATCCTCTTTTTTCTTATCAGAAAAAGTAAGGTAAATCTTGGCAATATGTCCAAACCTTTTACATTTGAAACATTGTCTGATCCTACCAAACATGCACCAAAATGACTTTTAGTTCACCTTGGACATAGCTTTTCTTATGGTGTCTCCTCAGTTGGTTTCTTAACAGCAGTTTTCCTTTGGAGACGTTTCTGCTTACCCTACTGCTCTCCATCCTCTAATGGTCTGTTAGGCCCACTAACATTTTGTCCTTCTTCCTTTCTCGGTCGAGATTGTATCTCTTCCACAAATTTCCTATTAAATTCTCTAAACTTTTCTATCAGCCTTTCAACAAAGTGAAACTGACATTTCATAAGATTTGACAATTGCCTAATGTTCCCATCTGCACTACCTATGTTTCCCATTGATTCTCCCTCTATGATATCCGCTAACAAATTATTCATCACAATAAAACAGAACAATCACACACCAATTAGAATAGCATAAATATACTTACCGTCAATGAAGCATTTCCACACTAAGACTTGTGCTGGTAGGCAATTTACATAACAAATTTTAAAACCTAGGTGCTCTGATACCATTTGTAACGACCCGCTTTTTGAACATTTTAAAACGTATAATTTGAAAGATATTTTTTTTATAAAACGCATAAAATTTAAAACTTTTACATTACACTGCGGAAGACTTTGCATTTGAAAACTAATTGAAATAAAAAGGAATGCATAAATAAAATCCTTTTTATTATAACCTTTACAACATAGGAAAACATGTCTTAACTTAAAAACAATAAAAAGTTTACAAATTGAAAAGCTTTATCCTTTAACTTTTAGCCTTTAGCCTAGTCAGCCACAAGATCCGCAACTTGTAAATTCTCCATAAACTGCTCCTTTTCTCATTACTATGCTTACCTATATAATAAGACTTAAACTATGAGTCTAATGTTCAGTCAGAGATAGAAAATATACATTGCTCATGTTGTGCAACTTTTATAAAACATGTCCAGTTTTCATTTTCAGAAAAGAACATATCTCTTATGTTTTTTAATTATAGTTCTATAAGAGTTCAGAACATTGGAGATTTCCCATAGAAGAGAAAATATACACCCTAGGGATCTAACCTGGGTAGAACCGTCACTCAATCCTGATAGGGCAATGAAATGCATCATCTCGTAGTTCTCCCAAGTATCACCGTCACTATTCTCCCCAACCTCCAACGCTTATTTACGTATTCTACATTCTTTTCCATTTACATTGAATGATATAATGGATAATCGCACAACTCAAAATGAATGTTGTTCGCTTTGGGTGATCGGCCCTCATGAACTTGTTCTTAGGTTAGTGTCCCATACCACTAACCCATAACACATCTACTTGATATGTATGAGCATGCATTTATCATTTCCAAAACAATGTATAAAACCATTTTCGTATCATTTTCAAAACCATGATGCATGAGTATAGATGCACACAACTTAGCATATTCTAACATGTTATCAATACAACCTCAAGGCATGAGCATAATCTTTTCACTTAATGTCTAATAAACATGAATTATCAAACAACTATACATCCTCAAGTAACATCATCAAAACTGAACATCTATTAACAATAATTATAGAACGATTACAACAAATCCTCAAGGCTAATGAGATCAATTCAAAACAGTAGTCATTAACATAATATGTCCTAAAAACAAGTGTTCATCCTATAGATATCTATCTATCTAGCACAATAACTTACTTTCAATACAACAATATTGTAACACCCCGACTTGTTAAGTTGGATAGTTATCGAGGTATTACCAAGGGTGTGCTAGAGCATTAAGTCTAGTGGTATTTCTGTCACGTTTTCCACGTATACGCGATGTAATTAAGGGGCGAAGGGGTAAGTAGGATATTACATTGCGTATTTATACGTGTCATTTTATGACGGGTATTCATGGGGAAATTGTTACAGGATAGGAGTTAAGTGGGAGAAATGCGAGGAAAGGATGTCCAGGGCGTTTTTAGACACCTACAGACGACACTGCAGATGCCTTATGTTGTCCGCAAGTGCATTGCGTAACGTCCCCGACGCTTGCGAGGATTCGCGTCCTAATGTGTCTGGAAATTGACTTCCGGACGCATGTGGACGACCTTACGGACAAGAAGTGTCGTCCGCAAGAGCAGTGCACGTCACCCTCAGCCTGGGGACGACTCGGGACGTGATTCTACATTCTGACTACACTATGTAGTGAAGTTTCGGACGAGGTCCAGACGATGCAAATGAGAGGAACTACGTCTACATCGAATCTGTTCTAAACTTGGACAGTTTTGGACAAATCTTGATGGCTGGGAATGAGTTGAGGCCTTGTCCGATTTGCCTCTGTCCTATTTTAGGACACTTTCGGACGACACGTGGACGCCGCATGGGGACGAGATTTGGCATCCGAATGTCACCTGCGGACGGTACAGACAAGACGGGGATGCATCTTCCCATCTGAAGCCACCATTTAGCTTGCGATATTTTAGCCTTGCGGACGAGAACTATGCGTCCACACCCGTCTGAATTAGCCTAGAACCTACGAATAAAATACAGATAAAATGATGAAAAATCGTAGAAAATCCTAGAAAATCGAGAAGAATCAACCTTCCCCCACCCCAGGCGATGAAAATTGCCTCCCTATGCCCATAGCTGGCTTTTCCCTCCTACTTGGAGCAATGATGGTGTCCCTTCCCCTCTTCTAGGTAATAAGCTCTCTCTCTGTCTCTTCCACTTCATTTCATTCCATTCCCCTACGTGAAAGCTCTCCCTCCCTGGTGAGTGAGCTGCTATGAGTGGGTGAAGGAGTGTGTTAAGTGTGTGGTAAGCTAGGTGTGAGAAGAGTGTTCTAGTGAGTGAGGGTGTGTGACGAGTGAGTGAGCTGAACTGGAGCTGCTGCCCTGCTAGAGCTGCTAGAACCGTCAACTGAGGGAGATTGAAGAGTGTTATCCCTGATTTTATTTCATCACATTGGTAAGGGATTAGGGGTGTTCTGGCCATTTGGAGGCCCTGCGCCACAAGTGTGTGCGTGAGTTTACTGTTAGTGTTCTTAAAATGGTTGTTAAGTATGTCGTTTGCCTTAAAATGCTTATTGTTAAAATGCTTACATGCTAGTGCTAAGTAGTTGTTGTGAATTGTGTTCTATAATTTTCGGTTAAACTCTATGATACTTCCTTTATTGATATGCACTGTTTCATTATCTGTTAAGTGATGCAAAAATATTGTTAGTAATGAAAGGATAAATGAAAAAGGAGTGATAAAAGTGTTAAAGCGTAAAACAAGAAATGCTCACTGTCTAATTTTCTTGTGGTTTAATTCCGCTCTTGTCATTTCTTATGCACATATGCTTAGTCTCTTACTTACAGTTACTTACTAAGCATGGAAGTGATTAGGGTAATTAATTAGCATGTTAATTGACTAATGCATGTCACATTAACTAATTCGAGCATGTTTAACTAGTTGTCTAATTCAATAACTAATCAAGCACGTTAATAACTAGCCTAGCATGTTAATCAATTAGTTAAGTATGTATAATTAACTAACTAGGCTAATATCAATGTGTTAAGTAATTGAAGCACGTTAATTAACTAGTTGTTTAATTAATAACTAAACCTTTATCATGTTAATTAACCAACTAATTGAATATGTAATTAACCAGGGTAACAATAATTGTATGAGCATGAACATGTAACTAACTAGAATAATTAACTAGACATTGAACATATTAAATAACTAGAGTAACCAATTAACAAGAGCATGAACCAGAGTATATTAATTAATTAGAGTAATTAGCAATGAGCATGCCAAGTAACTTCACTAGAATTAATTAGAGTAATTAGTTAAAATATTAGAACAATTATAACTTTCAATTAATATGTAACTAACTGGAATGAGCATGCCAATTAACTAGAATGATTAGCATGTAATTAATATGTTTAATTATCATGTCTAATTAATTAACTAGAATAAAATCATCCAGGATAATAATCAAAGTCTTTAATTGAAGCATGTTAATTAACTACTTGTGTAATTAGTAATTAATATTTGACCATGTGTCTTCTTGAATATGCTTCTCATTTCCTTGTGACTTATCCTCAATGAGAGGTCCCTTTCATCTACTTATATATGGTTGGCCTTCCTTCAGTCGTTGAGATTATATTTCCTTTACTATTTTCCTATTACTCTCTTTGAACTTTAGGACTTGAAACTTGACAAGTGTAACTTTCTCATAACTTTTTTTTGCTTTTCGACCTTAGCATGCTCAAACATACTGTCCACTGCTCAATTTTATCTTTCCGAGCTTGTTGGATCATAATCATCTCCTTCAAAAGATTACTATTTTTAGCAGAAACAGGTCACCCACAAACAGACCTTCTTCCTCATCACAATGATCCATTGCTTCTACCATCCATCGTTGTTCACCGTCGCAAGAAGTTCACACCCTAGGAAGAATAGACAAAGTACCATTCTCAATCGAAGGAGACTTGCCACAGCCGAAATAACTCTCATAGGTTCAACCTCTCGCCGAAGCCCCACTTGAAGAAAACCCAATCGCCTGGACCATCCCCTGTTCACAACCCATTTGCCTCGGTTATCCATTTCGATATCCATGATCATACATATTTTCGTATCTGTTCCTGTATCTATCTCCGTATCCATATTCATATATGTATCTGTATCCGTATCTGTATTCGTTTCCATTTCTAGAAACTCATTTCCTTTTCCGTTTTTGTTTCCATTTCTGTTTCTATTTCTATTCCACTTTCTGTATTCGTATCTGTGCTCGTACCGTTTTCGTATTTGTTTCCGTTTCTGTTCCCGTATCTATTTTTTTTTATGTTGTTTTATTTATTTATCTTCTCTTTTGTCTCTGTGCCAGCATTACTTATCTGGACCATAGAAACCTATATCTTTTCTTTCGTTTGGATTATGTGTTGGGCATTACTTACCGGACCACACAACCCATTTTGTTTTCTTTTCGTTCTTGTGCCGGGCGGACCACAAAAAATTTTATCTTTTATTGCTTGGATTGCAGGGCATTATTTACCAGACCAGCCCCTTTTCTTTATCTTTCTTAATCGTTCTTTCGTACTTCTTCTTGTTTCCGTTTCCTTTTCAAAACCGTGCATGAAAACCATTTTCCTAATCTTTGAAAACCGTAATGCATGATGCTCGTGAATGCATGCAATCTCTATCATATCATTAAGGGAATCTAATAATGCAACAAACATACAATTCACAGATCATGCTTCATAAAACGATAGACATGCTAATTAAAATTATAGATATGCTGAGAAAGCAATAAACATGCTTATAAAACAATAGACATGCTTATAAAATGGTAAACATGCTATTAAAACTGTAGACATGCTCATAAAGTTATAGACATGCTCAATAATCTACTAATCTAATAAAGCGGTAAGTAGTAAAACGTGCATATCCTATTCTTGCGATGTAGGGCCCCAAACACCAAAGTAAACACATATCACTTGCCTGAAAGCTTTAACATGTATCAACACTTAATCGTTATTTTTCTTCCCCTTTTCAATACCTTCAAAGTACCTGAAGCTCACCTGTACATCTCCAGCTCCTCCCTTTCTCTTTTCTTTTCAGTTCACAGTTTCTAGAGAGCCTCCCCCGTTTTTCTCATTCATTTCCTCATGACCTCAGTGCATTCCAAAACTAACAAATGGCATTAATCATTGATAGAGTATAATCACCCTCCATTCCTAAGACAACTTAACCATAAAGACCAGGGAGAAAACCTCCTTACCTGAAGACCCGTGAGTAGCTTCCCTTCCAAAACGCCTCTGCCAATTTCATGCGACAACCAACAATAGAGCATGATTCCACGGCAATCCCCCTCAACAGGAACGAACACAATAGAGAAGAGTTGCATCACCGAACAGAACTCGATTCCACGACAATTCCCCTCAGGGAAACCGATTTACACCACACTTCCCTCCTTTATTTTAATTTTCTTTTCATTTTAATTTCATTTTATTTTTAATTTCTCTTTTCATTTTAATTAATTATTTCCTTTTAATTTAATTTCTTCTTTTCATTTAATTAATTCTTTTATTTAATTAATCCCCCCGTCAAATAATTATTTAATTATCGAATTACACCCAATTAATTTCTCAATTATCCTTAATTTCGTTACGAGAAATTAGGGTATTACATTCCACTCTCATAGAAATTTCGTCCTCAAAATTTGTTTAACGTAAGCACTTCTTTAATTTAACGATTTGCAACAATTTCTCACATTATACTTTTACATGAAACTCTCAATAGATTCCAATGATTATACTTCTACATAACACAAGTTGTTAGAAAAATACTACCTCACGTCCAAGTTATCTGATCGCCATCTTCATTTATCACAGAAGAAAAGCATTTGCCCAAATTTCTTTCTTTCCATCGAATAGCACATAGCAAATCTTTGCAATATGCAACGACCCAACTTTTTAAACCCTTTTAAAAATACGTGAAATTTAAAATTTTGAAAATCTTAATTAGAGTGCGCCTTAAAGTCGGACGCTACCAAACATTTTTGTTAAATTCATTGTATAAAATTCATTATCTTATTTAAAATGTGGAAGCGTAAATAAATTTTGCTTTGAAAACGTAAAGGAAGCATAAATTATTTATTTAAAACAAATAAATAAAATATTACTTTAATATTACAGTTCTTTCCTCTTTACTTTAATTTGCCAACCAGCTTCAAGTCTCGCTCGTGCAAATCCTTCATCAGCTGCTCCTTAATCTGTTCGTCATTTGTTCCTTCTTACTTGTACCTACATCGCAAGTAGTATCCTATGAGCCTAACGCTTAGTAAGTGATATTTACCTATCATGCTACTACATGCTCATGTTGCGTATCCTTTAAATTATCGTTTCTCTTCTTTTCCTTACTTTCCTATCTTTTACGTTCCCATCATCATTTTTGTCTTTTACGTGTTATTTATTATCTCGTCTCTTACACTTTGTTCATCTCTTTCGTCTTTTACGTTTATTCATTATCTTCATCTCTTACACTTTATTCATCGTTTTCGTTTTTACGTTCTTATTCATCGTCTTCATCTTTTACCTCTGATATAGCAGCGATGGCAAAACCCAAAAGCCTGCTAATCATTGGTCATTATGTCCTGGAAAAGCCAAGGACCCTTGCAACCTTGCGTCATATTGTTCCCTTTTCCTTTTTCTTTCACTTATTTATGGCTTATTATTCGTTTATTATTTGATTCGTTTATCGTTCATTCTTTATCGTTGTCTTCGTTCGTTTAATACTTTTTATGACTTAGGATTCGTCTATTAATCGTATCGTTTCGTTTATTGTTCGTGAATGCATACGAATTTCTGAAAGCGTAAATAAACATCGAAACATACTATAAAAGTAGTAAACAACAAAACGTGCATATAAAGCTGTAAACAATTAAACATGTTAAAAACTGTAAACAACGAAGCATGGTATGAAAGCGGTAAACAACGAAACATACATTTCCTAAACTTGCGATGTAGGGTCTGAAGACCAAAACACATGCATATCACTTACCTTAATTGCTTAAGGCGTTCAACCTTTGACTGTTATTCTTTTCTTCTCTTTTAGTACCTTCATAATTAAAAACATTCATTCATTAATAAAATTATTTAATCTACGTATTAGGTCTTAGCGACTTTCCTATTCTAATTTCTCGTTACTCATTAAAAGCATCTATACTTAGCTTAAAAATAAATATAAATCCAATAATCATGCTTAATCAACTAACGACTCTCCCTCCAGCAACATAGTCTAAGGATTTAACTTCCAAACAACAGAGTATGTCAACAAAGCCTTAGCTAACAAATTTATATCCAAAATAGACTTTAATCTAATCAATAAATATTCGAGAACAACATGGGTTTTTCATTATTTTCATCCATTTACTTTCTACTTTAATGACCCATAAAGCACCTTGATCGTTCCCATCACGAGGTCCAGAAACATAAATTCAACAAAGAACAATTTACGTATACGACAACCTACGACTAATAAGATCCAGCCAAGTATAGATCTAATGTTTCAATCCAACAATAACGAATAGAACATGTAACTTCAATACTTTTATCCTTACTAACAGAAAGTCAACCAAGAGTATTAACCAATTAGAGGGGCACACACATCAAACTGTCAGCTACATCCACCAAATTCGTCAATGGAAAATAGATTTAAAAACAGGTTGCTCAATATATCATCCAAATTTATCCTCAATAAAGCATGATATAATCCTGTCATAAATTTCTCAGCAGAAAAGATTTGCAAACGTTGCCGAAACCAATATCAAAAGACTAAACTCAATAGCATCACTTGTCTCCTTCAGTTATTGGCAACCATATTTTCTCCACAAAACCAAAACTAATAACAATTTCCAGCATACCAAACCAATTCGAACAGATTATCTTTTCATAGAACCGTCCAATAATAAGGAAAAGAAATCATTACCTGCTACACACGGCCAAAGGATTCCAATACTGTATTTTCTTCCATATTCTATTGTCCATTTATCACATAAAGTACACAAGGAAATGAAGGAATTGTTCTCACCAACACCCACCTCTCGGCCATCACCAGAAAACAGAGCAACCAAAGCAATCGCAGCTCCAACCTTCAACCTCCTCAGCTCACATGAGAGCTGAAAGCTCTCTGCCATTTATCCTCTTCATTTTCTTCTGCGGGCCGACAGCCTTCATAACTCCCTTAATTTCTTCTGCTTAGGGTCCCTCATACATTATTTCCCTCTCCATAATTTTGCTGAGTGTCAGACATAGCTGGAGAAATTGTTGGGAAGAAATTTGTCTTCACTCTACCGACAATTCCCATGGCGAAGCCTAGGACCGGTTCGGTCCAACGTGAAATGCACAGACCTCTCAAGCCGTTTCCCTCTGCGAACCGAAGCCACCAGCCATCGACCCACAACTCCCCTGCCAATTCGTCCCTGCAAATCACCGAACGGAATTCGCCACTGCCCTGCCATCACCCGATTAACCGAATGCAAAGGAGGAGGAAGAAATCGATTAAGTCTACCTCTAATCGTCGCCGGAAACACCACTTTGCGGGAACTCCGATTCATCCCGCAAAATCGTCAAATCTGTGCCCTAGTTCCGCGCCTGCGAACGATGCTAGCAGACCACCGCGCGCCGGCTGTCGTCGCCCGAAGCCTTCGCTGTCGCCGTATCGCGTTCGTCATCGCCGGCGAACGCTCCATTCTCTCCCTTCCCGATTTCCTTCTCTTCCTCTTCTCTTCCTCCCTCCGTGTTCTCTTCTGTCGATCTCTCACTCTCTCTATTTTGTTTTCTTCATTTTTGTTTTTATTTTATTTTATGTATTTTTCTTTTAATTCATTAATTCTAATTAATCTTTTATATTAATTCTTCCCCTTATTAAAGTTCTCTTTAATAAAATTATTCTTAACTCTTATTTTAAATATTGCTTGGTGATTATAATTGACGATTACGTCTTTGGTAATACCCCGATAATTATCCAATTAAATCTGAATATTCCAATTCACTTTCCAATTATCCTTATTAAATTCTGATATAAAAATTCAGGGTATTACACAATATGTTCAACTTCATTGCATCCAAAATAGCTTTATTCACCAAAAATACTGATTCCGCTTACAATCCCACAAAGATACTTATACTACGCATTGCATCCTTAGACTCTTATACCCCAAAATACCATTCTTACTCACCAAAATACTCGATGCCAAACTACAATTAGCCTCCTATGTGCATACTATTTGTCAGACTAGAAACTAGTTTCCTGTGTGCATACTAGCTGCCAGGCTACACTAGCTTCCTGTGTGCATACTAGTTGCCAGACTAGACTCGTCCACCCTATTATTCTATCATTCATTTTTACATTTTCCTCACTCGGACATGCGTCCTATTCCTTTCTATTAGTATGATGCATGAACATACATTCTCAACCTATTGTGATGCATGATGCGTTCTGACATAACATTCATAATAATTGAAGTGCACATATAAAGGAAAGTAACTGTAATTGAAATTGTGCATATAAGAAAGTAAAGCATATAATAGAAAGAAATAACTGCACAAAACAAAAAACAAATACAATATCGAATTGGAACAGCAAATGCTTACAATTAAGGGATGGTACGAAAATCATGCAAGTGATTTATCTAGACTAGCATGTTTAGGCAATTACAAATAGAGACATGCATAGACAACAAATAACAGAACATGCCCATAAATTGATAATCTATATTCTAGATGATTAAGCATGCTTTTATTCTAATTAATTAAAATATGTTATCATTAATAGTCTTATTGATTACCATAATTAATTACATGCTCAAGAGGGTACCATTATTATCCTATTTAGATCTTAGTTAGTTCTCTAGTCCACGACGAACGAATGAATGGCTAATAGGAAGTAATAAGTGAACGAATGACTTAACGAAAAGGACTAAAGAGAAGCATTTCATAATTGCATTAGCCCTTTTACTTACTAAGCCATTAGACTCACGTATTACTTGTGGTGTAGGTACAAACGATGAACAGATAATGAATAGACAACAAACAAATCATAAAGCCGGGATGAAGGGTTTGCACGTGCAAGGGAGTTCGTGGCTGGCCAAACATAAAAAGGGTAAAAGATAAATAGTATAATTAAAATAACTTTTCTAAATTGTAATTAAAACGGTTAGTTCATTTCATGAAATTATTTACGCTTTCGCAATGTTTTAAATAAAAGATTTTCATTACGCTTCCGCATAGTTTTATTAACTGGATTTTTATAACAAGTTTTTAGAACAGTTGGTAGCGGTCCGGTTCAGGCGCGCTCTGATTGGTGTCAAAGAGAAATTTCAAAAATTTCACGCATTTTAAAGGATTTATGAAAAACTGGGTCGTTATAAATATTTTCCATAATTTATCAAAAGACGGCAAACAATACATCCTACAACCTATCAAAAGCAATACATCTTCAAGTGACTACATTGATCAACAACCTATTCTCTTATAACTAAAATCATCAAACAACGACAACAACACATCCTCAAGTTAAGTTTATTGAATAGAACATCAAAACATCACCCAACAATCTAACAAACTAATATCATCAAACATTCTTATTCTTGGCTTAATATGACAAAAACTCAAGATATTACAATGCCTCTTGAAAGGCATGCCTTATGTTCATTATGTTCATCCTATTAGAGTGATCACACCTCTCTACTCCTTTTTGCCATCAAGGTTGCTAGATGCCAAAAGAGGTGGATGACATTCTTTCCTTAATGCATAATCAAGATCAACCATATGAGAACTATCATAATGTTCTCTCTTTAGACTTTAAAATTTGTGTCATTAAGCACCATAATGTAATTAAACATGTGTAGATATACTAGCAGTAGAAGAATTTAAAGAACAAAGTAAACAATAACACAAAATAAGCTCACAACAAAAAAAAAATATGCATGTCATCAACTAATAATGACTCAAAGATTAATAGTGCATTCCATCACAAAAAATCAGGCACAATATCGATACCTAATCTTTTGACTAAAAGAATCAAGTTTTAAGTGGTAACTTGGTCCAATGATTAACATTGGTAATAAAAGTAGTCAAACCATGAATCTATCTTTTGACCGATTAAATGTTCACATGGCATCCTAACAACTATTGCACGTTTAAACATGGTAAACAACTCATATAATTAAACCAAATGTTAACCTTCCTTCGGGTTGATTAATACCCGTATAACTAAATGTCTCAACGTTGACATATTAAAACAAATTGATTTAGATGAGAGGGGCTAATTTTTTAGCATGTCGCTTCCATTAATTCATTTTGTAAAGTAAGATATGTAAAACTTCTTAAACGATCTAAACATGTTTTACGAATAAAAAATTAAAGCATATAGATCAATGCGGAATTAACTCTAAAATACCTCCGGCCATTGATGATTAAAACAGGGACAGCTGCTTTCCCTCCCTTTAGAGTTTTTTCCAAAACCAAAAGATCTCTATACGATGGTGTATAATCTTTATGAAATCAAAGGCTACGGGGAACCCCTTACTCAATGTTTTCCTTCTGAAAACTCTCTGTATTTCACTCCCGTTTTTCTTCTTCCATCAAGAATCAAAATGGCAGTAAAGGGCATAAATAATGTAGGCAGTTTCTTCAATAAAAAACTGTCAAAAACCAGACCACGTATGTCCATTAGCAGTTATTTTCTCTGAAAAAACTGCTAATGCTAACATTCTCCCACTTGGTCTGAATTTTATATAATTCCTATAGTAAGAAAACATAATACATGAATCATAGCGATAAACTCTCTTTATTTTATCGAAAATTATCTTCCATGTTTCACGATGTATTATATTCCTTCTTTATTGCCCATAAACTTAATGAATAAACTTTATTTCTATTCGAGGTTTATAAACTAAAGTATATTTATCAAACTGAATGTGTACACAATAATTTTTATAATGAGAAATATCATAAAAAGAGTTATAAACATTCGTTCTTACAACGAAAAATTACATAATGGACCCAAGTCCCATTTTAACTACATGATCCTTAAATTTTAACGGTGGCATGCCCTTAGTCAAAGGATCGGCGACCATCAATTCAGTGCTTATGTGTTCGATGACCACTGAACCATCCTTAACACGTTCTCTTATGGCTAAATACTTAATGTCGATATGTTTACTTCGACTACCACTTTTGTTGTTTTTAGCCATAAAAACTGCAGCTGAATTATCGTAGTATATCTTCAGCATTCTAGAAATCGAGTCAACGATTCTAAGCCCTAAAATAAAACTCTTCATCCATACACCATGCGAAGTAGCCTCAAAACACGATACAAACTCAGCCTCCATAGTGGATGTGGCAGTCAAACTCTGTTTAGCACTCCTCCAAGATACAGCTCCACCGGCCAACATAAAAATGTATCCTGATGTTGATTTACGAGAATCAACGCAGCCAGCAAAATCTGAATCGGAGTATCCAATCACATCCAAACTATCCGTCTGTCTGTATATAAGCATGTAGTCTTTGGTCCCTTGAAGGTACTGTAACACTTTATTTGCAGCTGTCCAGTGGTCTTTACCAGGGTTACTCTGATATCGACCTAACATCCCAACAACAAATGCAATGTCAGGTCTTGTGCAGACCTGAGCATACATCAGGCTTCCAACAACCGAAGCATAGGGAATGTTCCTCATTTTCTCCCTCTCAAGATCATTCTTCGGACACTGGTTCTCATGAAACCTGTCATCCTTCACTATAGGAGCAACACTAAGTGAACAATCTTTCATCCGATATCTCTCTAAAACTTTATTGATATAAGTTTCCTAAGACAATCCCAAGCAACCTTGGAATCTATCTCGATGAATCTTTATACCAATGACATAGGAAGCATCACTCATGTCCTTCATATCAAAGTTGTCAAAGAGAAATTGTTTCACCTCATGCAATATACCTTTATCATTAGTTGCATAGCAAAATATCATTCACATATAGGACTAAGAAACAAATTTTGCTCCCACTAACCTTCTGGTATATACAATGATCAATAATATTCTCTACAAAACTGAATGAAGAGATAACATCATGAAACTTTAAATACCACTGACGGGAGGCTTGTTTCAATCCATATATGGATTTCTTAAGCTTGCACACTAAATGCTCACCATCACTAGAGGAGAATCCTTCGTATTTTTTAATGTAAACCTCTTCCTGTAGTTCTCCATTGAGAAAAGCTGTTTTCACATCCATTTGTTGCAACTCAAAATCAAAATGTGCAACCAATGCCAAAATAATGCGAAGAGAATTTTTTTTAGATACAGGAGAAAAAGTCTCTGTATAATCGATTCCTTCCCTTTGTGTGAATCCTTTAGCAACGAGTCTTGCTTTATATGTTTCAATGTTGCCTAATGAGTCTTTCTTAGTTTTAAAGACCCATTTACATTCTATGGCTTTTACACCATCAGACAACTCAACAAGCTCCTAGACTCCGTTTGAATTCATAGAATTCATTTTGTCTTTCATGGAATCATACCATAGAGTTGATTCACCACAACTTATGGCTTGTGAAAACGTTTCAAGATCATTTTCGGCTCCAACATTATAGTCCGACTCTTGTAGATATGTGACATAATCACTAGGAATAGCTGATCTTCTCTCTCTAGTAGATCTCCGCAGTGTTGTTCCAACATTTTCTTGAGAAATTTGTTGTTCCACTGGTTGATCAACAATTTCTGGAACTTCCTCAAGAACTCAATCTACTGGATTATTATCAGCAGCTTGTGGAATAACATTTATTGATTGTTCAACAATCGTTTGTACTCGAGGAGTGTTATGAACAACAATCAATCTTTCACTTGAGTTAGAGGGTTGAACATCAATGTGATCTCTTTCAGAAACAATATCCTGAAATCGATCACTCCCACTAATCAAGTCATTCTGAAGAAATTTTGCATTTCTTGATTCCACAATCCTAGTGCTGTGAGATGGACAATAGAATCTATACCCCTTAGACCTCTCGGCCTATCCAATGAAATAGCCACTAATGGTCATTGGGTCTAACTTCTTTTATTGTGGATTATAAATTCTCACTTCAGACGGGCATCCCCAAATGCGTATATGTCTCAAACTCGGTTTCCAACCTTTCCATAACTCAAATGGTGTCTTTTCGACAGCCTCGGTTGGAACTCGATTTAATATATACACTTCCATCTTAAGTGCATCAGGCCACAAGAAATATGAAAGTTTGGAGTTGCTATGCATACTCCTCACCATGTCCAATAATGTTCGATTTCTTCTTTCTGCCACACCATTCTGATCCGGAGAACCAGGCATGGTGTATTGAGCAACTATTCCATGCTCTTTATGAAATCTAGCAAATGGACCAGGTGCTTGTCCATTCTCAATATATCTACCGTAATATTCTCCATCTCTATCAGTCCTCACAATCTTAATTTGCTTACCGCATTATTTCTCGACTCCTGCCTTAAAAACCTTAAAGGCATCCATATGCTTCATTTTTGTTCTGACGCAAGTAGAGATACATGTATCGTGAGTAATCATCAATAAAAGGGATGAAGTATCTCGGACCACTTGAGTCCATAACTCGACTACAAATGTCTGAATGTATGATCTCTAATATCTCTGAACTCCTCTTAGCACCTTTCTTAGATACATTGGTTTGCTTTTCCTTAATGCAATCCAAACATGTATCAAAATCAATAAAGTCTAAAGTACTAAGTACTTTATCATTGACTAATCGCTTAATTCTCTGTATGGAAATATGTCCTAATCTCCGGTACCACAACATAGAGGAATCCTCATTTATAACACATCTTTTATTACCAGTGTGAACATGGATAACATCATGACTAGTATCATTTTGTAAATCAATAGAGAAAAGACCATCAGACATTGTACCATTTTCAACAAGATCAGATTTGTAAAATAAACTGAAGTTTACAACTGAAAACGTAAAGGAAAATCCTAAAGGTACAAAACTTGAAACTGAAATTAAGTTCCTAGAAAAACTAGGAACATACAAAGTCTTTTCTAAAATTAAAATGAAACCACTGCTTAGAACTAAACTGCATGTTCCAACAGCTTCCACATGTGAACGCATCTTGCTTCCAGAATAGATGCTCTGTTCACTTCCCACTGGTTTTCGAAGGTTTCGCATACCCTGCAAGGTATTCGAAATATGGATTGTAGAACCAGAATCAATCCACCAAGTGTTATAAATAATATGAGCTATATTAGATTCATAACAAACAAATGAGATTGATATACCTTTCTTTTCAAGCCATGCCTTAAACTTGGTGCAATCTTTCTTAATGTTCCATTTCTGGTCACAGAAATAGTACTTGATTTCCTTCTTGATTTCACCAGATTGAATCGGTATTTTACCTTTCCCTTTATCTTTCTTTTTAGCTTGTGTCTTTTTCTTTCCTTGGGTCATCATGAATGCACTATCTCCTCTTTCCATTACCAGCCTCCCTTCCTCTTGAACACACATGGTCATCAACTCATTAATAGACCATTTATCCTTATGTGTGTTATATAAGAGATTTTAAAAGGACCGTATGGCTGTGGAAGGAAAGAATCTGACATATCAACCTCAAGTGTCTTTAGTTGAGCCATAATGTCTCTCATTTGCATTATGTGCTCACGCACACCAGTAACTGAAGTGAGCCTTAAGGATGAAAATTTCATGATGAGTGTACTTGGTAGTACCTTATCAGAAGGTACAAATTGCTCTTCTATGGCCTTCAGCAATGGCACAACATCATTATGCTGCTCGACATAACCACAGATGCCTGCAGCAATCTTAGTCTTTATGAACATCACACTAAGGCGATTGGAACGTTCCCAATGTTCATAAAGAACTAGATCTTCTGGAGTGCTAGTCGGAGTAATTATTGGTTTGTCTTTCCTTATAGCATAATCGATGTCCACACATCCCAAATGAAGGAGAACTCTCTCCTTCCATACTTTATAGTTATCACCCTATAACTCAGGTATATCACATTTTAAATCAGAGAAACTGAATGAATTTATAGCTGCAAAAGTAAATAACATGCTTAATTGAGGCAAAAAACTAAATAACATGTTTTACCAATGAATCTAAAAACATAAAACTTGCCTGTGGGCTAAAGTTCTAATTTAATAAGATTCATTTTCACTGAATTAATAAAACTATCAAGTTATATCCCTTTTCTTAATTCATGTGGGTAATTAAGAAAAATAATTCGATATTTTATTCTAATTAATTAAATAAATACAATAAAATTTCATGTGGGATAAACTTTATCATATTTATTAAATTAATTACAATAAATGTCATAATGTGATTTTTAATACTTAATATATATTTTTATTTAATTAAAGATGTTGTGACTACTATTCAATTAAATAAAATCATTTAAATCACTCGACATTAAATTCATTTAATTTCAATATTATTAAATAACATGCATTTAATTTTGTATACATTATAAACTAAATTATGCATACAAAAAATAAATTACCAATTATTGCAACTAAATAAGCATGTAAAAATATTAAATTAATTAACATGCTATTTAATTGACAAACTACTCAATTCCAAAAGAATAATTTATGCATTTATTTTTACACATAGAAGCAAGAATTAAATACAATAATCATTAATATAATGTAATATTGTATTTTATTTGCAATTCTGTCAGCACTAAAACATTCTAGAAAAATTATTTCTGTATAGATAATAACATTTGCAGAGTGGTTATAGGCTTAACCTATATTCTAGAGGTTAAGGGTTCTAATCCCTAATTGAATAATTTTCCACAATTTTTACCATATAAACGACGGTTTATTATATAAATAACTAGTATATCCAATTTATTTCATCAAATGATGATCAGCTTAGTGGCAACCCACCCAGTATAACCTCATGAAGGCACGGGTTCGATTCTGGCATTGAGCAGTTTCAGGAATTAAATTGTTTCCTGAAACTACATGTCGTTTGCGCCTACTTTATGCAGATTTTAAATGCCAGATACGACATGTAGTTTCTGCAACCAGAAACTACATGTCGTTCCACTTCATCTTCAACCTCCTGCAGTTTGTTTCGACGCAAAAACCAGCCAAAAAAAGGACTGATTTTCTCAGTTTTATGCATAAAAACCAATAATTTTTTTACAGCATATTGTTCATACATTAATTTTTGAATGTTTCTTTACAATAAAAAAGTTTGAAATCAACCAAAACGTAATCTTTATGATTTCAAAAATTTTCCAGAATTGAGACTTCGAATGTGTCTAGACAAAGGCGACTTAGGCTCTGATACCAAATGTTAAAACTTCTTAAACGTTCTAAATTTACTTTACGAATAAAAAATTAAAGCATATAGATCAATGCGAAATTAACTCTAAAATACCTCCGGCCATTGACGATTAAAACAAGGACAGCTGTTTTCCCTCCCTTTAGAGTTTCTTCCAAAACCAAAAGATTTCTATACTCAATAGAAATCAAAGGCTATGGGGAACCCCTTACTCAATGTTTTCCTTCTGAAAACTCTTTGTATTTCACTCCCGTTTTTCTTCTTCCATCAAGAATCAAAATAGCAGTAAAGGACATAAATAATGTAGGTAGTTTCTTCAATAAAAAACTGTCAAAAACCAGACCACGTATGTCCATTAGTAGTTATTTTCTCTGAAAAACCTGCTTATGCTAACAAAATATCCAAAAAATATCAATTGCATAGTAAAAGAGTCATAAAAAAATTGCATATTCCAAATGGCGTGATGGCCAAACGATATAAGCAATAGCAAAGCTACTATGCAATCTAAATGGGGACGCACAGTAGCACCATTGAGACCGTGCAATGGAGCTCCAAAATTTTCTCTCTAAAAGTTGTTTGCAAAAAATGGGTCGAGCACAGCTACGCTGATGGTAGCACTCCAGTTCTCAGTCTCGTCTAAGACTGAGGACAATAACATTCTAAACAAGTATACTAGCGCTCCCAATGTTTGGATTTGGTAGAGCCTCAGTGCTACTATGCTCAATCTAGCGCAGTAGTGTCCATACTTAATATCATCTGACTGAGAGTCGGAACAACAGTTCCCTAACAGCGCAGCTGTGCCCTAACCAGTGCAACCGTGCCCAAACTTGTTTACTTTTGGTAGAGACTTAGTGCTACTGCCCCCAAGGCAGTGTTCCAAATAGAGTCTTAATGCAATAGCGCCCAGAAATAGACGCAACTACGCTTCCATTACAGATTCTGAATGTTGGTGCGCCTAAGCTGAGACTCTATAAAAATTCATTCACTTCACAGAATCAGAGCGCTACTGTGCCCAAACTAGCGCAATTGCGTTAAACTCAACCAGTGCACCAGTGCTTTACCGAAAGAGTGTCTTACAGAGGCCGAGCACAGTCGCACCCAAATTAGTGCAGCTAGACTCAGGCAAACAGTCATAAGAGATCCAAACATAATTGTTCACCTTCTCCTCTATTGGAAGTTTATAGTCAAGAACTCGCACGAAAACACTGATATGTGCTGGTTCTTGGCCGTAATTCTTAGTTTGAACACAAATCCATAACATATAACATCTAAATTCAAAATTCTATTCAACTGTTTAGGCATACATGCGGAAAATTGATTCATAGTCATCAACATTTCATAAAATCCTAAATTTCAAAATTTCACGAACATAACGTGCTTCAATTCATTTGAAATACGGAGTTTACACAAGAAAACATGTTTATGCTAATAGACGAACATGGATTCACTTTAATGCCACTTGTGAGAACTTAAATTGCCTAAGTTCTATAATCTTTAAAATCTAAAAACCTAATTCCCAAAATAGTTTGTAAATATTAGAAAATCAAAAGATTAAAAACGAAGTACCTGAATCCAATGTCAAAATCTGAAGAGCAGCTAATTGGGTACAAAGATTTTCCGTTTCGCTAAGCACCTCACAACAAATCTCTTTAAAGTTGATGGATTCTCTTAAGAGTGTAAAAGTGTGCTAAGGAAACAGGGACCATAACCCTTTTGTAGTTACTTAGTGTGAAATTGTGTTTCTACTCATCACAAAACAAGTAATAAAACTAGTGTATTTACATATCTATTGGCCCTGTTGGACTAATCCCATATTATCAAATATACTCTAAAATTCAAACATTAAACCTTAGAAACTATTTTTAATAGACTTTTTATTAGATGATGATCATAACCTATAATACACACGTAGATTGACCTTATAATATTAAATAAATCTCACGAAATTGAGGTGGTGATTAGGAGACAGAAAAATATAGAAGGAATTAAGAGAGAAAAAGATTTTTGATAGAATATTTTAGGAAAATTAACACTACAGATCCTATAGTTTGGAGATAGGGTCAACAACACCGCAACTATATCCTTGAACTATAAGAAAAGAATGACGCTGACATTGCAGTCACATTTTCCGTTAAAATCCATCGACGTTAATGCCACAGTTTTGTTAACACCAAGTACCGTCAAATGGAGTCATCCAAGGCAGCAACAACAGACGTTCCACAACAACGAGAGACGTCCAAGGCTAATCCAACCGATGGACAAATGACGTTAATAATCAGAGGGACATTTATTTTAAGTTGAAACGACATTGTCTTTGTCCGTTTTAAGCGAGGGATGTCCGTTGTTAGTTGAGGGACGTTCGTTTTAAATTGGGAACGATGTCGTCTTTGTCCATTTTTAGCGAGGGATGTCCGTCATAGGTTGAGGGACGTCCCTCACTAAAACGACCATTCCTTGTTTAAAACGGATGTCTGTCGCTGAAAATTGACTCAGACGATGTCGTTCCAAGCCTAAAATGGACATCACTCCGCTAACAACAGACGTCCTTTGCTTAAAACTGACAAACATGACATTGTTTTAGCTTAAAATGGACGTCCCTCAATTTAAGAATAATGTCTCTCACTTAAGACAGACGTCCTCTAGCAATCTGGATAAACCTTGTTTTCTCTTCAGTGAGCCAACAACACAGAGGAGGGTGGAGGTCTCCGACGAACGTCCTTCACAATGGTAAACTTCAAAATTCTTGAATGTTTGATTTTCTTTTCAATCGCAATGTATAATTTAACAGTGGAATTCATTTTTCTTGAAGGACTAAGAGTTTAAGATCAACTTGGGAAGTTGATGCCAACGAACGATATCGGCAATAAGGGAAAACTTTTTAGGTAAGGAAAAACAAAAATTTTAAGATTGTTTTGGACGGACTTTGACGTGAGAGTGGTTGCGGCGTTTGTCTCTGCAATTTTGGACGGAAAACGCAATGAGAAAGTTTGTGTCGTTCATTTCATATAATTTGAGGTGTTAGTTATTTGTGAAAATTCTTCAAGGTTTACAGTATTGTTGATTTCAAACTATAAGGTGTGTGGCGTTAATTTTCCAATATTTTAATTCTATGAATATAGTGGTTTAATTTAATAGTCAGTTCTAAAACAATAATCACCTACAATAATAGTTTCTCCTTCCAATACCATTATATTTAATCAAGAATAATACTAGGTGAACATCATAATGTTATAAATTTAAATAGGGTAAATGACAAATCAACCATTATAGTTTGTGGTCAATGACAAGTCAACCAATAGGGTATTTTTTTTAACAAATTAACCACTGACGTATAGAAAAATAACAAAGCAAATATCGCAGTTACGTTTTTCGTTCTCCGTTAACAAGTTAAAAATGCGGTGTGTGGTCAAGACACTGCGTAAAACCCGGTGTCACCGCGTTTTTATGCGACGCACCGCGTAAAAATGCGGTGTGCCTTTAAATTGCATCTACACAGATCGAGCAGATCCAAATCTGGATCTGGCGATCTGTGAGACCCGCGATGACGAGAGTACAAAGCTGCGACGCGACGACGAGAGTTCGAAGCTGCGACGCGACGGGTTGGCGACTGCTACGCGATGGGTTGGCGACGACGAGTTGGCGAGTGTGACTGCGATTTACGACGACGAGTTGGCGAGTGCGATTTCTCAACTGATTCCGGTATACTTTCATTGCTTTCCTCCCCTATTCCGATTTCCGAGTGTGGTACAAATAGTTTCATTAGTTTCAATTTCTGATTGTGGTACAGATAGTTTCATTAGTTTCGTTGCTTTGCATTACAGATTTGCATTACAGAGATTGTGGTACAGATAGTTTCATTATAGATAGTTTCATTGATTTGCATTACAGATTTGCTCCCCTGTTCCGATTTGCATTACAGATAGTTTCATTGCTTTGATTAACTTAAGTTGGGATACCCAGCAATGTCGATGAAATATTTTTGGTTGCAGAGCAATCTGTAATGCTATTTACAGATTGCAATCTGTAATGCAATTGCAATTTACAGATTGCAATATGGAATGTAATTGCAATCTATAATGCAATTTCCAGATTGCAATCTGTAATGCAATTTACAGATTGCAATCTGTAATGCAATTGCAATTTACAAATTGCAATCTGTAATGCAATTACAATTTACAGATTGCAATCTGGAAAGTTATCTGTATTCCAGATTGCAATTAGGAAATTGCAATTTACAGATTGATTTACAGATTGCAATATGGAATGCAATTGCAATCTGTAATGCAATTTACAGATTGCATTCCAGATTGCAATCTGGAATGCAATGTATAGATTTGTGTTGCTTTTGTTGATTGTGTTATTTTTGAAGACTTATTAAAGAGTATATGTACTGAATTGAAGAAAGAATCTCTTCTCTAGTTTTGTTTTTTTTCTTGGCAATCAAGTTGTTGACTTTGATTGATTTATAAACGATAGACTATTTGCGTAAATACTATTATACTGACTTATGACATTTCGTTGGGTTATTATACTGCAGGTTGGCGAATTACTCAGGGAGCACAATGGACCGAGGTAGGAAATTCATGCAGAAGCGTGGGAGGAGAAGGGGGGAGGCTAGTGAAAGACGAGCAACCGAGGCGGTGGAAGCCGCGTGGGGTGAATATGTTCAACCCGAGGCGGTTGAGGAAGTTGAACAAGCAACGGCGATGGAAGACGAAGACACCGCCGAGCCTGAACAAGGAGAAACACAGTTATTATTCAGGACAGACGATGCCAGAAGACGGTATGAAGAAGATGTTGAACACCGTGGCATTATTGTTTCCAAAGTAGTCGATTTTGACTCTTTCACGGAAATGGGCATTCAACATATGCTGGAAAATGCTGGATTACTCGGGTTGTGTCGGATGGGGGGCACTTATTGCGAGAGAGTCATTAAGATGTTTTACGTAAATTTCCAACTTTCCGAGGAGCCAGTTGAGGTGCAAACGTATATTTTTGGACGGGAGTTGAGATTCACTCCCGACGATATCAATACAATACTTGAATGTTATGGGGCAAGCGAAGAATATTATGGCATAGCTAAGACGAAGCCACCATTTATCAAGGAAGGAGATGAGCTAGCCGTTCTTAGATTGTTGCACCAGGATCCTGAGATTGCCCATTACAAGAGGCCAAAGGCTAATGAGTTGAATGTAATGGCCTGAGTGATCCAGATGATATTGACGTACACAATTTTGCCTAGGATTGGGCATCGAGACCATGTTACAAGCATGGATCTGTATATTTTAGAGAAGGTGTTCAGGGAAAAAAAAGTGAACATTGGATATATCATAGCGAAGCACATGGAAGAGGTCGTCAACAACCCATCAATGAGCCTACCGTACAATTGGCTTATCCAGACTATAGTTGAGCAGTTTGGGGTTCCCATCTCTGCGAATGAGACAAAAATTGAAGCGACGACCACTGACACCTACAAAAGAGCCAACTTGGATCGATTGGGCATCACCCAAGTTGAAGGCGGATGGTTCCGCAAGTCCAAACAGAAGGCAGCACCTCCACCCGTTACAGAGCCTCAGTATGCAGGCACCTCTTATGATATGTCGCCTCCTCCCAACTCAGAGCCTGAGTATGCGTATGCAGTCCCCTCATATGAAATGCCACCTCCTCCACAAACATCACACTTTACTGCGATGCCTGAGGAGTCGTCTGCCTGGATGAGCAGAATGGAGGAGCTCCATCATGCGTCGATGAGCAGAATGCAAATGATGGAGGAGCACGTACAAAGGCAACAAATCGAGCTACAAAGAGCTAACGAGCTCGTAACAGAGAGGTGGGCCATTGCCCAACAGTGGCAGGTGGAAGCATCAGAGAGCAGATGCGCCGCAGAGCAGTGGCATATGCAAGAGGCGGAGCTCACTGAAGCGAGGCATAGAGAAGCTGAACAGTGGCATCTTCAAGAGGCGGACCTCGTAGCAGAGAGTTATCGCCAATCCGAACAGTGGCATGTTCGAGAAGAGGAGCGACATGTTCGAGAAGAGGAGTGGTGAGGTCTTGGCCGCACTCAAGAGATGTGGGAGGCGATTAGCCTGATCATCATCCTCGTCGTCGCCCAATGACGCATCTGATGCCACATTCCGCCTGTAAGTTATTTATGTTTTACGCAAAGTCCAAGTTTTTATTTTATTTTTATTTCACGTGATGATGTGTTGTTGATTTGCAGTGACCCTGTAAGGCTCCGCCAAGGAGCACCTGGAGCTGGGGCACTCCAACCTCTGCCCAGAAGAATTGTGCGCGTGGTACGTCTTTCATTTCGTTATATCTGTGTTCAATCATGTTCATGCAAATGTTAGGATCTCGGCGTTGTTTGCAGCCTGTGTCGGTCATGTCCTCATTCAAGATATATGTCCAGACAAATACCCGTAACAACAAGGAGACGTGCGTAATTCTTGGGGGAAAGTTGGAGGGCGAGCATTATGTTGTCTCACATCTCATCTTTCCGGAACAAGAAGGGACACCAAATACGGTGCGAACCCATCTTTGTATGTTTGTGTATAATCTATTATCTTACTACTCATCCGAACTTATATGCAGTGTATTGCGAGCAATGAAGAAGCCATATTGGCGTTTCATCAGTCAAAGAATCTATTGCAATTAGGGTGGATTCACGTAAGTCACCATCTCGTTTCTCCGAGTTATCGTGCATGTTCTCTTGAGATGATCTTATGACTTGTTTACATTGCAGACACACCCAAAGCAAGGGTTGTTTATGTCCTCCGTTGACTTGCACACCCAATATGGGTACCAGTGATTGTTGTGGGAGTCCATCTCTATCATTGTAACTCCATCAGACAAAAAGACGTATGTACTGTCTCTTGTCTAAATTCTTAATCTTGCTTTCCACGTCACTGACAAACAATTATTACCTTTGCATTGCAGGCCGTACGACATCTTTCGGCTTACGGAAGAAGAGATGTTGGTGCTGTCCAGCTGCAAAATTAAAGAACACTTTCACGAGCACGACCGTTCAATCTTTAAGTATAAGGGTGAGTTGTACGGTGCTGCAGACGGGGTTCTATTGGACCCGAACGGAAGTTGTCTTTTAGAGGATTTGCGCCCGCCCCAGCCACGGCCACCGCCCTGGTCCAGAAAGAAGGTGCCATAATTTAGTTCATTCAGTACTGTTGGAGTTTATGTTTAGTTTAATTTTTGTACATTTTCATTTTCGTTGTAAATTATGTGTAGTTTAAGGATTTCTGTGGTTGATTATGTTTACTTTAATGTTTGTACATTTACGTGCGTTCTGCCTGATGTGTAGTTCAATGATTTTTGTTGTAGTTTATATACTGGATAAATAATGTCTGAGACGATACTGGAATTGCTGTGGAGTTTTGTGCAGGATGTATGAAAATGGCGTTGTGGGAGTAAAGTAATAGAGGAGGTTCTGGCAAAAATTTTATCGGACACCTTGCATATAAACACTCATGACACAGAAATAACTTCATGCAATAAACTCTCTTGTTACAGAAATAACGTCACGAAATTCACCCTCGCTCACAAGAGGCCACGAAAAAATGCGATCTGTTTGGAAGACACCGATAAGAACCCGGTGTCTCGCATTCGAGACACCTCGTTTTTGGTAGTGTCTCGCAAGACACCGCGTTCTTGCGAGACACCGCGTTCTTACGCGGTGTCTTCTCTGAAGACACCTACTCTACTCTGTTTAAATCTTACTTCTTTAGACAAATTGGCATATTCGAACGCATTTCGCAGTCTATTAAGTAACCCTAAAAATTCTGGAGAGCCTCAGAGAGCGATTAGCGAAGGTGAAGAATTTGTTCAGAAGCAAATGGCGAGTGAAGAATTTGTTATCAACCGTCAACTTGAAGTGGGACCCACAAGCACTTGTGTGCTCAATGAAAATGAGGTACGTCAAATTGGAAATGAAGCTGCGATTGTTTTGCATTCCGTATCAGTAACTCTACATGAGGAGGACAATGACGACCTCTGTTCTTTATGTGAATCAACTAGTGATGAATACATGGACATGGCCGAGGGTAGGCCTAGACGTCCAACACAAGTAGAAGACAGATTCCCTGGATTGGGCCTAGGTAAAAAGTACAGTTCATTGAAGAAGATTAGAGAAGAAATTGTTGAGCATGCATTGATGAATGGGTATGGAATAAAATTCCCCCATAGTGATGCACATCGACTGAGGGCTACTTGACAGGAAGGCTGCCCGTTGCGGTTGCACGCCTCACAAATAAAAGATGAAATGACCTTTCAAATAAAATTTTACAATGACATTCACACATGCTCCAGAAAAATGGAAAGTCATCTTGCTACTGCCAAATGGGTTGCAACTCATTACTTAGACAGATTTAAAAGTCAGGCAGATTGGGACCTTCCGAACATAATTGAGACAGTGAGGAAGGACTTTAATGTCAATATCTCACCTAGTCTTGCTAGAAGGGCAAGAAATGCAGCCAAAAAAATTAACGAAGGGGATGGAAATGAGCAATATAAACTCATATGGTCGTATGCAGAGGAGATTCAGAGGTCTAATCCTAGAAGCTCCGTGCGTGTGGACCTCGATATGAGTGTTTTTAAAAGAATGTACATGTGTTTGGCTGCATGCAAGATGGTTGTGCTAACTTGTGGTAGATGACTTATTTGTTTGGACGGTTGCCATTTGAAGGGAGCTACTTAAGCCAGTTGCTCACTGCTGTGACCATCGACGGGAACGATGGCATGTATCCAATTGCTGTAGCAGTTGTCGAAGCAGAAAATAGGAATTCATGGAGCTGGTTTCTAGAATTGTTGGTCGATGATCTAAACACTCCATCTGGCAATGGATGGACAATCATTTTCGACCGTCAAAAGGTGCGGTTCATTACTTTTGCCTTATGTGTAAAAGTTATGCATTTTGTAGGAATATGACTAATATTATGAATGTTTACAGGGTCTAGTGCCAGCTATGAGCACAGTGGCAGGGCAAGCTGACCATCGATTTTGCATCCGACACCTGTATGCCAACCAAAAACAATTTAAAGGCAGGTTGTTAAAGGATGCAATGTGGACCGCATCTCGAGCCACTACTGTGAGACAATTTGAGAGAGATGGGTAAGTTATTTATGCTTGACAAGGCGGCCCACGACTACTTACGTGGAATAGTTGTGACATCCTGGGCCAAACATGCCATCTGCTCCATCCCAAAGTGCGACATAAGCCTTAACAATCTGAGTGAGTCATTCAACGCCTGCCTCCTACCAGCCCGGGACAAACCAATTCTTAGTATGTTCGAGATCATCCAGAAGGGCATCATGGGTAGGATTGTGAAAAAAAATAAAAAGATGGCTCGCTCGACGGACCTTTTGTGTCCAAAGATCAGCACTCGGCTCGCCAAACTACAACTTGCCGGCGAAATTGGAGCCCCCAGTTTGCAGGAGCTGCCCAGTTTGAGGTAAGCAATGGTAACGAACAGTACTCTGTCAATTTGGATAGGTGTACTTGTACATGTTACAAGTGGGAGTTGACCGGCATCCCATGTGTCCATGCAGTCCCGTGCATTCACTTCATGAGGAGATCCCCTGAGGAGTTTGTGCATGCGTGCTATCATCGGGAAACATACATGGCGATGTACTCCCACTTTATCTGGCCCATCAATGGACCGATCGAGTGGCATCCGGTGACGAATCTTGATCCTATTATCCCACCACCATTTAAAAGGCTTCCAGGAAGACTGCGCAAACGTAGAATACGGGATGTGGACGAGGCTCCAAGCCGGAGAGTGCTGAGCAGAAGAAATGTGAACCTCACTTGTGGTCGGTGTGGGCGTGTTGGGCACAATTCTCGCACATGCGATGGTGGAGGTGAGTCAAGTGCCGGGGCTCGCAGAGGGCGAGGCAGAGGCAGGGATGGCAGAGGCAGGGGTGGCAGAGGCAGGTTAGAGGGAACATTTATGGGGTTCAGAGTTCTTGAGACAGCCCCCGAGACAATTCCTGACCTAGTTCCTGAGACAGCTCCCGACAGAGTTCCTGACACGCAGGTGAGCCCATTATCACATTTTCGTTTTCAATTGATGTTTGAAATATGCTAATTTCATTTGCATTGTGTTGTGCAGGAGTCTGATGCGCAAGGTCCACACACCCAATCGTACACAAACGTGGTCCTTAACCTTCCGTGACATAGAGGGAACACAATTGTTTTACAATTTCAGTTGATGGATAGTTGCATGTTATTTAATACTTGTCTACTTGTAATGATATTACGGTGGATAATAATGCACTGATGTTGATTGGGTTGAGTTTAAGGTGATTGGTAAGTTTTATGTTATGTAATTTTTAGGTATGAGTGTGGTTCTGGTAGACTATTGTAAGGTTAGATTAGTTAAGTGTAAGATGTGTTAGTATGAAAATGTTTCTATGTGTGCTGCTTGTAAACATTAAGCATTAAGAATGGAAAAGTACAAAATTTCTACAAAAGTTTGGGCAGAATCTCTTTTATTACTTTACTCCCCCAACGCAATTCTCATACATCCAGTATCTTCACAAACATTTTTTATCAAGTATATACTACAACGGACATCATTGAACTATAGATCAATTACAACGCAAATGTACAGATATTAAATTACAACGGAAACTACACCGAATAACAAAGCAAATGTAGACAACTTAAACTAAACTAAACATAAACGACAACAGAACTATTTCAACTAAATCACGGCGCCTTCTTCTTAGACCATGGCCGTGGAGGAGACGGGGGCTGGTGAAAAACCTTGAGCTCAAAACGTCCCTTCAGTTCGTCACGGGTGTGTTTTTTTACGCAGGGTCTGTTCGTCGAGTCGCGGGATCTGTTCGTCGCGGGTTCCTGGAATTTCAAGTGTTCTGGTCTTTTGCAAAAAATACAGTGTCTGGCCAAGACACCGCGTAAAAACGCGGTGTCTTGACCACACACCGCGTTTTTAACTTGTTAACGGAGAACGAAAAACGTAACTGCGATGTTTGCTTTGTTATTTTTCCATACGTCAGTGGTTAATTTGTTAAAAAAAATACCTTAGTGGTTGACTTGTCATTGATCACAAACCACGATGGTTGATTTGTCATTTACCCATTTAAATATATTTTGAGGTGTCATTTATCTATTAATTTAGTGATTTATTATGATAATTTTTACACAGTCAAAACAATTATTTACTAAAATAAATAAATTAAAATTATTTACTAAAATAAATAAATTAACGACTTTAAAAGAAATAAATGAAGACAAAATTGATAGATAAATTTTCAACCCCAACGGATATCGTATTTCACACCACTGCTTCCTTTCCACAACGGCTAGTATTATATGACCGTTAAATCAAAACCCACAATTCAAACTCTGAAAGCAACCTCTGTTTCTCCATTCGACAATAATAAACTCAGAAGCCATCCTACACTTTCAACAAAACCCATCAATACAATTTCCAGAAATATCAAATTTAAATCAAAGAAGACGAAATTGCAGAAAGAAGAACAGATGGGTTATTCGAATTCTTACAGACCCAGTTACTATTCTACTCTCCACGATTCAATCGCCTCTCTCTGTAAGACTCTCCTTCCTTTCAACACGACGAAAAGCTTGCCGACTGCTGACCACAAACTGTTGAAGCTTCAGTCTGACAATCTAAAATGGCAGCAAGATTCGTTCCACCTGATTCTGAATTTGATGGGTCTTCAAAAGGAAGGAATCGCTCGAGAGACTGACGTTTCAGCTTTCCGATCGCATCTGCTTGATACACTCATCGCTTCCCCTCCTCAACACGAACAACCAGTTATTCTTAGAGACAAGCTTCTTTTCTTGCAGGTACTTTGATTGATGCGCTGTAAGCATGAATGGTACAAACTGTCTTCTTTTGGGCTCTAATTTTTTTTTTATGTGTTTCTTTTTGAAGGAGCTTTTATATGCAAAGTGCATTTCAGTAGATGAGTATCACTCTTCGAAGAGGCCATTACTGCAGAGGATGGCAGTTCAAGGAGCTGAAATTGAGGCTAGGGATGTAATCGTTGGACGGTCTGATGAAGTCAAACGTAAAGAAAATGAAGAAGAAGAAGAAGAATGGTCGGTAATTGATTTGAGAGATGAAAAGTGTCTGCTGAAGAAGGATAACAAGTCAAAACACGCGTCAGCTTTGAAGAAGATAAAAGAAGCGTCTTCAGCTTTTGGTTTTGTATCTCCTTACAGAATTGGAAAAAGCAGAAAAGAGAAGAGCATATTCGAGACTGCCTCTGCTAAGGATTCGGTCATTCACTTTGAGGAAAATCAACCATGTAATGGCGATTTCCAGGGTAAAGAAAGTGAATCGAGCTCCATTCTCATGGCGGAAAGCTCATCCAATGAGGAAAAGGTTAAGAGAACGCCTTTTAGAGCTCTGTTCCAGAGAGATGGACATGGCGGTCTGAGAAACCAAGCTCCAGATATAAATAAAAATAAATTGGGGTTCAACAAATGTAAGAGAAAAGAGACAGAGGACGAGACATCTCCTCTGCGTATTAATGGAAGATCAGATGAGGGTGAAACTTATTGCCATACAATTTCGAACCAGAAATATGAAATGGTGAAGAATAAGAGCCATGAAAAGGAAATAGAGAAAAGCGGAATGAATTCCATTCCATGGACAACATTCGAAGACAACGAGAATTGTCATCCAAATCTGTTCGACCGCCATCAATATCGGAGTAATCCTTTTCTGATTGAAGAACAAATTCAAATCCACGGTGAAAACCCCTTCTGGACTCCAAGCATTGTCTCTTCTGGTTTGCTTAAGTAGTTTACTTAAATGACACTGCTCATTAGTCGAGTCGTCAACTAACTTTCTTTCAGAATCCTATTAAAATTTGTATGTAATTTTTGTTGGGTTTAGTGGGTTACTGCCCAGCAGAAGGCCTGTTGTTCTAGCAAAGCATTTTTTGAAAATACTAATAAATTTATAACAAATATGGAAAAAGAACACTACCCTTGTATGCGCCATAAACTCTAGAGCATCCATGTCTGGTCTTCTTATCATGAACACGTACATGTGGTGGTGGATACGGCACAAACTAATACATTCTCTGATCTGAAAAGGTTGTATCCTTCAAAACTCTATATCCTAAAAATGATTTCTAAAATCAAAATGGGAAAAACTACCAATTTTAAATTAAAGATCTAAAACTATTTTTAATTTGGAACTGCCCTCGACGCTAGGTCCCCATTTCAAGGAGCGTCAGGTCTGGGGCGCTAATATAGATAGTTGGGTTATTTTTATCTAACACCTTCAACTATGAACACCTTTTTATCTATCACCTTATAGTTTTCAAATTTTTAATCAACATCTTACACTATCCGGCGTTTTTATCTGACACCTTCTGTTTACTGCCGTTTGTTCTAATCTCCAGAAACCTACCTTTGCAACAGCTCTTCTCTCCTCTCCTCTCCAAAAACTCACTCGCTCCTTTTCTCTCCGAAGCACGAAGGTGAAGACGACGACGACGAAGACAGCGGCGGCGGCGGTGGCTTGAAGCAAAGCTCGACTCTGCGAAGCGACCTTCGGCTGGGCGAAGACGAACCCTGCTCTGCGAAGGGTTCCCCGGGCTTGGCGAAAGGGACCTCGTCTATGCGAAGACAAAGCAAAGCCCCTTGCAACTCGATTAGGTATTGGGTCCCTATTTTGCTCACTGTTGCGTGATTTTGAGATTAATTTGGTTCTTCCTCTCGGTCACTACTTTTACATTGTGGATTCTTCTATTGTTGCCCTATTTTTTTTTTTCTTAATTGTTGCCCTGTTTCCATTTAGGTGTTGCAGTGGCCGTCAGTTTTGTGTGATCTTCAGCAACACCACTGTTTAGGTATTGCTCTATGATATGATTGAACTATTGAAATTCTATTTTGGATGTTGATGTTGATAGAATCGGTTATTACTCTATGATTGGTTATTGCTCTATGTTGCAATTCTGTTTTGGATGTTTGTAGCATATTTAGGTTCAAAGATCTTTGTAGGATATTTAGGTTCAAAGACTGGGGAGCGGTTCTCATAGGTCACAATCTATTTCAATTTGTATCTCCTAGCTTTGATTTCTCATTTCCTTTTTCATTTTTTTTTATTCTGTGACTTGTGAGAACTAAAAATGAAGGACATCTACTTTGTAGGTCACCATTTATTTTGTATTTGCGTCTTTGCATAGAAGTGTACCATTTTACTTTTTGCTATTGGTATGGCTGTCGATAATGTTAGCCACTGGATACCCCAATGTTGATTGTCGAAATTTTGTTCTTCTATTGGGATGGATTCAGCAACATGAAACCCCATCCATTTGTGCTATAGAAAGTTGAAATCACTCTATTCTTCTGTAGAATCTAATTTCAATAATTTTGCTTCTCATTCATTTGTTAAATTTTCTTTGTGGCAGAGATTTAATTTGACAAACGATGTTGGAACACAAGTATGTTTCCATTTGTCTTATTTATTATCATTTACTTGCATCCATTTACTTGTGCTATAACTATGTATCCATTTACTTGTTTCCATTTGTCTTGGATTTTTATTAATTGTTTATTTTGTGTGCAGGGATAAAATGAGAGGGCTAAAAATGTCGATAGTAAGCACTGATGGGAGTGGGAAATTCAGCAGTGACTGAACAATTGCTAAATATGCCAAGGAAATATGGAGGATTGAGGAGTGTCGGGTGCCTTGTTTCATACTTCTTCCGAGTTCAAATCAACTACTGATCCATCTTCATGGAGTAAGCTGAATAAATGAGTTGGCCATTTTGGAGAAGCACTTGTAATCCCCGAGACTGCATTTTATTCGATGAAATCGTATTCTTGGGAAATAATTTTTGCAAAAATGATGTTTGTGCTAGAAATAAAACTGCCCTAGTTAAGGCATACAGAGAACATGTCGATTGTGCACTTTTTGTGATCGTCTAGCTCATCATTAAAGATTCAACTCACAATAAAAACTTGTATTAAAGCAGTAGATAAATTACTCAAAACCTCCAAAGGATCCCAAAATGATGAAGCCAATCACAAGGAAAATTAGGTACAACCTCTACAATTTTGAATGATTACGCTCTCTAAAGGATCTGATGTTGCAGATCCTGAAGAACCTGGTGGTGCAGATTGCTGAAATAACAAGCAGGAGTCCCTTCGATCTTCGCAATGCCAAGGCTCGAAGCTGCAAGGGGCTCACTTTGTATTTGTACTCACTTTGTATAGAAAGACAAGTAAATGTTGTTCTTCTGACATGAAAATTCTTACCTCTATTCTGTATATTAACTCAAAGCTCTATATATAAATGCTGCCATTATCAATTTCTAAAGATAAAAAATTCACCAGACAGAGATCAATCACAATATATACACTTCATTTATCCTAATTTTATCAATCAAAAACCGCACCCATTTTTCAAGGCACGAGGAGGAGAATGCCCAGTTTCCTCAAACATTATTAACCAATGGTGTGGGAGAAATTCTATGAGCAAAACACACCAAGAAAGTGTAATGATGACTTATACAACAAATTTCGTTCTCACTTGTTTGAGGCAGTGTAAATGATGAGTATTTTATACTCGTTCGATCACTACAAGTCAGCACCTTGAATTTTCTGGCTACAGATGATTCACCTCTCTTAAAAATCTGTCTTCTCAGCTCTGAATATGCACAATAATCAACTCCATAAACCCTATAGTCCTCCATGAATGAAGAAACAGCAACTCCCACCCCTTCACCTAGAGTGGTCAGAAAAATCAAATCAGCCACCTTTTAGAACTTATTCAAATAAAAAATCAAAAAGTTAGAAATATAGCCCAAATCAAACTATAGTGTTGCAATTTCCCATGTTGTCGAACCAATTCTTGCAACTAGAATTTTTGATAGTCAGAACCGAAAAATAAAACTTACCATCTTTGACAAGAAGCAAGTTTTTTGACAGAAATTTGTCTGCAAGAGTCTGAAATATCTCCTCGTACCCAAATCGAGCTGCAAGGGGCTCGAAGATGAGTCTCTTCGATCTTCGCAGTACCGGAGTCACTTTCGTCGAGCCCGGGGTCACCTTAGCAGAGTAGGGTTTGTCTTTGCCCAGCCGGAGGTCGCCTTCACAGAGTCAGGCTTTGCCTTCGTCAGCACCTTTGCCTTCAAGTCATCATCTTCGCCTTCGCGCTTCACCTTCACCTTCGCGCTTAGCCTTCAACTTCAAGCTACTACAAAGTAGTTTGAGAGATAAGGGTTAACAAGAAAAGCTGCTGCAGTTCGGGAGATATGCTTAACAATAGGGAAACAGAAGGTGATGGTTGAAAAAAGCTGATAGTCTAAGGTGTTAAATAAAAAAAATGAAACCTCAAGGTATTGGATAAAAAGGTTACCAAAGTTGAAGGTATTAGATGAAAATAACCCTAGATAGTTTAATTAAATCAAACTTGTAAAAAACACTGACATCTAACACAAACACTGGGTTAAGCGACATGATCCTCAAAGACGCGATCACCCAGCTTAAGGCTTGGTTCGTAGCGGAAGACTTAAACATAAATCAAAGACGTAGTCTAGAGTCTAGGTTCACAAAGTAATCACAAAACATAATAACGTAAGTAAAATTAAACACTGTGCATTTGACTAATAGTCCAAAAAATATCCAAATAGTTAATACATGCCCAAATACTAAGGTCCTCACCAAATAGTATAAATTAAACACTCAAGGGAAAGAAGAAAACATGAACTACTTCACCTAGCTGCTAACTCTGATCACCCATGCCTTTACTTAGAGGGGATTGGTCATTTTAAGGGAGGGGTGACTAACTTAGTAAGAAACTTGTACTAAATGCAATGCATGTAAAACTGGTTTTTCATTTTTCATCAAAACCATAATCAAAATCATTATTGTATTAGTGCATGGATTTAAAATCATTTCCGAAACATGATTTATCATCGAAACAGGCTCCACAAGCCACCGATGAGGCAATCATTAAAACTTCACTTGATATGTGGCCAACTATAGTAAAATAAGCTTATATAATCTTTTCATAAGTTTAAAGAAGGATTCGTAACAAAGGAGGGTCACACAATGTGTAACATCCCGTAACTTTTTTCGTATAAAAATTTTCTTTCGTTTAAAACATTTGCGTGAGGAAAAAACCAAAATAAAACTACAACGGAAGTCTCAGAGTAAACATACAGCGGAAGTCTTAACCATATAAAATATTACAAACTAGTAGTTTAAAAACTATTTAGACAAACACATGTAAAAATTAACTTAAAACAATTAAAGTCATTAAATACTTATAAACTTTTAAAACACTTAAATATTTTTATTTCATTTTCATGAGTCATAACCCCAAGGTCAATGTCGCAAATTGAACAAACACCTAACTCGGCAATACTCCATCAGTTACGTCCTTTATTAGCTTTATCCAATCATCGACTCCTTATGTAACAACCCGATCCTAATTTTTTCGTTAAACGATGTAATCAGACTTTGGAGAAAAGAATTGACATAATACATGTATTTACATCGCCTCTATATGCATTAAGTTATGACTCATAATTTCGTGAAAAAATCAAATCGGATAAAAATTTGGTCGAAAATGCAAAGGAATTGGATTTTTCAACCAATAGGACGCATACAGACGCCTTTGCGGATGAGAAGTGTCGTCAACAAAACACAAGGAATGTTGCCCAGACTTTGGGAGGACTCGGGATGCCATCCAGCATTCTAACTTCACTATGCTGAGGTGTTGAGGACGATGGTGAGGACGATGGTGCGGACGATGGCAGGACACGTCCGCATCGAATCTGTACAAGTCTAGGGACTTTCGGATGCATTAGAACGACTACGGACGAGTTGAGGCATCTTCTATTTTGCCTCTGTCCAATTCCTAGACACATTTGGATGATACATCTGGACGATGCGGATGCGGGAGAGCCCGTCCAAATTGAATTTGTTCGACTTAGAATCTATGCGAACGACACATGGGGACGACAAATGGCGTCCGAACCCCGACTGCGGACCATATGGACGAGAGTGGGGACGCCAGCTCCCGTCCAAGATCTCAGGATTTTGCTTGCAAAAGTTGGTCTTGCGGACGAATGCGAATGCGAAGATTTCATCCGCACTAGTCCGAATCATCGTAGAACTGCGAAGACAGAGATTTAAATCAGAACGAAAATGATGTCCAGCCAATAAATCGCCACCTCTCGACATGAAATCGCACGCCCTGACCAACCAGCCAGGGATTTGTCTCCTGCCACTCGTACGAATGGTCTCCCAAGGTGATTCTATAACTCTCCAGCCTCCTCCATCTTCTTCCTGGTTGTTCTTCTCGGTGAAGGGCTGGAGTGACGCTCCTAGAGGTTGGAGTTACAGAGGAAACTGTTGTCCGTTGCATCTTCATCAGTGAGGTAAGGATTTGGATAGTCGTTGGCTTGAGGAAGCCCTACCCACAAGTATTATGTTTGTGTTAACTGTGATTTTTCTTAGCTTTGTAAGAATGTCCATTCTTTTAATTCATGTATATTGTGATTGATTACTTTATTATGTGTTCTGGATGTTAAACTTGAGCTCTCTGTAGTTGTATTTCTTTATGGTTAACCAACCAAGGTCAGTAAAGGAAAGTTTACGAGACGTGAATAATGCCTAGTAACTGTTATGCTTAAATAAACCGAACTAAGAGTTAGCATTCTTCTGCTGTTTTAGTCTATGATATCCCTCTGTTGTTTTCAATTTATGGCATATCACTATCATTTTTAGTTACTGCATGTTGCTTGATCATATATCCCCGTAGTTGCTATGAGTGAATCCCTGTTATCATGTTACAGATTATCCCCCATTCCTACTTCACTGCTAAACATAATAACTTGTTGTTGCTGACATTATTGCTGCTGTACAACTCAATATTGCTACTATAGAATTTAGCCATGTAACTCTACTGTAAATCTTGTCCTGCTATACAAAAATGTGATAGTTACTTGGGGCAGCACTGCTGTGATATGGTACTATGTATGAATAAATTCTTTATTTCTAATCTTGCTGCTATATACCAAAGTACGTGTATTCATTTCTCTGCCTTTAATATTGAAGCATGTATATCCATTTCTCTACTATTAATGTTGTAGCTTGTATATACTCTTCTATGCTATTAATACTGTGGTCGTTACATAAAGCTAATGCATGATAACTCAATATTAAAAATCGTGACTGCTACATGGCAACTCCAAATGAAGGATAACACAAAGTATGAAAATCCCTGATAGATGTTCTGACTTGCTGCTATTTTGCTCGGATAATCGCATGCTTAAATGTTCCAATATGCTACCGTTATAGTCAATCTAAAATATGCTAAAATGCCCATATTTTTTGCTGTTCCGTTTTAGTCATTAAAAGCATGAATAGTTCAGTTGTGTAGTCGATTTAATAGCATGTAAGGTGCTCGTGTTTATCTTCTCTTTTGTTACATAGTTGATTAAAAGCATGCTTGTATGTTCGTGTTCTTTCGCTATTTAGTCGATTAAAAACATGTCCAAACATTCATATAGTTGATTAAAAACATGTTTTCATTACTCGCATCTCTACCACTAAATAGTTGAACAAAAACATACTTCGTTCCGTCAAATAGTTGATAAAAAGCATGCTTAGGTGAAGATTGATTAGTGTTTACTTCTTGTTGTGTTAGTAGCCTTCTAAGCTGAACGTGTTCGCTGTGTTGTGCAAGTATACTCGTTGTTCTGCTCCAATGCTCTGTTTTAACATTATCATTGCTGTTTTAGTCAACAATAAGTATGTTTTGCCATCTTAAATTCAGCATGTGTTTACTGCTGTTTTCTTTAGGTTTACAAAGTATATTCATTGTTCTAATTCGACCTTAGTTCAATATTATATGCTTTCGTTACTTTCATTATATAAAAGTATGTTCCGTTCTTGTTTTATTGGACGTTAATAATATGTTTAGCTTCCATCTCAGAGTTATGCGCCGTCATTACTTTCGTTATATAAAGCATGTGCTATTATTCATTTTATTCTTTAATTATTGTGGATTCCCTGAAGCATTGTTGTTTACTTTCCTTATATGTGTTATTAAAGTTGTAAATGCTAGGTTGTAGTCGCGTTAATAGAAACCAAATAGGGGGTACCCTTTCGGGGTGGTACCCACATGCATGTGTGAGGAAAAATGCTAAGAACAAGAATGTTTCAGGATGGGCGGGATACGCCCATCATTGAAAGAAACCCTCAGGCGGGATACGCTGAAAGGGAAGAAACCCTGAAGGCGGGATACGCCGGAAGGGGAGGAACCTTGACGGCGGGATACGCCGGAAAGGGGACAAATAGGGAGTTTGGGTAGATGGGTAGTTCGGATCTAGCTTGGCAGCTAGGATACACCCTCACCAAGTCGGGAAATGGACTAGTATGCACACAGGAGGTTAGAAACCGATCAAACTAGGTCATCTCAAAGGACAACCTCTAATCTCTAGCTCGAAGTACAAGTAATGAACCAAGAACCAATGAACGTAATGGAAGAATTGGTTGGGTGGCCCCCATACCAAAATGAAATTAAAGAGAGACATGTGTAATTATTTTTCCCATTTCCTTACTGGGCGAAAGCTCACGTCCTTACTTGTGGTGTAGGTAACGAAGTAGTTCTCACAATAACAGAGGAGGCCCCATTCCAGTGGAGTCTGTGGCGTATCCAGAGGAGATGCATATTGAGTAGTAGCATGGCTTCGAGTAAGAAAGGAAGAGAGTATTTTGTAAGGGCTAACGTCAAGTTATTTTACGAACGTTAATTACCCCTTTACCCTTATTAAGAACTTATTCAGAATATTACGTAGGTTTCACCTTTGGATTTAAAAAAAAAATTAATATTTATAAGTGATGCTTTTAAATTATGCTTCTGCTACATTTCTTAATTAATGTTTTTAAGTGATGATTTCCTAATTTCGTTTCTGCTAAATATATTGCTCATAGATTTTCCTTCAATTTAAATTGACCGTTTAAAAATGGTTCGTAACGATTGAATTTGACACTCTGATATTCCTTAAGAAAAGATTTTAAAAGAAACATTTAACATTGAAACTCGTTTAGCAAATTTTAGCATACTTTTAAAATTATTAGAAATCCAGTTGTTACAACTTACCTACATCAGCGGGACCTAACAATGAGCCTAAAACTTAGTAAACGGTATAAACCTAAAACATGAAAAACGTATACAATTCTTAAAGTGTATACTAAGTTTTCTGTTTTGCTTATCTGTTACTGTTTCTATCTTTCACTGTTATTTATTCCATTTCTGCGCTGGCTTATCCTACCGGACCACAAAAACTGCTATTTATTTATCTTTGGTTTCTATGTCGGGCGTATCCGACCAGACTACATAAACAACTATTTACGTATATTCCGTTTAATTTTGTTACTGTTCTGTTTTCATTTAATTTCAGTTACCCATCCAAGTGTTAGAGACGTCAACTTGACAAGGTAGAGTGGTTTATGCACAAGGTGGTTATCCCGTGGCGCACACCTAGGCGACCAACTCAAGAATCCACATCTCTAACCACCTATTTACATTTATTAATTTCCGTATACTTTAGGATTCCAAGTCTTAACGTTATCGTGTACATACTGTAACGACCTGGTTTTTCATAAATCCTTTAAAATATGTGAAATTTGAATCTTTTATAAATCTCTTTTAAAACAAATAAGAATGCGACGCTAAACCAGACCACTACTAACATTTCGTTAAACTCGTTATGAAAACCAATTAATAAAATGCGGAAGCGTTATAAAAATCGTTTATTTAAAACATTGCGGAAGCGTAATTAATTCAATAAAATGAAAACTAAACAATTAAATACAATTGATTACAACCTTGCTCTCATTTACTCTCTATGCCTGGCCAGCCACAAACTCGCGTGTGTAAATCTTTCATCCCTACTTTATTATCTGTTCGTCATTATTGTCATTTTCGCATATAAGTACCTACATCTACACCACAAGTAACTATAAACCCGAGGGCTTAGTAAGGAAAAAAGGTTAATGCAATTATGAAATGCCTCTCTTTAGTCCTTGTTGGAATAGGGGCCACCCAAACCAATCCTTTCATTTCGTCATTCATTTGTTTTATTACTTTACTTTACTTCATTCGTTCGTTACTCGTACATCCCGCGGAAGATTAGAGGGTTCATAGGGGATGGAATAGGGGACTGGATCTAACCTTTTTCTTGTAGCTAGGTCCCTGTTCCCAACACGGTAGGGGGCTTCGCCCAGCTGTAGACCAGACCCGCTACCCATTCGCCCCCCAACTTCCCATTTCCTTCATTTTCTTAATATTTTACCTCACTTATGTATATGCAAGTACCACTCCGGTGGCACTCCCTATTAGTTTCTATTAACATGATGCATGACCATACATTCTCAACCTAACATGATGCATGATGCTTGATAACGTAACATTAACAGAAATTGAAGTGCACATTGAAAAAAAAGTAGTTGTAATTGAAATTGCGTATATAATGAATAACATAAATTGAAAGTGCATATTAAAGAACAATGAAAATATGGAATCGTAAGCAGCAAGCACATAGGGGAATCAAACAATGAATGCACTCAATAAGACATTATAGAAATTGAACACCCATATCAAAACAATATACAATGAATAGAAACAAAGAAAACATGCTTGAATAAATAGAACACAATACTATTAATTAATATGGTAATTATCCTAGTTAATTTTCTAGTCCATTTACATGCTTCCTACATTTATTATTCTAGGTGATTATTCTGATTAGTTATCCTAGGTGAGTTACATGCTTGAAACTGATTACAACTATTAAGCTGGTTAGTTATTCTAAGTGATTTACATGCTCAAGGGTTGATTATTTGCTTTTATCCTAGTTAACTAATCATGCATAGGTTTAGTGTTAACTAATCATGCTTAGGTTACATGCTCAAGTTTAGTTAATTAAACATGCTTAAGAAATTAGACAATGATACTAATTTAAACATGCTAGTTAATTAAGCATGCTCAGGGTTATAGTTAGTTATTCTAGGTCAATTTACATGCTTCAATTTAGTTTTTTGACGACTAGTTATTAGTTCAGCATGCTAGCATTATTCTAGTTGCTTAACATATTCAGGTTAGTCGATTCTCGATTATTAGTTAATAGATTAACTAAACATGCTTGATTTGTGAATTAAACATGCTCATACAATTGTTATCTTAATTAAAGACATATATTCAGATTATAGAAAGGAATTTATAGAACAATATATGTATAGAACCATAGAATGAAAGTAAACATCAAGTAATTAATGTAGAACATAACATTTGAGGGGACTCTTAGCTCATTCGTACTTCTCAGTTTCTCATTCTATTCACATCTTTCACACAATAAACATTCAAGACATTGGCTTCTGTCAAATAAAACTTTTACAGTAAAGAAATGAACTAATAACACAATAACAGAGAACCAAACAATAGAACCATCAACAAGGAAACTCAATACAAGAAATAATAACCATAGTTCATCCAGGGAAACTAACACTACTCTAGCACAGACTATCATTCAAGAAATAACAGCAGCAAATCACATTATCAACTAACAGTTAGGTAACAGTAGTATTAACAAGGAAATCACAATGCACTATAATTCTATAGAGCATCAGTAAGACTATCAACAACAAGGAAATAATTCACGCACACCCACTTGTGGTGCAAGGCTTCCAAATGGCCAAGACACCCCTATTTCTTTACCACTAATGAAGACGCTAAAACAGGGACAGCACTCCACAGCTCCCAGCTCCAGCTCCAAGCAACTCCCTGCTTCACACCAGCTCCAATCTTGCACTCACAATGGACTCTCTCTCGGACCCTCACTCTCAGGAAGAGCTCTCACTCAGGAGAAAAAGCTCTCACTCTCTCGCAGGTTTCTCTCTCGCTGGAAAGAAGAAGAAGAAACTGAAAAATGAAAGGAAGCTAGGGAAGGGAATGGCTACACCTGGTAGAGGGAGGAGACAACGTACACATAGGGAGATAGAGAAGGGATGGATGGGCATAGAGGAGGTGGCGATCTACGCAGAGGGTGGGGGAGTGGATTTTCGTGTCTCCCACGGGCGTATTAAATTGCTAAACGACAAAGGATTTCTAATTATTAACCCTAAAATTACGTAGAACTGGGTTATTTCGGATGAGTGCGGATGCATAGGTCTCGTCTGCATTTGTCTGCAAGGTTAAACTCTCATAGGCTAAATCGTGGCTTTGGACGGGAACTAGCGTCCTAATTCAGTCCGTATCGTCTGAATTCTGAATTTGGATGTGGAGTGGCGTCCACATAACGTGTCCGCAAGCGTCCGAATATGTCCAGAAAATTGACAGAGGCAAATCGGATGAGGTCTCCCTTCATCTGTAGTCGTCCGAAAGTGTTCAGGATTTGGACAGATTCAAACTCCTGGCGTCCGCCTGCGTCCGGGATCGTCCGAAATCCCAAGACATAGCAAAGTCAGGACGTGAAATCTCGTCCTGAGTCTTCCCAATTCTCAGGACGACATCCCAAGCATTTGCAGACGACACTACTCGCTGCAGTCTCATCCACAGGTGTCCGAAAGCGCCCTGGACAGCGTTTCCTCACATTTTCCTTAATTAACTTCTACCCCATAACACTTTTCCCATAAATACACGTCATAGGATGACACGTATAAATATGCAATGTAATATCCCCATACTTGCAACAATTGATTACATCACGTATATGGGGAAAACGTAACGGAAATACCCCTAGACTTAATGCTCTGAACACGTCCTTGGTAATACCCCCACACTTTTCCAATTTAAAAAGTCGGGATATTACACATACAATCCTATCTATTGTGTTCCTCGATTGTATCCTAAAAATGTGATCCATCCTAACTAAAGAATTGAATTTAAATGTAATAAATGTACAATTCATAACAAGCAATCATACAAACAATTAACAGTGGGGGTCCAGCCATATTAGTGGAGGTACACAATCTCACATCGCTTGGGAGAGTGGAAAATGCATGGTTTATAAGTAGGGTTTCCCTCCCTACCTAATACAACGCATTTTTGGCTAACCCCAAGAACAAAACAGTGCGGGCTTCTGCCCAAAGCAGACAATATTGTACTGGGAGCACCGGGAGACGTTACAGTTAGCACTTAAAGTTACCTTTCTCTTCAATACCTATTCATTAATAGAAAACAACTATTAATAATAAATCTCCAACTAACATGCTGGAAACATCCATCAAATAAAACCTCCAAACACATGATAGCCCTTAGCAATAAAACTCAATGTATAGCAATAACCAAACTAATAATAGAAATCCAATAACAGAACATGGTCCTAATTACGTCCATATCAAAACAATAGCATAGGTTCATTCATACCCATTATTATTCAATTTCCAACCACAACAATCTCTATCCAATAATTTGACTCATCCAGAATATTAACCACAATTAATAAATTTTCACAAGATAAGAGAATCCTTTCCTTAAAATCCATTATGTACGATTATTATACCATCATAATATAATTTCCAATTTATTATTCCAATCCACTATTCCTAATCCAATAGCTTATTATAATATGGAACAAAGCCTTATTTTCCAATAATCCCTATTAGAATAACGATACCAAACAAAGACAGGTTCACAATCACAGTAGTCGTTAACAATGGAATACATAAATCTAATACCGCACATTGCGACCTCCTTCACTGTTGAAATCTTCACCCCATCACACAGCACAACAGCCACCCTCTCACACTTTAGAATTCATCCAGACCATCTCAGCCATGCAACTTCTCACATATCCATACCTCTATTCCAAACCTTCTCGTCCATTTTTGTCCAACATCCCCTTATGTTCTCTTTCCTTCAACCTTCACAGCAGTCTCCTCAAAATCTCTTCTCCTTCTTCAAGATAACCTCACGGTTTTCGTATCACAAATACAACTCAAAGATTCTATCCCTAAAAAATCCAACAATTCACACCAACACACCTCTGCCCACACACTAAACTTTTTTTTGTTCTCTCACAATTCCTCATAGACTTAGAAGCACTTCAATCAAAATTTCGGCAAAGCTTCTCTATTTTTTTCTTCTCTATGATTCTCTACTCCACGCTTCACTATTTATAGGCCACAAACCATGACTCTTCAGTGTCCGAGTTAAGACAGAAGGCCAAGGGTTTTGACATTCCATTGTAAAGACGCTTTAGACGATGAATCCTTCCTTCTTCAGGCGTCAGTTTATATTTACATATTACCATCATAATTGGCAGTCGATCAATTTCTCCTTGGACAATCGACTGCCAGACACCATCATCCACTGCCAACCACGATCGACACTCTCGCCATCTGATCACCACGATCGATCGCAGACAAGTTCTTCATATTATATAGATATATTACACGTTATTCCATAACGTGACATATATATATATATATTGCATACTTTGTATATATATCACGTGAGGTCCTAATTACAAATTCTAATATCTTCCATGCGACTTCATCTTCTCCAAACCAATATACACTAAATCCATATATATATTTGAACATCTATATCATATAAACTAATTTATACTATATGCATCACTATTCTTTCTTATTCATTATCCAAGTCAAATATTAATAAATGTTAAGAACCTTATTATTCTCAACATTTCAATCCTTACTACATCCATACTACATCCAATTATATTTTCTCTTAACAATACATTAACAAAAGCTTTTATTCATCACCTCCAATTCCACTGACTATAATTCACTAATCCAGTTATAAATCACCGAATAATTTTTCAATAACCTCAATCCTTCCTCTAAGCCAAATAATTCGAGTATCAAAGTTCACTTTATCCAAATATGTTTCTCTTGGTCAATACCTTAATCGTCTATTTTAGCTCCAAAAACCTCAGAATTATCACTTAGGTCATGCATTTAGCTCTACGAAAATTCAGGATATTACACAATGACCCCTCTGATACAAACACACAGAAAGACGACAAACCAAAGTTGTAAACCCCTTATGAGTCTGGAGGAAAAGCTGTGAGTATGATTCAAAGATCTAGCCCCTCACAAGGGTTGCCAACAAACCAATTAGCGACAACACAATCTAAAACATACACACCCTGACTAGGTTTAGGAATTCAAAACCTAAGGAGTGCATCAACACCACTTTATTACCCATTTTCACATAGCTCACAAATAAAACATCTTCACATAACATAAGATGTATTGAGATATTCTCGTGATACTTTAATACCTAGACCTTCCAAAGTATCAAGAGGATTTATCCTCTTGTAAGCATACTATGAAATATCATGCACGTAAAGTAAACATGTAAAACTCACGTATATACATAGTGATGCACCACAAGGGCTAGTTATTAGAGCCCAGGCTAAGAAGCTTATTAATCTCTTCACAAAGTCTTATTTCACAAGTGGAGTAACATTAGAGGACCTAGAGGGTGAACCAAACCATGAAGACAAAGAAAGACCAAAACATTTCATCACTTGGATAGTCCATGCACCCTGCTCAGTTACAACCTCACCCGAGGACGAAGATGGCATTTCCAATACCATGCCTTATGAGGACAGTAGCTGAAGATGTGTAATGCCAATGTGATTCAATACTTTCTTATTCATTGGTTCATGGTATGCTTGCATATGGTTCCTTTTATATTGATTATTGTTGATTTGGATAATGATGTTGCTTGGTGTTCTCGGTTAGGTGTGTTAGCCGAGGACTTTATATTGTTTCATTTGAAGGATATTTTTGTAATTATCTTTTTAGGGCAAACTTTGTGGGGGTATTTATACCCTCATTAAGTTTTACCTAGATGTAATTGGAAATTTTTAGCTAAAGCTAAACACTTGTTAGGAATTAACATATTTGCATTGGCCTCCATCTTCAAAAGGTAAACCCGAGACATTTGTGTGTCACACATTAATTCATCACTTTCTTTCCTTGTCTTAGTGTGGGTGTCTTATAATGCTCTTCTCATCATCTCCTTCTAGAGGTGTAATACCTCGAATTCTTATATCAAAATTTAATTAAGATAATTGATAATTAATTAGGGGTATTTGGATTAATTGGATAATTATCGGGGTATTACCAAGAACGTATTCGTAAGATTATAATTTAAGAGAATAAGTAGTGAAGAATTAAGATAGAATTAAGATTAATAGAGTGATTTAATTGGGGATAAATAAAATGGAATTAAATTAAAAGAAAAAAGAAATTTAATTAAGGAAGGGGGAAAAAACCGGTTCATGCTGAACCGTTTTGGATGAAGCAAAAACAAATGGCCTGCGGCCATTTGTTCTGGCGAAGCGAACCCAAAACGCGAAGAAAAAAAGAGGGAGACGTGAAAGAGGGAGTCAAAGGAGAGTGACAAGCGAGGAAAAGGGGTTCATTCTAGATGGATGAGCTGCTGGGGCAACAAACGATGTGGAATAGCTAGGGCTCCGTGGGGAGTCAAGTTTCACGGCTTGGAGAGATGGATTGGCACCTCATCAAGGTGGGCTTAGATGCTCTGTCATTTCTGGAGATGCTCTGCGGCAATGGATGGCAATGGCAATGGTGATGGAATGGGCGGTGTGGTGTTCGGTAGGGGGAGGGTTAGCGTCGGAGGGCTACGATCGACGCTTCGAGTCTAAGAGGCTGGAGCTGGCAGTTCGGGCTGGATCAGCCAAAGTCCTATGGTCCAGCTTGCGGTTTGAACCGGTTTGACTTGTGCTTGAGAATCGAAAGGGGAACGTGATGGGTATGGTGAGCGCAGGGCATTACTGGGAGGACACCCACGCATGTCCATGGCAATGGCAGGATAAGGGTGCTTTTCTGGAGTGAAAATGGAAAGGCCAAGAAGCAGGAGAGAAAGAGTAGAGTGCTCTCGGGAGAGAAAATTTAAGACAGTGAGGGTGAATGTATCCTTGAGAAAAGGAGTGGGAGCATCTACGTGGGGAGGCCAGAGATGAAGGAAAGAGGCTGGGAGTGCTGCTCTCGTGTCAGTCCTGCCTGCTGGTAAGGCTTCCTTCTCGGATGTTTTGGTCATTTGGCCTCTGTTTATGGATGTATGGTTCTGTTAGGATGTAGGCCTGGATTTTCTGGATAATATAGATGAATTATGCCTCTGTTGGATTTCTGCTTACTGGTTTTGTGTAGTGAATTGTTCTCAGTCAATTGTGCTTCGATATATATATGTGTGTGTGTGTGTGTGTGTGTGTGTGTGTGCGCTCTACTGAGTTAGTGCTAATGGATAAGGAAATAATACATTGTTGTGCTGCTTGTAACACCTCGACTTTTTAAGTTGGACAACTATCAGGGTATTACCAAGGCATGTTCAGAGCATTAAGTTATGGGAGAATTTCTGATAACGTTTTCCCCATATATGCGATGTGATTAAAGGATGGGATATTTGGGGCATTACATCGTGCATTTATTCATGTCATTTTATGATAGGTATCCATGGGAAAAATGTTATAGGTGTTAGCCTTTTTGTTAAGCTAAGTATTATTTTGATGATGACTAAATTGTTGGTTAATTTAATAAATCAAGAAGTTGTATTTTGTATTTACCGGATATTAGTCGTATCATTTTATCATAATATTTATATTTGTGTTTATTGAAAATACCCTCAAAATGGGTATTATTTATGTGCTAACATGTTTATTTGAGTCCATGTAGTGTTGGATATCTTTTAGGGACTCAATATAGTTCAAGGGTAAATTTGGAGTGAAGTGGGAATGAGCTGCAAATGAGAAAACTCGTCCCAATCTAATCTGTGTTCATTCGGACGAGTGAGGACGACATACAGACGAAAGAGAGTCGTCTGAATCCTCCCTGGAGTGTGTCCATCGAGTTTAGGACGAGCTCAGGATAAAAAATATGTCCAGAGTGCTTTCGGAAGAGTGCGGACGGATGCGAACGAAGATGCCCCACTTCCAATTTGAATCTGTAATATTTCTGGACATTTTCAGGACATTTCAGACACATAAAAATGACTGCGAATGAGCTCAGACGCGTCCGCTTTGAATCTGTAATTTTTAGGGTGCAATTCGGATGAGGCGCTGATGAGGTGCAGATGAGGATCTGCGTCCTAAATAGGTGAATAGTGACATTCGGATGAGGGTTCGGATGAGTGCGGATGAGTGCGGATGAGAGGCTCTGCGTCCTAAAGTCCAAATTTCTGCACAACGGCTATATTTTCAACGGACAGATTTCAACGGTCACATGCGGGAGACTGAGGATGAGACCTAGACTTCTAGAAGTGCCAAGTCTATAAATACAAGTTCATTCCAAGCTCTCCATACCGAAACTGAGAATCATGGAGAAGCCCTACCAAATTTTATACACGATTCAACCACTGTGAGCTATTATTGTATATCCAATTCTCCTCACACTTAAACTTGCGAGTTAATTTGGAAAAATTTGGATTAGCCAGATTTAAGCTTTAAATTCCGATTCTATTATTCTTGTGCTAAATTGTAAAAGGTTATTCCCTAAAAATTCATCAAAATACTCGAAACATTGATAGGCTTGATTGAACGCTCGTAAGTTTAATCATTGGGTGACGCCCCACAATAGTCAAATTTAGGGTGACGCCCCATACGAGTCAAAGGTTGACGACATTAGAATTAGTCAAGGGTGACGCCCATCGTAAGAGTCAATTTGTAAGTGGTTTTATTGGCACCTGTAAGCCAATTTCGTACTGTATCTCTAAGTGGAACTTGTAGCGCGGATGTAGGCGAGTTTGCCGAACCGTGTAAACAAATATCGTGTGCACTTCTCTATCCCTTACTTTTTAATTTACACATTTATTGTGATTGCATATTTAATCATATTCAATAAATAACTTAGTGATTTATAGAATTTAAATATTGCACAAAAAACTTAATATGCTATATTCACACCCCCCCTCTATAGGCGTATATCGATCCTACAATTAGTATCAGAGCGGTATTTAAATTTTTTGTGTGATATTTTGTTGATTGTGCACATCGCTATAATTTGTTGAATATCATTGATTTGAAATTATATATATATGCACTTTATGGATTCCAACATGTACGAATTAGGACACTCTACTTCTACACTCCAATTTTTTATGGTTGCAATTATTTATATTGCAAGTGTAGGATGAAAGTTTTTATACAACCCATTGATTATAAGCTATGGAAAATCATTGAAAAAGGAATAACTCTTCATAGACCATGTTGTGATTTCAATGATATAGATAAGCACAATTGGAACTTAAACACTAAAGATATGAATATTTTATATAGTGGATTAAGTAAAAACAAATTTGATAAAGTACAATCATGTGTTAGTGCCTTTGAGATAAGGAAAACACTTGAGCTAACACATGCAGGCACAAATCAAAAAATTAAAAGCGAAGAGAGCACATCCTCTGAAAAAGAAGAGGAAGAGGCCAACGTATCTTCATGGCCAACGGTATTGAGGTAAACCACTATTATAGAAATTTGGATTCTAATAATGATGATGATGGTGATTTAGTAAATGAATTGCTAGATAGTTTGAATGAGCTTAAAGATAAATATAAAATATTGAAAAAGGAGCATAACAATTTGATCAAAAAGCATGCTAATTTAGATAAATCTTTTGATGATCAAATTGCTGAAATAAAGGGAATGATTGATAAGTCTAATGCTTCCCTTGAATCTCTTGAGCATGATACTAGCAACTTAAGTTTGGTAAATGATGGATTGACTTCTACTATCAAATGTAATGAGCATGAAATTAGTGATTTGAAATTGTTGAATGATAAATTGAATACAACGATCAAATCACATGAAAATGAAATTGATTCATTAAATTATAAAAATTGTGATTTGATTACTATTAATGAATGTCATAAGCAAGAGATTTGTGATTTGAGAATTATGAATGATAAATTGAATGGTTGTATCAAATCACGTGAAAATGAGATTAGCCTTCTGGATGCTAAATCTAAATCTATTTTTGATGTTAAGGCTAAAATTGAATCGCTTGATGTTGGTATATGTGAATTGAAAGCAAAGAATAATGATTTGAACTCTATTGTGCTTAAATTCACTAATGGAAGCAAAAATTTAAATACGCTCTTAAATTCGCAAAGGGTTACATTCGATAAAGTCAGAATTGGCTACGAAGCCTTTGCAAAGAAAAAGAATTACACTAATCGATTTGTTACTTCATCTATTTGTAATTCTTGCAATTGTGTTGGACATAAATCTTTCTTGTTGTCCATTAAAGTTGAATGCAAATGTTATTTCTAAATTTGCTTATCCGTTGAACTTGAATTCTAAATTTAATTCAAATCTAAATTCCAAATCTACTTTGAATTCTCGACTTGTGTGGGTTCGAAAAGGAACCAAACCTATAACAAATGGATCCAAAATGGTTTGGGTACCAAAATTGCAAAATGATCATGTTACAGGTTGGAGGTTCTCCCAAGGAGCTAAATGGATTTCGATAATGGGCTATCCAAAAATGAAAAGGGGAGAAGCTTCAAGAATGCCTCCAATGCTTTAAAAATGAAAATTATCTTGGAGGTACACAACTTCTTTGTTTTGATTAAATTGATTGTGAAATTTGATTTGGATTATTACTTAGACTTTGATTGGTTGAAATTCCTCTTGGAATCAATACTATGGATTTTGATTAGGAATTGAATTGGAAGAAATTTTTTTTTTTAAATTTTTGATTTGATTTAACTTTGATTAGTAGAACTTTTTCTTGGATTAATTGTTAGCTTAATCTTTTTGTATATATAGGTAGAAATATGTTTTATTCATTCAATTAGTATTTTGATGAATGGTTCCAACAATTGGATTCTAAATTGCATATCTTTGAAAGAGTGTTGGATGTTTAATTTTGTTGATTTGGTATTGCATTGAGATAAATTGATTTTGTTTTTGGAGTGAATGGATAGATATCATAGGTTGTAAATTTGGTTATTTCTTCATTTGATATCTAGGAATTGAGATGTCTTTGTTCCTTCAATCCATATTTTGATGGTCTGTATTCCAACAACTTACTCTCTAAATTGAACATGCTAGTGCAAATATTAGATTTTTTAGACTATTTTTTTTTATCTCCTTTGGATTAAATTTGTAAATGGATAAAAGTGGAGAAAATAGTATTGTATTGAAATCATTGACTTGTTTTGAAATGTTGATTTCAATTATAGTCTTAGATAGATTATGCTGTCGCTAGACAAAACTTTGATAACTCACTTTTGATTTTCAAATTGATTAATGCTTAAGAGGGAGAAAAGTAAATTTGTATAGCGCTCATTGATTGGCCTTTAGAAATTGTTCAAAGTTTTCAAGTTTTTTGGATAAATTTGCCTCCGCTAATTGCCTTATATTGATATTTCTCCTTGAATTGAAATGAGATAAATGATTTAGGAGGAGAAAAATACAAATTTTTTAATCTTGATGATTGTGCTTCTGCTATGGCTAAAATGTGTGAATCATCAAATGGAAGAAAACTTTGTATTTAAATTTCAAATTGGTCTTTCATAATCTTGTCTTTTAGTTTGAAATCTTTTGATGAATTTAGTTGTTTTTCAATTGCTATTATATTCTAAAAATTTTAATGTGGTATCCTTTATTTCTCATAAATTGTATTTTGATCATTGATTGAGGGGGAGAACACAAATTTGGTTTTGATTTTGAATGATTCAGATTGTATTCCCCAAATGATTTGTTTTATTTTAAAGGGGGAAATAACTTTTGTAGTTGGCTTTCAACTTGATATCAATAATGACCATTGGTTTGAACTCTCTAAATTGGTATCAATAATTGTTTTGTGTAAACTTCTACAATTGGTATCTATCTTGAATTTTCATCCCCAATGTTTTGATTGTATGCAATGATTTAGGGGGAGAGACATGTTTCTTAACTTGAATATCTTTAAAAGATAGAGTATATCAACTAATATCTTTGAAATTGGATTTCATTTCTTCAATAGGTATCATCAATCTCTCTAAGCTTTGAAAGTTTTAAATTGGTATCAATCTTTGCTAAATTTCAACAATTAAAATCATTGGACTTATTTATTTTAATTGGTATCATGTATAAAACTATTTTTGTTTTGGTATCAATGAAATCATATTTTCTCTTCAATTGGTATAATCATTTAAGGATTTTCATTTGATATCATATTTCGATTCCCCAAACTCTTTGATTTTGAGCATAATGATATGGGAAGAATTTTTATTTTTTTTAAATTTGAACTCATCCATAGAGTGTTTTTCAATTTGTATATATATATATATATTTGATTAAATTGGATGGTTCTCTTAAGTCTTTGGATTCTCTCCTATTTGCTTGGTGATAATTATATAGGGGGAGAGAAATATTTAAATTTTTTTTTATTGTTGCTCTAAGGGGGAGAGAAAATACTTTAAAAATGGGTTATATCCCCAATCGATTTATAATTAATCGATTTTTTATTGATTGATATTTTTGATCATACACTTAAATTTTGGATTTCACTTGTGATATGCAATTGGTATCAATGGTTGAAAAATGTGTTTGTTCTTAATTGTGAGTCTTCTATTGGTATCCTTTCTTAAATTTCTTATTTCTTCAATTGATATCATTTTTAGAAATTGAAAAATTAATTATAAATTTTAGTATCTCTCATAGAAATTTGTTTTAGATTTAATTTTGAACTTACAATTGGCATCATTCTTGACAAAATTGATTTGATCTTAACTTTGGATTTACAATTGATATTAATCTTAGAAAAACTTGTTTTGCTTCAAATTGTGAATTATCAATTGACATCCATTGTTAATTTCTTAATTCTTCACATGGTATCACTTCTAGATTTTGAAATTTTACTTATCATTCTCTTATCTTCATTGGAGTTCATTTACTTTAAAGAGAAACTTGATTTGATATGTTGAATTGAAGTGGATTCTATTTCCTACATTTGATATCTTATCTCTTGAGTCCTTATTTTTTTTTGGGAATCTATGAATTGACATCTAATGCTTAGAGTTTTCCCTCAAATAAGGTTCTATGTGTAATGACAAAAAGGGGGGACAATGTTTTCTTGAATCGAAGTTTTTTGAATATGGTTGGTTTCAATTTGGTGTACTATATTTAGCCACTCATTGAGATTGTATTTGGACTTAAATGCATAATTACCTCAAATGTGTATGTATGCTTAATGACAAAGAGGGATGATATTTTTGATTGAATTGTGATTGTGATTGCTTAAATTGGTATCTTATCTTTGATCACTCATTGAACTTTAATGTTTATATTCCCTCAAATGAGTTCTATGCTTAATACAAAAGAGGGAGAATATTTTTGTTAGAAATCTTTGTGATTGTGGTTATTTACAATTGGTATCTTTTTTTTAATCACAAATTGAAATTGAATGTATATTTCCCTCCATGGTTTGCTTCTTAGTTAGATTCATTGATTAAGGGGAGAGATAGTTTTAACTTGTTGATAATTGCTCCAGTAGTAATTAAAATATATCTTGAATAGTCTTGATGATTTATGCTTGATTACCTCCTTTGTTTGATTTGTGGATTAACTCCTTGATTAAGGGGGAGAAATTTGTTTGTAGTAGAATTAATTGTTGAGTTTGCCTTTGGATTCTAATGCTACTTTCCTCAATTTTGCTTATGTTGAAAATGTTCACGAGAGAGAATTTCTTAGATGAATCTTTTGATAATCTTATTGTGATAACGTTTCTTGATTGTGTTAGGACTCTCCTCCCCTAGGATTTCTTTTTGATTATGACAAAAAGGGGGAGAAAGGTGTAAGTTATGATATATGTTAGGGGGAGAAAGAAGTTTAAGTTGTAAGTATATTTTAGGGGGAGAAAGATGTATAACTTAGTGTTTAGTAGCATGTTGCATGAAATTAATGGGTTGATAAATTGCATAACTAAATTGGAAAAATCTAATATGCAATATCTATATGCAAATGCTTAGTTTTAAGATAAACAACTTATTGGATTTTGTCATCATCAAAAAGGGGGAGATTGTTAGTCTTTTTGTTAGGCTAAGTTTTATTTTGATGATGACTAAATTGTTGGTTAATTTAATAAATCAATAAGTTGTATTTTGTGTTGTATTTTGTATTGACCGGATATTAGTCGTTTCGTTTTATCAAAATATTTATATATGTGTTTATTGAAAATACCTTCAAAATTGGTATTATTTATGTGCTGACATGTTTATTTGAGTCCATGTAGTGTTGAATATCTTTTCGGGACTCAATATAGTTCAAGGGTATATTTGGAGTGAAGAGGGGACAAGCTGCGGATGAGAAAAACTTGTCCCAATCTTATCTGTGTTCATTCAAACGAGTGTGGACGACATACAGACGAAAGAGAGTCCTTTGAATCCTCCCTGGAATGTGTCCATCGAGTTTAGGACGAGCTGATAATGAAAAAATACGTCCAGAGTGCTTTCGGACGAGTGCGGACGGATGCAGATTAAGATGCCCCACATCCAATTTGAATTTGTAATATTTCTGGACATTTCGGACGCATGCAGATGAGTGCGGATGAGCTCAGACCCGTCCACTTTGAATCTGTAATTTTCAGGGTGCAATTCGGATAAGGCGCTGATGAGGTGCAGATGAGGATCTGCGTCCTAAATAGGTGAATAGTGACATTCGGATGATGGTGCAGATGAGTGCGGATGAGAGGCTCTGCATCCTAAAGTCCAAATTTCTGCACAACGGCTATATTTTCAACGGATAGATTTCAACGGTCACATGCAGATGACGGAGGACGAGACCCGGACGTCCAAAAGTGCCAAGTCTATAAATACAACTTCACTCCAAGCTCTCCAGACCAAAATTGAGAATCGTGGTGAAGCCCTGCCAAATTTTATATAGAATTCAATCACTGGGAGCTATTATTGTATATCCAATTCTCCCTACACTTAAACTTACGAGTTAATTTGGGAGAATTCAGATTAGCTAGATTTGAGCTTTAAATTCTGATTTTATTATTATTGTGCTAAATTGTGAAGGGTGATTTCCTAAGAATTCATGAAAAACTCGAAACATTGATAGGCTTGATTGAACGCTCGTAAGTTCAATCATTGGGTGACGCCCCACAATAGTCAAATTTAGGGTGACGCCCCATAAGAGTTAAAGGTTGACGACCTTAGAATTAGTCACGCCATCGTAAGAGTCAATTTGTAAACGGTTTTATTGGTACTCGTAAACGAATTGCATAGTGTATCTGCAAGTGGAACTTGGAGCGCAGACATAGGCGAGTTTGCCAAACCGTGTAAACAAATATCATGTGCACTTCTCTATCCCTTACTTTTTAATTTACGCATTTATTGTGATTGCATATTTAATCATATTCAATAAATTACTTGGGGATTTAGAGAATTTAAATAGTGCACAAAAAATTTAATACTCTATATTCACCCCCCCTTTCTTGGCGTATATCGATCCTACAATGGGATTGGAGTTAAGCATGGAAAGTGTGAGAAAGGCTATCCAGGGCATTTACGGACGCCTGTGGATGACACTACAGAAGCATTATGTTGTCCACAAGTGCATTACATAACGTCCTTGAGGCTTGGGATGCCTCGAGGATGAAGATTTGCATCCTGATGTGTCTGGAAATCGACTTCCAGACGCATGCAGATGACCTTGCAGACGAGAAGTGTCATCCGTAAGCGCATTGCACGTCACCCTAAGCCTGGGGACGACTCGGGACGTGATGTCTCATCCTGACTTAACTGTGTTGTGAAGTTGCAGACGAGGTCCAGATGATGTGGACGAGAGGAACTGCGTCCGTATCGAATCTGTTTTAAACCTGGACAGTTTCAGACGTGTCCTGACAGCTGCGGACGATTAAGGGCATCGTTTGATTTGCCTATGTCTAATTTTAGGAAACTTTTGGACGACACCCGGACGCCGCATGCAGATGCGATTCGGTGTGTGAATGTCACTTGTGAAAGGTACGGACATGACAAGGATGCATTCTCCCCGTCCGAAGCCTCGTTTTAACCTGTGATATTTTAGCCTTGCGGACGAATGCAGATGAGACCTATGCATCTGCACCCGTCCTAATTAGCCCAGAGCCTACGAATAAAATAAGAAGAAAATGATGGAAAATAGTAGAAAATCCTAGAAATATGACAAGAATTGACCTTCCCCACACCAGGCGACGAAAGTCGCCCTCTCTATGCCCGTAGCTGGCCTGTCCCCCTACCTGGAGCCATCATGGTGTTCCTCTCTTCTCCAGGTAATGCCTTCGCTCTCCCCTGCCTTCTCTCTCATTCAGCCTTCAGCTTCACCTTTCTACGAGAAGCTCTCCCTCCCCTACGTGTGAGTTTCTCTATGAGTGAGTGTGTGGGTTAGCTAGTGAGTGAATTATGGTGTGTGATGAGTGAATGGGGGTAGTGTGTTAACCAGTGTAGGTAAATGTGTGAGGTGTGTGCTATGAACCGTGAGTGAGTTGCTGTGAAGCTCCAGCTGCCATGAGGAAACATGGAGTGGAGTGTTGTCCCTGTAACGTAGCTCTTCAAATTGGTAAGAAAATAGGGGTGTCTTAGCCATTTGGAGGCCTTACACCACAAGTATGTGTGCGTGAGTTAGTGTTAGTGTTCTTAAGGGGTTTACTGCTAATTGTTAAATATGTTGTTTGCCTTACAATGCTTACTGCTAGTGTTGAGTAGTTGTTTGTTAGATGCTTGCTGCTACCATGAATAATTCTCTTGTTGATACAGTGTAGATAATGCTTTGGCTGATAGTGTAAACTTGCTAATGCTCTGTAGTGTGTGCACTGTGATATTTCCTTATTGTTAGTGTTGATTTTCCTTTGCTATTTCTTGATATGTTCCCTGTTATTCGTTTTTGGTTCTATCGCACATGCGTTGACCATGAATGATGAATGAGAAATGCTTATATGCTTAGGTGAACGAGTTAAGTTTGAAGACACTAAATTGACATGTTCTCTGTTTTAATTTCGGGTTAGTTATTCTATTTAATTTGTTAGTTGTAAGCTGTTATTCCTTCATTGTAGCTTCGGGTATTGGCCAATCAAGCTAGTCGATTGTGAATAAAATGAGCATGTTTAACTAGTGCTTAGTTACTAGTTGTTAACCACTTCCTTGAATGATATTAACATGTTAAATCCTTAGGCCTGTTAACTATAAGCATGAGGATTAAATAACTAATCAACGATAACAAAAATGTGTAGAGCAACTAGATTTGGACAACTAATATTAGCACACTTAACCGATTTGCATGTTAACTTAGCTTGCATGTTTAATCGATTTACAAACGTAATGTTTGCATGTTAATTAACTAAGTATGAAATTCGAGCATGCAATAAATTAAGGTAATTTAATTAGCATGTACAATTAGCATGGTTAAATTCCTAACTAGAGTAATTAATCAATTCAAGAATGTTAATTTGGGTATGTAATCGGTATGTTTAATTGTTAAGAAACTAAAACATGTTAATTAACTAGTTGGTTAATTAATAACTAAACTTTGAGCATGTTAACTAGTTGTTTAACTAGTAATAATACTTGAGCATTGATTAGCATAATATAAACATGTTAAATAATTAGCTAGTTGTAACTAATGACTAATCCTTGAGCATGTTAAGTAACTAGGATAAAGGCATGTAATTGACTCTTGAGTATGGTTAATTAGTAAATAACTAGTATGTTTAATTGCTAATCAATTTAGTTAATTGTTAATCAATTGAGCATGTTAACTAATTAGCTAGTCTAAGCATTTAAACAATCTAATTAGACTTAAGCATGCACTTAGACCAATCACGTTAATTATTACTAATTTGCTAAGCCTGCTAATTAGCTAACCTGTTAATAAATATTATGTTTTAATTTCCTTATGTGCGTCGCTGTCTACAATTTAACATCTTAATTGTTCTCTGCTGTGTACTTTAAATTATTGTTATTTCTTCTATGCGTACTTTCCATTTACGTTGCTTTTAATGCCTGCTATTCAGTTTCTTTCTCTATATGTGCACTTTAAGTATTAATGTTATGTGGTGAAGCATTATGCTAGGTTGATAATGTATGGTCATGCATCATGTTAATAGAAACGGAGTGCCATGGGGTGGCACGTACACATGCATGAGTGAGGATAAATGACGAGAATGGGTAAAAACATTAAGCTAATAAAGGTTCCTATGGTACCGGTAGCTTAGCATGGCATAGGAACTGGAAAAGAAAACGATAATAAAGGTTTATGTGGTACCGTTAGCTTAGCCCGACACAGAAACTGGATAAGAAAATGATAAAACGGGAGTTAGAGGGTGGATAGGTAGCGGGTATAGTCTGCAACTAGCCGAAGCCCCTCCCCCTTAGGGTATGGGAGTTCTAGTTGCAAGAAAAAGGTTAGATCCGGTTACTGTTCCATCACAAAGGGAATCCTCCAATCTCCAGCTCGAAGTACGGAGTAACAACGAGTGAAGTAATAAGAGTAATAAACGGACTAATGGCTTAATAAAAGGATTGGTTTGGGTGGCCTCATTCCAAAATAGACTAAAGAGTGACATTCATGTTGCATCAAACCCTTTTTCCTTACTAAGCCTTTGGGCTTAGAGTTGGTTGTGGTACAGATGTAGGTATTGTACGTGAAATCACCACACAAACTAGGAGTACAGGAAAGATGAACAACCCATAAAAAGTAGAGGATGATCGATTTGAACGCGTGAGGGAGATCGTGGCTGGCAAGGTATAAAGAGGTTAAAAGAGTTGTAGTTAAATTAAGTTTTTAAATTGTAATTAAATGTTTAGTTTCCTTCATTCACACGTTTACGCTTCCGCAACGTTTTAAATAAATGATTTTACATTATTAACGCTTCCGCATAATTGATTAATGGGGATTTTGTAACGAGTTTTATGAAAGGTTGGTAGCGGTCCGGTCTCAGGCGCGCTTTGACAGGTTTCAAAAAGAAATTTCAAATTTTTACTCATTTTAAAGGATTTACAAAAAACTGGGTCGTTCCAATGCTGCTCCAAGATGTTGTGAATGTTGTGAAATATAATGCTTGGGTTATATCCTATGAGGTTGAATTGTAATTATAGCACTCTGTTGGTTAATTTCCACAAGCATGAATATATTGGAATTAGTTTTGCTGTGTTGCATTGCTGTTGATTTGAAGTCACAATTGAATTGGGATGTCGAAAAGTAAAGAGATTAGAGAGGGAAGTTATGGATATTCTGCCGTTGTTTGGATTAATACTTCGAATTCGGTTTGGACTTTGTGTTAGTCAATTATTGATTTAGGTTATGAGATTTAATAATAATGTCAATGTTGCTGAAAATGATGAACTATAGAAATGAGATTAATGATTGGTGATTAGTAATGACATGATGTTATGGATTTATGAACGTATTGAAAAAGAACAAGAAGGATAAAGATTAAGTACGAATAAGTGTTAAAGATCCGAGGTAAGAATTGTGTATAGTCTTGGCTAGTAGAGGCCCTACCCACAAATAGTGTCTGCGTGTTTCTTTATTATTCCATATTTTCTTTACTGCAAACTTATGTTCTGAATGACAGAGAAATGATAATGCTACTAATGATTAGACCTGTGATATGAAGTAATGAATTGAACTGATGAGATGATAGGCAACGAATGAATGAACTGTGTACTACTTCATGGATAACTATTCTATTTTGTTTAAATGAGTTGCATATTACCTTGTTCATTAGTATAGTAGATCAATCAATAATGCTATTAATCCCCTGTACTAATTAGAAGCTATAATTCTTTTAAATGAGCATGTGTAGCTAATGTAGTTTATTATCCTATAAATGTAAATCAAGTTGTTAACCTTAACTGAAGTAAATCCCATCGAACCATGCTTTACTCTTGAATGTACTCTCGTTTAAGATCAATTCATGTTATTAGCTCTTGCTATTTACTGAGCATGTTTTCTGGAGTTATTTACGAAGCATGTTTCCGTAACTATTTACAAAGCATGAGTCTCGTAGCTATTTATTAAGCATGTTTCTCTTAGCTATTTACTAAGCACGTTTGCAATCAATTGTCAAAGTATGTTTCCAATTAATTGTCGATTCCGCATTTAGTTAATATTGTTAAGCATACCTAATTAATTTGAATAGCTCGTTCTCATTTGACGTTAAATCTCAGTCTAATAGCATGCTCAATCCACTGTTTCTTTTATCATTATGAGCTATATATTCAGGCATGATATTCGCTATTTTCATTCGTTGCTATTCGTACTTGTATTCATTTTAATTACCGTTATTCAATTATATCCGTTGTTAACTTAATGTTATTTTTATATTGTATCAACATGCATCATGATAATAGAAACAAGTAGGAAGAGCCACCTCTGGGGTGAGTACTCATACGCATTCCGTGAGGAAAACCAATGAATGAATGAATGAAAAGAAAAGAAAAGAAAAGAAATGGAGAGTTGGGGGATGGACGGGTAGTTTGGATCTAATCAGGTAGTCTAGACAAAGCCCCTCCCTAGTCGGGCCCGAGACCAGCTACAACAGGTAGTTAGAAGCCGAGAACAGACTATACCTCCAACACGGGTTCCTCCAATTTCCCGCTCGATGTACGAGTAATGAATGAATGAATGAATGAAAGAACGAAAGTAAAGAAAAGATTGGTTTGTGGCGGTACCCATTCCAAGAAGAACTAAAGAGAGGCATAAAGCATACTGCATACCCCACTTTTTACTAAGCCTTTGGGCTTACAGGTTACTTGAGGTGTAGGTACATGTACGAGAAGATGATGAATAGATCAAGGAGCAGTTGATGAAGGATTTGCACGGGCGGGACTTGTGACTGGTTAGGCTAAGGGAAGTAAGAGAGAAAAGAGATTTATAAATGTAAAGCAATCATTTAATTGTTGTCTTTGTAAAATGAACGACTTACGCTTCCACTATATTTTGAGAAAATATTTTGTAACTGTAGTTTTCCACGGCTTAAATGATTTTCATAACGAGTCTTAAGTACGATGTTTTTAACGATTGGGTTTTCAAGAAAAGAACTTTGATTTCAATTGAAAGGTTTTAATAAGAATTTAGTTGTTTTATAAAAGTTTTAAATTTAATGCATTTTCAAAGTAAGAAAAACTCGATTCGTCACAGTTGGTATCAGAGCGAATGTGTTTTTAAAATGGTTCTGTAGCCTGCCTACCAGCACATGCTCGTTGTGAAAATACTCCATCAACTATAAGTACGTTACTGGAATTGTTTTATGTGTTTTCCTTAGTTAAGCATTCTAATTGTAACTGATAGGGTATCATGGTTAGATTATGAGATGTAGATAGTGTTCTAATTAAAGATAAAGAGATAATTTTATGTTATAGTGTATTGATGTATATAATAGAGGATAGAGAATACTGGAACTGCTTGAGATTTTGTGCAGGATGTATGAAATATAGCTTTGGGGGAGTGTAAAAACAGGGGAGACTCTGCCCAAATTTTTTATAAATTGGAAAGAGAAGATAAGTAAAAGGAAAATCCTGCATAAACTAGGCTAACTAAATAATGACACATGGTCGCCTAAGTTACAAAGAAATAAATAGAGGATAGAATTGTTATGAGAAGGAAGAATATTAAGGACTAAGGATTATGCCGAATTAGGAGGATGATAGTCTTGACAATTGGAACGGTAGTCCCAAAACTAGGAGAGGTTTATAAGAACGAAGGAATAAAATAAAGATAATAAAAAAAATGTAGAAGATAAAAGAAAAGAGAAAAACAAAAGAGAAACTACATATGTAATTTAATATGGATCTAGACGGTGCCGAGAAATAAATTAGGACGGTGGAGGACATGGTTGCACATACTAAGATAGGAGGTTGTAATATAAGAGAAGCAGAGAATGGTAGCATGTGCCATGTCTATGTTGGTTAAGAATATGAGATCTTGACAGGATTCCATCTGGATAACCAAGGATGTGGCTGAATGACTTAGATAGAATTCAAGAGAGTTTTCTATGACAATTATTTCAATCACGATGGGTACGAGGAAATCAGTGGGACTTACTTGGCTACAACAAGACCCGGATAGAATGAACAATAATGAGCATGGGGTACACCACTTTGTTCAAGGACGTAAGAGAAAAATTTTCAAAGGAGTAGGGGTGTCGGGAATTTAGGACATGGCTTACCCTGTAATGATATCAAAAGATCTTGAAATTGAAGAAGTATAGGATCAGACTTTGAAATGAAGTGATTATGTCGTAAGTTTTCAGCTACATACATGGGACGAAGTGGAAACAGACATGGATACAGATATTGAAACGAGTGCAGAAACAAAAATAGAAACCTATACGAATACGGATACAGATACAAAAACAGAAACGGAGACGGATATGGAAACAAAAATGGAAATGGATACAGATACGGATACAGAGATAGAAATAGATACAAAAACAGAGATGGATATGAAAATGGAAACAGAAACAAAGACAGATATGGATACAGACATGGCTATGGAAACAAAAACATAAACGGAGATAGATACGGATACATATACAGAAACAGAAATGGAAACAAAAACAAATTTCCGTAAAAAAATTTCTAGAAATGGATACAGATACAGATATAGATACAAAAACAAAAATAGAGACAGAAACGGAAACGGACACGGATATGGGAATAGATACGAAAACAGAAATTGAAACAGAAATGGATACAGATACGGATACGATTACGAAAACAGGAACAGATACGGAAACCAAAAGTGAAATAGAAATAGACACAGATATGGATATGGATACAGGAACGGATACGAACACAAAAATAGATATGAATATGGACACAGACACAAAAACAGACAAGGAAACAAATACAGAGATAGAAACGGATACGGATACGGATACAGATACAAAAACAGAACTAGAAATGGAAAAGGAAATGAGTACGAATACGTAAAGGGAAACAAGACTGATTAAGGATTGAATCTCGAAATGGAATGGTCCTATTAAAGAATATAGCTACATGAATGGAATGAAGCGGGCACATTTGACAAATAATCAAGGGGACGTCTGACGATGAAGATCAAGATGTGAAGGACAAGCAGGAGCGAAGTGAGTGAAATACTACTTTGGTTAAGGTTCCTCATGTTGGATCATGCGCTAATTGTCAAAAAAATCATTTTGGGGAGTGTAGAGTCGGTGTCAGACAATGTTTTAAGTGTGGCGAGATTGGGCTTTTGGTCAAAAAATTTTCAATGTTGGGTAGAAAACTAGCAGAAGTTGTAGCAAAAGACTTTGACCCTTGTGAATGTAAGTGAAAAGTGGGTTTGTGTGGCCGTTTGAGTGTATGTCGTGATACGTAGTATCTGTAATTTAGGTTATTATATCAAATTTTCGATCAAGAATTGGTTTTTGGAACTAGTTAGAATGTAATGCAAGAGTTATTTATGCAAGACATAAGTGCAATTTGATTGTTGAGATAAGGAAAGCATTTATGTTGAGAAAATTTCGAGGACGAAATTTATATAAAGAGGGAGGAAAGTAATATCCTGACTTTTTATAGTGGAATTTAATTAGGAGAAATGGAAAGTAATTAGAGGTATTTGGATTAATTGGATAGTTATCGGTGTATTACCAAAACGTATTCGTAAGATTATAATTGAAGAGAATATGTAGTGAAGAATTAAGATAGAATTAAGATTAATGGAGTGATTTAATTGGGGATATATAAAATATAATTAAAATAAAAGAAAAAGGAAATTTAATTAAGGAAGGGGGAAGAAGCCTATTCACTCTAAACCGGTTTGGATGAAGCAAAAACAAATGGCCTGCAGCCATTTGTTATGGTGAAGCAAACCCGAAACGCAAAGAAGAACGGAGAGAGACGCGAAAGAGGGAGTCAAAGGAGAGTGACGAGCGAGAAGAAGGGGTTTGTTCTAGATGGATGGAAACAAATGATGTGGGACGGCTAGGGCTCTGCGGGGCATCGGACTTTGCGGGTTGGAGCGGCGGATTGGCATCGGGTCAAGGTAGGCTCAGACGCTCTGTCATTTTTGGCGATGCTTGGCGGCAATGGAATGGTCAGCATGGTGTTCGGTAGGGGGAGGATTGGTGTTGGAGGGCTACAATCGACGATTCGAGTCGAAGTGGCTGGAGCTAGCGATTCATGCTAGACCGGCCAAAGGTCTGTGGTCTAGCTTGCATTTGGAACCGGTCTGACTTGTGCTGGAGAACCGACAGTGGAACATGATGGGTATGGTGAGGGCAGGGCATGGCTGGGAGGACACCCACGCATGTCCATTGCAATGGCAGGGTAACGGTGCTTGTCTTGGGAGAAAATGGAAAGGCCGAAAAGGAAGAGAGAAAGAGCAAAGTGCTCTTGGGAGAGAAAATTTGAGACAGTGAGGGTGAATGTCTCCTGGAGAAAAGGAGTGTGAGCATCTATGTGGGGAGGCAAGAGATGAAGGTCTTGGGTCTGTCTTGCCTGCTGGTAAGGCTTCTTCTCTGATGTTTTGGTTATTTGCTGTCTGTTTATGGATGTATGGTTTTGTTAGGATGTAGGTTTCGATTTTCTGGATAATATTGATGAATTATGCCTCTGTTGGATTCTTCTTACGGGTTTTGTGAAGTGAATTGTTTTCTGTCAATTGTTCTTCTATATATATGTGTTCTTTGCTTAATTAGTGCTAATGGATAAGGAAATAATACCTTGTTGTCGTTCTTGTAACACCCCGACTTTTTATATCGGGCTATTACCCAGGATGTGTTTGGAGCGTTAAGTCTAGTTGTATTTCCATTACGTTTTCCCCATATACGCAATGTAATTAAAGGATGGGGTAGTTGGAACATTACGTTTTGTATTTATACGTGTCATTATTTGATGTGTATTTATGGAAATGGCATGGGATAAGAGTTAAGTGGGAAAAAAGGTGAAGATAAGCTGTCTAGGGCATTTTCAGATGCATGCGGATGACGTTGCAGATGAGTCAAGTCGTCTGTAAATGTATGGGATGTTGTCCCAGCACTTTGGGACGACTCTCACGGACGCTGCCTCGCGTCCCAAGTCACCTCTGCCTCTAACTCGACCTTTCAGACGAGTACGGAAGAATGCGAACGCGGGTTGCCTCATCCGCATTGAATTTGTCTAAATTCTGGACAATTTCGAACGATGTCTAGATGATGCAGACGCGAATGACTACATCCAGATTGAATCTGTCCAATTTTTGGACACATTCAGACGCATGCGGATGCCATTTTGCATCTGAATGTCACCTGCGGATGGTACGGATGACGATGGGGACGCCGTTTCTCGTCTGTGGCCATGGTTTAGCCTTAGAGATTTTACCCTTGCGGACGTATGCAGACGAGACCGGTGCATCCGCACTCATCCAAAATAACCCAGACCTACAAAAAATTAGGGCTTAAAATATTAGGAATTGTCGCGTAGTCCATAAATTTGAGCTCCATAAGACACAGGGAAGACGTCCCCCAAGCCAAAGCCCATGTCGACGCCATGCTTCCCACGCCCAAAGCCATTCTCCTCTCCCCTAGGATGTCCGATTTGTTCCCCCTCCAGATACGTAAGCCATTCCCTCCTCTTCATTCCATTCATTCTTCAACTTAGCTTTCCTTTCAGCGAGAGAGAATTCCAGCGAGAGAGAGAGAAGTGGGTTCTAGAGAGAAAGAGAGTGACCATGAGAGTGTGGGTTCTTAAGTATGATGTTTTTAACCATCGGTTTTTAAAGAAAAGAAATTTTATTTGTATTAAAAGGTTTTAATAAGAATTCAGTTGTTTTATAAAAGTTTTAAATTTAACACATTTTCAAAGTAAGAAAAAACACGAGTCGTCACAATTGGTATTAGAGCTAGTGTGTTTTAAAAACGGTTCTGTAGCCTGGCTACCACCACAAGCTTCGTTATGGAAATACTCCATCAACTGTAAGTACGTTACTAGAATTGTTTTAAGCGTTTTACTTAGTTAAGTATTCTAATTGTAACTGAAAGAGTATCATGGTTTGATGATGAGATGTAGATAGTGTTCTAATTGAAGATAAAAAGATAATTTTATGTTATAGTGTATTGATGTATGTAATAGAGAACACAGAATACTGGAACTGCTTGGCATTTTACGCAGGATGTATGAAATATAGCTTTGGGGGAGTGTAAAAATAGGTGAGACTTTGCCTAAATTTTTTATAAATTAGAGAGAGAAGATAGGTAAAAGGAAAATCCTGCATAAACTAGACCATCTAAATAATGACACAAGGTCGCCTAAGTTACAAAGAAATAAATAGAGGATAGAATTGTTATGAGAAGGAAGAATATTAAGGACTCAGGACCATGCCAAATTAGGAGGATGATAGTCTTAACAATTGGAACGGTAGTCCCGAAACTATCAGAGGTTTGTAAGAACAAAGAAATAAAAGAAAGATAAGAACAATAATGTTGAAGATAAAAGATAAAAGAAAAACAAAAGAGAAACTACATATGTAATTTAATGTGAATCTAGACGGTGCCGAGAAATAAATTAGGACGGTGGAGGACATGGTTGCACATGCTAAGACAGGAGGTGGTAGTATAAGAGAAACAGAGAAGGGTAGCATGTGCCATGTCTATGTTGGTTAAGAATATGAGATCTTGACGGGATTCCATCTAGATAACCAAGGACGTGGCTGTAATGACTTAGACAGAATTCGATAGATTTTTCTATGACAATTATTTCAATTACGATGGGTATGAGGAAATTTGTGGGACTGACTTGGCTACAACAAGATTCAGATGGAATGAACAATAATGAGAATGTGGTACACCACTTTCTGCAAGGACGTAAGACAAAAATTTTCAAAGCAGTAGGGGTGTCGTGAATTTAGGATGTGGCTTACCCCGTAATGATGTCAAAAGATCTTGACATTGAAAAAGTAAAGGATCGGAGTTTGAAATGAAGTGATTCTATGGTAAGTTTTCAGCCACATACATGGGACCAAGCGAAAAAAGATACAGATACGGAAACGAGTACAGAAACAGAAACAGAAATAGAAATGAGAATGGATACAGATACAGATACATGTACAGAAACAGAAATGGAGACGGATACTGAAACGAAAATAGAAACATATACAAATACAGATATGGATATGGAGATGGAAACAGATATGGAAATAGAGACAAATATGAAAACGAAAACTGAAACAGATATGGATACAGATACGGCTACGAAAACGGAAACAGAAACGTAGACAGATACAGATCCAGATACAAAAATGGAAACATAAATGAATTTTAAGAAATGAATTTCTAGAAATGGATACAGACACAAATGCAGATACGGAAATAGAAACAGAAACAGAAACAGAAACGGACACGAATACATGAATAGATACGGAAACAAAAATTGAAACGAAAATGTATACGGATATGGATACGAAAACGGGGACAAATACGAAAATGACAACTAAAATAGAAACAGACATGAAAATAGATAAGGATACGGGAATCGATACAGACACAAAAATAGATACGAATACGGATGTATAAACGGACAAGAAAACAGATACAAAGGCATAAAAGGATACAGATACGGATACAAAAATAGAAACAGAAATAGAAACAAAAATAGAAATGGAAACGAGTACGAATACGGAAAGGGAAACAAGACTGATTAAGGATCAAATGTCAAAACGGAACGATCCTATTGATAGATTACAACTACAAGAATGGAATGAATCAAGCACATTTGGAAAAAAAAAATTAAGAGGACGTTTGATGATGAAGATCAGGATGTGAAGGACAAGCAGGCGCAAAGTGAGTAAAATACTAGTTTGGTTAAGGTTACTCATGTTGGATCTTGCGCTAATTGTCAGAAAAAGTATTTTGGGGAGTGTAAAGTCGGTGCCAGATAATGTTTTAAGTGTGGCGAGATTGGGCATTTGTTCAAAAAATGTCCAATGTTGCGTAGAAAACCAGCAAAAGTTGTAGCAAGTGACTTTGACCCTTGTGAATGTAAGTGAAAAGTGTGTTTGTGGGGTCGTTTGAGTGTATGTCGTGATACATAGTATCTATAATTTAGGTTATTATATCAAATTTTGGATCAAGAATTAGTGTTTGGAAGCAGTAAGAATGTAATGCAAGAGTTATTTATGCAAGACATAAATGCAATTTGATTGTTGAGATAAGGAGAGCATTTACGTTGAGCAAATTTCGATGACGAAATTTATATAAGGAGGGAGGAAAGTAAAAGCCCGACTTTTTATATCAGAATTTAATTAGGATAATTGGAAATTAATTAGGGGTATTTGGATTAATTTGATAATTAAAGGGGTATTACCAAAAACGTATACGTAAGATTATAATTTAAGAGAATAAGTAGTGAAGAATTAAGATCAATAGAGCGATTTAATTGGGGATGAATAAAATGGAATTAAAATAAAAGAAAAATGAAATTTAATTAAGGAAGGGGGAAGAAACTGGTTCACGCTGAGCCGGTTTGGGTTAAGCAAAACAAATGGCTTGCAGCCATTTGTTCTCGCAAAGCGAACCAGAAATGCCAAGAAGAATGGAGAGAGACACGAAAGAGGGAGACAAAGGTGAGTGATGAGGGAGGAGAAGGGGTTCGTTCTGGACGGACGAGCTACTGCGGTGACAAATGATACGGTACGTCTAGGGCTCCGCCGGGCATTGGGTTTTGTGGGTTTGAGTGACGGATTGATGTCTGGTCAAGGTGGGCTCGGACGATCTATCATTATAGGAGATGCTCGGCGGTAATGGATGGCAATGACGATGGTGTTAGAATGGTTGGCGTAGTGTTTGGCAGGGGGAAGATCGGCATCGGAGGGCTACGATCGATGGTTCGAGTCGAAGAGGCTGGAGTTGGTGGTTTAGCCTAGACAGGCCTAAGGCCTGTGGTCAAGCTTGCGATTCGAACCAGTCTGACTTGCGCTGGAGAACAAGCAGGGGAACGTGATGAGTATGGCAAGGGTAGGGCATGGCTGGGAGGACACTCACGCATGTCCATGTAATGCAAGGATAAGGGTAGGGCTATATCCTGTGAGGTTGAATTGTAATTATTGCACTCTGTTGGTGACATGCCTCAGGGGCCGAGGCCTATTACTCGATCGCAAACAAGGTCCTTACTATCACTTAGCCAAATTACTGATGATCTTGTTTCTTTTGCAAGTATTAACTTCGAGGATGATTCTATTTGGGATGTTGTCCCAACGGATAGGGAGCAACCTGTGCATGTCTTGAATTGGGACACACGTGAATGTTATGAGCTTCATTAGACGGGAATTTATCTTCCCGGCATCCTAAACGTGTCACCTTTCAATTCTGCATATTTTTATTTATTTCTTATTTTTATTTTCATGGCAAACATTGAGCCTATTTTGTGAGGGTAAGACATGGTTATAAGCTTTACTCATTCATGCATTTAGATTGTTGGTTAGGTTAGATGGTGATGATTGAGTTATGGGCGAAGTCCAATCCATTTCAAGCCCAAGGAAAGAGCAAGCCCAAAGAAAACATCAAGGAGCTACCACGTGTACGCCATGCATGTTCTTCCACCAGCTTTAATCTCGGCCATTCATTCCGCATTCATCCAAGAGCCTGCATATTGCCACCCACATGCCTCATCTTGGCCGCCCATCATCTGCCTCATATCGATCGTCCATCACCCCTACTCATCATCACCTAGGTTTAGAAATTTCCATGGTTAGATGCATTGAAAAACAACTTTGACGAGATTAATATATTACTATTTTCCCTCCCCTGTGAGGAAATTCCGAGTCCGTCGAGCGGCCTCCCCGGATCTTCGAATCCGAGACGAAGTAGAGGACTTCCTTGTTAGCAAGCTCGTGGTGCTTGAGCTAACTCGTAAGTTTTCCCTTTTCAAACTTCCATTGGGAGTTTGAGCGAGGGAAAACCGAACCATTGCCCGCGATCGGTAGATTTGTTTCGAAAATCTAGAATCCGTGAACCTAACGTTAGATAGTTCCCGGATCTGATCAAAGGTCTACATCTCCTTCTCTGTCATTCTTCGTGGGTTGCTAACACGTACTTCCTTTTGCAGGTCGTCTCATGTCAGTTGGTTATTTTCCACAAGCATGAATGTATTGGAATTATTTTTGCTGTGTTGCACTGGTATTGATTTGAAGTTACAGTTGAATTGGGATGTCGAAAAGTAAAGAGATTAGAGAGGGAAGTTATGGGTATTCTGCCGTTGTTTGGATTAATTCTTCGAATTCGGTTTGGACTTTGTGTCAGTCAGTTATTGATTTAGGTTATGAGATTTAATAATAATGTCAATGTTGCTGAAAATGATGAACTATAAAAATGAGATTAATGATCGGTGATTAGTAATGACATGGTGTTATAGATTTATGAAGGTATTGAAAAAAAAAGAAGAAAGATAAAGATTAAGTACGAATAAGCGTTAAAGATGCGAGGTAAGGATTGGGTAGAGTCTTAGCCAGTGGAGGCCCTACACACAAGTAGTGTCTGCGTGTTTCTTTATTATTCTATATTTTCTTTACTGTAAACTTATGTTCTGAATGATAGAGAAACGATAATGCTATTGATGATTAGACTTGTGATATAAAGTAATGAACTGAACTGATGAGATGATAGGCTATGAATGAATGAAATGTGTACTACTTCATGGATAACTATTTTGCTTTGTTTAAATGAGCTGCACATTACCTTGTTCATTAGCATAGTAGACCGATCAATAATGCTATTAATCCCCTGTACTAATTAGAAGCTGTAATTCCTTTAAATGAGCTTGCGTAGTTAATCTAGGTTATTATCTTGTAATTGCAAATCAAGTTGTTAACCCTAACTAAAGTAAATCACACTTAATTATGCTTTACTCTTGAATGTACACTCTTTTAGGATCAATTCATGTTATTAGCTCTTAGCTATTTATTGAGCATATTTTCTGGAGGTTTTTACAAAGCATGTTTCCGTAGCTATTTACAAAACATGCTTCCCATAGCTATTTATTAAGCATGTTTCCCTTAGCTATTTACTAAGCACGTTTATAGTCAATTTTCAAAGCATGTTTCCAATTAATTGTCGATTCCACGTTTAGTTAATATTGTTAAGCATGCCTAATTAATTTGAATAGCTTGTTGTCATTTGACGTTAAATCTCAGTCTAATAGAATGCTTAATCTACCGTTTCTTTTATTGTTATGAGCTATATACTCAAGCATGACATTTGCTATTTTCATTCATTGCTATTCGTTCTTGTATTCATTTTAATTACCATTATTCAATTATATGCGCTATTTACTTACCATAATTTTTATACTATATCAACTTGCATCTTGGTAATAGAAACAAGTAGGAAGTACCACCTATGGGGTGAGTATTCATATGCATTAAGTGAGGAAAACAAATGAATGAAAAGAAAAGAAAAGAAATGGGGAGTTGGGGGACGGACGAGTATTTTTGATCTAATCTAGTAGCCTGGACTAAGCACCTCCTTAATCGGGTTCGGAACCAGCTACCACAGGTGGTTAGAAGCCGAGAATAGACTATACCTCCAATACAGGTTCCACCAATCCCGCTCAATGAACGAGTAATAAATAAATGAATGAATGAAAGAACGAAAGTGAAGAAAAGATTCGTTTGGGGCAATACCCATTCCAAGAAGAACTAAAGAGAGGCATAAAGCATACTGCATACCCCACTCCTTACTGAGTCTTAGGCTTAAAATTTTCTTGTGGTGTAGGGACACGTACGAGAAGATGATGAACAGATCATAGAGCAGTTGATGAAGGATTTGCATGGGCGGGACTTGTGGCTTGTTAGGCTAAGGGAAGTCAGTAAGAAAAGAGGTTTATAATTGTAAAGCAATCATTTAATTATTGTCTTTATAAAATGAACGAGTTACGCTTCCGCTATGTTTTTAGAAAAGATTTTGTAACTATAGTTTTCCATGGCTTAGATGATTTTCATAACGAGTCTTAAGTACGATGTTTTTAACGATCGGGTTTTCAAGAAAAGAACTTTGATTTCAATTGAAAGGTTTTAATAAGAATTCAGTTGTTTTATAAAAGTTTTAAATTTAACGCATTTTCAAAGTAAGAAAAACCTGTGTCATCACAAGAAGTGATATCCCGAGTGGAGGATTAGAAGATGTGTTGTGAAGCAAGGTGGAGAGGTTCCTCAAAGGAATCATTTAAAGTCAAAGGTTGCTGACATAGTATCCTTTGGGCCAGCTTGTAAGTGACTGTTGTTGTTGTTGATCCGGAACAAATTGGATTCTGAAATTTGTAGGATTATTTGGTTACCTTTTAAGGGTTGCATGGTTCAATTTTTGCAATATTTGTTTTAGAGACACAAAAGTTGTGCGTTATCCATTTTCTGTTCAAAAACTGTTTATTTGGTGTCATTCCGAGAAGGGTATTTTGAGTGAACTTCTTATCCTTTTTGAATTTTTCCAGGATTTTTGGAGGGTGTATTATAATCTGGTATTTTTTATTATGGTCCAAATTTGGTACTGATTAGAATTCAATAGAGAAAGATACGTAATTGGCAAGTTGGAGTCCTATTTTCCCAAGGCCAAAAATCACCCTCTCCAATTGCTTGTCAAGAGTTGCATCCCTTGGTGCATCACATAGTATAAAAAGTAATGTGTTGTTGAACAGTTCCCGTTGGGTTTTCATATGTGACAACCCACAAAATATATTTTTAAAACCATGATACAATACAATGTAATAAAGTATTAAATCCATACCTTTTCAATGACTTTTTTATTGACCAAAGCAACCACTTCCTTGGGAATCGGTTCAAAATCCAAGAACTCATCTAAGCATAAAGACATGTCAAAGGTCAAGAATTTTCATCAATAAACCACAGGGAAATAGTGGAAGGGTCCTACATCAGTACTAAAAACCCAATCGCATGTAAACAACTCAAAAGCATGAAAAAATGCATTGTTCGGTCGACCTGGGACCCCCAGCGATCAACCAAGGACTTTCTATGGTTGATCTGGTACTAATTTGGTTGACCCTCCAGCATGGTTTTTACGACTGAAACATGCTATTTTCTTCATTTTCACCTCTAAATAGCAAATACTCCTTCATAAACTCCAAATCTACCATTATAGTCTTGAAATATCCATTGTTTAACCTCAAAATTGAGAGGAGGAACAACTAACCCTTGAAGTTCCTTTGCAAATGTTGGTGGTCTTAGCATCTTGAAATATGGCATCCGAAACCTCAACCTTGCATATCGGTTTTCTCTCCTCTCTCCATTTCTTTTGTATGCAACGGTCGAGTGAAGGAATGAGGGAAAACCTCATTCCTTACACTTATTAAAATAAAATAAAAATTTGATTTAATATAAATATATATATTAAATAAATTCATTCCAATTCTTTATTCTTTCTAAACGACACCCAGATGACAGTTCTGGGCCAATCTCATTTACCAAATTTTATTTCCTCAATTTATTTACCACTCGTCAACACCCAATTTTATTGATGTTGACTATTTGATTGAAAATTCACAGATGGCCACAACGCGACAAAATCGATCAACCTTTCAATGCCTTGATCGAGTATTACGTAAAAAACAATTACATGTTTAATTTATTATTAATAAACATAGTGGTTTTTACAATCATGGAGTAGGTATATCCAAGCTAACATATTCATTTAGCCTCCAATATCTTAAGAGATTCTTCTAAATTAATATAAGTGAAAAATCAAGTACAAGTTTAGAATGTTTCTTAGACATTCCAAAACTATTGAACCTTTGAGAAGTATTTGATATATTTGGTAGCCATCATGATCTTATTATAGCTGACTTTTCAACTTTTCTAGAATTATAAATTAGAGATCATTTGCTATGTCAACAGAGCCCTGAACGAAGAGCTTTGTTTATGACCAAAAAGCTCATTCTCTCTTCACTCTGACTTGAAGCCCAAATCCACTTGAAGATAGGTCTTCAAGATTGATCAGTTGGATTATTGTTGTGGTCAAGACTTGAAAATTTTTTTTATAATTTATTTTATTTACTTTATGTTAAGTTCAAGGGTAACGTTTAGAGTTACTCGGCTAGGGCATGTTCTAGCCAAGTAAGAGTCTTAGTAAGGGTAGTTTAGTAATTTTCTTTCTAAACTTAAACCCTAAGTTTTGGGAAGATATTTAAGATCTCCTTTGGGTTCATTCTATTAAGTTTTGATTGATTAATTTATAGAGTTGCTTTAGGCTCCTTTTCTTTGCTCATCTCAAACAAAAAACCCATGATTCATTCGAATGTCTTTCATCGTTCATATTTGTTTTTCATTTTCTAATTCTTTATGAGAGTTGGATTAGTTATGTAACGCCTGCATTTTTAAAACATTTTATTTATTTATATTTTAGTCATAAAAATTTTTCGTTTTCTTTATTCTTAAAAAGTTTCAGTAAAAACATATCAAAGTAAATCAACGGAATAATAGCGGAATATTTTCAAAATATTATTTAATAAAAGTCCATTTATTTTACAAAAACATTTAGAAAGTTCACAGTCCATTATATTACAAAACATTAGTGAAATAAAACCATTATTTAAAACAACATTTTTATTTTCTTTCAGCCATAACACAACAGGTCGAATATGGTTGATAACTCAAGTCCTCAACTGGCAATGCCTCTTCCGCCGCATTGACATCAATATAACCATCTGCGTCATGGGTAAGAAAACGAGCCTAATGCTCAGCAAGAAATAGAATGTATGCTTATGTTCATGCTTATGCAGTCGTTCTCATAAAAGAACATATATTTTCTGCTTTTTCATTTCCTTTACATTTCCTTCACATTTCCTTACCAGAGAAGGATACATTTGTTGGTCATTGTGGCTTAACCGACTCAAACGTCTACATGAGTGGAGATTTCCATCAGGGGTGTCACCACGACTGTCACCAATCTCTATCTTTTCGACGTTTAGGGACTAAGAGCAGGGATACATCTGTTGGTCTTGTGGCTTAACTGACTCCAACCTCTACATGAGTATAGATTTCCATCAGGGGTGTCACCACCAAGCACTATCACCCTCTCTCCCGAACCCCCTCACGTCCATTTACGTTTATTCGTTCATTTCATTTATCATGTCACATTTTCATAAGTCCTATCGTGATGCATGAATGTCAGTTTATAAACAGTCCAACAGTTCATAGTAGTATAATAGTTCAACAGTATAACATTATAAAATATATATCGACGAAATTAAGTTTGTTCAACATAACATTCAATTTTTATTTTTAATGTTTTATTCATCTTTTACGTTTAAGCATTTTCTTCATAATTTCGTGTGTTAATTAATTTCAACAATAGTTTTCACAACTATAATTTCAACAATAATTTCAACGATATTGGCAAAATATAATCACAAAAATCCCGTGATGCAGGGCCTCCACTGGCCACCACATTCTATTTCTTACCACTATACACTTGCAATTTCCCTCCACATAAGTACCACTTCGCTGATGACAACCCCTGAAGCTAGAAAGAAGGATGGTTCGCACTAGGGAATCCAAGCAGCACCTCATATGCTAAAGATTTCTCCCCCAACGGATCCCTTCTTCCAAGTAGCATACACAGTAGACAACCCAAAGACACAGCTCGCCACCCTTCACTTTTCCCCCTTTCAATTTTTATTCTCTCTAAGGAACAAATCTCACCCTCACACACCCTTCCTCTTCTTCCTTTCTCTCATGCACTCTCTCTCATTTTTCCAAAGAAAGAAAGCAAATCTGTCTTTTGCCTTCTCACTTCCTCCACCGTACTTCTTCACCTCTCTTCCAACTCAATCTGTCAAATTTATTCTCCCGTCTCAATTATTTCCCTGATACCCCTCCACTTATTTCTCTTTGCTTTTAAGAGATTGTCCTTTGCTGCTTTCTTCTTCAATTCACCAACCAATTCCAGCAAGTGTCCTTCCCATCTGTAAAGGGAAGCATTTGCATTTGTGTCGGCCATGTCGGGCAGAATGAATGAATCGATCCAAGCGAACCAAAGGAACCATTTGATAGACCAGGTACAGAGGCTATCAACTACTTCTTTGCGTTTCGCCACTGTCGTCGCCCCTGCAATTCGCATTTGTAATTCCCTCGCAATTCAAACTGCCGAATCAATAACATAATGACAGGGAGAAGAAATCGAAACAGAAAATTACTGACTTATCTGGGTCTAGCATTGCAGCATCACTGGAGCACACTCCAACTTGTCCTGCAGGTTCGATTCCACAAACCCTAGCCTTGCATGGTTCACCTCATCAAATCCCTACTCTCGCAGGCACTCCCACTACGCCGTCAGCAGCTCACCGGGAAGAAGAATCAGCCGAACCCCAACCTCCTCTCTCTCTCTCTCTCTCGTCGTTCGTTCTCGGTCTCTCTTTGCCTCTCTTTCAGGTTCTCCCTCTTTGAATCTCCCAATTCTTCTTCTGCAGAATACAGGCTCGATTTTCTCCCCCTTTAGATTTCTCTTTAAAAACACCGAACCAGACCAACCAACGTGAATCGGCCAGACCAAACCAAACTGGTTCACCATCCATCCTTTCCTCCTTTTTGATTTTTATTTCAATTCCTCGCTAATTCCATTTAATTTAAATCTCACTTCACTTAATTAAATTCTTCTTTTAATAATTCCTACGTTTAATTAAATACTTCATTTAATTAAATTATTACCAACCCAATTTCAATTCCCAATTTACTCCGAATATTGCTTGATGATAATTATTGGTCAAATTTAATTTCTTCGATTTGGTTTCCCTAATTAATTTTCCATCAAATAAATCCTCAATAATTATCCAATTAACCCCGATTAAAATTTTCATTAAATAAATCTTCAATTATCCAAATATGCTCAATTAATTTTCCAATTATCTTTACGTAATTCCGTTACAGAAAATTGGGGTATTACAAGTTATCTCCCTAACTCTACTTCCCGCTTTATTTTCAAACTTGAATTTGGTTGTGAAATTTTGAGGGCTTCTTTTTCATCCATCCCTTATTTGCATGTCCAAAATTTGTCAATTTGTTTATTTTTTATTCATCTCGAAATCACCTTCTAAAAACTATCAATGTTATACCCCAGTTTTTATCGTGGTAAGTATAAGATTTTGTCAAAAGAATGTTTGATGATTGAAAGTTAGTTTGATGGAAATTATAGTTTAATAGGATGTTGGTTCTTGTGGAGGAGTTGACAATAATGGAAGTTGAAGGTGAGAAATTAAGTAAATTTGTTTTTTGAAGGGCAGAGTGGTCGACCACTAAAATAGTGGTAAATTAGAATTTCATCAAATTGCATATTTTAGTGAAGTGTGCAGAGGAGTGGTTGACCAGTCCTAGATTGTGGTTGACCAGTTTGAAGGTAGATTGGAAAATTGGAAGCTCTCGGATAGATTTTTTATTGACCAGTCAAGGAGTGGTCGACCACAAATCCTATAGAATGCAAAAAAAAGCATAGGGAAGGTTTGTGGTAGACCGGCTTTGAGAAAGTGGTTGACCAGTATATGAAAAGTCACAAGAATTAGTGTAAAATGTCGTGTTTTGATTGGAAAACTTGTGATGAGTCATCCCCACCATGTCCTAGCCTAAGAACATCTCCAGCTTAAGGCTGCTTAAAGCTGGAGATGATAGATTATATATGAAGAAATTGAGAATTAGAAGGGGAAAAAAGTAGGAAAAATTCTGTCAACTCTCATGAAAGCTCTCCTCTTCTTCACTCTCTAAAGTTTAAGGTAATAAGGTTTTCTTCATAGATTATATAAGTTATGTGAAGTTTTTGTAATGGTTATGGAGGAAAGAAACTAAAGTTTTAGAAAATGTTGAAAACAGGGTGGTTTGAACGTTTAATGTTATTGTTCATCTTTCCGCAATCTTGAGTACAACCATTTAAATTTTTTGTTCAGGACATCTCAAGGGAGACATAGGTGGTGGAATCGGTGGATTTGGTTATGTATAGAAAAAGTTATGGATGGTTGAAAATGAATAAAAAACTTGAAGTAAAACCAAGATTATGTTGTCCATATTTGTATTTCTATTTCAAAGTGTTAAGTGGTTATTGATTATTATATATTGGTTTTGAAGGTGTTAATGCTCAAGAGGGTTTCCAAGATATTGGAACCACATTGCGAATTCAAGGTAAGTAATGAATTCAAGATTTTTCTTTTTTGGCTACATGACAAGACTAGGATATGTTATGTATGCAAGAGGCAAGACTCTGGATTTATAATTGACGATAAATTGGCTTGAAGATGTGTTGTATGTGTTAGAAGTTAGGCATTGTACATGATAAGTCATATTCGAGGATATGTTGCTTGTTTGAATGAATGTTAAATGTTATGTTTAATTGTGGTGTTAGTAATAGTTATCATGTACAAAATAGTTTATTATTCAAGGATATGATCATTTTGTGATAAGAATTAAGATTGATGTATGATTATGCAAATGACATGAGGATATGTTTTTTATGATAGTTTTATGCATTATAGGATGATAGAATTATATGCATTCTGATGCATCAAGGAATGCAAAGCTTCAAAAATCCCTTGTTGTTGGCGATCACCTTCGCTAGAGAACAAAATACCAAATTCTAGATTATGCAACTTGCTCGTTTGTTATCCAATCAGCGGGAAACTTGGACCTAGGTAAATTTCACAGGAGAGGAGAATGCCCTAAAAAAAAGCACTCAAAATTTCCAAGTTGAGATAGAGATATGTGAATGCAAAGATGGCTACCCGTAAGGGTACAAATATGGCAGTTTTAAGTTCGAAAAAGGAATAACCACAAGTCAATCTTTTCTTGTCAAAATTGTACGAAATTTGAACCACGCACCTTTTTGAATGTGTAAAAGTAAACCTCTAAAAAATCAGAATCAAATTTGATTAGATAAAGAAATTATGCACGAACAGTTATAAGCTAGTCCAAAAAGACACCATTGTTATGTCTTTTGACTTCAATGGATACCTTGCAAGAAGTAACTCTCCAACTTGGATCTTTGGAACTTTTCTACAACCTTGCTGAAGATTCTACCTCTAAAGAAGAGGAAGAGAAAGTTATAGCAATAAGAGAAGTCACCTAAAACAAACAAAAAGATGAAATCAGTTGGTACTCGCACATTTGATCGAATAGGTACCACCAAAAAAGGGATGCGGTTTTGGGAGGGAACTCCACCAAGTTCAAATGAACTATTCTCTCAAAGTTTTGAACTCCCTACCAAGAACCCTAAAAGAGTTTTATATACCTCAAAATTATGGTAACAAAAATAAAGGCAAAGTACCAAAAATACCCCACCAAATACCCTTTCTTGGCTAGAACATGCTCCAGCCGAGAACTCCAATCCATATCTTGAATTTAAACATAAATTAAACAATAAGCATAAAATTAGATGATGCACTAGCGTAAGGGAATTAAAATATAACATGTAAATATGTGAAGAGAGATGATGAAACATTGATCAACAGGGTGACGCAATATATAAGAGAGGCGGTCGATCAAATATTTGATAACATAGGCTTGGTAATTCACAATTTTGATCTGCCAGAGATTTGCGGTCACTACGGGAAGTCGATTGTCAATTGGAATAAATATTATAGAGGTAATCATTTTCTTGAGTGGTCGGTAAGCTTCAATGAAGGTGATCAATTGGTCCTTCAGAAGTTTCCTAAATTTTGCTGTGATTCACCTTTAAGGAAAGTCCATCTCTGAGAAGCCATAACTCCATGAATTTAGAAGCTTTTGTTCGAAAAAGTCTTTGCTTTATTTTCAAAATTGGAGTAATTCCTCTTTCAAACCTTTGGTGAGTCAAAGGCTTTTTCTATTCAATTAAACTGTCTAAAACAATTACATAAGAAGGTTATAAATAACCAATTACAAAATAAAGAAATAGTAAATAAGTAACTAAGCAAACATCACTAAATCGGCTATAGTATAAGTTTGGCCAATACTTTACTTAGTAGTTACTAGGCTAATTAACTTATAGATTATTTAATTCATTCTTCATTTCTTCTTCTCAAGTCTAGAGATCTTTTGGCAGCTATTCCTTCTTGGTGCTCAATCACTTGGATGGTTTCCATGTATAGACTTCCTTTGTCTCCAAGTTTGGAAACTTGGGCTTTACACAATATTACCTCTCTATTTTGTGGCTTTTGACAAAGCAAACAAACTCTAAATTTAACGATTCATCCCATTATAAGAAGCTTAGGAAGTTAGATACAATCTTCATGAAGCACACTTTTTGATATGACATTGTTTCGGATGCCAAAACCAACAAACTCTCATTGAAGGTAAGAAAGTAGACAGTTTTGTGAAGTCCTTCAATTATTCTCCCTTTGTTCTTGAACTTCCGCTTATGCTTGACCTTGAATCTCTCTATAATAATATTGGATACTTGATTATTGATAGAGTAGACTCATATTCCATCATCCTATCAGGGTTGAAAAGAATTCGACCTCGAATCATATTTTTTTCTTCTATAGTCTTCTTCATTACAATAAGGTGAATGATCATAGGCCATGGAACTTGTGAGATCCTCAAACTCTTCATGAATATATTAAAGAAACAAGTCTTGTTTGATGAAGTAGTCCGAGAATATTAAGACTTTCAAAAACCCCTTCTCATGATTGAGCAACAACTTGGATACTTGATTCCTTGCCATAGAGTTAAGAGTAATGTAGGCACCCCTTTGTAATTCAATAACTTCTATAAATAAAAACTTGAGAGCACCTTTAAGTATATGTGACCAAAGAGTAATTCCTTGGTAGCTCCTTGTTCTTTTCCCAAAAAACCTTGCTAGACTTCCACCAAGAGCTTCCTCTTTTAGTGATGTTATAAGTCCATAAATTTGTATACAAAAATTTTCATCTTTGAAAACAAAATCTTTGAATTGGAGTAGATGATGCACAACTCTCATAAATGCACCATTGAGAACTTCTTTAAGTATATGTGGCCAAAGAATAATTCCTTCATAGATTGTTGAAGATCCCCACCATAAACTTTCTTTATTAGTGATGGTCGAACTCCCTGAATTGGTATGTCAAGCTTCCCATCTTTGGAAAAATAATCTTTGCAACGCAGTAATGACCACTATCTTCATCTTTCCTTCCTTGTACTTGATCATATATGGAAAATGTTCTAGAAACTTATTCTTGGTCAATGATGCAAAGCTAGGCAAGTTGTATTTGAAACCACAAAACAAACGACTATGAAAATTATCCTTGTTGTTGTAAAAGTCTTGTCATCCTTAGAAGCATAATCTATAAATCAGTGCATTGGCCACTAATCCCATCTTTTCCCTTTTGCACTTGATCATATAAGGAAAATATTCTAGTAACTCATTCTTGGACAATGATGCAAAATTAGGCAAGTAGTAATTGAAACCGTGAGACAAACAATCATCAAACTTAACCAAGCCATCATCATCCTTATTGCCATAAGAGCATTGCCATAGAATCAAACCAATATCAAATATGAATTTTTTTTTATGATGCAATATGTTCTTTTATCCCCAAAATAGCAAATACGTGCGTCACCAAGATTCAATGAGATCAGTAGCAATCCTCTTTTCCTATGCATGTTAACACTACCATCCAAATTTGAATTCTCATCATAATTAAAGAGAACATCCTTATCATAGTAATTGTCATAGAAATATAAATACAAATCAATATCATCTTGAGATAGTAAAGTCTTCCTTTCGATGTAATATGCTCTTCTACTCCCAAAATAATAATCAAATCCAACACAAAGATTCATTAAGACCAATAACAATATAATAAGCATAACCATAAAGGAACTTCCACCAAAATTAAGGAGAACAACTTCACCATCACAATTGCAATATCCAAATACCATGCTAATAATATAAGCTATAATCTATCCAACTCTAAATGTAACATTCTATTTCTGTTTGACTTTCTAATAAAATTTTTATTTTTTTTTAAAGTCAATTCAAAACGCATGAAATGAAATATCAGAGCAAATAAGAGCGGAATATTAAAACATGAAATTGTACTTTAAAAACCACATCGTCAATCAAACTGTTTCATACACTTAAAGCAAACTAGTAGAAGCCTTTAAATAAAATATTTAACTATTCTTATTCCATTTGTGAGCCATAAATTGTCACGCGTTGGGTAACACAAGCTCTCATTGCATCATACTTCCTCCACATACATTTCACTAGGATCACATTTAGTACCTACATCATAGAAAAGATAATGAACATATTGCCTAGTAAGAGATATAAATGAAATGCAAGAAAATTCGTATGCTTACTCTATGCACATGTCTGATATGTCAGAAGAGAAGCTATCCTTTCTACTTTAATTATCGTTTCACTTTCAACTAGAACATTGGAGATATTTCCCACAGAGTGATAGATACATCATCGGGAGACAACTTGAGTAAAATCACCAAGCCATCCCTACGTGGGATGGGGCAAATTCTCTCAAGCAGATCCGTCACTAAACTTCCCAACCTCCAATGTCTATTTACATACATTAATTTCATTATTATTTCGTGCAATGCATGATATGCAACCCTAACTGACATGCCAATATGATGCATAATATGAATGAATGTCACACAGCAGTTCATATAATACAAGAAAAGAATGCAATACAATCAACAACTAATGAAGCATGAATCATGAAACAACTGTAAATCAATCCTATGCATGCAGCAATTAACATATCTATAAGCCAGTAAACCTATATGTTAACTCATCTACATGTTCATCCTTACTTCTAACAATTTTATGAACATAATATTGAGCTTCTAAACATGTTGCAAAAACTAACATTCTAACATGGTATTCATGACACACAAACATGTTGAAAACTAGCATTCTATCATGGTATTATTCTAGCACTTTAACATTCATTGGTTATCAACTCAAGATATATTAACAAGGGATAATCACCAACAAATTACTATTTTTGATTCACACAGCAATATCAACATGAATGTTCCCAATCAAGCCTCTAGTATATGTTATGTTATCCCAAATAGAAATTGATAATTAAATCTATAGAGCAATCATGCTTTATCAAACACAACAAGATATTTAAATTCTACAGAACATCAGTATCTACAAGTCCTCTTCAAAAAATTGCAGTAGAATGAAATGAATACAACATCGTATCATAGTAAGCTTCCTAAAGAATTGCAATGGACAGGATAGACATAACATTCCTTTTCTATTCATCACCGAATTCAGAAAGCAAATATACTCTATAAACTTTAATAGGAAACATAAAAGTTCTATAATTTATTGACAAAGAAGAAAACAAGCAGTTTTTCACCATTGAGGTAGAGAACATTTTCATCAACAAATAACACACAAACCTAAACCTGTGATGTAGGCCCTTTTGGGCAAAGCACACATGAATCTCTTACCTCCCTCCTTGCTGAACCCTTCTCCTGTTGAAGATTCATCTTGCACCAATTGTCCAGCAACCACCTTTTCTAGAGGATCATTTCCTCCATAAAACCAAAATGCAAGAGTTGCTCATTGAGTACTCCAGAAGGCCTTCACCCAAGAACACTAGACTACTTCTCTCTCTCTCTCTCTCTCTCTCTCTCTCTCTCTCTCTCTCTCCTTGCTAGACTCTTCCCTAATGAAACTATCCCTGACAGAACATTTCTCTTTTGGCACACTAAAACTTCAAAAATAGAAGAAGAAATATCTAGAGAGAAACTCCAAATAACCAAGTAATTTTTTCCTTTCTGAATTCTGCACAAATCTTCTCCTATATACACTCTATAACTCTCAAAGGATGTTGAGGAGGCATGACCCATCAATTTCCAATCAACTCCTTGAACATCCAGACGTCGGTTACCAATTTCTTAACCGACGATCTGCATTCTTGTCGATCACCTCCTTACCGTGATCGACCACAAAACCTCTAGATTCCTATTTTTTGCGGCAAAGGTCGACTGCCAGATTTCTATAATCACGAAGAGGATAGGATCTGTCGTTTATCAACTATAGTTGCCAGACTCTATGGCGGGTGTACACAACGTCTTCCACGTGTCTATGCTCAAAAAGTGTTTGGCCGATGCAACTGTATTGAGCCCTTCCGATAATATTGGAGTACAACCCAACTTGAGTTACAATGAAAGACCTATTCAAATTCTTGACACCAGAGTAAAGGAGCTACGACACAAGCGAATTCTGCTTGTTAAGGTCATATGACAGAATCACACCCATGAAGAGGCTACATGGAAGAAGGAAGACAACATCACGACCACGTATCTCGAATTATTCAGTAGCTAAATTTTGGGGACCAAAAGTTTTGTAAGGGGGTAGTATGTAACACCCCAGTATTATTTTCCTCGTATACGCGATGTATTCAAATATTGAGATAATTATATATTACATTGCATATCCATACGTGTTAAATTATGATGTGTATTTATAGGGAAAAGATTATGGGATGAAAATTAAGTGTGAAAATGTGAGGAGAAAACTATGAAATAGGGATTCGGACGTATGCGGACGACATGAGGACGAGAAATGTCATCCGCAAATGCATGGAACGTCATCCCTATGAATTGGGACGATGCAAAACGGGGTGTTGCATCCTGATTCGTCTATCGCTGGGCACTTTTAGACACATGCGGACGCCTCAAGAAAGAGGCGTGTCATCCGCAAATGCATGGAATGCAGTCCTTGCACTTTGGGACGATGCAGGACGGAATCCTCACATTCTAATTCCTCCCCTATCTATAATTGGACACTTTCGGACAAATGCAGACGGCGGCGGACGCGGTCATTCAGAATCTATCCAATTTCTTGACAGTTTCGGACGAATGCGAACGAATGTGGGGATGCCATTTTTTGTCTGGAAGTGCATTCTGCCATGAGGAATAGTGATGTTCAGACGCATGCGGACGAGACTAGGATGTCCACCCTCGTCCGAAATGTCCCAGATCTATGAAAAATTAGGGATTTAAAATTAGAAATTTTGTCACGTAGTCATTAAAATTGCACTCCCTCGACAGAGAAACGACCTCCCCATGCCCTGACCACATTGATCACCACACCCCTCCCTCCCGTAGGTGTATGAGTGTTACTTGGCTTTGCCTTTTAACTATCAGCTTAGCCTTCCTCTGCATCCAGTTTTTCTTCTCCTTTCTCTATGTTCAGTTTTCTTCTCTTCTGGAGAGTGTGAGTGCGTAAAGAGTGAAGTGAGAAATTGTGAGCTTGTAAGCTCGGGGGTTCTGCAAGTGATAAGTGTGGGTGATAGTGAAGGTGGGGGGCTGGGATTTTTGTTGTCTGTGGTTAGGTTTCTTCATTAAAGGTAAGGAATCAGATAGAGTCTTGGCTAGTGGAGGCCCTACCCACAAGTAGAGTGCATGTGTTGTTATGATTTCTTGCAGTTAAATTCCTGTAATTCCTTTAGATGCCTTAAATTCCTGTAACTCCTTTTGTTGCCTTACTCTGAGGTTAATTTTTTGTAACTTCCTTACTATTAATTACTGCATTTCAATACTTGATTAATGCTTGATTGACCTTCACTGAGGTTAAGCCTTGTCAGATGTTCAGCTTGGTAGTGTAGAACCATGAAATAAGGATTTCATTGTGATAGAGAAGTTTGAACGATCTAGACTCTAATCTGTCAATATATGTTATTGTTTTACTTGTGTTATCACTTGGTTAATATTGTCCTGCTATTTAATTATATTCTGGGAACACATGTTTTGTTTTACATATGTCGCTTTACATTTGGATATTAAGAGCATGATTATTCTCTATTTCGTTCGTTATTATTCGTCAAAGTACTAGCATGTGTATCTTAACAAATTGTGTTTGTATTAAGCATGTTGTTTATTATTGCCTTCGCTATTGTTATGTTCATTGTTTAAATGCATGTTTATTTAACTCCTTACCATTGTTTAATATCTCTATGAGCATTGTTTAATTAATTACTATTTAATTAACTAATTCGAACATGTTTAATCAATTCGAGCATGTTTAATTAACTAATATTTGATTGAGCATGTGAGTATGTTTAACTAATTCGCGAATGTTTAATTAATTATTATTTAATTAACTAATTCGATCATGTTTAATCAATTCGAGCATTTTTAATTAACTATTATTTAATTGAGCATGTTTTGTTAATTAGAATAACGGTTGGAAATAGTACATTGTCAAGTAATGCTTTACTTTCAGATACCTATTGCCTTTAGTTCAAATTCTTATACTTGATTCCTGATGTTATCCATGTTTATTTACTACCGCCATATGAAGCATGCAGTAATTGTTTGAATAATTAGCTGAATTATGATCTTAGTTGCTTACTCACTCGAGCATGCAGTAATTGGTAAAGCTTGCTTAATTGTTGGTACAGTTAGTTGCAAATTGAGGTGTAATCTCCGTTTAATAGCATGCTCCGATCCCCGTTTCTATTATGTGCTGTTATGTCATACTGTATCATTATGCATCATGTTAATAGAAATGAATAGGGAGTGCCCCCTTGGGGGTGGTTCTCACATGCATTAGGTGAGGAAAAACGTTAAGAAAATGAAGGAATGAAGAAAAGGGAGTTGGGGGCGGATGGGTAGTTCAGATCTAGCCTGACACCTAGGCTACACCCCTACGTTGTCGGGAAAGGGCCTAGTTGCATACAAGAGGTTAGAAGCCGATTAAACTATATCATTCCATATGGGTCCTTCAATCTCTAGCTCAATGTACAAGTAAAGAACGAACAAACGAAATGAAAAGATTGGTCTGTGGCGGTACCCCTTCCAAAAAGAACTAAAGAGAGGCATAAACTAAACCAAATTCCTAACTGAGCCTTTAGGCTCACGTCTTACTTGTAGTGTAGGAAATGAGATGATAGTGCCGTGAGCAGAGGAGGAGGCCTTTCCCGTGTAGCCTGCAGAGTGTTCGTATGAAACGTGACCAGAGTAGATGTATGATTCAAGAGAAGAAGAAAGTATCTATTTTGTAAGGGTTTAATAATAGACATGTTTTGTAAAACTCTAACTACTTCTCTAATCCTTGACCGTATTTTGATTACACTTTTAATCCTGAACTTTAATTAATACTTTGAGTCATATTTTCGTTTACGTTTCTGCTATGTTTTGAGAAGAGATTTTTGGTAACTATAGTTTCCCATGACTTAAATGATTTTTGTAATGAGTTTTAAGTGAGATGTTTTGACGATTGGGTTTTTAAGAAAATAACTCTGATTTTAATAAAGATTTTAGTCATTTTATGAAAGTTTTAAATTTAATGCAGTTTTGAAGTAAATAAAAATTCGGGTTGTCACACTTATTGTTTTAGATTATTTGAAATAAATTTCATATAATTACAACTTTCATTATTTCTTTAACTTGTAAACTTTTATAACTATGAAATTTTGTTATTTATTTTTAATTTGGACAATTTGATTGTTATTACTTGTTAAAGTTTTTCTTTATTCTTTCATTATTTTCACTTGTTAGTGTTCATTAGATAGCTTTATGAGTTTTCATCTCATGCAAAATAGTAGAACTTTAACCAGGATTAATAATTTCTTCTGCTAATTACTCACTTGATAAATAAACTACTTTTATGTTGTCATTATACATTATTTGGAAGAGCTACTACGGGAAGAAGTACTTATAGTTACAGCTACTGATTACATTTTTTGTTGGTTCGAAGGACAACTTCTGTAGTAAATCTGATTACATTTTTTGTTGGCTAGAAGGACAACTTCTGTAGTAAATCTGCACCCTCTATAATACACAAAAAGTAAAAAAGATAACAACCTAAAAAAAAAACAAGAAAGACAAATTGAAATTCAAAATCTTTAAATATCATATCAACAATGCTTCTAAAAGAGAAATCTAAATACTTGGTACCTTACTAATTAAGAAAATTTTAGAATAAATAACTAAGAAAATCACATCAAGTAACACATCAACTACAATATGTTTTTTGTATCACCTTCTCATAACTCAGAATGGAGCTAGTATATATAAAGAATTGATATTTCAATTTATTTGAACATTTTGATTTATTTTATTTTTATTAAGTCATTTATCATTTTAACTTTAAAATATAATATATCTTCATATCGATAAAATTATATATTTTTTGTTTTGTTATCTATATTCATTAAATAATTTATATTTTTTGTCATGATAATTCTAATTTTTGTTGACTTTGATTAAGTCATTTATGATTTTGACCTTAAAATATAATATACCAACATATTTTATCATATTCATAAAAATATATCTTTTTATCATAATCATTTTTGTTTTACCAAAATTTTGTTTTCACTTTAATAACTTGAAATTAATATAATAAAATATCTTGATATAGCATATTATTTTAGTTTGATTATGTTATGATTCAGAGATGGACATAAATAGAAACGACAAATCAAATTTCCTAATCTTCAGAGATGATCCAATTGTCTAGTCCAAAACTTGATTTACAGCAAAAAACTTAAATATACATTGAGCCCTAGTTCAAGCAAGATGAGTTTTAATCCACATAGCAATTAAAGAAAAACAAGATAGTACAACATATAATTAAATTCAATGAGTGCTACGCAAAAATAAAATACCAACACCTAATATCACGGAATTTGAATACAATTCCAAAAGAAAAGTCTTCACCAAAGAACGAAAATAAATCACTCATGGAAAAATAGAAAAATGGAAGGAACTTCACTCTAATTACTACTCCAAGCCACCTTGAATCTTAGAAGGGAATAAGAGGGTTGTTTGGAGTGAGTGACTAGTTCAATAGGAAATTTATAGTATATGCAATGTATGAGAATCACACAAGATCTGTAGCCCTCAAAAAAATTGCACGACTATTTTTGTGTAATGTGACATTTTGAAATTTAAATGGAAGAATTTGTGTTGCAAATTTAGAGAATTATTTATATCATGCAATTAAAGGATTTTACTTTAATAAAATTATAGAATTATTAAGTAAATAAAGGTTTAGGGAGCACATGAAGGAAATGTAAAATATAAGGCAAAAATGTCCACAGGTGAGAATTTGATTAGGGAAAAATCTAGACGTGAATGAATTAAGAAAAGATGTTGTGTAAAACATCAATGTGTGTGTGCCCGCGGATGGGTTAGGATCCACAGGAGCAAACATGTAGAAGGGTGTTGTCTGCCAAAAAATGGTATACGTGGTGGACAGCTATTGGCAGACATTTTGAAAATTAGTGTTCGCGAAGTCATTTGTGTCCGCGAAAAAGGAAATTGTTTGCAGAAGTATTGGTATCCTCAAATGGACGACATCATTTTGGGATAAGGAACGTATCCACGAAAAAGTATGCGTTCACGGTAGAAGAAAACATCATCGTTTGGATTAAGAATCTACGTGGAACAGTGGATATCATGAAAGCGTTTGTATTCGTAGAAGTGTCGGCGAGTGGGATATCTATGAAAGAATAAGCATATACGGTAAAGAGCGATTGGCAGATGGGTTATGTACAATCTGTGGGATGAAGTATCCATCGAAAAATTGGTGTCCGTGGAAGCATTGGCATCAGTTGAAACGTTGACGACTGCAAATGTAAGTGAACTTGGCAAATTGCCATTGGACCAAATGGACAAAGCATACATCCACAGTGGTAGCCCACATGTCCGCTATAACTGCAGACAAATTCAAACAAGTTTGTTCAAAGAATCCGTGAACCACGATTCGATTTTTGAATAGATTAGGAAATAATAATGCTTGGATTTGATTTCCACAGAATTTTCTTCCACGAGATACTCCGTTTGACCGTCTATAAATAAAAATGTTAGGGGACGAAACCCTAACTACTATGAAGCCAGAAAGACAAAGATTTCTTTCAACTATCAAGAGGATTTTCTTCAAGCAACTTGGGGGTAGGCTTTTACATATAAGGACTTTAAGAAAAGTGATGGTGAGGGACGCTAGAACTGTGTAGGTTTTTAAAGTTTCTTCTTTCCATATTTTAACTATATTTTTCTTCTCTTTAATTTTAAGAGAGTAATCTGTTGGAGCAAAGAAACTTGTGTACTATGACTTCAATAAAATTCTCAAGTAAGTGATGTTGATTGTATTTGGCCTTTTGCCTACGTCACAATGTGATAGGGTAATATAGTCTTATGGTGATATTGTTTTGTGATGCCTCCGGCTATTGTTTGATGATATGATTTCTTTTTTGTTGTTTACTACCTATAATTAAATGTGTATTGAGGATTTGACATCGGCTGGGGTTTACTACTTACGTTAATACATTGTTGAGGATTTGTCCACTGTTTTTGTTATTGTTAGGATGAGACATGTTTGAGGATATGTTTATTATTAGAACCATGCATGGTAAATTTTATTTTATAGCACATGTATATTTCATGCATCATGAAAAATGTTTTCATTAAGAAAGATAGAAAAGAATGAAAAACTTAAAGACGGGCAGAATAAACGTAAATAGACATTATGGGTAGGGTTCAAGTGGCTGTCTTGCATGAGGTGATCCTAATGGTGTCACTTTTTCTCATAGACTAAATTACCCACAACAGCTAGATTGTAAAGTGAAAGAAAAAGAAAAAATATGAATGAATGAAAAAAGACATCATTTTTACAAGCTGCATCTCATAATTATGTTTTATATATATCTCTTACTGAGCGTTAGTGTAATATCCAAAAAATCTTAGTTTACTCAATGTGTATAATGTATAAAATATGTGTAATAATAATATGATTTTCTGGTTATTATGAAAGTAAATATTCATTGTGGATTGGATTTTGTTAAAGAATGAATTTTTATGATGAGTTGGGTTATATTGTGATTGATGGATGGTTGTTATACATATACTTGGAATTAGGACTTTTCTAACACGGGTGCAGACGTCTGCATGTGTAAAAGCGGATCTGGAATGGACGTCTGGACTTGGTCATGTTTTTTGGGAAAAACTATAAGTGAAGGCTTCAACTTTAGGAGTAGATGTCCGTATGAGTAAACAGGACTAGAAGGCAAAAATGCATTATGGATCGAACGACCTTATTGTTAACAAATTTGAAAGTTTTAAGTCAGTAGACAGCAGCCGCCTGGAGCTTTCATCTGGAATGGCAATATTACGAATGGAAAGGCTTCCGCAAGGGATGCCTTTGTGTCCGCAAGGAGAAAATCTTTTGTGGAAAACCAAAAACGTGTGGACACGGTCACTAAGAAATAAAAATGCAGACAACCGGAATATGAAAGAGTTTTCAGGAATAAAGTGTGATTTTATATTTTGATTGGTTAAAAAGTGGTGATTCACCACCACCGCATCTGGCCTGGTGAAGACATCCAGCTTGAAGCTGGAGAGAAAGGATTTAACGATGTAGAAGGCTAAGAAGACTTAAAAATTGAGGAGGAAGTCGATTATCAAAAAGAAGGCTCTCATGAAACTCTCTCTTTTTCACTCTCTCCCCCTCAGAATTTTGAAGGTATCAAGAGTTTTTTTTTATGATTTTAAAGAATTCTATGAGTTTACGTAAGTTGTTATAGTGGAAAGAAGTGAAAATAAAAAAAATGGTTATAATCAGGTGGTCAAGTTGTTTGAAATATGTTGACTATCTTATGGAATTGTAAAGTAGAACCATTTGAGTATGTTGTTCTTGATATCTTAAGGAAGAGAAAGATTCTGGAATTAATATATTTGGTTGAGTATAGAGAAAATTATGGCCACTCAATGATGGGCAAAAATTGGAAGCAAAACCCTAGTATGAATGGATATTGGATTGAAGTTTTAAAATGTGTTATTTTATCTTGTGCAAGTAGCGAGCACTAAATGGTTAAGCAATATACACAATAATGGTGAAAATTGCGTATATGCATACTTTTGGTGTTATATACATTAGATAGATATTGATGGAAATTTTTCCAATTTTGAAGGTGTTGTTACTCAAGAAGATAACCCTAGGCGTTGAACTACATTAAGGACTTAAGGTAAAAGATATTCATATCTTTGGCCTTTTGGCCTATATCACAAGATATTAGGGTTGTATTGTTTTGATAATATTGTTTGTTGTGTTGAATATAGTAGGATGTTAGTATAATGTGATGTTATAAGTTGTATGCCCAGATATGCTAGGAGTTATAAAGGATAATGATTCATGGTGTTGTATAGTTTTAAGTGATGGTTTGAAAGGTATGCACTCATGTTCATGCATCATGATTTCAAGAAAGGAAATGAACATTTTTACATGCATATATATTGACAATGAAATTGGAAATAGATAGAATAAATGCAAATAGGCGTTGTGAGATGGGGTTGAATGATGGTCCTACTTAAGAAAACTAGATGATGTATCTTATCCCTAGAGGGATTGAGTGACGGTTATACTTAAGAGAACCATATGACATATTTGACTATGCAAAAATAAATGAAGGAGAATGTCATGACCCTTATCATGAACCTTCTCGAATTATGAGATTGTGATAAGGTATCTTTAGAACGACATGTGCACATTATAATTGGATTGAAGTATGATAAAGTTGGATTACATCACCTAGGTATCCTTCAAAATGATAATATTACTAGTAATCTCAACGTGTTTTACCATATGTGATTATTAAGGGTAAAGAATTAGTTGATATTAAGGATGAATGAATGAAAACAAGGATGAATGAAGGGATTGAGGAATTCTGTTTAAGAAGTGTAATTTTGGAATGGGACTAGATGGGCAGAATCAAGCTTTGTGGCTCTCAAGTAGATTTGTGGTTGCCCAAAATTATATTTTTGGTTGACCGGATTGGTGACAGATTTCAGCTTGTGACTCTCAGGTAGATTTGCGGTCACCCAGAATTATATTTGTGGTCGACCAGATTTGTCACAAATTTCAATTTGTGGCTCTCGGGTGGATTTGTTACAGCCCAAAATTGAATTTGTGGTCAATCGAATTGGAGATAGATTGCAATAGTTGATTCTCAGGTAGGTTTACGGTTGACCAGAAATGAAGGAGTGGTCGACGTGAAATGCAAAGAGTTGTCTGAATTAAGATTCCGTGCCATGTTTTAATTGGAGAAAAAGTGGTTAGTCAGCATTTAAATGTTGCAGAAAGATGACACCTCTTTACCAACTAGGCTCTTGTTGATTTAAGAGACTTTCCTTTTAAAATTTGAGAGGAATTGTGAGAGAAAAAAGAGAGAAGAGAAACTTTTGGGGAGAAGAAGAAATTTTCAGAGAAGGTGCTAATTGCCCTAACCACTTTGTAGGTAAGAATAGCTCTTTTGATGACATTAGAAGACTTTAATTGTATGTTTGTGAGAGTTTACTAGAGGAAATTGATAAAAAAAAAAAAAAACATGGCAAATGGTAGAATTGCACAGTTTTGATGTTTGGGAAATTAGTGATTATCTTAATAACCTTGTGACTTAAAGATGAATTCTTATGTGATAAAGGATATCTTAAGGAAAACATGAACTCTAGAATTAATGAATTTGGTTAAGTATAATGTAAATTGTGCTGCTCAAAGTTGGATAAAAGCTGTAAAAGTATTCAAGCAAAAAGGGATTAAGTAATATGAACTATATTACTTAAGTATAGAGTTCAAAATAAGGCATTTGATTGAGTAAAATAGGAATTATGTATGTTATAAGTTTCTAGTGTGTGAATGGATAACAATATGAGAATTGGCATAGTATAGGAATTGAAGATCAATGGAGATAAATCAAGACATTAAGGTAAGTAATGAATTTAGGTGTATGCCTTTGGGTTGCATCGCAAGACTTAAGATATGTCATATATGTTAGATGTAAGGCTCTATGTTTAGGATTGATTATAATTTGTTTGAGGATATGATATATGTCTTAGATGTTAGGCTTTGTACAAGATAAGTTATATTTGAGGATTTGTTTTTTAAATTGAGTGCTAAATGTTATCCTTAATTGCACTTGAGGATTTGATATATTGATGATAGTTGCACATGCATAATTCATGGATCATGATTTTACAAGAAAATGAAAAATGGTTTTATGCATTTGTTTATGATTAATAAATTGTAGATGAAAAGAATAAACATAAATAGGCGGTTGTAAAATGGGGGGTTGAGTGACGGTCCTGCTTAGGAGAACTACATAATGATATATCTCTTCCCTAGTGGGATTGAGTGATGGTTCTACTTAAAAGGACCAGATGATGTATCTTTTCCCTTGTACGGTAGTCTTCAATCATCTAGACTGTTATGTGACTGAAAAAGATAAATGTAAAAAGGAAAGACTGAATGAAAATGCATGTTTTTATGAACTTGCATGGCATATGCATATCATATTTATTCACGCTGTGTGTTTCTAGTGGATATGAGGATATGCTTAGATATTCATTACTTACTGAGCATTAAGCTCATAGTCTATGTTTTGTGGTGTAGGTAATTATCCTAGAGGAAGAAGGAAAGAAGTAGTCGATGAATGATTTACATGGCAGGATATTGTGTTGGTTAAGCTAAATGGGAAAGGAGAAAGGAAAAGGAAATGTTTTTATTTATGAAATGTATTTGTAAAATGTATGCTTTAAAGATTTAAAGAAAAGAAATTTTATTACGATTCATTTCCTTTTCTTTCGACTGATTTTATTATAAAATGTCTTCTGCTACATGTTTTATAAAGAAAAAGAATTTCAAATCTAAGCATTTAAAATGATAAGGAAAAACGGGGCGTTACATATGCATACTAGAATTAAATATGTTATTTTATTATGTAACAACCATATTTTATTGAACATATAACAACGGGGGTTACATATGCGCACTAGAATTAAATATGTTATTTTATTATGTAACAACCATATTTTATTTAACATATAGCAACGTGAGTTATATTTACAAACAAAGTAGTATTTACTTTATTATAAACACTAGGGCAACTATATGTAACACTCACACCAAACCATGTACAACGGAAAGTAAAACCCACACAACGGAAATCTTTAAAAATAAATCTATTTAGAAATCTAAGCTTAGTAAAAATTCAATATTTATTAAATATTATTTCATACTTTTTTTTTTAAAACCATGCAGCAGAAATCTCAATGAAAACTCATTTAAAATCAAATGTAGTCCAACCCATCATTTAAATAAGCATAAGCATTTAAAAATATTTTTACTTAAATCCAAACAATAATAAACATAACTTTGAAGGAAAAGCTTTATGACTTATTATTAAAATCCTTCTTTCCGTGAATCTTCACCCACTGGTCAATTTCACTTCGACAACACTTTAGCTTTACCCATGAGAATTCCTTGTCAACTGTGCTATCAATTGTTTCTATCTTAATGCTGCTCAATAATGTCATCATTACCTACATCACAAAGTTCAAACTATAAGTTTAATTCTCTGTAAGAGATGCATAGTATAATATACTATGCAATGCACTTTCGTAAAAACTCATCTTTTAATTATTTGTTTCTTTTTCTTTGCTTTTCATTCTTTAACGATCTCACAAACCTTGTTGAGATTCTTATGGAAAGAGTAGACACTACTATGGGAAACACACCACTAAGTCTTGTGAACTTCGACAAGGCAGTCCCTCTTATTGGGACCTCCGTTAGTGTTGTACACTCAATGCCCAACTACTTGGTGAACCTTGGCCAAAACCCAGAATAACTGAACTAACGGTGTTATCCTCCATAGGACAAACCTTTAGGACAGCTTTTTCTCAACCCTTCGTATTATTTCTTACGTATCTTAAGTTATGTTTCTGTTTTTTCATGAAAACATATGCATGAAAACTATTTTGGTTATTTTCTTCAAAAACGTGATGCATGGAACATACATGATACATGATAATAGTTTAAATGCATGAACATACAATCATAGGCATACCCTCAAGTCAGTGAAACGTATCATATTAACTAGCAGTATAATCAAACATGCATAAAAGAGTCAAAGCATCTCCAAAGTCGTCATTTTTGTTCTAACATCACATGTTTCTAATAAGAAAATCATAATAAAAGTCAGTAAATCACATCGTCAAAGGACAACTCGTAGAGATCAAATAGTCAATAAAACATATCCTCAAAGCATAGCTCGTAGACATCAAATATGTCATCAAAACATACTACCTTACACTAGCACTTTGTGATACAGCCAAATTCCAAACAAAACATCTTTTACCTAAAGTTCGTCATCTTTTACCTAAACTTCCTTAATGATTTAACTATCCAAAACTCTTCCTTAATGCTAAATTTTTCCTTGAATAAACAAACAATTAGCTACTAAAGAATAACCCTAAATACTATTCATTGTCAAACGTAGCTTCAGAAACTAAACATTAGAGAACCTACCTTAAGAAACGTGAATGAAAGTTTAACCAGAGATCTTGAGAGAAAGCTTATCTCATCCATGGGGTTCTCGATGATTAGGGTTTCAACCCCAAACCCTAATATTTATATAACACTAACTTGAGAATATCGTGCAAATAAATCTCATAAAATTGTATTTCAATTTTGTCTTTTTTTCTAAACAGTTTAAGGATCGAAACGTAGCTCACAAGCATCTAGAAAACTAACTTAATTTAAACTTGCGTATGCTACAATGGATGCACGAACAACCACTACAGACATCTACTAAAACCTGCTCGTCTAATGGCCCATAGCCACATCAACCCTAAAAGTTACATTCACGATCACCAAAGCAACCATAGACACCAACACTTTCGCGAAAGCTAATGCTCCCATGAAAACTTCAATCCATAGATACGTCCAATGTTCGCCGTCTGCCATGTGTACCTATCTATTACTAAAATCCCTTATGCACATGCTAATGTTCCCACAGACACCAGTGTCACCATGAATCATTAAATCCAACAATGACATTTCACTTCGTCTAAAACCTGCCGCAGACACAAATGCAGCCGTTGAAACACGCTAAAATGTAAAACGACGACATTCATATTTACTTAACTTATTTGAACAACATCTTTCCCTTCTGTGGAAGAATCTTTCTCAAAACTAACAATCTACATTTCTTCTACTATTCTAATCCTATGACCCAACATCCTCCCACACCCAAGCGGCAACCAACACTCTCGCGAAAGCATCTTTCTTAAATTCAATGATCCAAGTTTTTTTCTCTAAACCGATCCAACGGTCTAACAACCTCTCACATCAAACACTTCTGCGGAGAATCTTTTTCAAATTCAGAATGATCTTAGCCATTCATAAACTTCATCCAATGGATCCTATTGCATATTGTCTTTCTACACTATATTTTCTTAATTCTAAAATATAAAATAACTAAACCAACACTTAAATCTTTCCCTTAACTGTGGATTATCACACATTATTTCTTTACTAATTCTAATACACTTGGCTTTCCTACTTCTTTAGTAATTCCTATTTCATTTTATTATTTTAAAAATAAATCCTTTATTTTAACTTTCCTAATTCTAATAATTATTTAATAATTCTAATATTTTAAATCCTTCATTAATATTCTCCAATTGACAATAATTAATATATTAATTTCTAAATTGTAGCATTACATAATTAAAAATATACGTATGAAAGATTCAGGTATTATATTTTCACATTTTGAACACTTTCTTCTTGAGATTCAAACTCCTAATCTCACTCTTTTCTCTAAATTTTCTACTTTCTCCCTCAAAATCCTATTTCTTTCTCTTCACAATTCTACATCCTTCTCTCACGATTTCACTCTTACTTCTGCCAAGGAAGAGTAAATGGAGAGAATTAATTAGTTATTTACCATGTTTGCCATAATCATAGAAGTCAAAAGACCATTTTGCCCTTAACTTTTCCTTATTAACCATTTAAGCCACTTGCTTTAGCTTGACATGTGGCACAACCTATTGGTGACTACATTTTATTGCATGACATCGTAGATACTTGTTATAGGAAACTTTTATCATCAGAAAACATCCTCAAATTCCCACTCAATATGTTAGAATTAAGTATTTAATAGAAATCATACATAAACGTCGTATACACCTAGTCTGACTTTAAAATAGTATAGCTTTGGCTATAAAAGTCTAATGTACATAATTCCAACATCTAGTTTATCCTTCTCTTCTTTAAGAGATCTAGTTTATCTTCTTAAAATTTCATCCAATTCTATGCTCTTTATATATTCAATTATGTCAATATATCTAAACTGTCTAGAAAAATTGTTTATTTCCAAACTTATTTATACATAATTATTTGAATTTTACTTTTACACATCACTTATACATCATTCATAAGTACGCAAAATTTGAACTTATTATACTCCACCCCCCTTAAAGAAAATTTTGTCTCGAAATGCAAATTCAATTACCTCTACAAAAGCCTAGGGTACTTTCCTTCTCCTCCACTCCTTGATGCCACTATTGAATGTTAACAATCCGAATTATCTTGTTATGGAGCACCTTGTCTCTAATATCTAAGATGGCTAAAGACTCCTCTTCCATTGTTATTCTAGATTGAAGGTTCAATTCTTTCCAATCAATCACATGTGAAGGATCAGGTTTATATTTCGGTAGTATTAAAACATGAAACATATTATGGACCTTCGCTAGTTGAGGTGGTAATGTTATTATATAAGCCACTACATCAATTCGTTCAAAAATTTCTAATGTCTAATGAATCTCGGTTCTAACTTTCCACCTTTACCAAACTTTTGAATAGTTTTATGGGTTATTACTTTGATAAATACATAATCAGCCTCTTCAAATTCTAATGGTCTCCTTATCGAATCAGCATAACCCTTTTGATGACTTTGAGCAATTAAAAGCCGTTGCTTAATTAACTGGATTTGGTCATTAGTTTCTTGGATCATTTTGGACCCAACAAATTTTTTTCTCAAATCTCTATCCAACATAAAGGAGATCTGCATGGCCTACCATATAATGCTTTGAATGGCGTTGTCCCAATGGAAGATTGACAACTATTGTTGTAAGTAAATTACACTAAATTAAAATTATATTACCAACTTCCTTGGAAATCCATAACACGTGCTCTCAGCATATCTTCCAGAATTTGAATTGTTCTTTCAGATTGACCATCTGTCAGAGGGTGATAAGTTGTACTAGGTCTAGTTTAGTTCTCATTTGATTATGTAAACTCCGCCAAAATTTGAAAGTAAATATGGATCATTGTCTGAATCTATATGAATAGGTACACCATGCAGCTTTACAATATTCTTCATATAGAGTTTACCCAAACAATCTTCTAAATGACTACAACGTATGGGTATAAATTGACTGGATTTAGTAAGTCTATCCACAATCACCCATATAGTATCATTACCTTTAGAAGATTTTGGCAAACCTATTACGAAATTCATGGTTATTTATTCACATTTCCATTCTGCTATAGGTAATGGTTCTAATAATCATGGTGGTCTTTTGTGTTCATCTTTTACTTTTTGACACGTTAAACACATTTATCACCCTTCATTCCTTTCCACCACACTTCTCTTTTAATATTTTGATGCATTTTCATAGTACCACGGTGAATAACAACTTTGGAACAATGATATTCCTTCAAAATGTCTTTCTTTAACTTTCTAATATCTAGAACTACTATTCTACCTTTAAATCTTAATTCTCTCTTGGTTCTAGTAGAAAATTCAACTACCTTACTAGCTAAAACTTTCGCTTTTAGATTATTTATATCTTCATCTTCTAATTTTAAATCAGTAATTTATTGCATCATTGTAGGTTTCACGATTATATTCTAGAGATATATTCATTGATTTTTTCTGCAATTGTAACTTGTAGGTATCAATTTCAGACTACATTTCATACTCTCGTATACCTAAACTGGCTGCTATTATTTTTCACTTTCTACTCAAAGCATTAGCAACCACATTAGCTTTACCTGGATGACAATGAAGGGTATAATAATAGTGTTCCAAAAATTCCATTAGCGTCTTTGTCTTTGATTTAGTTCTTTCTATTTAAATAAGTATTTCTAAATTTTATGGTCTGAATATACTTCAAAAGTTTCCCCATACAAATAATATCTCCAATGTTTTAGAGCAAAAACTATTGCTTCCAATTCCAAATCATGGACAAAACAATTTCATTCATGAGATTCTAATTGTCTAGAACCATATGCCACTACTTTATCATTCTACATCAATACACAACCCAATCTTTGTAGAGATGCATTACAATATACAACATATCCTTTTCCTTGATCTGGAATTATTGGGATAGGTGGGGACACTAACTTCTTTTTCAAAAGTTGAAATGTTATCTCTCATTTATCATCTTATTCAAATTTCACACTTTTCTTCATTAAACTTGGTAATGGAATCAAAATTTTGGAAAATCCTTCAACAAATCGCCAATAATACCTAGCTAATCCCATGAAACAAATCGAAATTTTAGTTCTTTCCATTCATTCTGCAGTAACATTCATAGTAACACTTTTTGCCATAACTCAGCCATTTCTCTATATTCCTCATTATCTCTAACATTTCTTGCCTTTCATTCCTTCCTCAGTGAAATGGTTCATCACTTTTCATCTATACCATTAAAAAATTCTAGATCAATAAACAAGTTAACTAATACAAAGGCAAATTAAGGGGCTTTTTTATACATTCTACCCAAAACTCTATCGAGACAAGCTGATGCACCACTAAGGAGGGGGTTATGGAAACCCCTTGAGATGGGCGGTTACTTGAACAAGAATCTGTTCTGAAATTGGCAAATGTATAACTCATTTGATTTTGATCAAAATTACTTCAAAATTTTTCTAGACCTTAATCAAGGAGGGAATATGAAGCCCTCCAAAAATCAAGGGAGATTGTTTCTGAGGAAGAAGTTATGTTGATGAATGGCAAACTAATTTGGAGAGGCACCAAAGATAGAATCGGTCTAGAAATGGTAAGAAGTACAACTCGCTCAATATATGTCCAAATAGTGTGAAATTGTAAACCAAGAACCCACCAAAAATCAAGGGAAGAAATGTTAGGAATCGAAAGTAATGCACAGAAGGATACTAATGACCCAGACAGGTGCTTAAGGGAAAAATCAAGGCTCGAATGATATAAATCTTAACTCTTTCAATTAGCGTCCAAATAACGTGAAAATTGGACTACAAGCCACCCTTTAAGTGAAAAGGTCTCCTCCAAAAATCAAAGCCATAATCACCTAGAACACAAACTATGTATGAAAAGGTACAAGTTGGTTCGAATAGAGACCTAACCATACCTATCAATTTCAATGGCCTGCAATGGTGAAGGCACTCCAACTTAGGGATCAATGAGCTTTCTACCTCCTTACTTGGGATGTCCACCTTTGGAAAAAGATGGATAACGAAGTAGCAATAAAAGGAATCACCAAAAACTCTCAAGAAAAAGTGAAACCAATTTTTTTATACCACAAATCAACTCGGAATCCACCATGAGGACAAGGGCCGAAAATGAGGGAAAACCAATATTTGAAATGAAGAATGTTCATAGCAGAAAATTCAATCCACTTAGACAAGTCACAATGGGGGTTTATATATCCCTTCACATTAGGGTTGACATACCAAACAAATGTCTAAAAAGACCTCAAAACACAAAATGTAAAATAAAAGCTCTCGGCCACTAGCTAGCCGAGAATACCAAAATGTACCAAACATCAATACATCCAATTTATCCAAATATTCTATTATCAATTCTCCATGCTACCTTCTTAGACTCCCCGAAGCTCTTTGAAGTATCATTCTCCATGTTGGGGCCCTCAAGTGTCCATAAAAGTGGCTGATGGAGTGTTGGAGGCAAAAGTGCTTCAGGTGTCCATGTGGCCCTCCCATTTAAGTACATGTCTCGGTTGCTCCTTGTCTCTTGTAGTTGGTTATCCATCCAAATTATCATAAAAGTATTTACTTGCAAAATAATAGGAAATAAAAAGGTTAGTGAGCCCCTTGGCTTGGGACCTTATGCGTGGTCCTTGTGGTGCATCACAAACATAGAACTCTTATTTAGAGCTCTGATACCACTTTGTCATGACCCCAACCTCTAACCCTCTTGAATTACGAGATTGTTATAAGGATACTCCATCCGGAGAGTGACGCGTGCACATTATAATAGGATTGAAGTATGATAAGGTTGGATTACATTACCTAAATATCCTTATAAAGGATAATATTAGTAGTAATCCCAACTTGTTTTACCATATTTGAGTCCCAATAAAATTTTCTTTTTATCCAGTATGCACGCTACCATTAAATATGTGATTTTATTATGTAACAACTACATTTCATTTAACACATAACCATATGAGTTATATTTACAAACAAAGTAGTCTTTACTTTATTACAAACACTAGGGCCACTATATGTAAGCCTCACACTAAACAATGCATAGCAGAAAGTAAACCCACAAACACTACAGGTCCAAGAGATAGAGTTCTACCTTGACCTTGTCCTTTTGGTTACACTCAAAAATTGAAAAGAAGAAAATCACAATGGAGTGAGCTATAATGCTCAACAAGTAAATCTAATCATCAAGAATTACAATCTAGAACCAACTTCTACAACCTAGGCCTATATCTAGACCATTTTATAATACCAATATGATATGTAGTATGAAAATCACACAAACCTTCTACTCACCGAGATGCAATGATGATATAATTCAATGCAATGTCTGTTTAATTTAAACAATGAAGTTGTTTAACAAGTACAATATTAATATATTCTTGAATGTCAATATGTAGGATCAAATACCATCGTATGTACAAGTTGCTCACTACCATAAAACTCCACCATACTGACTACTGTGTCCAATAAGTATGTCCATGTATAAATAAACCTCTAGAGGATAGGGGTTTTACAACCTAAGGGGGACGTATAGTTGCTTCCCTACTATTTTCCACTTTATATACGTCAGACAATACATAGTCTTACACAGTATATAGGGTTTCTCAGTATATTAGGTTCCTCTGTGACCAATAATAAAACTACGTGGATAATCTTTTTGTACATATAAATATGTTCATGATGCATGATTTGACGTCCTCTCTATGCATATATTGAATGCATACAATACATACTAATAATGCATGTAATATGAACCATGTAATTCTTGTTATTAAGCATACATAAAATGTAAAATTCACAACGTAAAGTTAATTGTTTTGTGTTTACTAGGTCCTTGGCACGTGTTGTAAGTCTTTGACCACGAATAAAAGATCAAGTCAATAGTCAAGTTGTGCGTTTTTTGTTCCCCTGTAGCCCAAAGTTGGGGATTGTGTTTGGTAAGTTCTCATTTCTGTAGATTGAGTTCTGAGTTTTGTCGGATTTGGATTTAGGAATTCTATTGAGTATTTATAATATATTAATTTATATTATATTTTAATAAATAAATTTATTTTCCTTTCTTAAAAGGAAATTTTTCCTTTTCTTCCTCTATGGCTACGCGGGTGAGAGAGAGGGAGAGAGGCTGATAGATTCAGTTGGTGTGTGGAGGGCTTCTAATGCTAGGATCATATTCGTGTCGTTCTGATCTCCAACCTCTATGAAGGAGTTTCACAGGTAAGTTAATTTCTTGCTTTGTTTTTTTGTTTGGAATTTTTTGTTTGTGACAATTTTGACTCGACCTTGGAAAGTCAAATTGTTGGTATGTTTTTGTGTTATTGTTGTTCGTTTAGAGTTTATATGGGGTTTTATGCTAATACGACCCAAGAATCGGCGAGGGAATACTTGTTGCTTTGCATTGTTTATGCTAAGAAAACCTTTCCCGATCAACCAATGGTATGGTCCGATCAAGCAGAATATTGGCCAAGAGCTTTTTTTGTGAAGACATAAGTTTGAATGACTACTCTTTGAGTCAAGTCAACCGTGGGATTTTAGGTAGGCATCAGGGACATCCCTCCCCAACGTCTGTAGAAGTGCGGGGTGTTCGTGCTAGGAAAATGGTTTGCATTGGTTGACTACCTTTTGGGTTCGGTCGATCGGGAAAGTTGATGAGACCCTCTCTAAGTGAGATAGCTTGTGTATAGTTGACCATGTATGGATTTTGGTCAATCGTGGCTTACATTTTGAAATGTCTACAAGAGCGTACGATGTCTATACCAAGCATCTGTGCTGGGCAGTATGGCTATTGCCAGTTAATCACTTGTTGAGTTTGGTTGACCAAAAATGTATCTAAGCGCCTCCATCCTTGGTTGCATGTGTCTAGTCAACCACATTGTGTTTGTAGTTGATTGTGGATGTGTCTTGTAACAGAAGCATTGGGCGTCTGCTCGGGGTCCAGACGTCCGTTCTATTTTTTCTCTTCTGGTCAGGGTGTTTGTGCCGATTGAATGCGATGAGGGTCTAGTTGACAACAGTTGCCCTTTTCGGGTGAGAATTCATCGCTTAGTGCCACAAGCCTTGAAGAACTTCTTGACCATGAGTTATTCTATTCTGGTTCAAGTTCCTTCATGGTTCTGGTTAGCTGTAGGGTGGGTCGGCGAATGCTGATTGGTCTAGGTGTATCGTGTTTTTTTTTATTGACTGTTGTTGAGTCTTGGATGGTTGGTGACATGTCTTATCAATTGTTGCGAGGTTTTGGTTCACTTTTGTTGGGTCTTATCGACATTGGGTGGTCTCAGTTGATCGTCGTTGTGTTTTGTTGATGGTTTGGTGGTCCGAGTTGACCCTCACTGTGTCTTATTGAAACATTACGATCTTGGTTGAATGTAGTCATGTTTGGTTGACTCCAGCTATATCTCCTCAACTGCTGAGTCATTTAATGAGGCGTGTTGTATTCCGTTGATTGTAATTGTGTCTTGTCAACTAGCGGGTCATTCTGGTTGTTTGTTCAGGTGCTTGGTTGACCACTGTTATGTCTTGGTCGACTGCACTTTTTGTTTCGGGAAGTTTGGGTTTAGTGAACTTCACATGGCTTCGTTAGCCAAGTCTTGTTTTGTATTCCAGTCTAGGGCTCTTATTGTATGCCTAGTTTTGGTTTGGGGTTTTAACATTGGCTTGGTTTTAGGTTCCATCGATGTCCACGGTTTTGGTGCCTGCATTTGACTGTGAGTGGGGCTGGTCGGCTGGGCTCTTCTATCCTCATCGAGGTAGTGATTGTATACTTAGTTGCATTGCATTGCATCATGGTTTTCAAAACTTATTTTGAGGGTTGCGACATATGAAAACATACAACGGGGACTATCGACGTTAGTTTTTATACTATGTATATACGTGAGTTTTACACGTTTACTTTATGTGTATGGTTTTTCATAATATGCTATAGTACTGATACGGGAGGTTGAGTCCTCTTAATACTTTGGACAGTTTCTATGTCAAATTATCATAAGGATATCTCTAATACATCTTCTACTATGTGAACATATTTTGATTGTGTGCTGTATGAAAATGGGTAAGAAGCGGTGTTTGTATTTTGAGTTGTGTCATTGCTAACTAGTTTGCTGGCAACCCTGTGAGGGGCTAAATCCTTGGATGGTACTTTTAGTTTCTTCCTCTTGGCTCATGAGCCATTGTCATCTTCGTAGTGCCTCCTTTATGTGTATTTGTATCGGAGGGATCCTTGTATGACACTCTTTTTTCATTGACCCTTGTTTTGACTTGTGAAAAATGATGGAAGCTTATTTTATTATAGCTGGCTAAGTATTCAACAACTTTTTGATAATTGGCTCATTGGTGACTCGTAGAGTCTGTTTGATGATAAATCATTTTTTTGCACGAGTACGGTAACAGGCACAGGCAAAGGCACAAGCATAGACACGGACTCGAGTACAACATTTATTTGATCATGCTTTTTGATAAGAAAAGGTAAAACTAGTTTTTTATAAGCATTTCATTTAGTATAAGTTCCCTACTAAGTTAGTCACCCACCCAATGACTCCTCCATCCCATGTTTGATTGTGGTGTCCGAGGAGCTGTTGTTTTAGCTTTTTTTTTCTGTCTTGGTGTTTCCTTGTTGCCTGGTGAGGATTTAGTTTCTTGTTTTAGTTTGTCATTTAGTCTTGTTTGGTTTCATTTCCTACACAATGTTTTTCTTTTATTTATCTTATGCTATCCTTGATTCTTGTTGATCACTCTTTGGACTTTGGCCCATTGGTTTTGGCTTAATCCTTGGATTGTACTTTTAGTTTCTTCCTTAGTTTTTGTCATTCTTTAGGTTTCTTACGGCTTGGTATACTCGATGATCATAGTGATTTGATCCTTGTAATTGATTATTTAATTGAAAGACCGTTTGGTTTGAGTTAGTCGTATTCGTTTGTCTCTGTTTTTCCTTTTCTCGTGTCGATTGTATCAGGGGATTATGAAAACTCTATGGATACTCAACATTGTCATTTTTTGTGTAAAGAGTCTTTTGGTGTTGTATGTCTTGATTCATTCCGGTTAATGTTAGTTTTTTGTACTCTATGCCATTCCTTAATTAGGACAGTGTGTTTTAAATCCTTTCAAGACTTATTGTGAGATGCGAATTGTTGTTGCTCCTCATCTAGTAAGGGTCTCGTGTGTTGTTGAAAAGTGGAACGTCATCCTTTTCATTAGGGTCCCATGTCTTGTCAATTAATTCCTCTTCTTAGGTGTTATGTAAACGGTCATTAGAGTTGAAGTCGGGTAGTGATTTCTATTGGTTTGCTGAGTAGGCAGTACCCCTAGGCTGGGTTCATGTTGTCTGATGACTAGGAATGTAGGTATCACTTATCCATGTTGAGATGGTGTGCTTTTTCCTTGGAATAGTGGATTTCCTACTGGTCATTGATTCACTAGAGCTTCTCTTATTGGTGTTTTCCTATTTTTGTGTTGGGCATCTCGTGTTTCCGATCTTACCCTTTGGTTTGACCAGTGCTCGACTACCTTTGTGAATGTTAGTGGTAGGTTCTGGACTTGCAGTGTCTCATTTGTTATCTTGGTTAAATCTTCTAAAGTTGTGTGTGCTGGGTAGCAGTAGTTGTTTAGAGACGTGCTAGAATTCGTGAATTTCTAAGCCTTGTTGGCTGTCTGCTCCTTGTTAGGATTCCTTTTCCTTAAATAGTTCTTTTCTTTGTTAAATTTATTGTTGTCCATGTGGGACATCACACATGTAAGGTTTCTTGTTGGATGTTTTAGTCTGGGTGCACTTTGTGTTTAAGTGCCGGTTGTTGAGTGGACCATATTTGAAAGGTATTGTGGTGTAGCACTAGGTGGTCTGCACTGGTGTATTAGACATTTGGTTTCTTGTTGTGCTTTGGTACATTAGGGCTTAGTGGTTACCCATGAGTTCACGAGATTCAGTTTTTGTTAGATGCTTGGCTACCCGACAATGCCTTGGTTTTGCTATGAATTCTTGTTCCATATGCTCAATAGAAGTTTTCTGCATGGCATGAATCTCGAGTCATCTCTTGTTGGGCTTAGTGCTCGAACAACATGAAGCTAGAGAGTGTTGTGTGGTTGTGGTCTCAATTTAGAGTATTGGTCAGGCATGAAAAGCATTGTAACTAAGGCTCTGAACTTTGATCCAGCGTGTATTTTTTCCCTTGTCCTATTAGGGATGTCTTTTCAGTTGAGCAAATTCGTTGAGCCATGTCTTGAAGTTCACAGGGATGCCACATCAATTTGATGTTGTTCATGTCGCTGTAACCAGTTGAATAGCTTTATTTGCCTTCTGTCAATTTGTGTGGTTCTTCCCATTTTGGAATCTGTTCGTTTGTTGACCAATTGTTTAGGTCACTCATTTCCTTTCTGTTCAGGTTATTTTCCCTTGTCATTGTTGGATTGCCTTCGCAACATGGACTTGTTTCATTTCAAAATGTTCCCTTAGTGTTAGCTTCAATTGTGTTCTTAGGTTTTCATCTTATTCAAGGCGTGTAAGAAGCCCAAAACATAGGTGTTCTTATTCTTCTTTCAGAGATTCCCTTGGTTTGTGTGTTTTGGGTATCACACTGAATAGGGAGTTTCCTAGGAGTTCATGTATAAGGTACTCCTATTTGTTTGATGACCCCTTGGGTTGTGTTGAATTTTGAAGGGGGGAAATATGTAAAATCTGTAATATTTGGATATTATATTTTTCTGAGTAATTTTTTTTTGCTTTAGTCTAAGTCAATTGTTTTGTGTTGACCAGGTCCTTTCCACGTGTCATGGGTCTTCGACCACATGTGAAGGGTCTAGTCAATGGTCAACTGATGTGTTTCGTGTTTCCCTGTGAACAGACGCTAAGGGATCGTGTTTGGCAAGTTCTCGTTTCCGTAGATTGAGTTTGATGTTTTGTCGAGTTTTGTCAGATTTGAATTTAGGGATTATAGTTATATTAATTTATATTATATTTTGTTAAAAAAAATTATTTTCTTTTCTTCCTCCGTGGCCACGGGGGTGAGAGACAGAGGGAGAGAGGGTGATGGATCCGGTTGGCGTGTTGAGGGCTTATGACTCCAGGATCGTGCTTGTGTCATTCTGATCTCCACCTATGTAAAAGAGTTTCATAGATAAGTTGATTTCTCGTTTCATTTTTCCATTTGGAATTTTCTATTTGTGTCAGTTTTGAATTTGAGGTTGACACTTGAATCGTTGATTTGTTTTTGTGTTATTGTTGTTGTTTTAGAGTTTATGCAAGGTTTTATGCTGATACGGGGCAAGATTTGACAGGGGATTGAGTGTTTCCTCGCAGTTTGTGATGTAGAAAACTTTCTCAAGTCAACCACTACTTGGGTTCGATCGATCGGAATATTGATCGAGAGCCTTTCATTTATGAAAGCTTGAGTTTGATTGACAGCTCCTAGTGTCTGGTCGATTACAAGATTTTAGGTTGACATCGACGACGTCCCTCCCTAACGTCTAGAGAAGTGTAGGGCATCTATGCGAGGCAAATGGTTTGCAACAGTCAACCGATTCTTAGGTCTGGTCAACTGGGAAATGCGTTGAGAGCCTCTCTGATTTAGATGGCTTGTGTCAAGTTGACCGCGTATGGATTTCCGTTGACCGTAGCTTGCGTCTTTAAATTTTCAATGGAGTGTGCGACATCTTCACTAAGCATCCACGCTGGGTAGTATGGCTGATGCCGGTCAACTGCTTGTTTGGTTCACTCGACCGAAAATGTGTTTGAGGGGTTCCATCCTTGGTTGCCTATTTCTGGTTGATCGCATTGGGTTTATGGTCGATCGTGGATGTGTCTTGCTATGGAAGCGTTTGGCGTCTACTCGAGGTCTGGAAGGCCGCACTATTTTTTCACTTCTGGTCTAGGCGTCTGCGATGAGGGTCTGGTTGACCTCGACTTTCCTTTTGGGATTAAAATTTATCGCTCAGTGTCATGTGCCTCAATGAACTTCTTAACCATAAGTTCTTCCCTTCTGGTTCACATTCCTTTGTTATTCTCGTTAACCAAATGGTAGGTCGTTGATTGCTGCTTAGTCTCGGTGGACTGCGACTTTGTTCTATTGACCGTTGTTGAGTCTTCGATGGCTGGTGACTTGTCTTATTGACTGCTGCAAGCCCTGGTTGACGTCCTCGTGTCCTGTTGACATTGGACTATCCTTGTTGACCGTAGTCATGTTTGGTTGACTCCATCTGTGTCTCCTAACTACTGAGTCGTTTAGTTGGGTGTGTTGTATTCCATTGATCATAATCGTGTCTTTTCAACTGACTGGTCTTTCTAGTTCTTTGTGAATGAACAAAGTTAACCTGAGAGGTTGGGGGGGGGGGTGAATTAGGTTTATAAACTTTTTCGTGTGATTATTAATTTCTTTAACTTAAGTGATACACAATTAATTGGCTAAACAACCAAAATAAAAATGAGCAACAGGAGAAGTGTTAGAAGATACAAAACCGAGTTGTTAACGCGGTTCGGCAAAGCACGCTTACGTCCGCGCTTCAAGGCTCTCCCTAGAAGATCTATTCAATTCAACTGCTCGGGTTACAATTGATTGACCTTCATAGGCGTCAATTCAACCATTACAACAATTGATTCTTGGGGCATTACCCTTTTCGTTCGATTAAAAATCTTTCGAAATAAAACTCTCAAACTTTAACATTCAACCTCTCAAAATGACTAATCTCAATGAGTGCATGTGAAGATTGAGTGTTATACTCTTTTTGCAAGCTAGAATTTGTGTTGTAAATTCAATAGAGTTTTAGCGCTTTTTCATGTCAGTTGCTCCATCCTAAGAGTGTCTTCTACTTATAGATTTCTCTACTTTTGGTCGACCTCATCCGACCGTTGAAAACTAGTCGTTGCATTGTTCTACGCCTTTTCGGTCGCACTCTTCGACCAAGCATTCGACCATTTTGCGTCTGAAAAACTTTGGAGTGATTTGTATACAATTTTGGACACATTCTTTGACCGGGGCATTTGACCGATTCGCATCCGAAAAACTTCAGAGTACATAGCCTATAATTTTGGACATTGCAACTGCGTCCTCGACTTCGTCAAAATCTTTGAGGACGAATCTATAAAGCATTTTGGTTGCAATCTTCAACCTCGGATTTCAACCTCATTACATCTGAAACTTCTGGGAGTAATCTGTGTATGTTTTCGAATGAAAATTTTGACCACCCATTTGACTATGGTGCTTCCGCAGACTTTCAAAGCAATCTGTACACATTTTTGGTGAAACTTGCAACCGCACATTTGACGGCGGTTTGTCCAAAATCTTCTAGTGTAAAATTCGTCTCTTCGATTCATATTCGTCGAATTCTCCAAGTCCCAATATGATATCTATTCACTACTCACAACATGGACTTAAATAAACTTATTAGACAACATTAATACCATCATTAAGGTTATTTCCAATTATCAATTTAATAAATAAATTATTCCAATATACAACTTAAAAAACACAATCAATATAATCATCATCAAAATAACTATGCCCAATACACTTAGGCTAATAGTTTGTTCAGGTGCCTTGTTGACTGCTTTTATCTCTAGGTTGATTGTTGTTTATTTCATGAAGTTTGGGTTTAGTGAACTTCATTTGGCTTTGTCAGCAAAGTTTGGTTTCTTGTTTAGTTTTGTATTATGATCTAAGACTCTTATTGTATTCCTAATTTTGGTTTAGGGTTTTCATATATGCTTAGTTTTAGGTTTCAACGATGTCTCTGGTTTTGGTGCCTACATCCAACGATGCGTGTGGCTAGTCTGCTGGGCTCTTCTATCATCATCATGGTAGGGATTTTATACTTGTTGCATTGCATTACATCATCATTTTTAAATGTATGGTGTGGGTTACCACATATGAAAAACATGATGGCAACTGTACGACAGCAAGTCATTTTTTATACTACGTGAGTTTTACATGTTTACTTTATATGCATTGTTTTTCATAGTATGCTATGGTTCTAATATGGGTGGTTGAGTTGTCTTGATACTATGGACCAATTCAGTGTCAAAGTATCACGAGGATGTTCTCGTTACATCTTCTACGGTGTGAAGATGTTTTGTTTGCCCGCTATGCTAAAATGGGTAATAGGGTGGTGTTGATGTGGCCCGTGGGTTTTAAATCCCTAAAACTTATTAGGGTGTTTATAATTTTTGTAATACCCCAAATTTTTATATCAGAATTCATTAAGAATAATTGGAAATTAATTAAGGGTATTTGAATTTATCGGGGTATTACCAAGTACGTAACCATTCGGTTATAATTTAAGAGAATTTATTTGAGGTTTAATTGATTGAAATCCATTTGGGAAATGGAATTAAGAAATTTAAATCGGATTCGTAATAATCCTTTAACGACATTTGGAATAAGTCGAGAGTTACAATTTGGGTTGGTTAATATGTGGTACAAATATTTAATACTTAAACATATAAATCTAATATTAATTAAAGAATTAAAGGAAAGTGGGGATTTAATTAAATTAGATTAATTCGTTGGAAGCGAGCTTGAAAACGAGGGAGAGGAAGAGAGAGCGCCGAAGGAGAAAGGGAGATGCGACGGGAGTAGCTTCCCTATGGCCGTGCAGCGCTGTCCGGCAGGAGTATGGGCTAAGGTCGGCGATGCGATCTGTGGGTTAGGGCTCTGTATCACGAACTCGGAGCTCCCACTGAATTTGAGCTTCGAGTTGAGGTAAGTTCAATCCATTTCTTCCTCCTCCTATGCTTTCTGCCAATTGGGTGTTAGTAGGGAGCAATTTTGGCATCGGGATGGCAGCCAGGAACGTCTGGGGACGAAGGGCACGGGCACCGGTCTGAGTGGTTCGCACTAGATTGGGCCTAGTTGGTTCTCCAATCCCAAACCAGTGTTTCTCCAGGTGAAATTGACAGAGTGTTGGCATGGGGAACAACCCCTGAAAAGCTGGTTGGAATTGTAGGATGGTCGAGCATGCTGGGAGAGTGTCACCCTCTGCCCTGGGAATTGGCAGAGAGTGTTCCCTCTCTGGTGGAGTTATACAAGGATGAGACGGGAGAAACGAGAGGCAGTGGTGAGAAGTCTCTCGGGTGAGCTTCTACAAGAGGAATGATGTTCTTGAGGTTGAGCCGAGAATGAATTGTTGGAATAGTTTAGTAATTATTGTTGGAACTGTTGGAATTGTATCTAACTGTTGGAATAGTTTAGTAATTATTGTTGGATGTTGCTCCTCTGTATATCCTGTTGGTGGGTGTTGTAGTTTCTAGACGTTGGTATTGATAAATAATGCCTCTATTGATGGATAATTACTCTCTGTAGTTGGATGTATTTCTCTATAGATTGGATTTTCTGGATGTTGGTTATGTAGTTTGTTGAGTGTGTGTTGGAGGTACAATTGATGAGTTTTATACTCTGTGTATTGTTGTGAGTCTTATGCTCAGTTTATTCTTGGATTTCAAGCATGTTATGATAGGAACCCTGAATATTGAAATATATAGAAATGCTACGCAGTTTGGATTGGGTTCTATGAACTTCCGGTGATAAATGGATTGTAGACAATGATAGAAATATGGGTGTGATACTTTGTTGTGGTCTATTTTGATATACTCTGTTAGTTGATAATCTGAACATATTATTGGACGTAGGAAAATGATAAATGGTTGCTCTGAATCAACTTGTTGGATGATAAAATTTAATATATGTACAAAGTGCTCTATCATTGGATTGTTGGACATTGATGAATCTAGATGTGTTAGGTTACGTGGAAGCGAGCCTCAATAATCGGATTAATTTATTGGAATAAGCTATGTTATGTTTAGGTGTCAATGAGTTCCTAGAAATTCTATGTAATTATGGGTAGGGTAAAATCATAAGTTGTAATCGTTAATGATTAATGTTACTAATTTGTGAAGGTGTTAAAAAGAGGAAGAAGAATAATGACGGAATGCTAATGTGCATTAAAGCTCGAGGTAAGGAATTTGGGTGTGTTTTGGCCATGAGGCCCTACACCACAAGTAGAGTGCGTGCGTTTTGTGTCCGTTCATGAAATGGTTACTGTTAGATAGTTCCTTGGATGATTTTATATGTTAGTTTCTTGCTGATTTTGTGTAGTTCTTCTTGCTACTAATAGTGGTTATTCTCCGTTATGTTTTCCTGGTCAATTCTTGTTGTAGGTCATTACTAGCTCTGTGATGTTTTCTTTTCGTTGATTTGTTCTGTTTTATTGACTATTGAGATATATAAATGCTTTGTTGAAAGAAGTGATGAATGAGAAAAAGGTGATGAATGTCTAGGATGTGAATGACGAGTGAATATGTGCAGTCTGGAAATAAGTTAGGACCTCTATTTTTGATACTGAATGATTACTTGCTGTTTAGTTTTCGTTATCATGTTGTTATTCCTAGTTATTGCTCTGCCATTTATTAACCACTTTATCTCCCTGAACTGGTAAGCTCACTTGTTAATCACTTTAGTTAAACGTTAATCTATGGTAACTAATTAGTTGATTAATCTGAACATGTGAACTAATTGAATGTGAATCCTAGCATGTAAATTGCCTATGTAATACACCAATTTTTGTAACCGAATTAATTAGGGATACTTGAGATTTATTTGATAAGAAAATTGATTGGGGAAAATAATCTAAGTATGGAAAACTTAGGAAAATGTGCACTGGTGAGTATCGGACGCCTGCGGACGAAGCAGACGAAGAGGGTTCACATCTGCACTGAATCTGTACAATTCTAGGACAATTCGGACGACGTGCGGACGAAGCGGACGAAGAAGACCCGCTTCCGATTTGAATCTGTAACAATTTCTTGACAATTCAGATGACTTTGCGGACGATGCAGACGAGGTGGGATCACGTTCGGAAGACACCTGCGAACGGTATGGACGACATTTTGGGATGCATTCCCTCGTCCCAAATTGAGTTACGGGAGGTGCGGACGAGATTGCGGACGACTCGACTCGTCCAAACAATCGGGGATTTCCGAGAAACCAATTTTAAATTCAATCTCTCTCTTCCGATTTCTTACTGCAGTGGACAATCTCTTCTCCTCCAGCCTACCCCCCTGCGACTTCCAGCTTTCCCCTATAGATATGGAAGGCTTTCCACGTGCTTTCACCTCATTGGACCATTTCCTCTTGAATTGGGTAATTTGGTAGTCTCCTCTCTGTAACTTATCCTGTTGCAGCTGCCAGCTTCCTCTCTTTCCTTAATCTATATAGGTGAGCCTCTCCTTTGTGTCCTCTCCTCTATATGCACTCTGGAAATGTGTATGTGGTAAAGTGAAGGATGATTGTATTGTCTGTGAGCAAGAAGTAAATTTGAGTGAGTGTGGAGGGCTGTGTGTTGGGTTGAACACTTGGTGCTGCTCCGTGGGTTGCTGTGAGGTCTCTAGAGTGCTCTCGGGTCCTCTTTGGCTTCTTCAGGTAATGAAGAGTCTCTTCCATATATTTATGAATATTGTGTATTGATTTGGAGTAAACGTAGTGGACAACAATGTTCTGATTATTTGGAGTGTGCTTCTACCGTTATTAGTTTATAGATTTCAAGTATTATTGGTAGAAGTTAAATGATGAACCTCCTTATGTTGGTTTACAGTTTTGAAGATTTGTGGATGTCAATTCTGTGTTTTGGGTTGTTGCTTCTGGACCATGGAGGAATGAGGTAGAAATTGGTAGAATATGTCCTGTTTGTTGCTTCTGAACTGTGGTGAAATGAGGTAAATATTGACGGAATATGTCCTGATAATAGAAACGTTTTCCTGGAGTTTACTATTTGCTATTGTTGGATGTCTTCACTATTAAATTAGTGTTGATTGTTAAAATGGATAAAAATAAATGGATGGAAGCTATGATTGTTTAAGTTGGATATTAAAGGTTTATTAGTAAGCTGTTAAGTACAATGGTTATTGTCACTCTTGATTGGTTATTAGGAAACATGTGTACGCTTTGATTTATGTTTAGTTGATTGAAGGTTTATTGTTAGCTATTAGAAGAAATGTTGGAATGTTAATAACTGAACCCGGTTGGATGTTATTGCTTGGTTTTGTAAGATTGAGAAAATGAGTGATGTCTTGTATTTTTGTTGGCTATAAGTCCTGAGTGATTAAGGAGAGATATGAAGATGACTAGTATTAACTCGGTAATTTCATGATTAAGTAGGCATTAAATGGTTCTCTACTATGCAGTAGGAAATATGGTAAAGTGAGTTAGGTAGTTGATTATGATACTCTGTTACAGATGAATAAGATTCTAGTTGACTAGATAAATGAGTAAAGGTCATTTGTTGTGAAGGTACTGTGAAGGTTAAATCGGAGTGTTAGACGCATCTCGGATGCCGGGTATGTTGATAGTTACTGTGCTTTGGTCTTCGGACCCTACATCGCAAAAATTAGGATTGCATGCTGTGTGTTTACTAGATTTAGGTTCTTTGAATGATATGTTTATTAGACCTTTATATCATCATAGAGGATTGTATGTAGGCATGAGCATATTATATGTCTTCCTAAAATATATATAAATAGGCATGTGGGGGTTTGGGAGGATTGAGAATGGTTGTCGTGGTGACACCCCTATTGTAGTGCCTACTCCCAATTAGGGAGCGTGAGGTACGATTAAGCCACGAGAATCTTAAGATTCTCAATTCTCTTATACTGAAATCCCCAATTTCTTCAACAAAACGACTGGGTATGGCTCATGGTGATACCCCAATTGGTGTGGTTCCTCATAGGAAACATGGGTTAAGCCACGAGATCAATTGACTTATCCATCGCCCCGACTAACAGATGAGATACGGATCTCCTCTGTAATGCTTCTTGTGATCATGCATCTCATCTGCATTGCATTTTAGTTTATCACTTACTGAGCGTTAGGCTCATTAGTTAGGTCTTGTGATGTAGGTATGTACGACAAAAAGGAGAACAACTGAAAGACAGTTCATGAAGGATTTGCACGGATGGATCTTGTGGCTGGCTCGGCTAAAGAATTTAAAAGGGAAATTTATTTGTAAAAAGGGTTTGTAAATTATTTAATATTCTTTAATGCTTTGTTTTAATTCTGCTGCATTTTACAAAAAGGAATTCATTAATTCTTCTGAAATTAATAAATGTTTTAAGTAAAGAGTTTTAACGATCGGGTTTTATAAAGAAAGTCTCACTCTGATTTTATAAAAGAAAAAGTTTCAAATTTCACGGGATTTTTAAGTAAATAAAAATCGGGTCGTTACAGTTGGTATCCGAGCGCCCTGGGTTTTTAAAACCGATTCAGTATACTACCTGCCAGCACAAGGTTCAACGTGGAAATACTCCATTGACCGTAAGTATTATAATTAGTTCTTTTCCTTACCTAATTACTTAAGTTTTGTTGGTGAGACAACAATCCCGATACTTGGAGAATTATGGAAACGGTAATTGGGATACTTGTAATGGATGTAGCAACTGTGGTTCTTTTGATTGAATAGAATGATAGATGTGATGAGAGATAAACGATAGTGGAACTACTTCGGTTTTGAGTGCAGGAATTAGCTTTGGGGGAGTAAAGAAATAGGGGAGACTCTGCCCGAATTTTTATAAATTGGAAAAAAGGATAAGTGGAAAGTAAATTCTGCGCGAACTAGATAATTCGTTTTGGTCGTCTACACTGCAAGAAATTAGATAAGGGTAGATTTGTTATTAGAAAGAAGAACATTGATGGTTAGTGAATAAGCTAAATTATGAGGACGATAATTAGTCAAGTGTAAGTCAAGTGTTTATCCACTTGGTCAGGATTATTAAGAAATTGTAGAAAGAGTGTTTTGGACCTTTAGTAGCGGATCGTTGGGTGTTTGATACCACGATCACTACCCACTGGGTTAAGCTAAGAACCTACCCTAAATTAGGATAAGAAATCGGTTAGGTTAAAATAAGGAACTGATTGGTTGTTGTTTCCTTCATAGTCTAGATTTTGTCATGAACTAGAAATTGGAAATATAATCTATTTGCACAATTGGTTGGATTAAAAGTTAGGATGAATTTTGAGATGGTTAAGATGCTCACTGTCTACCGTTTTGGGCTGTGGTCTAAACTATGTTAAAAATAATATCTTGGCGATTGGTTAAGTTAGAAGAAATTTAAAAATCAACAATAGAATATAGGGAGTGTAAAAATGTCAGCTTCAATTTATGGTAGGATAAAGAAGGAAATCAACTTGATAGATGCCCTGCATGATCGAAGCGACGTTTTAAGTGGAATGAAAGTGATCCTTTTGTCGACAATTGTCATGTTGCGACTTATCAAACCAGAAGTGGTTGCCCAAAGTTAATTTTATTGGAAATGTCACGAATAAAGGTGGAATTTTGTGCGTAAGGACAAGATTTTTGAGGATTAAGATCTTAAAAATGCAATAAAGTTGTTCACGTTACGGTAGTTTGACATAAATTATCTAATGAAAGGAAATAAATTTGGACGAAAACTCTTCTTTTATGACAAATGAAGTTGGCAATTTAATAACTCATATGTGAAATAGGAATTTTTGCTAAGTTCTTGTGCCCTATAGAACTAAAAGCAATGTCATCTTTTAGACGTTTCGTGTAAAAGTAGGATACGAGAAGTTACGCTGAGTTGTAGATCGAACGAATAATTGCGCTAAGCAAATTTTGGGACAAATTTTATATAAGGTGGGAGGATTATAATACCCCAATTTTTGTAACCGAATTAATTAGGGATGATTGCGATTTATTTGATAAGAAAATTTATTGGGGGAAATATTTGGAAAATAATCTAAGTATGGAAAATTTAGGAAAAATGTGAACAGGTGAGTTTCAGACGCCTGCGGAAGAAGCGGACGAAGAGGGTTCGCGTCCGCATTGAATCTGTACAATTCTGGGACAATTCAGATGACGTGCGGACGAAGTGAACGAAGAATACCCGCATCTGATTTGAATTTGTAATAATTTCTGGACAATTCGGACGACTTGCGGACGATGTAGACGAGGTGGGATCGCGTCCAGAAGACAACTGCAGACGGTACAAACGACATTTTCGGATGCATTCCCTCGTCCCAAATTGAGTTGCAGGCGTGGACAAGCTCTTCTTCTCTAGCCTACCACCTTGCGACGTCCAGCTTTCCCCTGTAGATGTGGAAGACTTTCCACGTGCTTTCCCATTATTGGACCCTTTCCTCTTGAATTGGGTAATATGGCAGTCTCCTCTCTACAGCTTATCCTGTTGCAACTACCAGCTTCCTCTCTTTCCTTTGTCTATATAGGTGAGCCTCTCCTTTGTGTTCTCTCCTCTGTATGCACTCTGGAAACGTGTATGTGGTAAAGTGAAAGATGATTGTATTGTCTGTGACCAAGAAGTAAATTTGAGTAAGTGTGGGGGGCTGTGTGTTGGGTTGAACACTTGGTGCTGCTTCGTGGGTTGCTGTGAGGTCTCTAGAGTGCTCTCGGGTCCTCTTTGGCTTCTTCAGGTAATGCAGAGTCTCTTCCATATATTTATGAATATTGTGTATTGATTTGGAGTAAACGTAGTGGACAACAATGTTCTGATTATTTGGAGTGTGCTTCTACTGTTATTAGTTTATGGATTTCAAGTATTATTGGTAGAAGTTAAATGATGAACTTCCTTATGTTGGTTTACAGTTTTGAAGATTTGTGGACGTCGATTCCCTGTTTTTGGATGTTGCTTCTGTACTGTGGAGGAATGAGGTAAAAATTGATAGAATATGTCCTGTTTGTTGCTTCTAAACCATGGTGAAATGAGGTAAATATTGATGGAATATGTCCTGGTAATAGAAACGTCTTCCTGGTGTTTACTATTTGCTATTGTTGGATGTCTTCACTATTAAATTAGTTTTGATTGTTAAAATGGATAAAAATAAATGTATGGAAGCTATGATTGTTTAAGTTGGATATTAAAGGATTAATAGTAAGCTGTTAAGTACAATGGTTATTGGCACGCTTGATTGGTTATTAGGAAATATGTGTACGCTTTCATTTATATTCAGTTGATTGAAGGTTTATTGTTAGCTATTAGAAGAAATGTTAGAATGTTAATAACTGAACCTGGTTGGATGTTATTGTTTGGTATTGTTAGATTGAGAAAATGAGTGATGTCTTGTATTTTTGTTGGCTATAAGTCCTGAGTGATTAAGGAGAGATATGAAAATGACTAGTATATACTCGATAATTTCTTGATTAAGTAGGCATTAAATGGTTCTCTAGTCTACTATAGGAAATATGGTAAAGTGAGTTAGAGTAGTTGATTATGATACTCTGTTACGGATGAATAAGATTCTTGTTGACTAGATTGATGAGTAAAGGTCATTTGTTATGAAGGTCCTGTGAAGGTTAAATCGGAGTGTTACACGCATCTCGGATGCCGGGTCAGTTGATTCTTACTATGCTTTAGTCTTCGGACCCTATATCGCAAGAATTAAGATTGCATGTTGTGTTTACTAGATTTAGGTTCTTTTAATGATATGTTTATTAGACCTTTATATCATCATATAGGACTATATGTAGGCACGAGCATATTGTATGTCATCTTAAAATATACGTAAATAGGCATGTGGGGTTTGGGAGGATTGAGAATGCTTGTCGTGGTGACACCCTTATTGGAGTGCCTACTCCTAATTAAGGAGCATGAGGTACAGTTAAGCCACGATAATCTTAAGATTCTCAATTCTCTTGACTGAAATCCCCAATGTCTTCAACAAAATGACTGGGTATGGCTCGTGGTGACAACTCGATTTGCGTGGTTCCATATAGGAAACACAGGTTAAGCCACGAGATCAATTGACTTATCCATTGCCCCGACTAACAGATGAGACACAAATCTCCTCTCTAATGCATCGTGTGATCATGCATCTCATCTGCATTGCATTTTAGTATATCATTTACTGAGCGTTAGGCTCATTAGGTAGGTCTTGTGATACAGGTATGTACGAGAAAAAGGAGAACATGTCAAAGACAGGTCATGAAGGATTTGCACAGGTGGATCTTATGGCTAGTTGGGCTAAAGAATTTGAAAGGGGAATTTATTTGTAAAAAGGGTTTGTAAATTATTTAATATTCTTTAATGCTTCATTTTAATTCCGCTGTATTTTCTAAAACGGATTTCATTAATTCTTCTTAAATTAATAAATATCTTAAGTAAAGAGTTTTAACAATCGGGTTTCATAAAGAAAAGTCTCACTCTGATTTTATAAAAGAAAAAGTTTTAAATTTTACGCAATTTTAAAATAAATAAAAACTGGGTCGTTACAGCTTAATTCTATGTTTATAATCTTCCGAGCATGTAAATCAGTTAGTTGTTTGAGTCCTCTAATTCTAGCATGTTCATTTAATGATTAGCGCTCTAATTCTAACATGTTTATTTAATGATTAGCGTATAAATTGTAATCAATTGAGCAGGTCAACCTAGTTAATTGACTAAGTATGTAGATTAACTTGAGCATGATAATCTAATTAGAGTAATTAAATTAATTGAGCATGTTAATCGAATCTCGTAACTAATTAATAGTTGTTAATTACTTCTTGAGCATGCCAATCTATTTAGGAATATTTAATCATCTAGAGAGCATGTTTAATTGATTATTTTAGCATGTTTAATGGTTAGAATTTAATTGAGCATGTTAATTAATTTATGCCTTACTTTAATATGCACATCGTTTGTGATCCGTTGCATCTCCTTTATTATTATGATTTATATAATCGAGCATGTTCCCCGTTGTTCAATTGGTTCTATAATTGCTTCCTTCATATGTAGTACGTTATTGAATGTTCTATTCCTTTTACTTGCGCTTTTAATTCAGTTACTATCTTCTACATGCGCACTTCAGTTCCTATTAAAGTTATGTCAAAGTTATGTTATATGCATCGTGCGTCATGTTGGGTTTAGATCATAATAATAGAAACCAAGTAGGGGGTACCCCCTCGGGGTGGTACCCACATGCATTAGTGTGGAAAAATGCTAAGAACAAGAATGTTTCAGGATGGGCGGGACATGTCCATCACTGAAAGAAACCCTCTGGCGGGATACGCCGGAAGGGCAAAAACCCTAAAGGCAGGTTACGCTAGAAGGGGAGGAACCTTGAAGGCGGTATACGCCGAAAAGGGGTCGACCAGGGAGTTGGGGTAGATGGGTAGTCCGGATCTAGCCTAGCAGCTAGGATACACCCTCACCTAGTCTGGAAAGGGACTAGCATGCGCACAGGAGGTTAAAAGCTAATCAACTAGGTCATCTCAAAGGACAACCTCCAATCTCCAGCTTGAAGTAAGAGTAAAGAACCAAGAACCAATGAATGTAATAAAAGAGTTGGTTTGGGTGGCCCCCATTCCAAGAAGAATTAAAGAGAGAGATGCATAATTGTTTTCCCCCATTTCTTTACTAAGCCTTTAGTCTTACAGTTACTTGTGGTGTAGGTACAAACGACAAACAGATAATAAGTAGACGATAAACACATAATGAAGCAGGGATGGATGATTTCACACGCAAGTGACTCGGGGCTGGCCAGGCAAAGAGAAAGATGAGTAAACGAGTGTAATCAAATTATGCTTAATTGTCAAGTTTTATTTGTTAGACATAGTATTTAAATTGTTTAGTATTTCATTCTTGAACGGTTTATTTACGCTTCCGCCATGATTTACCAAGGTTTAATTATTTACGCTTCTGTAAATTTTATCAATTGGTTTTCATAATGAGTTTTAAGAAACAGTTAGTAGCGATCCAGTTAGACGCACTCTGATATGTTTTGTTTTAAAAAGAAATTTCAATTTTTCATGCATTTTAAAGGAATTACGAAAATCTGGGTCATTATAATTTTGGTTGTGTCGTCACCATCTGGTTTGCTGACAACCCTTGTGAGTGGCTAGATCCTAGGATTGCACTCACTGTTTCTTCCTCTAGGCTTATGAGGCATTGCCATCTTCGGACTATCACTTTTCTATGTGTTTGTATCAAAGAGGTCCTTGTTAACCCTCCTTTTTAATGGATCCTTGTTTTGACTTGTGAAAAATGATGGAGGCTTATTTTATTTTAGCTTATTAGGTATCCAACAATGTTTTGATGATTGCATCATCAGTGGCTCGTGGAGTCTGTTTGGTGATAAATCATGTTTTCATAAATGATTGTAAAAATTCATGCACAGGTACGGTAAAGAGTACTGGCATGGGCACAGACTCGAGTACAACATTTATTTGATCATGGTTTTTTACGAGAAAAGGTAAAGCTAATTTTTCATAATTATTGCATTTAGTATAGGTTCCATATTGAGTTAGTCACTCACCCCAACGACCCCTACATCGCATGTTTGATTGCGGTGGTCAGTTGTGGTGTCCAAGATGCAGTTGCTTTGGATTTCTTTTCATCTGGATGTTTCCTTGTTTCTTAGTGGTGATTTAGTTCATTGTTTTAGTTTGTCGTTTTGTGTTATTTGGTTTCATTTCTTCCACAATGTTTTTCTTTTGTTGTTATTATGCTATCTTTGGTTTTTTTTTTTATCACTCCATGGACATTAGTTTGAGATTTGGGTTTAATTTATGTTAAGAATTCCACTGACTTCTTAGACTTATGTTGAGCGATCAGATCATGTTTGAGGATTGGGTCGTTCGACCTAACATTTCTATTAGGGTTGCCTCTAGGTCGTGACATAAATGATGCATGTTTTGGTGTCATACCTATCTAGATATGTTATATCTATGTCTCAATAATCTCTAGAAAAGAATTAGAAAATGGTTAAACAATTGGTTAAAAACCTGAAAAACTATTCTAAACTCTCAAGTTTTGCTCGTCTGCCCTCAGCTGCGGTCGTTCGCCCCACAACTGGGGTCGTCCACTCTAGCTTATTTCAACAAAAAAAAATTACTGATTCCAGTCATCTGCTCAAGACCCCCAATCGTTTGCTTAGGAATAAAATTTTAAAATTAGAGGCTCTGTCATTTTTACTGACATCCGCCCCGAAAGACCAATTGTCCACTGTCAATGTATTTTCCCATCTGTTATTTCTTCGGTCATTTGCCAACACGTTTACGGTTACCCGCCCTCATCCGTAGATATCCATTTTGTGGCATTTTACAAGATTTCAGTCCACTGCCCCTCAATATCATTTGACCACATTTTATACAGATTCAATTCCTAACTATGTTCTCTGCCCTTGCTAGACTGCTCCCGTGTTATTTTTAGAGTTTGGTCGACCGCGCTTGGACACCGGTCCACCGCACTGGGGACAAAATGTCAAAATCCTTCGACATTCCCACATCTTTCCCATATGAAACACCATTTAAATCACACCAATACATGAAATAAATATCCCATATCCTTTCAACTTTGAATTCAACTTCAAAGCTTCACTCTTCAATCATTTTCAGGGCTCTTTAGACCCCCTTCACATTTTGAAAACTTTCTTCTTGAGATACAAACTCCAAATCTCACTATTTTCTCTCAATTTTCCACTTTCTTCCTCAAACCCCTATTTCTTTCTCTTCATGGTTTTACAGCCTTCTCTCATAACTTCACTGTTTCTTCTACCAAGGAAGAATAAATCCAGAGAATTCTCTAGCTATTTACCATGTTAGCCATAATTATTGAAGTCAAAAGATCATTATGCCCTTAACTTCTCCTTATTTACCATTTAAGCTACTTGCTTCAGCTTGACATATGACACGAACTTATTGGTGACTACATTTTATTGCATGAAATCATAGATGCATGTCTTAGGAAACTTTCATTTTTAGAAAAAATCCTCAAATTCTCACTCAATATGTTCAAATTATAACAGAAATCGTACATAAACGTCACATACACCTAGTCTAGCTTTAAAATGGCATAACTTTGGCTATATAAGTCTAATTAACATAATTCCATTGTTCTTCTCTTTCTTAATATATCTAGTTTATCATTACAAAATTTCATCTAATTCCAAGCACATTTTCATATTCAACTATGTCAATATATCAAAATTATTCAGAAAAATAGTTTATTTACAAACTTAATTATGCATTTTTTTTTAATTTTTACTTTTACACAAGACATGGAATTCATGACAAGGTAGAAGTTCAAGGAGGTTTTCTACAATAAATATTTCAACCACACTACAAGAATATGAAGATTAGTGAAGCTTACTCAACTTTACTAGACTAGATCCATTTTTGAATATTTATGGAAATTTGAATCTTTGTCATGATTCTCACCATATCTGATGGCTACAAACAAGCTCAAAGTGTACTAGTTTGTACAAGGTCTGAAAGTAGAGATTTATATACATGTAAAGATATATGGAACTCAAGGCATACCTTATTTGGTGATTGTTTCTAAGGCACTAGAAGTGGAAGAGGCTAAATTATAAGTTTCCAAACATATAGTAGCCAGAAGAAGTTTCAGCAAGAATCATCCCTAACATGATTGGACCGGTTTGGGCCAAACCGTAGTTGGTCCAGTCATTTCTCCTAGCTGAACCGTCGCCTCTGCTCTTCACCA
>CM039475.1:16111667-16320193 GCA_022433065.1 Begonia loranthoides
CTTTGTTACTATTCATTTCTTTTATCATTATTTCGTTTGATTATGTGTCGGACGTATCTAACCAGTCCACATAATCAAACATTTATTGTTTATATGCTGGGCGTATTAAACCAGACCATACAAACATTTCTATCGGGCGTATCCAACCAGACCACAATTGACTTCTGTAGCAGGCGTATCAAACCATTCCACAGTCGTTTACTTGATATCTTTGCCGGGCTTATCAAATCGGTCCACAGTTGTTTACGTATATTCCATTTTCGTGTACTTTGGGATTCTTAGTCTTAACGTTATTGTGCACATACAAATCCTATCTAACGTGTTCCTTAATCGTATCCTTAAAACATGATCTTTCCTATCTAAGGAACTGAACTTATTCTATAAACATACAAGCAAACAACATACGTTTCATACAATAACATAACTTATGCATTTTGTAAACAAACATCAAACAAAACCCAAATTTCTGAAGATGTAGGTCCTTTCGGACAAAATGCATGTAGTACCACGTACCTAAAGTCCTTAGCTTTAACGAGTTATCAATTTGAGATTCTTCTCAAAGAAACCTAATCATAAATTAACAACATAGCTATTAATAATTATTTTTCAATAATAAATTCTCCTAACTTCAACCAACATAGATAACTTCCTATTATGTCCAAATTATCAAAGAACCTTATTTTCCAATAATCACTTTATCCAACAACAATAGACCTTAATCCAATAATATTTCATCCAATAATCACACATAATAAAAATTATCACTCATTTGTGCAATCTAATAATCCCTCATGGTCATGATAAACAATAATACTATCGAAATAATCCTACTTAACAACTAACTAAAATCAATTACCCCACATAGCATAGACGAAACCCATATCGTCATAAACTCCATCAATATATCTCATGCATAAACCAACTGAATATACAATACAATTCGACTAACTCCTCTAATATTATATCTTCAGCCATTCACAGTCTATAACTTCATCAATAATCCAACAACAATAATATCAGTAGAGATCTTCACTACATATTACACACCAACCAATAGAGATGTATAGCATGCCATCACTAGATTATAACTATGGTTAGACATTGAGAAATAATAGAAGGGTTCAGTTACCTGAAGTACCCGAGAATAAGGAAGCTAAGGAGAATTCTTTTCTCAAGGATCACAACCACGGTTTAATATCTCCAGAGATTTCCTTACTGACCTTCTCAAAACATAACCTTTCTCTCTCTCAACTCTTCTCTTCTAAATTTCCAGAACATCAACTCTCAACCTCTCATCACTTCGGCAAAGTAACCCTTCAAAATTTACTCTTTATGAACTTATCATTCCACTCTCTTCATTTTATAGACAAATACAGACTCCTCAGCAACCTTTTATAATCCATCCGTTGTGAAGATAGAAGGCCGAGAGACCTAAACTTCATCAATGCTCAGTAACCTTTCATAAACCAAATGTCCAAAATGCCTAACTTTCCACTTCAGATGTGTTAAACATTGTCTCCTTCAATTCCAAAGGTTCAGACATTTAATCGACGACATTTCCTTCAACTTTTATAAATTCCAGACTCTCCAAATCACTCTACCTAAAAGGCGGTCGGATAAAATTCCTTCAAGCTGATTGACCACCCTTCATTCGATTGTCTACAGTTTTCTTTGTTCTTGAACTACGGATGATCTCGCTGGCTAATCTCTTCCAAGACAATCAACAGCCATGATCAACCGCACATTTTCCTTTGTTTTTTGAACTGCGGATGATCATGCCGGTTGATCTCTTCCAATCCAATCAACCGCCATGATCAGCCACACATTCCAAACTTTGATTTTAAAAAATCCTCAAGACTTCTCCTAACGTGACAGCTACATCCTTATATATATAATATAAATTATCCTTAATCACCTATTCTCACTTTTCCAATAACCAAAGCTCATTATAAACCAAATACTCCTCCATTCCTTCTTCACTTCATCCTTCATTAAATTCAATATGTATAACCTTCAAGCCAATTGACATCAATCAATCTAGAGGTGGCTAACGAGCCGAGCCGAGCCGAGCCGGCCGAGCCTGAAAAAGTCTGGCTCGTCGAGCCTGCCGAGCTTAACGAGCCGAGCCTAACGAGCCTGCCGAGCCTAACGAGCCGAGCTTAACGAGCCGAGCCTAACGAGCTAGCCGAGCCTAACGAGCCGAGCCTTAACGAGCCGAGCGAGCCTAACGAGCCTTAACGAGCCGAGCCTAACGAGCCAAATATACATAAATAATAATATCTTATATAAAAATATTATAAATTATTTTCAATATTATACAATTTAAAATTATAATAAATATTTATTATTATAATGTAAAAATACTATAATTAATAATTGAATTGAATAAATATTTTTATTACAATTTCAAAATGAAAATGAAAATTACAATTTCAAATATAAATTACAATTTCAAAGCACAACTTACAAGATAAAGAAAATATATGAAAATGAAAATTACAATTTCAAATTTAAATAAAAATTTAGTCTTCGACATCCAAATTTTTGAATTCTTCAACTATGTCATCTTCTCGTTGTTGATCTCTCGTCACAGCGTCGTTCCAATCCTTCATGCAAATGAGTGCCTCAACGATTTCTGGTGCAAGTCTTCCTCGTTTATCATCGTATACACGTCCACCTGCACTAAAAGCAGACTCTGATGCTACTGTAGAGACCGGAGGTGTTAGTAGATCACGTGCCATTCTAGAAAGAATAGGAAATGAAATAGAGTTGACTCTCCACCAAGCCAAAATATCAAAATCATCGGGGCAAGAAATGTTATGGTAGGTGTTAAGATAAATATCGAGTTCATTTCTTTGTGAATTATAAGAATGAACATTGCTATCTATTTGCTTAAATATATCATACATAAAATCTTGTGGATCTCCACCACAAGCACCACTACTAGAACTAGCATGCATATCATATGAAGGAATTGAACGATTATTAGAATATTTAATTTCATAAGAAGAAAATAAATTATCAATTTCATTTCTTAATTGAGCACCATTAATTGAAGAAGAAATACCTAAATTAGAAGAAATTCTATCAAGCATTATACGCACTCCATCTAATTTAAATCTAGGATGCATTATGCATGCAAAACAAAAAATATGAGGTATGTTAAACCAATATTTTTTAAATTTTTTTCCATTTTTTCAATTAATGCACAAAATTCGTTTCTTTGTTTAAATATTTGAAAAGTACCCGTTAATTTTATAAAAATTGGGAGAACAAGATGAGTAGTGGGATAATAAATTCCCGAACATTTATTTGTAGCTTCATAAAATGGTTTTAAAAAATCAAGAAATAAATTAGCAATATCGCAACTATTATGATCAAGAGTAATACATTTTGTTTTTTCACTAATATAAGCACAAATAACTAACCAATATGGCTTAGCATTTTCTAACATTAAATAAGTCGAATTCCACCTTGTATCTACATCGGTTTTTAATTTTCTTGGTTTAAGTTGAGCAACTTTACAATATTCTTTATATTCTTGTTGTCGCATATTAGATGAAGTAATAAAAGAAATTGCAGATCGAATAGATTCAATATGTAGCGAAATATGTGACATGCCATCTCGAACAACTAAATTTAAAATATGACAAACACATCTCATATGAAAAAGAGTATTATGAGCCGTATCTAATTGAATAACCTTTTAAATTCAAAAATTGTAACATCGTTAGTAGCAGCATTATCTAGTGTAATACTAAAAATTCTATCTCTAATAGCATATTCTTGCAAAATTCCAACAATATATCTATAAATGGTAACGCCACTATGTGGATATTCACAACTACGAAATCCTAATATTCTTTTATTTAATTGCCAAGAGTCATCAATAAAATGAGAAGTTACGACAATATATCCTAAAGCATTAGGTGCACTCCATAAATCAGAAGTAATCCAAATAGACATAGACGGAGCATTTGAAAAAAACTCAATTAATTCATTTTTCATATGATTATATATTTTAATAATATCACTTCGCGTCGTACTTCTAAGGACTCGTCTAAAACTAGGATTAATATACTCTTTCATAAAATTTTCAAATAACTCGCTATCAAACATAGATAAAGGTGCCTCAGATTGTGATATATATTTTGCTACTCCTTCTCTCATTTTATTATGTGAATACATAAAATTGCCACTGCCACTAGCATTTATGAGTGTTTGTGTAGGGTCTCTCACTTGCGCGTTAGAGTGATATTTTGCATAATGCCTACCAAGTGTGCTAGTAGAACTACCGGATACGTATGCATAATGTTTAATACAATATTTACATTGTGCTCTACTTTCTATTTTTCCACCAATTTTAATATCTTTCATTTCAAAATTATTCCATACATTCGACGTTTTACTTCTTTTTTTTCTAGGTGACGATGTGGATGCATGTGCCGATGATTGATCAATTGCAATTGTGAGATTATCTTCCCTAATTTCCTCAATATCATCGTTAGTGTCATTAAAAGTGTCAAGCAAAAAATCACGAGGATCCATAATTAAAAAAATTGACTACTACGAAACAATTAATAAATAAAATGATACCGCACACCAATTACGCAACAATAGTATGCAATTGTTGTGAATTGTGATCACCTCCTCCCCGAATACGAGTCCTACAAAAATTGCAAAAAAAAATTAGTTGTTTTGTAATACACATTAAATTAAAAAAATTAAAATTAAAAAAATAAAATATACCTTTGAAATTGGGAGAAGGATGGAGAGATTAAGCAATTGAGAAGGAGATATTGAGAGAAAAAGAGAAAAATTTGTGAAAAGATTGAGAGAATGTGAGAAAGTTTGGATGAAAAATTTGAGAGATAATGAGGAGTATATATAGAGAAAAATTTGCCAACCGTTGGATCAAGACCGTTGCTTGATCACGTTGCTTCAGCTTGAAGCTGAACTGAATACACAGCAACGGTCTGAAGACCGTTGAAGGCTCAGTCGAGCCTTCAGACGAGCAACAGGCAACGGTCTCTAGACCATTGCCATCGCCACTCGCCAACGTTGCTTCTCTGTGAGAGTTCTCACAGAGAAGCAAACTCTCACAGAGAAGCAAGCCACATGTCTGAACTTCTCAGACAGAGGCGACGATGCGGGACAGAGGGGCCGACGAAAACCACGAACGTTGGTGGACTTCGGGAGTTCACCTCCACACGAGTCGACGAGCTCTGTCTTGCCGGCGATCGCCATTGACGTGAGCTGGTGCCGAGTCGGGAGATCGCGGCCTGTAGCCTCAGTCGCCGTTGTCGCGAGCCCGGGCTGGGAATCAGACTCAGTCCTCATCGTCGCGAGCCCGGTCCTGCTCAGAGAGCTTCACCTTCACGCGAGCTCTGTCCCCGTCGTCGCGAGCGGGACTCAGTCCCCTGTCCGGCTGTCCCCGACTCCCCGTCGTCGCGAGCTCGGGCTCGGGTAGAGTGGTGGGCTGCCTCGCGGGCTGTCTAGCCGGGCAAGCCCGCCAGGCTCGCGAGCCCAGGCTCAGCGAGCTCGCGAGCCCGGGTGCTCGGGCTCGGCTCGGCTCGTCTACCGGGCCCGGGCTGAGCCCGCTCAGTTACTGTAGCGGTCCGAGCCGAGCTCGGACTGCTACAGTAACGAGCCGAGCGGGCGGGCTGGCACCTCTAAATCAATCTAACTCCAATTGACCTCAATCCTTCTTATAACCTATCAATGAACATAATGGGGTTACATCATTCACTTATTCCAAATGAATTTCTCTTATTCAATATCTTTACTTGTCCAACTTAGCTCCTAATATCCCCAAAAGCTATGCCTTTAGCTCAAAGAAAATTCGAGATATTACACTCTCAATGGGGTGGCTCTATTTTAATTGTTAAGAAGAACTGCTCGATGGAAATGTGTATAAACTATAAAGATTTAAATAAGGTGAATATGAAGAATAAGTATCCTTTGTCGAGGAATGATCTATTTGATCAACTTCAGGGTGCATGTGTATTCTCAAAAATTGATTTACAATCCTGATACTATCACTTGAAGGTTAGGAGTCGGAGACTACGAATTTATGGTTATGTCCTTCGGATTAACTAATGTGCCTGCAACATTTATGGATTTGATGAATCGCATCTTTAAGGACTTCTTAGATATGTTCATAATAGTATTTATTGATGACATATTGATCTATTCTCATTTAAAGGAGGAACACATGAAACATTTAGAGATCGTGTTTTCAATCTTAAAGGCTCACCAATTATATGCAAAATTCTTTAAGTATGAGTTTTGGCTGAATAGAGTCAACTTTTTAGGACATGTCATTTTTAATGATAACATAGCTATTAGCTCAGCTTAGATTCAAGCAGTTTTCGATTGGCCACAACCAAAGAGCATTGGTGAAGTATGGAGTTTCCTTAACCTAGCAAGATATTACAGAAGATTTATTAAAGGCTTTTCAAAAATTGTCTTACCATTAACTAGTTTTAAAAAAAGAATGCTAGATTTTGGAGGTCTAACGAGTGTGAAGAAAGTTTCCAAGACCTGAAGCAAAAATTGACTATAGGTCCAATCTTAGCGTTATCGTCAGAAAATGATAAGAACTTTATTTATTATGATGCTTCAAACAATGGATTGGGTTGCGTGTTTATGTAAGAGGGTCAAGTAATTGTCTATGTTTCAAGGTAGTTAAAAGAGTATGAACGTAACTACCCAACACATGATTGGGAGTTAGCAGCGGTGGTATTTGCACTCAAAATATGGAGACATGACTTGTATGGTCTTTTGTGTGAAATATTTATGGGCTACAAGAGCTTAAAGTATCTCTTTAGTTACAAAGAGCTTAACATGAGGCAAAAATAATGGTTGGAATTGGTTAAAGATTATGACTGCGAAATTAAATACCACTTCAGAAAAGCAAGTGTGGTAGTTGACACATTAAGTAGAAAAGTAGTTTCAGTACATTTCTTAATGTCGAAAATGTCTTCAATTCTTCATATTGAAGTTCAAAAATTTGGATTGGAAGTAATTACATCATAATTGACTTCCATACTTTGAGCTATGACATTAACACCTACTATTTTGGGGAAGGTCAAAGAGGCACAAGTAGACGACTCCAAGTGTATGAGGATTAAATCAAATAAGAACTTATTGAAACAATAAGATTATTCTATTTCCAATGAGGGGATCATAAAGTTTAAGGGCAGATTGTATGTTCCAAAGAATAAGAAGTTATGACGAGAAATCTTGGCAGAAGCTCACTCCTCTACTTTTTCAGTTCACCCTAGGAGTACCAAGATGTATAGAGACTTGACGCAATATTATTGGTGGCCTAATCTTAAGAAAGATGTTGCAAAATATGTATAGTTTTCCAAAAAGAAAAGTAGAACATCATAGGCTGCTTGGAGCATTATAGTCTTTAACAATACCATAATGGAAATGAAAACAAATCACAATGGGCTTTGTTGTTAACTTACCAAGAACAGTGAGGGGTCATGATGCAATATCGGTGAACATGGATAGATTAACAAAGTCTACCCACTTTTTTGCTAGTCAAAATGACTTATTCAATGAATCAGTATGCCGAATTGTATACACAAGAGATTGTACGATTACATAGGGTTCTAGTCTCTATTGTGTCAGATCGTGATCTAAGGTTTACCTCAACCTTTTGGAAGAGCTTTAATAAGGCTATGGATACAGAATTGAAATTCAATACAACATTCCATCCTCAAACTTATGGCCAATCAGAGAGGACGATTCAAATATTTGAGAACATGCTTTGAGTTTGTGTACTTGAATTTCAGGCCAAATGGAATAAAATGTTACCATTGGTGGAGTTTATCTACAATAATAGCTTTCAATCCTCAATTGGTATGGCACCGAACCAAGCATTATATGGAAGAAAATGCATATCTCCACCATATTGGGATAAGGTAGGTGAAGTAAGCTAGTTGGCCTTGAAATTATATGGCAGGTAGTAGAAACGGTGGCCCTTATCAATCAAACAATGCTAACTGCCGAAAGCCACCAGAAGAGTTATGTTGATCGAAGACAAAGAGAGTTGAATTTTGAGATAGACGATTTGGAATTCATAAAGATTTCACCTTTCATAGGAGTTATGAGATTTTGTAAAAAAGGGAAGTTTAGTCCAAAGTACATTGAACATTTTCCTATTGTGAAGAAAATAGGAAAGATGATCTGTAAGCTAGAGTTACCATCATCAATGGAAGGATTTTACAACATCTTCCACGTGCCAATGCTAAGGAAATGTGTTCATAACTCCTCTCATGCGGTAATACAAGAGGATATCAAAGTCCAACTAACATTGAGTTACAAAGCAAACCAATTTTGGATTTTAAAATCAAGGACCTTCAACAAAAGCAAATTCCACTAGTGAAGATGTTTTGGAAAAACCATAAGTCAGAAGAGGAGTTAAGGGAAAACCAACAAGACATGTAAGAGAGATACCCAAAACTATTTCGTGATGCAAATTTTGGAGACAAAATTTAATTAACGGGGAGGAATGTAACACCCAAAAAAATTTCACAAATATGTTTGTGTAATGACACATTTTGATATTTAAATAGAATAATTTGTGTCACAAATTTGGAGAATTATCTATATATCATGCAATTAAAGGATTTTATTTTAATAACATTATAGAATTATCAAGTAAACAAAATTTTAGGAAGCGGATGAAGGAAATATATAATATAAACCAAAAATGTCTGCGAGTGAGAATTTGATTAGGGAAAAATCCAGGCGTGAATGTGTTTATAGATGGGTTTGGATTCATGAGAAGGAACGTGTCTGCAAAAGGGTATTATCAATAAAGAAATGGTGTACGTGGTGGACAACTATCGGTAAACATTTCAAAAATTAGTATCTGTAGAGGCATTTGTGTTTGTGAAAATGAATGTGTATGTGGAAGTATTGGTATCCACAAATAGGTGGCGTCATTTTGAAACAAAGAACGTATCTGCATAAAGGAATGCGTCCACGGTGGAACAGTGGATATCACAGAAGCATTTGTATCCACATAACCATTGGCTTCTGCTGGAGGGATAACCACTAAGGAATAAGGGTACGTGGCAAATAGTGATTGGAGGACGGGTTATGTAGGATGAAGTATTTGCAAAAATGTTGGTGTCCACAAAAGCACTGGCATCTATAGAAATGTTGGTGATCGTGAATGTAAGTGTAAAATGCTAATGTGGCATATTGCCATTGGATGAAATGGATGAAGCAGACATCCACAATTGTAGCCCACACGTCTGCTATAACTGCAGACAGATTCAGAACAAGTTTGTTCAAAGAATCCATGAACCATAATTCAATTTTTGAATAGATTAGGAAACAATAATGCTTGAATTCAATTTCTGTGAGATTTTCTTCTGTGGGATTCTCCGTTTGACCATCTATAAATAAGAATGTTAGGGGATGAAACCCTACTCTGAAGTCACAAAAAGGAAGAGATTTATTTCAACTCTCAAGAGAATTTTCTTCAAGCATTCTGATGGTAGGCTTTTACAAATAAGGACTTTAAGAAAAGTTAAGGTGAGGGACATTGAAATTTTGTAGGTTTTTAAAGTTTCTTCTTTCCTTATTTTAATTTGATTCTTCTTCTCTTTCATTTCAAGGGAGTAATCGGTTGGAGCAAAGAAATTTTTGTACTGTGACTTCAATAAAAATCTCAGGTAATTGATGTTGATTGTGTCTGGACTTTGGCTTGCATCACAAAGGGCTAGGGTAAGATAGTCTTGTGGTGATATTGTTTTGTGATGCCCACCGCTATTGTTTGAGGATATGATTTATTGTTTGCTTTTTACTGCTTATGATTAAATGTGGATTGAGGATATAATATCTACTGGTTGTTTACTGCTTACATAATATGTTAGTGAAAATATGTTTATTGTTAGGACCATCAATGGTAGATTTTATTTTTGGCACGTGTATGTTTCATACATCAAGAAAAACATTTTTCATTAAGAAAGATAAGAAAAAGTGAAAAAAATGAATGACAAATAGAATAAACGTAAATAGATATTGTGGGTGGCATTCGAATGGGCTGTCCCGCATAAGGTGGACCTAATGGTGTCACTCTCACCCTTAGATTGAATTACCTACGATGGTTGGACTATTAAGTAAAAAAAAAAAAGAATGAATAAGTAGAAAATAACATAATTTTTACATGTTGCATCTGATAATCATGTTTTATATGCATCTCTTAATGAACATTAAACTTAAAGATAAACTTTGTGATGTAGGTGATGATGATCATGTTGAGGAACCCAAGGATCCTAATCAATAAAGCTAGTTATTGATGAAGAATTCTCATGGGCAGAGCTAAAATGTTTTCGAAGCATAGTTAACTCGTGGGTGAATGAGGAAAATAAATTGAAAAAAATGGAAACCTTTTTTTTTTTAATTATGTTTCATTTTACATTTGAATTTAAGTTTAAATATTTCAAGAATATTTTTGTTTAATTATAAAAGAAATTTATTTTAAAGACTTCCGTTGTGAAAAGTTTCAAATGTATAATTTTTATGAATGGATTTTTAAAAAAACAATTAGCATAAAAATGGTTTTACGTCACAGGACTTTAAAAGAACCCCTTCGACACTCTATTACAGAAAGACGACAATTTGAAGACTAGACAACACCTCATTAGTTTGAAGGAAGAAAAATGCGTTGCCAACAAGCAAGATTCAGTGACGACACAACTCGTAAAATCAAATAACAAATATAACCTTGCAAGGTATAGAGATTTGAAACCCAAGGAGCACATCATCATCGCCCTATTACCCATTTTCATAATGTGCAAACAAAACATATTTACATAGTAAAAGATGTACTAGGATAACCTCGTGATGCTTTGACACCAAAACTGTCCAAAGCGTCAAAACGTTTCATCTTCCAACATATATAACATAATAAAAAAATGATAAACCATGCACTCATAAAGTAAACCTTTAAAACGTATGTACATATAGTGTAGAAATTGATGTGCTATCAAACAGGGCATGTAGCGGAGTTCGCCTAGGATTTTTTAGACAAGGTTTGTGTGCTTATATGATAGCTTGCAAAATATATATTAGTTTTGAAAATCATGATGCAATGCAGTACAATATAAAATCTCTATCTCAATTATGATAAAAGTCTTACCGACCAGCCAGAACACACTATCAGATATAAGCACTGAGATTCGTATAATCCTTGGAACCTAGAACATAGTCGATGCTAAAATCTCAATCAAAACACTAGGGATAATAGATAGGTTTTAAATCGAAACAATAAACGATTGCAAACTTTGTCGAGGCACATATCGCCAAGGTGAAAAAATTTCCCCTTAAACACCTACAACAAATGTGTTGACTTCAACTGCGATTGCCCACAAAAGATGTCTGGATTAGCTACCACGAACTCCCATAGTGGAAATCTAAATGCGGACTTCTAGATTTACATTCAATGTGGACACCTGACTCGAGCAGCAGATGCCTGGAGCCAACATTCGGGTGATGGACATCGTGAAAAATTTTACCTTTTCAACAATTTCCACCCCCAATCGAACTTATCAATTACAATAATGCAGAAATAACCAAAGATTATGAGTTTTCCAAGCTCGAATCCAAATTCAACACATACAAAAAGTCAAAAGTGAAAGCAAAGGTTAAGAATCGACGTACGCTAATAGAACATTCACAAAACTTGTCCATAGAGGCATCATGAACACGGGTCTAGCGTAAAAAATGCACTCAAACTTGATTACCCTGTCTCACCCTCTCTCATCTCTCTCTCTCTCTCTACAGGACCAAAAAAGGAAGGAAAAAGAATTTCTTTCATAAAAAAAAAGAAATTTAATTTAGTTATGTAATATATAGATATAATATTATATATATTAAATAAACATGAAATCTTGATTTGACGAAAATTTAAACATTATAAAACTCAACCTGAAGTAACTTAGATTCACCAAACATTATTTCTCAGATCGAATCACACGGTAACTTAAATTTTACCAATTTAACTATAGGACTAAAAAGTTTACATATGGACATACTCGAATGAATCACAACAAAATTTGAGTCCACAAGAGCAAGTTGATCTCGAATAATTAGAAAATTTTACATGAATTTTTATAAATTTAAAAATGATGGATTTTATAGATTAAATCATAAATTGTTTTCCTTGAAATGTAAATTATTTTTACGTATTTATTTAATAAAAACAACTACGAGAAAAGAATGGATATTTGAATTTGTTTTAACATTTTTTTAAGTCATTTAAAAATATTTATTTTATTTATTGTAATATAACGTATTTTTATTAAGTCATTTATTATTTTGACCTTAAAATATAGTATATCAAGATATTTTCTTATATTGATAAAATTATATTTTTTTGTTTTCATAAAATTACTACTGAGTTGGCAACAAAAAATTCTATCAGTAAAGTCTTAAAAGGGGAAGTCATTTGGGGTGAGTCGATTAAACTCACTAGAGATAAAATTTTATATTCAGCAGTTAAATTAAAATAATGATTAAGCATGTTTATCATAAAAATAATGTTTCATAAATTTATTTTAGAAAATTGTACAAAAAGACATTCGTTTGAACAACCCACTATAATGTAATATGTAATGAAAAATTGATTGTTGATGAACCATATAAAAATTCTAGTGAAAATAAAGTAATTCATAAACTTCGACTATACTATGTTATAGGCATATCGTATAACAACAATGATATTATGTGATCACAAAAGACATAGGAAGACTATGACCAAGTTTAGAATTTTGCACTCGGGGACACAACACATACAGATGTGATGCTCGCATGGAAGCGGTCGTCCTCAAAATAAAGGCAGCACCTTTATTTGTGAAGCAATGGATATCCTTTATCATCTTAAATCCCGGAATGGAATGTTAGAATATGAAAGTTGGCAACCTTAAGCTGCCGATGGATGAACTGTGGATGAATGCACCGCTTCTCACCTCCTTGGATAAGGATGTGGATGTAAGGTTCTCTCGTGATATAACCCACCAAAGAAAGAAAAATGATAACTTCAATTTCCGAAACAAAGCAAAGCTTAATTTGTACTCAATTCAACTCTCCCTGAAGCATAAGCAGTGATGGCTTTATATAGCCTAGATAAGTGGATCTAGATATCCTAGATAAATGAATCTAGATATCCTAGATAAGTGGATCTTTTTAGAGATAATATCTAAAGAGATAATATCTTTCTCTCTCTTGTCCTCCAATCTTGTCTTCATAAGCTTGCTCTTGGGCTTTTTTTCATGTTGAAATCATCCACTTGGATGACTTACATATCTTAAGTTTCTTGATCTCCAAGTTTGGAAACTCAGACTTCCCTTAAACTTTTACTCTCTGTCCTTTGGGCTTTTACCATAGCAAATGAACTCCGAATTAAACGATCTGACATGCGTTAGAAAACCTAGGAAGTTAGTTACAATCTGCATGAAGAATGCTTCTTGAAAAGATATCATCTTGATTTTGAAAATAGTCGAACCAATGGCAAAGGCCAGAATGAAGACAGTTTTGGAAAGATCTTCAATTATTCTCTTGACCTTCCACTTATGTTTAACCTTAAATTTTTCCTTGACAATTTTGAAAGCTTGATTAATAATGGCATGGTCTCATTTTGCATCATCCTCATGAGGTTGAAAAGGATTCGACCTCGAATCATGTCTTTTGTCAACATATTTGTACGGGATGCCATGCATTAATAATTCCAAGAAATTTCCTTTAAATACGATCAAAGGAACTATGTTAGCATATATTTCTTCCTTAATATCCAAAGGGAAAACCTCATTTATGTTTGAGCATGGAATTTGAAAAGATTGCTCTATATGTTTGGATACTTTCTCTTCTTGACAGTCATCGTGAAGTCCGTCGATGAACCTTCCTATTGCTTTTCCTTCCATTCTTTCAAATCACATCTTGCTTTTAAAGTTTTGAACTTGGCAGCATATTCTTCAACGGTGGATGAACCTTGCATAGGTTTTGGAATTGTTGGTAAATATTTTGAATTTGTTGTTGGTTTTGGTCCCTCTTATGTTGAGCAACTTGCTGTTGGAGGGAGAGAACGAGTTTCCACAAGTTTTCTTTGGAGTGACATGTTGAAGGTTCAGCCATCGGGGATTTTGTAGCCTCGCCTTTTTGTGCCGCTTCAGATGCTCCTCAAGTCATCATAAGGAAAAAGATTGTGTGAGGATATGTTTTAGCTATGATACCAAATGACGTGCTCACATAAGTGGTCGTCCTCAAAATAAAGGCAGCACCTTTATTTGTGAAGCAACAGATGTCCTTTATTGTCTCAAATCCCGAAAGGGAATCTTGGAATATGAAAGTTGGAAACTTTAAGCTGCCAATGGATGCACTGTGTATGAATGCACCGCTTCTCACCTCATTTGATAAGGATGCGGATGCAAGGTTCTCTTGTGATATAACTGACACAAGAGGATCTTTGGATATGACACCAAAGGCCTTTGGATATAACTCACCAAAGAAAGAAAAATGATGACTCTGATTTCCAAATCAACGTAAAGCTTTAATTTGTATTCAATTCAACTCCCCATAAAATATAAGTGGTGATGGCTTTATATAGCCGATTGAAAACATAAATTAGAAAACTAAATAAAAGATAATTTAGATAAGTGGATCTACATATCCTAGATATGTGAATCTAGATATCCTAGATTAGTGGATCTTTTTAGAGATAATATCTAAAAAGATAATATCTTTCTCTCTCTTGTCCTCCAAGCTTGTCTTCATGGGCTTGCTCTTGGGCTTCTTTTCATGTTGAAATCATCCACTTGGATGACTTCCATATCTTAAGTTTCTTGATCTCTAAGTTTGGAAACTCGAACTTCCCTTAAACTTTAATTCTCTGTCCTTTATGCTTTTACCATTGAAAATGGACTCCGAATTAAATGATCTAACATGTGTTAGAAATCTTAGGAAGTTGGTTACAATCTTCATGAGGAACACTTCTTGAAAAGACATCGTCTTGATTTCCAAAATAGTCGAATCATAGGCAACGGTCAGAATGAAGACAATTTGGGAACGATCTTCAATTATTTTCTTGACCTTCCACTTATGTTTAACCTTAAATGTCTCCTTTATAATTTTGGAAGCTTGATTAATAATAGCATGGTCTCATTTCGCATCAAGATGTCTAATTACTATGGTTAACAACAAACAAACATATTCTCCCATGGTTTAATGTGTGTAAAATAAAACAAGACCCCTAATCGGATTGATCGAACTTAGTTCACACGACCAAATTCATCCAATAAATTTTATGTGCATGTTTAATAAAATATGTACAGTGAAAAACTATATCATATAAAAATCTGACGAGCCATAGAATGCACATGTCATTTTATATAGCACACGTGTAGCACCCCGACTTTTTAAGTTGGATAATTATTTTTATTGGGATATTACGAATGACGTATTCGTCAAAATTCCATTATTGAGATTAAATGGAATTTACTGTAATTAAAATAAATATTTATTTAACGAATTTAAATTATAAAATTTGGGATTTATTATCATTGTTGCACATTAAGGATTAATTTCATTGTTTTTCATTAATGAATTAATTAAGGATTTAAAATGATGAAAGAGGTATTTTAAAGTTAATGAATAAATTTGATAAATTGGATTTAATTTAATAACTTAAATTAAGGTGTTAGTATAAAGGAATGAATCGGTTTAACAAGAATCGGTCCAGCATGTTAAGAGGAGATCTGGCCTTCGGCCATTTATTGCTGAAAATTGAGAGAGAGACCGAGAGGGATCGGGACGAAGCAGATTAACGAACGAGAGAGGAAGCGAGATCAGGACCGAGGAGACGAGCACTGGTGTGCGACGAGCGACGAAATGACGGCGACCTAGATGACTCCGGCGAGCAACTGCTGCGGCATGGGGTCCGATTTAAGGCTCGGGATCCATTTCGACCGGCGATGATTTTCGGCTTTGGGGCTTCCGCGGCGGGGTTTTTCCGGCAACGATTGTCGTATGTTGGTCAAATTTTTCCTCCTCTTTCGTTTTCTGTTGATCAGATGTTGGCAGTGGCAAATCGCGTTGACGTGCTCGAGCAGGGGATGGCGGTCCAGCTGGAGGCTTGCGGTTGAGCTCACTATTCAATCCAATCCGATCCATTCCTTTGATTTCTTGTCTGACGGTTTGGAAGGGAGTTGGAGGCAGAGGTGTGGAGCTCGATCTGAAAACTTTGCATCTGCAGCTGAAATCGTGGGATTAACTGCCTCAGGTTGTTTTATATCTCAAATTTGCCAATTGTGTTTATTTTCTGCGAGTGATTGAGACAGCAGAGAAGGGTGATGGTAGAGAGCTGAAAGCAGAGAGCTGTCCCTGTTGTGTGTTGTTCATTCAGTAAGACTTGGGTGTGTCTTAGCCATGTGGAGGCCCTACACCGCAAGTGTGTGCATGAGTGTGTCTTGGATTGATAGTGTAAAATGTTAGATTTTTATGTTACTATGTGATGTCTTCTCTGTTGATGCCTTGGTGGTTTCTTTGTTGATAGCCTGTATAATTGTCTATGCTTCAATGTTTTGTGCATTAGTTCTCTATAAGCTTCGTATGCGTATGTTACTATAATTTCCTTGTTGATATTGCTCTTGTGCAAACTCTATGTTGATGGTTTCACTCATTGAATCCCCTGCTATGAGTCCCCTGTACAGGTTATTTAATTAAAGTGCCTATGACTAGTGTTAATAACTAAGCAAGTTAATAGACTGAGCAAGTTAATTAAATTGTTAATTTGTCAAGTATCCTAATCCAAATATATTTAGTTAACTTGAACGAGTTAATTAACATAAGCACAGGTTATAGACTTACCAAGCATGTTATCGTTCATTAATGCATTGTTTGTTTAAAATATCGGTTTGTATTGTCAAGCATGCTTACGTCCGATAGGTCACTTATATGAACTCCCTTGTTGCTTTGTGCTTCATATTGTTAGTCCTGGTGCTTATGGCTTTGTTAGCTCTAGAGTTCGTTATTGATAATCAAAAAACTGATAATTTATTTTGTTAAGTTTTATTGCTTTGTTATTAGCTTGTTATTAGCTCTCTGTTAGTTTTGCTGTTAGTTGATATCCTTGGTCAACTCTGCTCTTGTTGGTTTTCCTTAGTTCCCTATAATTGATTATTATAGGTTCTGTTAATTTTTGATTAAATGTTAATGCTCTACAATAAACTAAAAATGTTCTGTAACTAATANAATTTTTGATTAAATGTTAATGCTCTACAATAAACTAAAAATGTTCTGTAACTAATACAACTAGAGGAAATGGTAATTCAAGCATGTAAATAAATTGAGCACGTTAAATACATCAACCTAATCGATTTAGTTAACTTAGGTAACCCAGTTATTTAATATAAGCATGTGAATGAACGTAGGTTATGAACCTCTCAAACTGGCTATTCGTTCTTTAATGTATTATTGTGATTGTTGTATTGTATGGTTTGATCTGTTTCCTTGTATGTGCTTTTAGGGTAGCTTCATGCATCCCGACATTAGAAATAATTAGGAACACCACCACGGGGTGGCCACACGCCTTGAGTGAGTAAAAGAATTAATCATTCCCTTATCGGGATCACAAACCATTAACATAATAAATTAGAAACCATAGGATCCCCAAAACTCTACACTTTATTTACGAACTCTTCTTAAAATACGTAATTAAAAGGTTGGTTTGGGGTGGACCCATTCCAAAGAATTAAAGAGAGGCATTTCATCCCGCATAAACCCATTTTCTTACTGGGCCTTTAGGCTCACATCTTACTTACTGTGTAGGTACACATACGCGTGGAGTCCTCGAGCAAGTGAAGAAGCAGTTGATGAGGGATTTGCACAAGCAAGCTTGTGCTAATTTAAGTGCTAATTTAATTTTATTTCTAAATTATAATTAAATGTTTAGTTCATTTTCTTTAAATTATTTACGCTTCCTCAAATGTTTTTATTTCCGCAATGATTTACTTTCAAAATGTTTTAAGTGCTTCTAATGGCCCAGCTTGCACTCTGATATGTTTTTCTTAAAATTTAACACATTTTTTTTTTAATGTATGAAAATTCAGGTCGTTACAACACGTATTAAAATATTATTTTTAGAAAAACCATGCAATGTTGTACATAAAATTAAACAGTTCCCTCGAAATGGGTCTATCACTAACTAAAACCCAAAATTCAAATGTCCACGATTTTTAAACTATAAATTTGGTACCTATCTAATCTCTTGGTCAAGTGAGACGAAGCCCTGACTCGCTTATCGCCTCCATCACCAACGCAGGTGACATCACATCTGGCTGAGACTCCTTGTCTTGGCTTGCAACTCACCAAGTCGAGGTCGAAGTTGGTTTGTGTCGTGGATAAGCATTTGTTAAGTCACGGTTCGTCGCATTTTCCCCAACACCATTTGAAAGGAACTCGCTGGATTTCTTCAAAAATCTGACGAAATTGTCAGTTTTTCCCATGCTAAAATTTCTAATTTCACAACCCAACTAATCTACTTCGATTTAGCAGAGAGTTTTAAAATTTTTAACCCAAAAATCCAAAACTTTTAAATTCAGTCTATACTAACATTATAGAGTCAAAAGTGAAAAAAACAATTTCCATCAATTTCATATAAACAGATTGGATTTCTTCATGGACTTCATGCCTTTGACGTTCAACAGAACGTCTAGAGTGCACAATGAGGGATTTTGATATGTCAGCACTAACTGGGTTTGGAATGCAATCCACAAAGATGCCAAATCAAAACCTGCATTTTTGGATACATAACAAAAACTCCCAATTCAATCGCACTAAAGTTTTGCTTATTGTGAATGAACAATGGTCCAAATCAGAGAAACAATGAGAATACAAAGGTGAGATTATCCACTGTAATGGAAAAAAATTTTCCATACTTGAATTGCAACACTCCCTTGAATTGGGGAAAAAATCCATTTCGAAAGAAATTCTCTTTCCTTAAAAAAAATTTGTAGCACTTATTACATTCTCCCTCACTTAGAAAATTTTGTCCCTAAAATTTTGAACATCCTCAAGAGTGCCTTCAAATAAATGGGGATATTTAGTCATCATATTAGATTCAATTTCCCAATTTTTTTTCTCTTTCAGTATAATTCTTCCACTGATCCTGGACCAAAGGTATTTCATGGTGACATAGTGTAACACCTAAAAAAAAGAAATATTAAGTTGGGAGAAAATTAGAATATTAAAGGATAAATAAAATAAAAATTATAAATATTTATAAAGTTGGAAAATTCTCACGTTGAATAATAAAAATATCATTTTTTAGGAGAAAAAATCATTGTTGGAAGAAAAGGATGTTTGGAGGAAGATTGTTCGGACAAAAGGCATATTTAGGAAAAGGAAGAAACGTTAATTGTTGGATAAAATAATTGGGTGGTTGAGATTAAAGATAAATTAAGGCGCTGAAGGTTGAAATAAGATGAATGTCGTGCAAAAGATTAGGATATCATGGGATTAAGTGATAAGAAGATTTATAGTCATTGACCAAAAAGGCTAAAATAAGAGAAAAGAAATCAGTGCGCTAAAATATGGTATCAGAACAATCAGTTTTATAGGCTGCGTAACAACTCAAGCCTCAACATGAGCATGCCTCATCAGCTGTAAGTACGATCTATCTTATGAATCTATAAATGGACAAATTGTTTTACATGAATTCCCAAGGTTATGCGATGGTAAATGCCCATAGAACAGAAGATAACAGTAAAAATGAAGTTATTATAAGATTAACTGAACTAATCGAACATCAATCCTGACAACTAGAAAAGTTATGACTAGAGAAGAACAAAGAGAAATAGGGCCAACTAACATGAGTTTTTAACTCTTCAGAAGATTGAGACCCCACCCCCTTACTTTGATGGACATGACACGGATCCATCTAGCACTGAAGAGTGGATCTGAACTTTGGAAAATATTTTCAATTACGGAAAATTGAAGAAGTGGAAAAGGTTTATTGTGCAATCTATATGTTGACTAGTGATGTGCCACAGATTCTCTCCATTCACAATCAAATCTGGAGATTTTCTAACCTTAATTGTAGTCTGATTTTACGGGTGAAACATTCTATGATAAGTTGGAGGAAGACATGGAGAAATTGAAACACTTGCTCAAATGGGAGATCATCCGTATCACCTAAGGCACTCTTTTCTCCTACACTCCAATGACCACCTTTAGAGACAATTGAGTGGCATCAATATAAGGAAAGTCACTTCAAAGAATCTCTTGAAGTCTAAGAAAGTAGCATGGAGTATTGATAATGAATTATTTGGAACAATTAGATGTAATGATATTTGGTACACTTTGGTGATCTTGACTAGCTAGTGGCTGAGAGCTTCTAGTTGCATTTTGTGATTTAAAAACTTTATGGTCATTTGTTTGTTAGGATAGCCCTAATTTGAGGAGATATATGTACCCTCATTATGGCTTGTTTGAAGGTAGACAATTTTCAGCTTAAATTTATTCATTTCAAATGGTTGGTTTTCCCTTATTGCGGCCACTTTCTTCTTGGTTTATCCCGAGTATATTATTGGTGTAAAAATTGATTTCACTATTTCTTGTGAATTTTTCGTGAATCCTTTTATTGTTGATTCTTTTTCCATCTTTTTCCAGAGGTAGGCATCCATAGCAAAGGAGTAGAAAGCTTGTCAAGACCTAAGTTAGAGTGTCTTCACCATTGGAGGTCATTGAAGTCAATAGGCATGGTTAGAAAGCACTGATAACTTGGAATCCTACCTGACCATATCAAGGTCACTGATAATATCAAAAACACTCTTGTAAAGCTCCAATCTCCTCCCACCACCCAAAGACGCTTGTAGCATAGGATCAACTGGGAAACATATGCATATTACACGGATGTACCAGAATTGTTCCACCTTCTAACGTAAGGGTTATATTCCTCTAGTGACAGTTGATTTAAGTCTTATATAGGCTCAACCAATTCATACCTAAGATTACATCAAATTTATCTATAGGTATAACTATTAGATCAACTGATAGTTCGTGCTTGCCAACAATAAGAGCAGCAAATAGGACAGCGAGATACATTTCATATATCTTATGCATGAGGGTACTCAAAATCAAGAAATTTTCTAATTTTTCTACACTCACAACTACAACATGAACCAAAGATACAAAAACAAAAGAATGTGTTGCCCCAATATCAAATAGCACATGAATAGTAGTATTAAATAAAGAATTCACATCATCAATGACGCCCTCACCAGTTCGATCATCAAGAGGCTCAGATCCTAAAACTGCATTAGCTTGGCTAGTCATCTTCTCTTTTCCTCGATCCTGCATGAGTGGTACTAGATGCGTAATTCTATTGATACCCAGTAGACTTTTAAAAGTTAGTGTGAGGAGGCTGAAACTGTTGTTGAAATAGTGGACTATAACTAACTGGCTGTGGGGAAGTAAAGGCTTGTGATCTACAATAACTACGTCGGTTCTGTCCATAAAATCCTCTATTAGCTCCAAAAGCAAGTCGAGAAGGAGCTAACTGTGTTGGCACTGAATTAGCCTAAGAAGGTCTCGGACTCATTGGGCAATTCCTCCTCGAATATCCATGTAGCCCACAGGTGTGACAAACATAAGGGCCTAAGCAACCACGAGCATAAGGAGTGTCACGGGATTGTCCACCGGCTCCACTCTGAATGTCTCTTCCCTTGTTCTGAACCTTTTTTGGATATTTCTTAGTCCTCTTACAACCCAAATTGCGATTCCTTCTTCGATTTTCCATCATATTCTCCAAATTGTTCTACTAAATTGGCTCAACTTGCTGAGCAGGGACAACTACATCAGGTATAGAACCAAAATCCATGACTAGTAATTGATGTCAAATCTTAGGTCTTAGTTGTTTACTAAACTTCACCATCTTATCAATCAGATTTTTCTCTCTGATATATTGTGACAGCTCTATGAATTTGGCTTAATACTCTAGTACAGTAAAACTCTGCAGTTCCCAGTCATGATAAGTGCTTATCATATTCTGACGATTACTAGCATGCAATGATTATCTCTGAAGATTGTCTTAAACTTGATCCAGGTCATAATCTCTAATGGGTAGTCCAATCTTAGAGACTTTCACCAAATTACGGCCATCTTCTCAAAATAAAATGTCTCAAATCCAACCTAATATTCTGTTGGGACTCCAATACTAGTCAAATTCTTCTACATCACCCTCAACATGTTTTCAATATTCTGAGAGTAAGCTCCGCCCACAAACACAGGCAGATCATACGTCTCAACTGCATAAAGAAGTTCATGTCGTGAGTCTCAGGATATTGATTCCTGCTTTTTCTAGAAAAATTTTGTAGTACATCTCTCAAAGCGACAAGGGAATCAATAGGTTATGACTCAACTGTTTGCATGGTAGGTGTTGCACTAGTACGGTTTCTGGAGCTTTTCTTGAAGCCACTTTTAAAAATCTTTAAAATTTATGGGTTAGGTTAGAATACGTCCTTCGGTACAGAATTTGTAAATTCATATATATTATCACACTATCTATATTATTGATATCACTTTTCAAGATGGTAACTTGAATCTGATACCAAAAAATTCTATCACAATCCACAAGAGAGTGACTCCAGACAGAATAAGGAATGACCACACCCAAAAGAACTGAATTGTCCGACTCTATTACTTTAATTATATTAACTAGTAGATGAAGCCTTAATAATTTATTTAAAGCCAATACTCGATAAAAAAAATGCGGTAAACAAGTCCAACAAGCGACATCAAAATAATATGGTGATATAAATCCAAAAATAATTGTGTTAAAAGAAATGATAAAATAAGGGATTACATATATCCTTATCAATGTCTAACCTCACAAAAATAACTCTCAAATAAAAATTGTTAAAAATTCAAAAAATTGTGTACGCCAAAATTACTTTTGAATCAGCAACAAAAAGTCTTGTTAATAAAGTCCTGAAAGGGGGAAGTCATTTGGAATGAGTTTACTAAACTCAATAGGGATAAAGTTTTATATTCTGCATTTAAATTAAAAGTATGATTAAGCATGTTTGTCATAAAAATAATGTTTTATAAATTTGTTTTGGAAAATTGTATAAAAGGGCACGAGTTTGAGCAACCAAGTATAATGTGGTAGGTAGTTGAAATAGACCATTGATGTACCATATAAAAATTCTTGTGAAAATGAAGTCAATCACGAACTCCGAGCACACTATGCCATAGACATAACACAAAATAACAGCAATGCTCGACAATTGCGAAAACCACATAAGACCCTAATTATCTTTAAGGTTTTGAAACCAGGAATGCAACACATACAATAGTCACATTACTTTAGTTACCAGCAAGCAAACACAGTCTCTCATGATTGAATGTGTATAAAATAAAACAGAACTCTAAATCGAGTTGATTGAACTCAGTTCCTATGACTAAGTTAATTCAATAAATTTTATGTGCATACTTAATAAAATATATCTAGTAAAAAATGATATATAATATAAAAATCTGACAAACCATAGAATAGATACGTCATTTTATATGAGATATGTCTCAAAATATTATTTTTAGAAAAATCATGCAATATTGTACATAAAATTAAACATCTATCTCAAAATGGGCCTACCATTGACCAAAGCTCAAAATCCAAAAGTCCACGATTTTTAAACTTTAAATTTGGTACCTATCCAAAAATAGAATTGATAAAATTTGGGTTAAAATTTAATATATTATATTATTTTAAAATTTTTGGCCAAAAATGGGCCTTGGATCGCGGCCCATATAGGGACTAATTTGTAGCTCTCAAAGGACACAGCCCACAGCCCTACACAGGGCCCAGTCTTAGGGTCGAGTCAGACTGAGTCATGACTCGTTCGTCGCTTCTATCACCGATGTGGGCAACATCGCCTCTGGTGGAGACTCCATATATTGGTCTGTCATTCACTAGGCTAAGGCCAAAGGTGGCTTACATCGCAGCAACATAGTTCAAGATCTTTTCCCTGATGCCATTTGGAAGGAATTTGCAGGATTTCTCCAAAAATTTGGTGAAATCGTCGATTTTTTCCATACCAAAATTTTCAATTTCATAACCTAGCTAATCTACTTCGATTTAGCATAGAGTTCCAACATTTTTTACCCAAAAGTCCAAAGCTTTTAAATTCGATCTATACCAACATTTACGGAGTCAAAATTGAAAAAAAAAATTGCATCAATTTCTTATAAACATATTTGATTTCTTCGTGAATTTCATACATTCAACGTTCAACAGTGTTTCTAGAGTGCAAAGTGTGGGATTTTGATGTGTCAACACTGCCCTGGTTTGGAATGCAATATGGGAATTTGGCAAATTAAATTGTTAGTTGTTGGATAAAGATAAAAAATACTAATTCAATTGCAATAAAGTTTTGATTGCCGAGAGTGAACAATGGTCCAAATCGGAGAGACGACTATGCTTGCGAGAAGAACTTTGATAGAAGGTTCATGGAGTGGTGAGAGGTAATGCATATAGAGGTGAGATTTGTCCACTTTAATGGAAAGAAATTTTCCTACTTGAATTGCAAAGCTCCCTTGAATCGGGGAAGGGAATCCATTCGGAAAGAAATTCTCTTTCCTTAAAAAACTTTGCAGCACATATTAAAGTTTGTTTGGTAGGTTTAATTAGGTTAGGCTTCAAATGGAAGCATCGGATGCTGAGGAATCAAAATTAGCAAATGAAAATGCAAATTGAGTGAGGGAAAACCATTGTCTTCATCAGCTGGTGGAATATGTGCTTAGACTTCTCATCTCAACCACCCCACACAAAAGAAGAAGAATGCTTTGAGGACGAAGATGACGAGAATAATGAAGTTCCTCCAATACCTCCCAGATGATTCTTTTAGGTTTTCTACCTTTTTTGATAAAAACAAACAACAGAAAAAGCCAAGGGATTTTTTGCATTTATGTTATCATGTTCAAGAATAATTGATTTTTATTGCAATAATAAATGGCTTTAGCATAGTTCTCCACATCTCTAACATTTATACAATGGACGTGAAGAAAATGCAGCAATGCTTCGGAAATTACAAAAAATGAATTCCAAACATAAACAATACTTCAAATAAAATGGAGCAATTATTCAATTACAAGTGAATCTAAAAACATATTAAATACTTCAGATATGGGGATAATAATTGAAGATACAGAAAGCATAACAAAATGATTATAGTTAGTTAAAATCATCTTCGTTAATTAAAGAAGTAGTGGGCCCTGCAAGAATCCACGAAACATCTTTATAAACTGCTTTTGCATAGGTCTTGAGAAATTTGGCACTAAAAGGTCTTTTAACTTGAACATGAAGCCTAAAGCATAATGAGTTCTCCTTTCTCATTCCACATCCAGAAGAGAACTCAGAATACTTACAATTAACATGACGTATTCATACATTTTCGGGAAGAAAAGTTTCAATCTTATAAAACTAAAAAAAATATACACTTGGTCTTAAATGTGTGGGGTCCCTCTTTATGATGAGGGACCCAACACAATGAATTTGAAGCTTCATTTGTCAAAAAGCTAGGCTCTTTCTTTTCTAATCTTGCTTTCAACGCTTAAAGATTTTAGGCGAAAAATGTGTCAAGTTGCACCCGAGCATTTATTTGCAAATTGAAATCCAAAGCAAAGTGATCTAAAAAGAAGAGATATATAGAGAGAATTTTGTAACATAAAAAACAAAGAGATGGAGTGAAAAGTAAGCGAGGTAACTTTTTGCTCATAATGAGTTATAAAAGATGTGAATTTATATTAATTAATATTTTTTAGAATATTTAGTTTTTAGAAAAATATTTTCAACCTTATTATTTTTATAGTGATATCTTTCTTAATTCAATTTTCATAAATTTTCTCAATTCAATTTTTTTTACGTAAAGATTCTCAGTATTTATTTTTTGTAAATTCTTTTTCTAACTTGTGTCCATTATATTTCCACAGGTAAGAAAATATTCTTTTTATTTTTCTGTTTACATCTGCTATCATTTTTTATACCGCTTAATTATTTTATCCAACAAATTGTATTAGAGTCTTGTTATTATGACATGTACAACTGAAATTGAAAAATTCCATAGAAATAATTTCTCGTGGTAAAAATTAAAAATAAAGGTGCTATTGCATAAAGATGGTTGTTTGATGGTTATCAATGATAAACCAGTAACAATCTAAGATGAAAAATGAAGTAAATCAAATTGAGATACTATCGGCAATATAAATCTCAAATTAGCATATGAAATTTTTTTTAAGTAGGGGTGGAAATAGCTCGGTTCGATTTAGTTTTTTGCCAAAATAGAACCAAATCGAATCAGTTCGGTTCTGTAATTTTAAAACCAAAACCGAACAGAGGATAACAAGAAATCGAGTCGAAAACCGAACCTCGATTTTTGATTCTCATCGGTTCAGTTCGGTTCAATTTTTTTCTAAACTTCGAAACTTGGGTATCCAGTTTTGGGCTTAGTAAAATTATTTAACAGCTCTATGTTATGCTCTATTTTATAAATTTAAAGACTAAAATATTTGTTTTTGGCTCCATATTATAGCTTTAAAACAATATCAATCAAACAATGATTTAACTAAACTTCACCAAAAATCAAAACCGAGAATATACAATACCAAACAAACATCCACATTCCCAAAAGTCCTAACAAATATCCACAAAAGACAATATTAAACTAATGTTCTCAAAACAACATTAGCAACCTATTTTTATAATTAATCCATATAATTGAGTTTCAAGTTCTCTTGCATCTAACTGTGAGCAACCAATTACAACTGAAGATAAATTAAAAGTAGTTGGAGCTATTCCCAGCTTTAACATATCTAGAAACAACCACATAGCAATATCTGGTGACTCATTTCTTAAATTGGCATAAATTAATGAATTCCATGTAACTACATTTCTATGTAGAATTTCATTGAAAAAATAGGAATTAAATTAGTGACTCAAATATGTTTCCAATTTTAGTTTTATTTTCGTTCGGTTTGGTTTTTTTTTTTTTCTTTTTTTCACTTACAACCGAAAAACAAACCGAAATGATCAGTTCAGTTTGGTTCAATTTGGTTCTATATTTTACTTTTTTCATATCAAAACCGAACTGAACCGATCAAAAATGATCAGTTTGATTTTGTTACTCGATTTGAACCTAACCGATTTCACCCCTATTTTTAAGTGTCTCCAAAACAATAATTGTTTATAATACTCAAAATTTTTATAAATAATTTAAATGTAATACGATAATTTAGAATTTAATGGATTTAATTATTGTTAATTGAAAAATTTTAATGAAGAAATTAAAATAGTAGAATTATTAGAATTTTTGAAATTAGGAAAGATTAAATAAAAAATTTTATTTCATAGAAAATATAATAAAATAATGGATTATTAAGGAAATAAGGAAACTTAAAATAAATAATTTTATTTTATAGGGAATAAAATAAAATAATGAATCATTAAGAAATTAAGGAAGATTAAGTAAATAGGTAATAAAAATAAAATAGGAAATATAGGAGATTAGGAAAGCTGAATATAGGTCAATTTGTAAAAAATATTTTAAAATAATACAGTTAAGAAAAAAGATTTAGTTAATGATTTAATAGTTTACTCCTAGAAATTAAGGAAAAATAAGTGTAGGAGATCAGATATTTCAACAGCCATCAGATGAAGCTTAGGAACGGCCGATATGAATCATGATGGAGAGATGATGCTTCTGCGGGAGCGTTGGCTACTGCTTGGGCACGAAAGGATTATGGATCGTTAGATCAAGCTTAGCGAGCAGATTGTACGCTGTTGGATTAGGAAATATTCTTCTGCGGAAAGAGAAGATACTGTTTGAGAGCATTAGGCGACTTCGATACGACTTCATTAGACTTATTAGGTTCGCGGTACATGGAAATGGATGGATTTTAGAGATAGATTAGTATACGTGGCAGACCATGAGCCGTCAGATTTGGATTCCCGCAGAAGCGTTGGCTTTTACGGAAGTGTTCACCTCCCTTGTCGATTTGGAAATCGCAAATATGAGTTTAGGGCTAACGTGTCTATTGACCATTGGTTGTGCGACTTGTTGCGGACGTCCGCTGCGGCTGTCTGTTTGTCCATTGTAACTCAAGCATGTTTGAAATAAAGCAACTTCTCCAGATTTCTTGCAAGACACAATTCAATCCTTAGATTGTTTAGGAAAAAATTATTTTGACATGGTTTTGTGGGATTCTATCCCTCAAAGTCCTCTGGTTAGTGTTCTATAAATTTGAAGGTGTGGGTTGGACTCCTATCACCCCAAAACCTCCTTGAACGAGAGAGCTCTCTCTCAAGCTCTTGGGGAGGCTTGTCCTTCCAGCTTTTGAGGTAAGTTTCATGGTTTAGTAATTAACTTTTTGTTCTTAAAACGTAGAAGTCAGCATTAAGGAAGCTTAAGATGAGTCACAAGTTCACTAAAATTTCCAGATAAGTGATGTTGCATGTATTTTGCCATGGCCCTTTATCACAAAGATGCTAGGGTGTGTTTTTATGAATGTTAGTATGCTAATATGAACTCCTTGCTTGAAAATATGTGACGATGACTTATTAATTCCATGATAAATATGGTTCTTTGCTTGATTAACTGTGATGATGCTTGACTATTGCCATGCTTATATGACTCCCTGTTTTAGATATGTGAAGATAACTTGTTAATACAATTGTTTATGATGATGACTTACTGTTTCCATGCTAATTTAGTTTCTTGTTTGAAATATGCGATGATGACATGTTAATATGATTCTTGTTCGAAATAGGCAATGATGACTTGTTGTTCCTATGCATGATGATACTGTTGAGAATATGTTTACTATTAATTTCATGGATGTTAGATAGTTAGTATGTATCATGTATGTTACAGGCATTATGTTTTTCAAGAAAATGATGAAAAAGATTTTTCATGCATATGTTTTATAAAAGACATAACAAAACTCATGGAACAAAAGCAAGAATATGAAGGGTAAAGGAAAAGGTGTCCTAAAGGTTGGTCCTATAGGGGATAAGCCTGTTAGCTCAATTAGATTGGAGCTTGGTTGAAGTTCACCAAGTTGTTGTGCATTGAGTGCATAATACTAACGGAGTTCGCAGTAAGGTTGATTGTCACATCGAAGTGTATGAGACTTAGTGGTGTATTTCCCATAGTCGTGCTTACTCTTACCTTAAGAATCTCGACAAAAGTTGCAAGATAGTTCAAAGATTAAAGAAAAGAAATGATGAAAAAGTCATGTGTTTTATGAAAATGCATTGCATAGTTGCATAGTCATGTTTCATGTTATACATCTCTTACTGAGCGTTAGACTCATAATTTGAACTTTATGATAAAGATATTGATGAATTCACTAAGGAACATGTTGATGATAAAATTGATGGATAGTGCAGTTGAAGAGAATTCTCATGGACAAAGTCAAAGTGTTGTTGAAGCGAAGTTGACCCGTGGGTGATGATTTGAAGAAAACAGAATGAAATGAAAGACTTTATACTATGGTTTTTATTAGTTGGATTTAATAAATAAATATTTATATTTATTTTATGATGGGTTTTTACCACATTTAATTTAAAAGAGATTTATTTTTTAAAACTTCCGTTGTGTATAATTTTAAAGGTATGATTTTATGCATGATGTATTAAAAAAAGTATTAGCAATGAAGGAAGTTTAATGCTTCGGGGCGTTACAAAACAAATCTGAGATAGATTTATAAATATGTACGAGGCAAAGTTGTTGCACAACATTATATTCTTAAAGAAAAAAAATTATACAGACTTTGTATGTTAGAATCAACAATAGTAACTGACCACTTCAACACTCTCAAACTTTATTTTCTCAATTTACTTTAATAAAACATAAAATTGAAGAAATTGAATAAGGGAAACTTTCACTTCAAAGTTTACTAGATTTATAAGATCTTCTTATCATAAATTTGGCCAAAAATGATGTGAATACAATATTGGTATTTAATGACATGACAACTCTAGTTCTCAAAGGATAAAGTAGATGAAAGAACAAGAAGTACTCTTCCATAGATGTATTATCTGTAATGAGAACGAGATCAAAGAAACATGGGTCGTCTTGAGCCAACAAGTTAGACATGTAAAAATCAAGAAGTAAAAAGTGGCAAGATATGTTACATAAAAAAGAAATGTTGGAAATTAAAAAAGGAACATACGACTGGAACAACCTCTAATGATGAAGAAGTTATTATATTTGAAGATGAAATCAACCTCATGAGTTATGAAGAATATTGGGTATGTGACTCTAGTACATCTCATCATGTTAACTCTAAAATAAAGTATTTTACATTCTGCACTAATAATGATTTTGGCATTATAAAAATGAGAAATGCCACATTTCTAAAATAGTTGTAAAATGCAACATCTGTATTCAAACTAATATAGGTTATGAATTAATGCTTAAGGATTTCAAACATGTTCTAGATATCAGATTAAATCTAATATCAATTGGTGTTGTTGATGATGATAATTGAAAGTGTACATCTGTTGTCAACAAATGAAAGATTAGGAAAGGCTCACTACTTATAAATATAGGAAATAAAGAGTTTAGATTGTATGTGATTTAAGCAATTGTGAAGGAAGCATCTGTAAAAGCCACACAAGACAACCCATCCATCAAGTTATGTCAAAAAAGGTTTGGTCGCATGAGTGAAAAAGAACTTTAAATACTTGGCAAGAGAGATAATTTGTCACATCTTAAAGGTGAAACTCTTCAAAGTTGTATCCACTATTTGGATGGAAACCAAATGTTTTTAAAGTCACCTATTAAGATATATGCAGTCTCATATCAACAAAAGAATTAGATGACCCTCAACGCATAGTCACATTCATCAATAACAATTCAAAGTAACTTTGACCTTCTAATATAAAAAAGATGAGGTGTTTAATGTTTCCAAGCAGTTTCATGATTCTACAGAGCAAGAAACCAAGAAAAATATATGGTATCCTTTGATGAATATTGCTAGATGTAAAGGATCAAACATGAAACATTAGTTCCTAAAACTCTTCAAAAAAATAGCATTGCAGAAAGAATGAACAAAATAATAGATAAGATAAGGTTCATGTTATCACATTATAAACTTATCAAGACATTTTGAGGAGAAGCAATGAACACTGCAGTAAAAATCAATAAATGTTCTCCTTAATCCCCTTTGAATGGAAAAGTGTCAAACATGCTATAGACAGAAAAAAAAATGTTTCTTACATGCATCTAAAGGTTTGTTGTTGCAGAGCGTCCATCTATATTCTCAAAGATGAGAAGTCCAAGTGAGAAATCAAAGCAAAACAATGAATATTCTTTAGATATATAAGTGATACATTCAGCTATAGAATTTGGGATCTTATTGATAGGAAGACTAATAGAATTCGAGGTGTTGTATTCTTTGAAGATCATACCATTGAGACATTAGAAAAATATGGAGATAACTGGAGAGCATAAATTTCTAACTAGGGAGACAATTGGTGATGTTGACCAAGGAGAAACTAAAACTTCTCCAAATTAATTTTCAGAACTCAAGCTAAGAGGGTCAATAAGAAATTATTAACTATCAAGATAATACTCTATAAACAAGTATATGATGATTATTGATGTTGATGAACTAAAGTGTTATGAAGAATCTATGGAGTTTCAAATGAAGAAAAACTTACTAGATGCTATGCAAGATAAGAAGAGATCATTGCATCAGAACCATACTTATGAGCTGGTTTAGCTTCCAAAAGAGGGAAAACAATCATGAACAAATGGTTATACAAGCTGGAAGTAGAAGAAAAAGTTCAGATTCAAGGTATGATGTACAACTAGTTGTGAAAGACTTTGATCATAAGAAATATGTTCACTTTGAGGGAACATTTTCACAACTGAAAAATGTTATCCATAAGGGGCATACTTGTATTAGCCTCAAATCTCAACCTAGAGAATGAAAAATTCAACGTGAGGACTATCTTTCTATAGGTGAACTGGAAGATGAAATCTATATGAAACAACTAGAAAGTTTTATTAAAAAAAAAAGGAATATCTATTGTGTAGAATAAAGAAAAGCTTGTATATATTAAAGCAAGCTTTACTACAATAGTACTAGAAGTTTGATTCTTTTATGGATAATCACTTATTAGAAAAAATTCTTTAGATCATTGTGCATTTGTCAAAACTTTTACAGATTCTACATGTAATGGCATGGATTAGAATTAATAGTATTAATCATGATTATAATAATACATTGTGATTTAAAACAATAATAAATTTAGAAACTATCATAAATGGAAAATAGGCCATTACATTAGAAAGTCATTGAGGAGAGATGCCTTTGGTTAGAAAATTGAGTAACCAAACGAGATCTGTAACGCCCCACATTATTAAACTTTTTCCTTACTTTCATTTTTTGCCATAAAAAAATTTCTTTAATTTATTTAAAATGCGTATTGGAAAATTTATTTGAAAATGTATCAGAGTAAAATGAGCGGATATAGATGATAAATTTTCAAAACATAGTTTCAATACTTCCAACAAAAGTCCATGATTATAAAATGTTACCGTATTCAAAATACGAAGTTAACTATTCAAAATAACTAACATTGTTTTCATGAGCCATAACCATCAGGTCAAACCTGGCTGATAACCCAAGAGATCGTCCTTAAATGCCTCCTCCTCAGCTTGCATGTCATATGTCTCATAATAATCACCTACATCACGAGATAAAACAATGAGCCTAACGCTCAAGAAGAATTAGAATGGTATGCAATGCAAATGCTCATGCGTGCTCATACGATGCGTTACAGAAAAGAACCTATCTTTTTTGGTATACCGAGAGAAAGGATACATCCTATGGTCATGTAGCTATCCTCCGACGAGGAGATACATCCTATGGCCCCACCAATGACCATCACCTTTCTCTTTTGTTTAAGATGTTGGGGATTTCTAGAACAAGAGAAGCGGATACATCCTATGGTCCATGTGGCTAACCATAACTCTGATGGGGAGATACATCCTATGGTGTTGCCATCGATGGACCATTACCAAATCTCCCGAACCCTCACATGCCTATTTACATTTATTATGCATGTCATGCATTATGTCAACAATTTAATAAGCCCTATTCGTGATGATGGATGACATGTATAGTTCCGCAATTATATACAAAATACAAAAAGCGAAACATGACTTTAGCACAAAGAAAATAACAAGTTATGAGTTAAGCTATAATAACGCATCATGTGATAATTATCAATGAATTAAAAGAACAATTTAAGGAATTACTATACTGGGAATAGATTCTTAACAAAATCATCTATGCATTTCTAGATAGCAAGTCAAGAATTCGAGGGGCATTTAACAGGTCAAGGCCAAGTTCTAAAGCATAGACAAACAAGGGAACAGTGGTAATAATTAACTCAAGTTTATGTCCATATTTCTTCAGTTAAGAACCCACTCATAAAAGCAGCAACACTTTATTTAACACAGCAGGATAACACCCCAAGCAGTTCTTTATACACTATAATTGATAGAAAACAACTATTACACCCCAGAAGAAAGGGTGTGTAATCCCACATCGATTTGAGGGAAGTAAAGAGAGCAGAATATAAGTGGGTAGCTCTCCTATCCCAACAGACCGGTTTTGGGTGGGTAAGCCCCACCAAGAACAAATCCGTGAGGGCTGCAGCCCAAAGCGGACAGTATCTGTTGGGCCAAGTTTGGGCGGGCTATCACTTATACAGTTAGTATCAGAGCAAAGGTTTTAAAAACGATTTTTGTTGCTCTGATAATTGTTTTTAAAACTAAACCTTGCTTATCTGCGTTTTCAAATTTAACTATGTTTTAAATTGCTTCATTGTGCTTTAAAATTTAACTGTGTTTAAATTGTTCTGCTACAGTTAACGGTGTTTTCAAAAAATAAAAATTAAAAAATTTGTAAATGCCTACCAGCACGAGCTTCGACGTGGAAATACTCCATCAACTACAAGTAAGTTATTTAATTTAATTTTTCCTAACATATAATTATTTTATTCTACTGTGTAAAGTACAATGGTCACAGGACAACGAAAGGTTGGGCAAGCAGAAGATACAAGTGATGCGGATGAAACGATCACTCGATTGATTACGTTAGTGGAACAACAATCGCGCCAATCAGAAAAACATTCCACAAATTTGGAGAAGTTGATAGAAATCATGGCACGTGGAAATTAGCGAGTTGCGAAACAACGCGTGGTTGAGCAGCCAAATGTAAGTTGGGAGATGCTTCGGCTGTTATGTCCACCTCAATTTGATGGGAATATTACTAATCCAGACAGTGCTGAAGAATGGTTAAGGACCATGGAAGACATGTTGGCCTATGCTAAGATAATGGAAGAAGAAATGGTAGCATCTGGTACATTTATACTGGTCAAGGACGCAACATTTTGGTGGGACTCAGTAAAAATAACTAGGATGTGACTGCAATGACTTGGGCAGAATTTAAGAAAATCTTTTATGAGAAATATTTCAACCGTACAGCAATGACAAAGAAGTTTGTAGAATTTGTTGAGCTACGACAAGAAGGATCGGTTTCTGAGTATGTGCACAAGTTTGAGGCGTTGTCGCGGTTTGCCCCACACATGGTGGAGAGTAATGAGCACAAGGTACGTCACTTTGTACAAGGACATAAGACGAAGATTCAAGAAGGTGTGGTTGGAGCAGGAACACAAGAGGTAGCCTACTCAGAGATTGTATTAAGAGCTCTTGACCTTGAAGAAGTAAAGAATTTGATCTTAAAACAACACGAGTCCATGGTAAAGCTTCAGTTGTATTCACAAGAATAAGGGTGTTCTTCCAAGGGAATAAAGAGGCCCTTTGAAGAGGAAAGAAACCAACGAGATATCTGGTGGCCAAGGTGCAAGCGAAACCATGAAGGAGAATGCTTGGCTAAGACACGTCAGTGCTTTAAATGTGGGAAGATTGACCATCTTGCTAGAAATTGTTCGAGGATGTAAAGGATGAAAGAATGATGTACTCTTTTATTGTACTGTTTACGTTTGGTTAGTAGTAAATATAATGAAGGTAAAAATGTAAGACAATTTAAATAGTATTGTAATTAATTTATGTAGATTTTTATGAGCACTGTGTTCTTTCAAATCTATTGTTAAGGGGGTGTGATAGATGGATGGATTGTTCTAGGACTGTTTGGAAGGACTCAGAAGTTTTGGCGGAACTCACTCAAATATAGACCCAGAAATGGAAACAGATACGGGATACGAAAACGGAAACTGAAACAGATACCGAAATGGTATGAGCACAGAAACCGAAAAGAAAAAGAGAACGGAAACGAAAACAGAAACAGAAATGGAAACGAGTTTCAAAAAATGGAAACAGATACAGATAAGGAAACAGAAACGAGAATGAAAACGAGAACAGAAACAGATACGAAAACGCGTATGAACACAGATACCGAGACAGAAATCGAAACGGAAACAGAAACAGAAACGAGGGTCTAATGAGTGATGTTACAACCTGCTCTCAGGAATGTCCAAATGATTTTTAGGATGGTCATTGGAGAGCAAGATAAATCGAAGATAGGATGTAGAAGTAATGTACTTCGAGTGTCTTAGGTTTTGTCCACGTGGTAATGCATTCATTTGGGAAATGAATGCAAACTTGTTTCATTGCGATTAAATTACTGTGAAATCATTGGGAAATGCTAGATCTTTATGAGATAAGTGATGACTTGGGAAAGGATATAATCATTGGATGGAGTAAATCTGACCTCGGAAATAAGGAAGTGATTGCATCAAAGGTGTTTCCTGTGAGGACGATGCCCTTATGAGGGAATTTTTGTACGTTAAATCAATATTTTGACGTGTAAATAGGTTGTAGATGCTATCAAGATGAATAAATTATGGTTATTAGTAACATTATTGGGTTAAGGGAAAGGAATCCTTTGGATAATAAGTAAAAGAGATGTTACGTTAGGCAAATTTTGAGGACGAAATTTATATAAGGAGGGAGGAATGTAGTACCCCGAATTTTTATATTAGAATTTAATAAGGATAATTGGAAAGAAAATTGAGAATGTTGGATTTAATTGGATAATTATCGGGGTATTACCTAAGGACGTAATAGTCAATCATAATCATCAAGCAATAATTGGAATAAATCGGGGAATTATATTTGGGTTGAGAATAATTTAATTAAATGAAGGATTTAATTAAATTATTAAAAAGAAATTTAATTGGGTAAAACGATGATTTAAATTAAAAAGTAATTTGAATGGATTATGGGAAACTGAACCGACGATGGTTCGGTTCGGGTGGAGTTAAGTGAGGGTTGATTTTTCAACTAAAGGAGAAAAGATTAAGAAAGAGTGGATTTTGTTTACTGGCCTTCGGCCATCTGTGAAGAATCGAGAAGGAAGGGGAGAGAGGGAGAGCAGGCGACGGGAGATCGGGACCGTGTGCCGACAAACGACGATTGGAAAACGACGAGGGACAAACGACGATGGTGACCGCGTCAGCTCAGGTGGCGACGTCCTAGTGGCAAGGCTCTGGTTGATGAACCGTGCCGAGGCTCGGGCTGGTGATTCGGAGTTTCCAGCGACCGATTGGCGACTGACAGCAAGGAATGACGATGGCAAAGGCGAGCTGTGATCGGACGTTGCAGTGAGGGTCCTCAGTTTGTGACTGTCAGGGCTTCGATTCGCGATGTCAAGGTTTGATGGTCCAGTTTGCTCATGTGTAGACCGAGCCAGTTCATTCTCTGGTTCAAGGACGATAGAGTATGTTTCCACTGCAAGGATCAAACAATGAGGTTGTGGCCGAAGTATCAGCTCCCATCACTGATATCGTGGGATAACTTGGGTATGCAGTTATGCATTTTAAATTTGGACGTCTGTGTATATATTCAGCATGTGATTATGATTGCAGTGAAATGGAAGGGAAGAGCATAAATTCTCTAGAGAAACGAGAAAGAATTGGAGGATTGGTCCGAGCATGTTTTTCCCTTTGGAGGCCAAGAAGATGAGGTTTCCTTCTCTTTGAAGTTCAGTATTTGAGTTCTATTTTTGTAGTTCTGTATGTGGGATTAAATGGTTATGTAATTCTGTAGCGTTGTGCAAATGGAAAGGATGGTTTGTATGGGTGGTAAAAAATCAATGCTCTGATTAATACTCTGGACTTCTACTACTGGATCATGTGTGTTGGTATGTTCTTGAGTTGTTAATCTGTCATTTACGTTCATGTGGGTTCTAGCTGGTTCTATTAGTCGATTTAGATTTTAATGGTTCTATTGTATTGGAAGGGTTATGCGGTTTAATATTCTGGGTAAATATCCTGTGAAATTGGTTTTGTTCATGTTGGGTTTTTGCCGAAGGATAATTGCCGGTTTTGTGATGGTATTTGATTCTGTTACTTGACAGAAGGAAATCTGTTGTTGGTATTGCCTGCAAATCTGAGTATTTCTAATGAAACATTAATAATTTGGAATTGGTCACAGCTATAAAAATTAGGGTTATTTTCATATAATACCTCCAAGTATACCAACCTTTTTAACCAAGGCCTTATTGTTTCAAAATTTTTAACCAACACCTTATAGTATGGGGTGTTATCAGCCATCACCTTCTGTTAATACCCCGTTTCGTTTTAGTCTCTCGAAGGTGAAGAGCGGACTGAGCTCAGGTAAGGCGAAACGATCTTCTCTCCAAAGTGATCTCCTCTCCGAAGGCGAAGCGATCTGGTGTGCGAAGCGAGCTGCAACCAGAAACAAGGCAAGCTGCGTCCCGAAGCGAGGCGAGCTGCGTCCCGAAGCGAGGCGAACTGCGACCTCCCACTGTGAATCGAGGCGAGCTGCTACCTCTCGCTGCGAACTGAGCTCCGACTGCTAATCGTGCTCCGACTGAGTTGAGTGACCTCCGACTGCGAATCGACCTCCGACTGAGCTGGGCGAACTCAAAATTTGCCTTCAGGTTTGATTGTTCTTCTCTGTTCTTGAGATTCACTTCGTAGTACTAGTTCAGTTGGGGATAAAATCGGAGGAAAAATTGATTGCAGCTGGGTTTTGTTTCGTTCAATTCAGATAATGACGGATTCCAACAAAAATTTGCATCTGATTTTGATTACGTTTGATTCAGATAATGATGCACATTTGCATCTGTTCTTGATTCGTTTGATTCATTATATGTTCTCTAATGTGTATCTGGGATAGTGTTCATTGAGTATGCTGCCGATAGTGTTCATGAGACAGATAGAGCATAACTCTCTTGATTTCATTCGCACAATTGAATTTCATTCGCAAAATTTGATACAATGTATCCAGATTGAAATCAGGTTGTATTGATCTTGAAAAATTATTGTTGTGCGAATTGGATAATCTGCGAATTCTAGATATTTTTCATGGATACGCTGATGTTCTTTCACTTGATTATATATGTTCATCATTTTTGCAGTTATTGGTCTATGACTAAACTGTAACTTTTTTATCAATAATTGCTATGTGATTCCACCTCTTGAGTTGTTGCATAATGTCGCGTGATTATATTTTGGGAATGTGGCATGTTTCATGTATGTCGCGTGATTATATTTTGGGAATGTGGCATGTGCCATGTAGGAATGTGGCATTACGAAGTACACAAAACAATTTTATTTTTTATCATGTTTAGAGAGGAAGTGGAGGATGCAACTTCTTTGCGTGGCATGATGTAGCAATAGGCGTGTGAGAAAAGAAGATTGTTAATCATCTACAATCAACTGTCGCATAGTTGGACACTGTTAATAAGAAGCTTACAAGAAAATGTCAAATTTATCTGTGTATTGTTGATTGTAAACATTATTTGGTTTGTAGTCTTTTATGTACTTTGGGATTATTGTAGAGGTTGAAGTTTGTTTGGATGTTTATGACAAACTTAGTTGTAACGCGTTATGACAAATTTAATTTTAACTTTAAATACAATTTTTCAGCTGTAACTTCAATACAATTCAACTACGCAAATTTCAATAGAATTCTTCATCTGTAACTTTAATACAGTTCAACTATGCAAATTTCAATACAATTTTTCATTTGTAACTTTAGATGCATGCAATCTCCACTTACAACCATCTTCACATATTGTTGTTAACCATCTGACTTCATTTTCAACAAATTTGACATTATGTCAATTCCTTATAGTGCTTTCTACCACTGCCTCTTTAATTGTTGCAAGTGAGCTAAACTTCATTCCTAATGCTACTTCTATAGAAGTGGATCCAAATGTGATGGCCGTATAATTTTCTTGCATCTGATAATCCACCTCTTCACTTGATTCTTTTAGCGAGTAAAGATCGTCATTAAGGCTTTCAGAACTACATATACTCGTAACAAGATCCCCAAAAACATGCAACCCCTCGCTAAAATTCCTTTCATGATTTAACTCTATTGAAAGATTGTCCATCGAATAACACCTAGCACAAAGAAAATTTAACAAATGAATAAGAACCAAAATTATTGACTTTATATCGTACAAAAGTACGGAAGGAACAATTTGTAGCCAAAAAAATAAAATACTGCACATTAGAGCAAAGCAAATGAAAAATGAAATACTACACATTAGAGCAAAGCAATTTGTATCAAGAAAAATGAAATACTGCACATTGTATCAAATGTCGCTAATTACATACTACACATTAGAGCAAACTAGTTGAAAATAACCCAAAAAAGGGGGAAAATAACCTACTATTGCAATGTAATTAACAAATAAATAACAAAAAGAGATGAATTTTTAGACGGGTCCTTCAATCTACATGACATCTTGTTTGATTTTAGACGGGTCCTTCAAGCTAGATGACCATGTTTCTCAACTTCTTCAACTAAGATTTAGTGTCACAGATCAATCTTACATTCCAAGAAATGGTTCATGATAATATTGAGTACGAATCGATATCATTAACTAGTCAGTCGTCCTATTCCCTAAGCCCAAATTTTCAAATGATCTATTTCAAATGATCTAATCAAGGCTTGATGAACATACTATTGCCATCTCTAATTAATTTCACCAATTATGGTCAAATACAACCTCCGTTCTCGGGTCATTACAATTATTAGAGCAAACTAGTTTTACACTATCCCAGATGCACATTAGAGAACATATAATGAATCAAACGAAATCAAGAACAGATGCAAATGTACATCATTTTCTGAATCAAACTGAATCTCAAGAACCGAGAGGAACAATCAAACCTAAAGGCAAATTTTGAGTTCGCCCAGCTCAGTCGGAGGTCGATTCGTAGTCAGAGGTCGCCCAACTCAGTCGGAGCACGTTAGTAGTCGGAGCTCAGTTCGCAGCGGGAGGTTGCAACTCGCCTCGGTTCGCAATGGGAGGTCGCAACTCGCTTCGCACACCAGATCGCTTCGCCTTCGGAGAGGAGATTGCTTCGGAGAGAAGAGCGCTTCGCCTTACCTGAGCTCAGTCTGCACTTCACCTTCAGGAGACTAAAATGAAACGGGGTGTTAACAGAAGGTGATAGCTGATAACACCCCATACTATAAGGTGTTGGTTAAAATTTTTGAAACAATAAGGTATTGCTTAAAAAGGTGGGTATACTTGGAGGTATTATATGAAAATAACCTTAAAAATTATTAGGGTTTGCGAAGTACAAAAATGTTATGTATGTTGGATTGAAATTTGGATTTACACTCTATTGCTCAAATTATTATTTTTAAAATGTTTGGTTGATGAAAATAGGCTCATTACTGTCTAGAAGGATTATATAGCATACACCTTGTACATTTGGATATATTGCGATAACTTGTTAGTGTTCTGTGAAGCATGTTGAGTATGGTTGAGATTATTAACTCTGTCAAAAGTGTTAATTGTTTGAGAATAAACCTATAAGTGACAACTTTGTTAGTATGCTCTATTGATTTAGATTCTAATCATTAATTGAAAATAAGCTGCTAAGTTGGATTTCAGTTGTAGTTATTTATGATGCTAAAAGAGAAATGCTATAACCTGTTGTTGGACATTTAATCTGTCAATGGACGGTGATAAATGTTAGACGTGTTATATTGTTAGAATTGGGTGTTCAATGTGTCATTGTTTGGAAGGGTCCTATTAAGCTACAACTTGTGGTGTCATATTCTATTGGTTTTGTGTTGGGCTATTAAATGGGTCTACAACATGATAATAATTGGGACTTAGTTAGGAGATCATTATGTAACTAGGAATAGGATAGAAAAGATGTTAAGAGTAATGAGTAAACTAAATGATTTTAATAATGACTAAATATTTTTAAATGTGAAAGTACTAAAACGAAGAAAAGTTAGTTTTGAGCATTGAACGCTGTAAGAAACGAGGTAAGTGATATGCATGTGTTTTGGTCTTCAGACCCTACATCGCAAGTTTAGGAGATGTATGTTTTGTCGCTTACTACTTTCCTAGCATGTTTTGTTGTTTACAGTTTTTAAAGAGCTTGTTTCGTTGTTTACAGTTTCATAGCATGTCTCGCTATTTACCGTATTAAAGCATGCTTATAGTTGATAATCGCACATTTCATTGCTTACGGAATGCCTAGCACTCTTCGTTGTTTATCATTTTCAAAAGTATGTTTCATTATTTATTGTACTTAAATGCACGTTTCGATGTTTATATACGCTTTCAGAAATTTGCATGCATTCACAAACAACAAACGAAACGATACGAATAACGGACGAATCATAAGCCATAAAAAGTAATAAGCGAACAAAGAAACTGATAATGAATGAACGATAAACGAAACAGATAATAAACGAATAATAAGTCATAATAAAGTAAAAGAAAAGATAAAGCAACAATATGACGCGAGGTCGTTTAAGATTGTGTGGTACGATCGCTAGCGAGCTTTTGGATTATGCCATCATTGCTAGCAAGCTTTTGGATTATGCCATTAGTGCTCGTATTTGTTGCAAGGTCCTTAGATTATGCTGGGACCTAACGACCAATGATTAGCAGGCTTTCGGATTATGTCATCGCTGCTATATCGGAGGTAAAAGACAAAGATGATGAATAAAACGTAAAAGACGAAAACGATTAAAAAGATGAAGACGATGAATAAAATGTAAAAGACAAAAATGATGAATAAGATGAAAAAGATGATAATGAAGAATAAAACGTAAAGCATTGACGAGAACGATGATTAAGACATAAAAGATAAGAAGAGAAGAAAAAGAAAAAAAACGATGATTTAAAGATGTATAGCATGAGCATATAGTAGCATGGTAGGTATTATCAATTACTAAGCCTTAGGCTCATAGGATACTACTTGCGCTGTAGGTACAAGTACGAGAGACAAATGATGTACAAATCTAGGAGCAGCTGATGAAGGATTTGCAAGGGCAAGACTTGCAGTTGGTTGGCTAATTAAAGTAAAGATGAACGAGTTGTAATATTAAAGTCATATTTTATTAATTGTTTTAAATGAATCATTTATGCTTCTGCTACATTTTCAAAGAAAATTTATTTACGCTTCCTCTATGATTTAAATAAAAGGTTTTACAACGCTTCCGTAATGAAGAATTTCATTAGTTGAATTTTATGCAATGAGTTTAACGACTTTAGACGCACTTTGATTCATTTTATAAAGATTTTCAAAGTTTTAAATTTCATGTATTTTTAAAGGATTTCAAATAGTCGGGTCGTTACAGTTGTTTAAGTATAAGCGATAGCCCGCCCAACCTTGGCCCAACAAATATTGTCCGCTTTAGGCCGCAGCCCGCACGGAGTTGTTCTTGGTGTGGCTTACCCACCCAAAACCAGTTTGTTGGGGTAGGAGAGCTACCCACTTATATTCTGCTCTCTTTACTTCCCCCAAGTCGATGTGGGATTGCACACCCTTTCTTCTGGGGTGCCAAAATCACCCCCCCCCCCTTGGGGGGCCCACATCCTCGTGGGACCATGGCCACCACCGAGTTGGGCTTGGCTCTGATACCATAAGTATAAGAGTCTAGTTCCCGCCCAGTAGAAATTGTCCGCTTTGGGCCTCGGCCTGAATGGGTTTGTTATTGGCGATAGGCAACCTTTGGTCCATCCCAAAACGCGTCTACTGGGGAAGGAGAGCCAGACACTTATATCCTGCCATCTTTCCTTCACCCAAGTCGATGTAGGATTGCACACCCCTCCTTTGGGGATGTCACAATCACCCCACCTTTGGGGGCCTGTGTCCTCGCAGCCACAATGAGCTGGGCTCTGCTCTGATACCAACTGTAACGACCCGACTATTTGAAACTCTTTAAAAATACGTGAAATTTAAAACATTGAAAATCTCTATAAAATGAATCAGAGTGTGTCTAAAGTCGGACTGCTACTAAACATTTTCGTTAAACTCGTTGTATAAAATTCAGTTAATGAAATTCTTCATTGCGGAAACGTTGTAAAACCTTTTATTTAAATCATCGAGGAAGCGTAAATAAATTTTCTTTGAAAACGTAGCGAAAACATAAATGATTTGTTTAAAACAATTAATAAAATATTACTTTAATATTACAGCTCGTTCATCTTTACTTTAATTAGCCAACAAACTGCAAGTCTCGCCTGTGCAAATCCTTCATCAGCTGCTCCTAGATCTGTACATCATTTGTCTCTTGTACTTGTACCTACACCGCAAGTAGTATCCTATGAGACTAAGGCTCAGTAAGTGATAATACCTATCATGCTATTATATGCTCATACTATACATCTTTAAATCATCGTTTCTCTTCTTTTTCTTATCTTCTTATCTTTTATGTCTTCATCATCGTTCTCGTCAATCCTTTACGTTTTATTTTTCGTTATCGTCTTTTCCATCATATTCATCATTTTCGTCTTTTACATTTTATTCATCATCTTCATCTTTTTCATCCTTTTTGTCTTTTATATTTTATTCATCGTCTTCGTCTTTTACCTCCGATATAGCAGCGATGGCATAATCCGAAAGCCTGCTAATCATTGGTCATTGGGTCCCAACATAATCCAAGGACCTTGCAACAAATACGAGCAGCAATGGCATAATCCAAAATCTTGCTAGCAACGATGGCATAATCCAAAAGCTCTCTAGCGATCGTACCACACAAGCTTAAACAACCTCGCGTCATATTGGTGCCTTTTTCTTTTCTTTTACTTTATTAGGACTTATTATTCATTTATTATCCGTTTTGTTTATCATTCGTTCATTATCTATAGCGACTCGGATTTTCGTAAATCCTTTAAAAACGCATGAAATTTTGAATTTTCTTTCTTTTAAAATAAAACGTATCAGAGTGCGTCTAACCGGATCCCTACTAACTCTTTCTTTAAAACCCATTTGGAAAATCAATTACAAAGTGCAGAAGCATAATTAATAAAACCATTTCTGTAAAACATTGCGGAAGCGTTAATACAATTTAACTGAAGAAAACTGAACAATTAGATGTGATTTGTTACAACTTAATTTAGGTAAATATGTTCCTCTTTTTACCACCTTTATGCCTGGCCAGCCACAAACTCGCGTGTGCAAATCCTTCATTTCTGCTTTATTATTTGTTAATTCTTTATCTTTCGCTACTCCTAGTCAGTGCATTCCTCATAGCGTACTAGTACCTACATCTACACCACAAGCAATTGTAAGCCCGAAGGCTTTGTAAGGAAAAAGGGTTTAATGCACATGAATGTCACTCTTTAGTCCATTTTGGAATGGAAATTGGTGAGTTCGAACGGAAATTTGGCGTCCTTACCCCTTGTCCATACCATCCGTAGGCAACTTGTGGATGCGATATGGCGTCCGCATGTGTCATCCATGTCGTCCGTATTGTCCCTAAAATGGACAAATTCGATGCTGACGCCTCCTCTCCTCGTCCGCGTGCATCCAAACTCATCCAAATGTGTCCAGACTTGGACAGATTCATTGCGGACAATACCTCTCCTCATCCGCGTGCATCCGAACTCATTCGAATGTGTCTAAACTTAGACAAATTCGTTGAGGACGAGGCTAACCCTCATCCTCACCGCGTCCGCATGCATCCGCAACACCAAAATTCCTTCTTTTCTTTGTCTTTTCTCACTTAACTCCTATCCCGTAATGTCTTCCCCATACGTACATGTGACAAAAATGACACGTATAATTACGCAACGTAATATCTTAACCACTCCACTTCTAATTACATTGCATAAGCGGGGAAAAACATAACGGAAATACCTCTAGACTTAACGCTCAAGAACACCATTGGTAATATCCCAATAGTTATCCAACTAAAAATATCGGGATGTTACATACTTCGCCCCTTAAAATAAATTTCATCCTCAAAATTTGCTCTAACTACCGCTCTCACTAACCCAGCTACGCATCAAATCTCTTCTTAGCTACCCCACATGATGCCGTAGTTTCCTCTAACGGTCCTAACTACTCACTCTTCTTGGTCAACTAAACTCATCTTTACCCAAAAATGCATTCTCTTTTACCAAAAAGTGGACCAAACTCTCGCATTTACCCACCACGCTTCTGCTGCTTAACTCTGATTACATCATTTCCAAAGAAGGAAATGCCATAATCAAAGCCATTCTGCAATTTCAAGAGCAAAACGACGACTCTTTTATATCCAAACATCAATTGAAATCCAATAATTACACCACCGTTGCCACTCAACTCTTGAATTTTTAGCATTTTTCTCCTGAATTTGACGTTCCACATCAAATTCTCCACTTATTCCTGATCGATTCCACACCAAGGAAGAGTCTCATCGAACTTCTCACCGCCATTAAACCCACAACTAGACGTTGAACACACCTCTCCTTCACCGTTCCTCTCTTCAAGTCCCCTACACTTCATGACTTAAGACCTCATTCTTATACTTACTCACAACTTTGGCATACTTGAATGTACTCTCCATCGTTAAATCCTTCCATCCAAACTTCCCGAGTTATGAGCCACACCACTCAATGGCTAAGTCAGATGTGTTCCGTCTTGCTTCTCTTTTTGTATCTGTACTCATTTTCGATCCAGATTCAGCTCCTGTTCTCGTATCTGTTCCCGTTTCTGTCTCTGTTCCCATTCCTGTTTCCGTTCTTGTTCCCATTTCCGTTTCTGTTCCCATTCCCGTTTCCGTATCCGTTCCCAGAAATCACTCCAAAAACTTCATTTCTGTTTCCGTTTTCTTCTCTGTTTATGTTTCCGTTTCCGTCTCCGTTTCCGTTTCTGTTTCCGTCTCCATTTTTCTCTGTTTTCGTCTCCGTTTCTGTTTCCATTGTTGTTCTAGTTTCTGCTCCTGTCTTTGTCGCTGTACTCGTTCCAAGAGAAGCTTAACCGATTAAATCCGCTCTTGCCGTACAGTTGTGTAGTCACGTTCTTGGTCACCTTGATTGGTTTCGAACCGAGATATAGAACATAATCCAAGTCCGACATATTTGAATTGTCCAAGTATGACACTTAGTCCAATGTTACTCCACTTATATTGGAAGCCACCGTCGAATCCAAGTTGGTCGTACCACCAGACTAAACCTTGAACCTATCGTCTATATAGGAAATCTAACTTAGCGCATTCCTAGTCAACTACTCTTCATCACCCTTCTTGTTCATATAGGAGTTCTAACCTACGTAGGAACTCAGCTTCACCCAAAATCCAACAGGTTCGTCTTTCGACTGCCTTTCGTAAAAGTCCAAACTTTATTCTCTAAATTCTTTTTCAAAGGTTAATTCCAAGTGGGCAATTACTTGGCTTAGTAGAACTCTATTCTTCTACTTTAGTTCAATCCTAAGTGTTCTTTTCCTCCCCTAACTAATCTAGACAACTACATTCATCCATCTAGTTGGTCTATTCTGTCATTACCTAAGCGATTTCGGTTAGTTATCTAGTTGATTCAACTTTGCTTGGGATTCTCTTCTTACTTATTTTCCAAAAATTTGGCCAGAGTCTCCCCTGTTTTTACACTCCTCCAAAACTATAAATCCTGTAGAAAAACCCAAACAGTTCCGGAATATTCACTTATCTCAATCCAAAATACAAAAAACCAAATCCAAAGTATAACATCCAATGATATCGAGTACATTCCCGAACCAACAATCAAACGAAATACTTACAGCGTCTCTGTAGTCCGCTAGTCCACTAGTTCCTACAAGTTATCTCCTAGCAATTCATCTATCAAATTAGAATTAGAAATCATGTATTATTAAAGTATTAGGAAGTATACTTACAGCGAAGAAGGATTTTCCACGTTGAGGCTCATGCTGGCTGGCAGACTATAGTATTAGTTTGACTTTTGCAAAAATTGTTTTCCTCTGCAAAACGTACCGGAGCTCGATTTTTAAAACGAAGTAAAGCAAAACAAATTTTCTCTGATACCAACTGTAACGACCCGAATTTTCGTAAATCCTTTAAAAACGCGTGAAATTTTGAATTTTCTTTCTTTTAAAATAAAACGTATCAGAGTGCGTCTAACCGAATCGCTAATAACTCTTTCTTGAAAACCCATTTTCAAAATCAATTACAAAGTGCGGAAGCATAATTAATAAAACCATTTCTGTAAAACGTTGTGGAGGCGTAAATACAATTTAACTGAAGAAAATTGAACAATTAGATGTGATTTGTTATAACTTAATTTGAGTAAATATGTTCCTCTTTTTACCACCTTTATGCTTAGCCAGCCACGAACTCGTGCGTGCAAATCCTTCATCTCTACTTTATTATTTGTTCATTCTTTATCTTTCACTACTCCTAGTCAATGCATTCCTCATAGCGTACTAGTACCTACATCTACAACACAAGTAACTGTAAGCCCGAAAGCTTAGTAAGGAAAAAGGGTTTAATGCACATGAATATCAATATTTAGTCCATTTTGGAATGGGGGCCACCTAAACCAATCCTTTCATTAAGCCATTTACTCTGTTATTACTTTTCATTTGTTCATTCATTCATACTCGTACATTGAGCGGAAGATTGGGGGATTGCCTATGGAATGGAATAGTGATAGGACCTAGCCTTTTTCTTGCAACTAGAACTCCCGTACCCTAAGAGGGAGGGGCTTCGGCTACATTGCAGACTAGACCCGCTACCTATTCGCCCCCCAACTTCCCATTTCTTCTATTTTTTCTTAACATTTTACTTCACATTATGAGTACCACCACCGAGGTAGCACTTCCTAGGCTTTCTATTAGCATGATGCACGGACGTGCACTCTCAACCTAGCATGATGCATGATGCTTCACAATATAACATGCATAATAATTGAAGTGTGCATTGAATAATTGAAAGCAGTAATTGTAAGCATATATAGGAAAGTAAAGCATTTAAGAGAAGGAAATAACTGCGCACATAAGAAACACATACAAGATCGAACGGAAATAACAAGTGCATACAAGTGAGGTAAACATGAAATTAATTGATTTAAACTAACATGTAACGACCCAGATTTTCATCAATCCGTTAGAATGCGTAAATTTTGAAATTTCTTTCTTTTTAAACAAAACGTATCAAAGTGCATCTAACCTAATCACTACTGACTTTTTCTTTAAACTCGTTATGAAAAACCAATCGATTAAATATTCGGAAGCGTTATAAAATAAATCCTTGTAAAAATGGCGGAAGCGTAAATGAATCGTTTAAAAAGAAACTAAACAATGAAGTAGAAAATAATAAAACTTAACGTGATTACAACTGTTTCTCATTTTACTCTTAACCTGGCCAGCCCCGAGTCTCGTGCATGCGAAATCACCCATCTCTGCTTCATTATGTGTTTATTATCTACTTATTATTTGTTCGTCGTTTGTACCTACACCACAAGTAATCCGTGAGCCTAATTGCTCAGTGAGGAAAATGGTTTAATGCAATTATGCTTATGACCATCATTAGTTCATTTGGAATGGGGGACACCCAATCCAATCCTTTCATTAGCAATTTACCATTTTATTACTTTTCTTTACGTCATTTATTCGTTACTCGTACTTCGAGTAGGAGATTGGAGGACCTGTATGGAATGGTATAGTTGACCGGACCTAATCTCTTCTTGCAATCTAGAAATCCCAGACCCGGTAAGGGAGGGGCTTCGGCTAGATTGCAGGCTAGACCCGACTACCTATCCCCCCCAACTCCCTTATTCTTCTCTTTGTGTCTGTGTCGGGCTAAGCTACAAGACCACAAAGGCCTTTATTATCTTACTATTTATTCATTTTCATCATTTATCCTCATTCATGCATGTGTGCGTACAAACCTATGGCACTCCCTATTAGTTTCTATTAATATGATGCATGACTATACATTCTCAACTTAACATGATGCATGATGCTCAATAACGTAACTTTAACAGAAATTGAAGTGCGCATTTAAAGTAACTGAAAGCACATAAAAGGAAAATAAGACGAATAATAGAAGGAAATAACTGCACACCATAGAGAACAAGTACAATGGATTGAAACAAGGAAAACATGCTCGAATTAATAGAACAATATCGTTCGGAAAAGAATCGAAAGCATACTATTGATTAACACGTAAATTATCCTAGTCCATTTACATGCTTCCTATATTTATTACTCAAAGTGATTTAAATATACTCTTGTTCTATTTCGTTGGTTAAACATACTAATTGAACATATTAATCACAAGCTAATTACATGGCATATCTTGATTAGTTGTCGTGCGAATATTAATCCAATTTAAGTACATGCTCGACTAAGTCGTTATCATGTTCAAGGTTTAAACAACTAGTTAATTATCATGCTTAGTTACATACTTAGATTAGCTAATTAGTCAATATATTCAATTGATTAAATTAACTGAATTGATAAGCAATTTACATGCTCAGGTTATAACACCACTTTAGTCATTTAACATGTCCAAGTCTATTTATCTACTCCGATTAATTAACATGCTTGAACGTACTTAAATGAATTAACATACTCATGCAACAATATTAATTAACGTTAAAACATGCTAAACCTAGCTAAGTTAATATGCTAGCTAATTAACATACTTAGCTAATTAATTTACTTAAGTTGTAATCACATAAATACAAGTTAAGTAGTTTATGAGCAAACTAACAGGGAAACATGCTAACTAACAGGGAAACATTAATCCACAGAACATACCACCGAGCATTAATATCACTAATCATGAGTTAACATCGAAGGAAATACAACAAGAAGTCATTCAAGGAACTAAAGCAACTATTAATTAGTTAGGTGATTCGATTAATGCGCTCAATTTATAATTAAGTTGATTCCTCTAATCAGATCATCATGCTATCTATGCCTAAGGGTCAATCATGTCTATTTATTTACTCTAATTAATTAACATGCTTGATAATTGAATTGAACAATAAACATGCTAAATGAATTTATATAATCTAAAACTAGAAGGTTCCTATCCAGACTCAAGAAATAAACATTTACAAGCTAAGTTAAACATGTTACAATATCTACTAATACAAATTACGTGCTTAGTATCAAATTAATTTCATTGCTGTTCATTTAACATAGTCGTTAATCCACCTTTAAACATGCTAGTTAGATTAACATGCTTAGCTAAATGACGCTTAAGTAATAATTAACATATTTGGGTTAACAAGTGGTGGCAGAATAATAACGAGGAATTATAGCGCAAGTAAATATTGTCGAGTAATCACTACAGTTAGCAAGAAATGAAATAACAGGACAAAGTCATCGCTAATGATATCAATAGTTCATTTACACTTATCACATCGTTCATCGTCATTTACCATTCGCCGTTTACTATCTAACATTTATATAAATCACTATTATAGTAAAGAAAAGCATCCATAACAATCCCGATTTCAGTAAGGACAATAAACTACGATACGAAAAAATCTGCATGAACACCAAGCAAGCATCTATAGCGATGATAGCAATAAAGGAATACCTCACAGCAGTTCGTTTTACTCATTATTGTCAAGACTAACAAACCAACAGCTAACATTAACACTAACAACCTCCCTACCTAACAGTCACAGTAAAGAAGCAGATCAATGAATTATAACTAGGAGTCATCAACTAAACATTTATATCACATAATGGGCAGTAAAATAACGCATAACAATAAGAAGAAAGCATCACATATTCAACACTATCGACACTATCAAGGCAACAACATACTAACAACTAGCAGTAAACATACTAATGTTATTATCTCATTAAACATTCTAACAACTAGCAGTAAACATACTAATTCGTGTTTATCTCATTTCCACCCTCACCCATTCTCTATTATCATGTATCATTCTCTATTTCCACAACAATAATGTTATTATCTACCCGTATAAATCAACAGCAAAAGATTTACAACAGCCAACAATGAAGAGGCAGAGACAATAAGCAAGGAAAGTATAACTGAACATAAACTTACATTAGTGTTAACCCATACTTGTGGTGTGGGGCCTCATTGGCCAAAACACCCCTAATCCCTTACCACTAATGAAGAAATAAGTAGGGCCAGCTGCACTCCAAGCCCCTACGTTTCCGGCAACTCCTACAGCAGCTAGAGTCTCCCAGCAACTCACACTCCTCACTACACTCACTTTCTTGCTCACACCCTCACTGGAGTTCTCTTCACTTCATCACTCCCTCACGCTCCAGGGTTTTCACGCAAAGGATGGGGAGAGGGAAATTGAAGACTGAATGAGAGAGGGGAGGGAGATATCACCTGGAGAGGGGACAAATCCCTAGCTGGAGGGCAGGGCTTGGTGGACTGGCTAGGGGAGAAATCGGCTCCGCGTGGGTATGGGGCGATTTCTTGTCGAGGGATCTACTTCCTATTGGCTAAGCGTCATTTTTATTCTGATTTTAAGTCCTTATTGTCACAGATCTGCTATGATTTGGACGGATGCGGACAATATCTTCGCGTCCGCATTCGTCCGTAAGACCAGATCTTCCCAGGTAAAACCGAGTTTGGACGAAAATTGGCGTCCTTACCCCTTGCCCGTACTGTTTGCAGGCAACTTGCGGACGCGATATAGCGTCCGCATGTGTCGTCTACGTCGTCCGAATTAGCCCTAAAATGGACAGATTCGATGCGGACGCCTCCTCTCCTCGTCCGCGTGCATCCGGACTCGTCCGAATGTGTCTAGCCTTGGACAGATTTGTTGCGGACGATACCTCTCCTCGTCCGCGTACATCCGAACTCGTCCGAATGTCTCCAGACTTAGAAAGATTCGTTGCGGACGAGGCTAACCCTCATCCTCACCACGTCTGCATGCATCCGCAACACCAAAATTCTCTCCTTTCTTCGTCTTTTCTCACTTAACACCTATCCCGTCTTCCCCATACGTACACATGAAAAAAATGACACGTATAATTACGCAACGTAATATCTTAACCACTCCACTTCTAATTACATTGCGTAAGCGAGGAAAAACATAACGGAAATACCTCTAGACTTAACGCTCAAGAACACCGTTGGTAATATCCCGATAGTTATCCAACTTAAAATATCGGGATGTTACATTATCAGTTTCTTTGTTCGCTTATTACTTTTTATGGCTTATGATTCGTCCATTATTCGTATAGTTTCGTTTGTTGTTTGTGAATGCATGCAAATTTCTGAAAGCGTAGATAAACATCGAAACGTGCATTTAAGTACTATAAATAACGAAACATACTTTTGAAAACGATAAACAACGAAGAGTGCTAGGAAAGTCATAAGCAATGATAACCATGCTTTAATACGGTAAATAGCAAGACATGCTATGAAAACTGTAAACAACGAAACATGCTCTTTAAAAACTGTAAACAACGAAACATGCTAGGAAAGCAGTAAGCAACGAAACATACATCTCATAAACTTGCGATGTAGGGTCTGATAGGGGTGGACAAGAACCGACCAGAACCGGGAACCAACCCCGAACCGCAAGTCAGGTCTGGGTCGGTTCCGGTTCGTGGTACCAGGAAATTGTAGATGGGTTGGGTTCGGTTCTTTTTGCAAAAATCGGTTCTGATACTGGATAGTTGGGTAGGGAACCATAGAACCATGGAACCGAACCCTCTGTTTTTGTTTATTTAAGTTATGTTATGTTCAGACTTCAGAGTCTTCTGCGACTCCGAGAACTTCTTTGCCTCTGGACTTCGAGAAGTTCTCGCCTCTGGACGCCGTCTGCTACTCGAACGCCCTCGTCTCGAACGCCCTCGTCTCGCCCTCGTCTCGAACGCCCTCTGTAAGTTCAAAACAGAGATAATCAAAATTTGATTTTTTTTTCTTTACCTGTTGTTTTGTTTCCTTACATTGATGTTATCTTGAGGAATTTGTCTGTGTCGGGAAATATTCCTTCGACTTGTTTATTTCAGTTGGGCAACTGGCCGAGACAAATATTTCTCGATTGCCACTACCGGTCACTACATACCTTCAATCGGCGACCAAATCAAAAGAAATGCAAAGGAGGAGGAAAAACCCGATCAACCATACCTCAATTGTCGCTGGAACACCATGTAGCGGGAGCTCCGATCCCAATCTGCTCGAAATTTCTCGAGCCCTAAATCGGACCCCTGCTCGCCGTTCACTCACACACCGCCAAACGATGCACATAACCGGAGTCCGAGCCGTCGTCGCCTTCTTTGCTCGTTGTCGTCTCCCTCTCCTCTTCGGTCTGCTCTTCGCGGGCTCCTCACGATTCACGAAGGATGGCTGAAGAAAATGAGAAGAGAGGGAGTAACGATATTGTTTTCTCAATATAGGAACCGGTACCGTACCGGAACCAAACCGAAACCGTGTAATAGGTCCGGTTCCGATTCTGGTTCCTGCGGTTCTTGGTACTGGTTCCTTACACTCAGAACCGAGAACCAAACGGTCGGTTCCGAGACATCGGGAACCAGTACCAAGAACCGATATGCCCACCCCTAGGGTCTGAAGACCAAAGCACATGCATATCACTTACCTCGTTTCTCACAGTGTTCAATGCTTAAAGCTAACTTTTCTTCGTTTTCGTACCTTCACATTTAAAAATATCTAGTCATTATTACAATCATTTAGTCTACTCATTACTCATAACATCTTTTCTATCCTATTCCTAGTTACATAATGACCTCCTAACTAAATCCCAATTATTATCATGCTTTAGACCCATTTAATAGCCCAACACAAAACCAATAGAATATGACACCACAAGTTGTAGCTTAACAGGACCCTTCCAAAGAATGACACATCGAACACCCAATTCCAACAATATAACACTTCTAACATTTATCACCATCCATCGACAGATTAAATATCCAACAACAGGTTATAGCATTTCTCTTTTAGCATCACAAATAACTACAACTGAAATCCAACTTAACAGCTTATTTCCAATTAATGATTACATTCTAAATCAATAAAGTATACTAAAAAAGTTGTCACGTACAGGTTTATTCTCAAACAATTAACACTGGCAACAGAGTTAATAATCTCAACCATACTTAACATGCTTCACAGTCACAAACCGAGGACCCTCACTGCAATGTCCGATCACAGCTCGCCTTTGCCTTCGCCATTCCTTGCTGTCAGTCGCAAATCGATCGCCGAAAAACTCCGAATCAAGAGACCGAGCCTCGGCACGGTTCGTCAACCCGAGCCTCGCCACCAGCAGACCACCGGACACACCAGGACGTCGCCACCTGAGCCGACGTCGTCGCCGTCGTCGTTCGACCCCTCGTCATTTGCCCTTCGTCGTTCGCTGGCACGCGATCCCAATCTCCCATCGCCTGCTCTCCCTCTCTCCCCTTCCTTCTCGCTTCTTCACAGATGGCCGAAGACCAGTAAACAAAATCCCTTCTTTCTTAATCATTTCTCCTTTAATTGAAAAAATCAACCCTCACTTAACTCCACCCGAACCGAACCATCGTCGGTTCAGTTTCCCATAATCCATTCAAATTACTTTTTAATTTAAATCATCCTTTTACCCAATTAAATTTTTCTTTAATAATTTAATTAAATCCTTCATTTAATTAAATTATTCTCAACCCAAATCTAATTCCCCAATTTATTCCAATTATTGATTGATGATTATGATTGACGATTACGTCCTTGGGTAATACCCCGATAATTATCCAATTAAATCTAATATTCTCAATTTTCTTTCCAATTATCCTTATTAAATTCTAATATAAAAATTCAGGGTATTATAATAACACTCAATAGAACAACACTTTTACAGTAAGATAACATTACCGCTTCTCATGTTCTTCATCAACTAAGTGTCACCATTAGCAAGGTAATACAATTCATTGCTTAATCCGAATTGGTAGTCCAAAAGAAACAGGGTATACTTTTCTAACAGACCAACTTTTGTCAACCCACGGACCAATTTCAGTTTCTCTCCACAACCGGACAATAGCAATATTTAACAAGGAACTAAAGCATAAATTTACAGTTTGCAACGAGTAACCAAACCAGAAAACCAATACCAAGTCAATGTTCAATAACAAACAACAAACAGTCCCGCGATGTAGGGCCTCCACTGGCCAACAAATATCTCAATTCTTACCTTCAACAAAATGTCATTCCACATCACATTCACCTCACAATCATAACAACCACACGAAGCAGCAACACACCCAGAAAATTTCTAAGATAGGAGCTCTCTCTTTTTTCCACTCAACTCACGGGACACTCTTCACTCACCGGATAGAATGCAGTACCCTCACCTGTCCTTCACTTCTTCTCACGGTCGCAGCTAGCATTGCAGAGTTCAGAAGCATCACCCAACGCCATCATCTTATAGACGAAGGATGACCCACGTGAAGGTCAGAGACTGATGGATAGTTGCCCAAACCAAGGGAGAAGGTCCAATGTGAGAAGGCCACGTGGAAAAATTGTTATCTTCATAGGGAGTAGGAAAGGAAATTTTACTGGAAGAGAAAGAATTTTTGTAGGAGGAGAAAGAGTTGTTCAACAGAAAACAGATTTCTCGCTTTAAATTGGTTTTTCGGTCAAAGGAGTCATTTGAAACATCGACCGCACTATGATCGAATTTCCAAATTTTGCTTCAGTTTTGCGTTTTCGGTCTTACCTTGCAACCTCGTCCCGACCAAAGATTTAACCGCAAAATCAACGAATTTCACAGGTTTAAAATCCTGATATTTTTAAGTCGCACACCACGTCTGCAACCTAGACCGCGTTACATCTGAAACTACAAAATGTAGTCCAAAAAACATTTCAGTAAAATTCTCCGACCCTAACTCTAACCGCGGTACAACCAAAAATGCAAATAGTCACCCGTAATGCATTTTCAGTGGAGATATTCGACTGAAACGATGACCTCAACTCGATCGAAAATGTAAAACACACAATCCATAACAATTCTCCACTTTTAAAATTTCAAAAATATTTTTCCCTCATTTGCATTGCATCAAGTCCCAAATTAACAATTACGAAACATATTTTCTTTTTATAAAATATTTGTTCATTCTATAAAATCTTTTACATAGTACATGGAGAATTTATCCGGGCATTACAAGATCATAATTACAAATAAGTTTCGGAGACTGAACTATAAACCATGATATAGAATTTGATTATAAAACAAGTCAATTAGAAATGAACTTCAAAAGATATGCTAATTAGAATTTACACCCAACCTAAGAATTAATTAGGTCGACTTTCAACTTTAAAAGGCTAAAAGTGAAACTTGTGCCCTGAATTGAATAGCGTAAAGTGAGTCAAAATGCTTCGTGCTAACGTGGTTTCGCTATTGGTGTGATAAAAGTTGCCAGCTAATCAGATGTCAACATGTGGCATAGTTTAACTAAACTAATTAAATAGTTTTAATTTTAATTAGCATCTATTTTATTGTATTTCACAAATCTAAGGGCAAAATTATCTTTTAGATAAGAAAAATATAATATAATTGTAAATTTATATTAAATAATTAAATATTGAAAATAAAACAAAAATTAAAGTTTTAAATTCTTGCTAGAGAATCGTGAAACAAGGAAGAGGGAGAGGAGAAAAAAGAGAGTCGAGGAGGAAAAGGAAGAAGCATTGGGAACCATTTCCAACAGCAAAAACGTTCCCCGCAGTGAGAATAACACATGGGTATAAAAATCTTGAAACAAAATCAAGATTTTGGTTAAATTTTCTCTTACTCTGTAAATTTACAAATATATGAAAACATGCATCGAATTCATTATAATTTGTGAAAATATTGTTGTATAAATGTTATTTATATCTAAATATACATATTAGGGAGTTTTAGATTGATCCAAATGGTGGAATTTGTTGGAACCGGGAGAAACCCGATTGAAAAATTAGAAAGGCCACAATTTATTTAAATAATGTTGTGGCATTTCTAGGAAATGCCCTAGTGCTTTATTTTTTTTTTTTTGGATAAATAATGGTCATGGTGTTGTGCGAGTAGGAAGCCTTGGCATCCAGAGTTTGTGATACCTTGGGATTTATGATTGTAACACCTCAACATTGTGCAAGGTAAGATGCTTCTATAGTCTATTTGTAATGCTTAGGGGATGCTTGTGGCTTATGCCACGATGTTGGTGCAAAGTGTGAGATATTTAACTATTTCGTATCTACGGTGAGATGGGTTAATAGATAGACGCTATGCACATCTAGTTTGGCATGCCTAGATCACATATCAATGTGATGGTTATGCATGTTGTTCATACATCATGAGACTTCATAACAGATAATAAAATGATGTTTCATGTATATTGATATTGCATTGATGCATTGGGTGTGCACTTGATCTTATGTGTTCATGTATTCATGTTTGGATTGTATGGAGCACACGAAGACCATTTGGCTCACATATGAGCTGAATGTATTTGTCTAGTATACTAGGCAGACACACTTTTGTTGATCCTAGTGCCTAGTGTGTAAGTAACCTATATGTTCAAGAAATGCATATATGTTGGCATTGTTACTCTTATTGGTTATGATCTAACATGTTAGAGGGAGAAGCTCATTGGTAGACACCAGAACTCAAAGTTGTTATCTTTCCTTTGTTTTTGGGCAGTCATGGTTTTTAAATGGAGATGAGCTTTATGTCCTTCATAAATCATCATTATGTGTTTTGGCGACTAGAGCCAAGTAGTGAGTGTCACACCATGAAATTATAGTTTGTTTTGGAAACTAAAGCCAGACAACATCGCACTGTGACATATAAGGTTGTGTGTATAATTGGTATGCATGTTGTATGTTTATAATGATATAGAAATATAAAAATATTAATATAAAGGAATTTAATGAATCTAAAATAAATATACATTGATCATATTCATTTGATGTCTATATGCATTACCATCATTGAATCCATATAGGTTGATAAACATTAGAATCTACTAGGATTAATACAATCATAATTGAGATGATTGCATTGGTTGGTCATTTGTTGAATATCATTAATATATGAACATAGGTAGATATTATTATTATTCTATGGGAAATTAACAAAAAAACCACTAAATTGTGGGGTGAATGATAAGTCAACCACTAAATAATTTTCGCTAACAAATAAAACACTCAACTATAGAAAATAAAAAGAGCAAGAATTGTTGTCATATTTTCTGTTAAGTGGAAGGCTACTTTCCGTTGTAGAAAGTCTTTGCTCTGTTGCGAAACGTTTTCTTTCTATTGTTGATTGTTGTCTTTTCATTACGGAAAGTGAGTCCTTGGAATAAGACTCAGCAAAGATTACTTTTTGAAACCAAAAGATTACCTTCCAAGGAGGAAATATTACTTTGCACTATGGAAAGTGAGTCATTGGAATAGGACTCAAGAAAGATGACTTTTCACAAACTTTCTGCAGTGGAAGCTATTCTTTCCACAGTGAAAAATACTCTTTGTGCTCCATTTGTTGAATTCTTTGTCGTTCTTCTGTATAGCAAATGACAAATTTTCCAATGAGTTTCCTCAAATATATCTAGCTTGGAGTACATTGATTTTTCAATAAACATTTAATTGAAAATCTTCCATTTTGATATCAAAATCAATTTTAATCAGCTTAACGTTTCTAAAATCTGTTTTCTAACGAGTTTTCTTAGTGAATTCGAAACATGTTTACCTTGAAGTACATTAATTTTTCAACAAACAGTTAACTGGAAATCTTCCATTTTGATACCAAAATGGATTTCGACTAGGTTAAATGGAAATCTTTCATCTTAAAAAGTCTTTCTGTTTTTAACTTTTCTTTTAATAGATTAATGGTGATATTTGCATCATTAATTTCTCATAGTTGATTGTTTTATCTGTTAGCGAAAATTGTTTAGTGGTTGACTTGTCATTGACCCCATAGTTCAATGGATATTTTGTTATTTGACCTTAGTCCACCTTGGAGTTAGTGCAATTGAGATTGATTGATTACACTAGACATAGTTTTACAGATAGTATTGTTTAGTTAAGCACTTGATGAAATTAGGAAATAATTGCAGGAACATAGTTTCACTTGATGTTGGAGATTAAGTGCATAGAATTAGTTGCAACTATATGATTGGTGTGCATGAGGTTAGTTGCACATCAAGGTAGAGAGGTCATACATGACTTTGATATGCATGCAGATCATACATGCATTGCATGCATTATTCACTTCTAGAACGTAAGAGAAGAGTGTGTTGTCATTGACACTTAGATTATGAGAATGTATAAACATGAGTAATAGAAATAAAGGATTTTCAGGTTGTGAGGACGAAGCATATAGGGCATTATAGCATAAGAAAGGATGAATTATAAGGTAGATAATAAATCTTATAAGGATGTAGAAAAGATAGCTACATAAGATTAATAATAAATCTTATAGCAAGGAAAATAATGGAAATGTTGAAAAATACTATAACCTGAACATTTAAATATAAAAATAAATATTTCTAGATAGTTAAAGTTTAACTTGTNAACCTGAACATTTAAATATAAAAATAAATATTTCTAGATAGTTAAAGTTTAACTTGTAGCTGATTACATTGTCCCTCCCTATTTTCATGTTCAGGTTGCAACAACTAAGAAAGTAAAAATAAAGACAAAATGATATGAGGTTTTGAGCTCAGCACAATATAGGATTAGAGTATTTTCTGTTACTCTTTTGTATACATAGATTTGTTTTAGTATGGCCTAGTGTATGTATATGATTTGAGGTTTAATTTTTGTATAGAATTAGGCTTTATGCTATTTGTTGGGTTGTGTGGTTTATTGTGCCTTTCCTTCAGTGATATCCCAAATCATACTAAAACTATGCTCCTTCTAAATGGTCAGAAAAATCCAGCAACATAACTCGTGTCCCTTCTCCATTAGGGAAGGAGAATGTTAATTCCCCAAAGCTATAAAATTTAGTTGATTTGTTTTAGAATTGGATATTTGGGGATGAATTAAAATTCTAGTTAGAGTTTGAAGTTAGGATTTTTGGGATAAAGTTGTGTGATTTTGGATATAAATCGTGTTATGATTTTGACCTCATAAATTGTTTATCGTTCGGGTCTTAAATCGACTAGAATTTTGGAGAAATCTGGTGAATCAATGTGGTCGGCACCAAGGAAGACAATGCCCCATACCTAAAACTCTGCAACCCTAGTGCCTCGGCCTAGCTAAGCTACGACTCAACTCTTTTGGGCCGCGCTCAAGCCTAGTTTTAGGCTGTGACTCAGGCTCAGTTTTGGGCCAAGACCTTGTTTAGGTTGTGGGTCTGGATGATTTAGGTAGTGGCTCAAGGCCTGTTATGGGAGCAAATTAGACATTGGACTCAATCATTTTTAGGTCATTTCAAAGCTTATTTTGAAGTGTTTTGGGCTCTCGACCTAATCATTCTTAAGTCATTTTCTTTATCCAAATTTTCTTTTAAAAGATTGAGATTTCAACCCTAATAATGATGATGGTTTCATCATTAAGTACAAAAACTTAAATTTTGAACTCGGCATGTTATTGGGCTTCCCCGGATTGGATTAAGATTTTGTTATTGATAGGTCCACTTGAGGTAGAGGTTTATTTTTATGTCTAGCACTGCATTGATTTTAAAAATATTACTTTTAGACGTGTTCTCATTTAAAAGGATGTGTCTATCTTTATGACCTATTTGTTTTCATGATCAATAAATGTGATATATATATATATATATATATACATATACATATATTCACTAGATATATTTTGATTCAAGCATGCACATTTATTGATCATATTGGTCATGTGAACCAAATTTGATCGACCTGTGAAGGGGCCTCTATTTTCGTTATGAACAGGATGTGCTTGTTTGTGTGAATTAGAATAATGAGATAACTAACGGTGTCGTATCTCTAAGTGCAAAACTTCAAACCTATTAGGGTATTATTTTCGTGCCTTTAGTAATCATTGAGTATTGCCATTATCATTACATATGTCTATATCATTGTATGCCCAAAGTCCGTGAGTAGCTCAATTTTCACTATGTTTTCATATCGTACAGTATGATCTATTTTCTGTAGTGAATTATTTTTAATATTTTCCCTACCACTTGTTTATAAACCAATTTTATAAAAATGTTTTATATTTGGCATGCTTTCTGTTTTTTATCATAACTTAAATATTGAATGTAAAACTGTACCTCTATTAAGTTTAGTTGAATCGCCCCAAAAGACTTTCTTTCTTTACAAGATTTAGTTTGGAGGATCCTAGTTGTCGATACATGAGTGCTCTCGGCGAGATATTTTCTTATTTTATTAATATTTTCTTGAGAATTTGCTTGTGAGGCTAAACTTGTTTACTATTACTTCTACTTAAGATTCTTTTTTTTTTTTTAATTTCAACACAGTTACTTTTGGACACATATTTTCACTTTTTTTTGTCATTGATGGACTTTTAGTTTAGCATAGCTAGTTGGACTCTAGCTATTTTAATCTTATTTAATTTTTCCTCTCTCAAGTTAGAATTTAAAGTTAAGGGTTGGACAATTAGGATACGTTTTGAGCTAGTTGTTCCCCATTTTGTCTTAAGTTTTCTTTGGGGTTTGATAAAATTTTTTGTATCATAGACAAGTTGCCATCATGAAAAGTGATATCAATAAGATAAATAGAGTGATAATACAAAAGAGTTTTGCAATTATTGTGCCGAAGGACGTATTCTAACGTATATCATGAATTTCCTTTCATATTTCTAAAAATGTCTCTTATAAGAGCCCTTAGAAATCATGCAACTGCAGCACCAACAGTGCAATCAGCTAAGTTACAACCAATAGATCCCTTACTACCTTGAGGGATGCACTTCAAAGTTTGCTCAAAGATGGTGGGGTACAGAACCAGTTGTTCTGCCATATGGATTATTTTAGAGAATTGGACCAGTTGAATCTACCAGTATTTGAAAGAGGGACAGACTCTCTGATTGTAGAAAATTGGTTAAGTACTATGGTGAAGACCATGGATGTAATTGAGGTTCCACTAGTACCGAGTTAGTCTCGTGGTATTTTGTTCTGAGAAAAGGGCTGGAGTTTGGTTGAAGCCATTGAAACTAGATTTCGCAATCAATGAAATGAGCTAGGAGCGGTTCAAGACTGTTTTCATAGACAACTACTTCAATGTAGGTCATCAACAAAATATGATATGTGCTTATCATAACCTATCATAGGGGAACCTCACTGTTCTGGAGTATCATGTGAAATTTGTGGATCTTTACCAATATTTCAAAGATGTGGATTCAATGGAGACGATGTTAAATGTTAGGATGAACTTGAGGCCAAAGATCCGTTATTGACTTTTTGTTGCTAAGTTCAATAATATTTCACAAGTAGTGGCTACTGTTCAACGTGGAGAAGTTGAAATTGATGAGTTCTTTGGTGAGTAGAAGGGAAAGGGGAAGAAAGAATAGCTATTGGTGCAAAGACGGCCAAGAAGGAATGAAGGATATGTCAGAACCGTGGAGGTCACACTCAAGGTAACTTTGGTGGACAATCTAGTGGTGCAACTTATTCTAGTGCCCATTAAGACCTTTATGTCTGTCATACATGTGGTCAGCCTAGGCATTTGAGGAAGAACTACTCCAGCAAATTACAGGCCTTCTTAGGCTAATTCATCACCTACTTAGACAATTTCCACTAGACCTGGTTTTGGAGTTGGCCTAGTGTAATACCCCAAATTTTCATAATGGAATTTAATAAAGATAATTAGAAAGTGATTGGGGATTGGATTATTTGGATATTTATCAAGGTATTACCAAGAACATAATCGTTAGGTTATAATTTAAGAAAATTTATTGGATTTTAATTAGGGTTAAAGTAATGAGATATAAATGGGGGATTAGTTATAATTAAAATTTAAGAAGATAATTTGTGAAGGGATTAATGGGGAGATAAAAATAATGGAAATTAAAGTAGAGGGAAGGGTTGAACCGATTTGGCAGAACTAATTCATGCTAGAATTGATCTGGTTCAGAAATCAAATAAAGGGGGTAGGATTTTGTTTGGCCTTCAGCCATTTTGGTGATCAGAGAGGGAGAGAGAGAGCGATATGGAGGTAGGGGAGACAATCATGGGAGAGTTAGTTTGGCGGTTTTGAGAGATGAAAGGGAGAGAGACAGAGTGGCGAGGGGGAGAAACTCTCTAGAGAGTGGGAATAACCGAAAGGAGAGCGTGAGTTGGCGGGGAAAGGAGGGCTGGTGATTTAGAGAAGACAGAGATGGAAGGTTGCCCTTCTCGGTGAACTACGATGGTTGGAGTGACGTCAGAAGCGAGGCTCGGGACTAGTGATGACGAGGACGAGTCGCAAGCATCTCCCATGATGCATTGTTGGTCCGACATGCATTCGTCTGGCAATGCGAATGGCGAGATTCACCTATGGTCGTGTTCGCTAGTGCAGGATTAGGGCTTCGATTGATGGAATCGGTTCTGGCTATCGGGTCTTCGTCCGGTGCAGCTTCTCCATTAGAGAAAAGTCCCATGTGTCTTGCTCGATTTTCTTGGTCAAGCTATACAATGTGGTTGGATTGTGATGCATTTTCTATCTATGCTGCTAGTGATGTCCCAGATGTTGGAGCTCCAGCTTTCGGGTGAGCTACTATGTTTTGGAATTGACTATGAACTATAGTCTCGGATGCTCTGTTGGTATAGAAAAAGAAGAAAAAGATAACGGTTAAGCGCTAAAACGCATTAAAGCTTCGAGGTAAGGAATTGAGTTGAGTCGTTGGCTAGTTGAGGCCCTACACCACAAGTAGTGTCTTGTTGGTTTTCTTGGATTGATTCATTGAATTGTTTTCTTAGAGTGTATTAGAATTGTCTTGATATTGGTTTGTTGGATGTTCCTGACAGTTGCTAATACTTACTGCTATGAGTTAATTCATGACTTTCATTGAATTAAAGATAGTAGATAGGGGTGAATTTTTATGTATCTAGATTTCTAATTCTGTATTTTCGTATCATTGGTTTGTGGTTAGATAATTATGTTTTGTAGACCTTAGTAATTCCTTGATTTAGGATAGATTATAGTTGCTGAAATATTGTTGTCATTTTGGTTTCCATATAGTCTGATAATGTCTCTGTTTTGATATTAGGTTTCTTTGTTATTCAACTTTAATTTCGGTTAATTAATTGCAGACAAGAGTTGGATATTGTTAGTTGTTTTGAGAATCTTAAACTGTCGTATACATATCCATGTCTAATTTCACATACACGATAATCGTATAGATAACCCATCGATGTTATTATTCAATCATTGAAATTTTCTATCAAAAGTGATGCATAAGAACCTCTCTTAACTGCTATTAAACTCGTTGGTATTTCGTTGATATTTCTAAGCATGTTAGCAAACTTTATTTGCTATTAAACTACTGTTATTCCATTGTTAGTTTTAGTAAATTTTAAAGAACATTAAACACATTTTATTCGTTGTTATACGCTGTTATTTTCTGTCAAATTTAAAAGCATGATAACACGTTTTATTTTGTTACAAATTTCCTAAATACGCTGTTATTTTCTGTCAGATTTTAAATCACAATAACATGTTTTAGTTCGTTACGAATTCGTTGTTATACTCCATCATTTTCTGCCAAATTCCAAACCATGTTAGCACGTTTTATTCACTATTGAACTTGTTGTTATTCCATTGATTAGTTTCCATAAATTTTGAAGTATGTTAGCACATTTTATTCACTGTTAAATTTATTGTCATTCTATTGTTAGTTTCCGTAAATGTCGAAGTATGTTAGTACGTTTCATTCGCTATTAAACTTGTTGTTATTCGCTATTAGATTTGTTGTTGTTCTGCTGTTATTTCCTATCATTTGGAAGCATGTTATCTCACTATTTTTCTTCGCTATTAGTTCATTAATATCTCATTGTTACTTTCTGTTAATTCCGAAGCATGATAGTGTTTATTTCGTTGTGATTCTGTGTTTATTTCTATTGAGATTCTGGAATTTCTTGGGATATGTAGACTTGTGAGTTCTTGATGAATGAATAGAATTATTCATAGTTGTAATTTTAGTATTGCATTGACATGCATCATGTTAATAGAAGCCAATAGAAATGCCATGAATGGGTTGGTATTCATTTGTGAGAAGAAAATGGATAAAAGAAATGAATTTAAGGGTAATTGGAGGTTGGGGAGGTGGTTCGGATCTAATCGGTAGACTCGAGATTATGCCCTGCCCTTGTCGAGTCGCAAGAGCTTGTCTACCCAAAGAGTTAGATGCCGACTAGTGGCCACTCTCCCTGTAGGAACCTCCAATATCCTAGCTTAATGTACGAGTTGATGTATATGTAAGCATGAGTAAAGAAAAGTTTGGACGGATTCCATTTTGACATAATGAGTTAGAGACATACATATTCCATATCTCAGTTCTTACTGGGCATTAGCTCATGTTTGCTTCGTAGTGTAGGTGATTGTAATGACGCAAGTATTCTATAGAGAAGCAGTTGATGAAGGATTTACACGTGCGGATGTTGTGGCTAGCCATGTTGAAGAAGTAAATGAGAAAAATGCTTTTGTAAATGTTAATGTAAACAGTTGTTTATTATTCCATAAATAGTTTATTTATGCTTCCGTTATGTTTTCAGAAAAATGATTTTATAATTATAGTTTTCTGTTGTTTATAACGATTTAAGTAACAAGTTTAAGGAAAATGATTTTTAACGATTCGGTTTTAAAAAAAGAACTCTGATTTAAATTTAAAAAAATCAACGACTATTTAAGTTGATTTTTATAAAAGTTTTAAATTTTACGCATTTTAAAAGTAAATAAAAATCGGTTCGTTATAGTTGGTATCAGAGCAACTTTGTTTTAAAATAGGTTCTGTAGACTGCCTACCTGCACAAGCTTCGATGTGGTAATACTCCATCAACTATAAGTACGTTAATAGAATTGTTTTAAGTGTTTTCATAGTTTAAGCATTTTAATTGTGACTAAAAGGATATCATGGTTAGAGGATGAGTTGTAGATAATGTTTAGGTTATAGATAAAGAGATGATTTTATTTAAGTTTTAGTGTATTAATGTATATAATAGAAGATAGAGAATACTGGAACTGCTTGGAATTTTGTGCAGGATGTATGAAATATAGCTTTGAGGGAGTAAAGAAATAAGGGAGACTCTGCCTAAATTTTTAGAGTTTGGAATGGCAATAGGTAAAAGCAATTCTAGTATAAACCATGATACGTGAACAATTAGGCAGGATTTCCTATGTTGTAAAGGAGTAGATGGATAGGTTTATGGGAGTGCATAGAAATGAAACGAATGTTAAATAGAAATAAACATAAATGAATACATTACAGGATGAGACTATGTCAAAAGGCTTGGGAATGAATGCATTATAGTTAGCCTCGCATCTGGTGAACAATAATGAGCATATGGTACACCACTTCATTCAAGGACTTAAAGGTAGAAATTCTTGGAAGAGTAGTGGTGTCGAGAACTCGAGACGTGGCTTACTCTAAAGTTGTATCGAAAGCTCTTAACATTGAAGAAGTAAAGGAAATGGATACGGATACAGACATAGATATAGAAACGGAAAAAGACCTAGATACAGAAACAGAAATGATCACAGACACAGATACAGAAATAGAAATAGACGTAGATATAGACACAGAAATAGAAATGAACATGGATACAAAAATCGATATGGAAATGGATACGGACACTGGAATGCACATGGATACAGACACAAATACATACATGAAAACATAAACAAAAACAAATTTTTGGAAACGAATTTCTTGAAATGGATAAGGATATAGATACAGAGACGGAAATTGAAATGGAAATGAAAATGGAATAGACACAGAAATGAATATGAAAACGGATAAAGATACAGATACGAAGACGAGACAAAGATAGAAATGGATATGAAAACAGACATAGATATAGATACAGACTTAGAAACAGATATGGGAATGGATACAGACACGGATACAAATATGAAAACGGAGACAAAAATGAAGACGGATATAGAAACAGAAATAGAAATGGGAACAAAAATGATGACGGATATGGAGAAGGAAACAAGATGGAATGAGGATCTGAGAGGCAAAATGAATAGTGGACAGACGAAAGGGTGGAAGCGTCTGACTCAAACTATGGAGCAAAGTAACGACTTGCAAGGACGAAAAAATAAACAACACATGATTTCCGAAGATTTCAAGTGCAAAGGGTTTTAACATCTAGGTCGTCATCAATTGAAGGAGATATTTGTGATCCCATGGACTTGAAAGGAAAAATACAAAGTGTGAATATTATCTTTTTTAAAATGCTAAGGCTAAGGAACAAAAAGAAGATCTGTGTGCCAAGTTTCAACTACGGAATTTAGAAAGGATGATATGAAAGTAGTATAGGGAATACAACCTCAACGACTTATGGAAGATCAACCAACAAGCTATGGATCATAAAAACCTTTCGTTATGGGTTGGTCACATGGAAATAAAGAACATACCTATGGAAACATGTCACTTCAAAGAGGAAATGCCATATCTTTGTGGGCTATGTAGCGTTAAAAGTGTAGAGGAAGTCATTTTGGGGGAATGTTTTGTTGGCTCTGGGCAATGTTTTAAACGAAGTGTGGGTTAAAGATCATCCAATTTTGACTCATAGGACAGAAACGGCAGCACGAGATGCATTTCTTATGGGGGATGACACAATATGTTGGATACATAACTCACGGTATGGTATAAGAAGCACTTACGATAAGCAAATCTCGTGGACGAAATTTATATAAGGAGGGAGGAATATAATACCCTGACTTTTCATAATGGAATTTAATAAAGATAATTTAAAACTAATTGAGGATATTCGAATTATTTAGATATTTATTGGGGTATTACCAAGAACGTAACCGTTAGGTTATAATTTCAGGGAATTTATTGGATTTGAATTAGAGTTAAAGTAATGAGATACAAATGGGGGATTAGTTATAATTAAAATTTAAGAAGATAATTAGTGAGGGGATTAATGGGGAGATAAAAATAATGGAAATTAAAGGAGAGGGAAGGGTTGAACATGTTCTGCCGAACCGGTTCAGGCTAGAATTGGTCTGGTTCATAAATCAAATGAAGGGGGTAGGATTTTGTTTGACCTTCGGCCATTTTCACGATTAGAGAGGGAGAGAGAAAGCGATTGGGAGGTAGGGGAGACGATCGTGGGAGAGTTGATATGGCGGTTTTGAGAGACGAAAGGTAGAGAGACCGAGTGGTGAGGGAGAGAAACTCTCTAGAGAGAGGGGATAACCGAAGGGAGAGTGTGAGTTGGTGGGGAAAGGAGGGCATATGATTTAGAGAAGACAGAGAAGGAAGGTTTCCCTTCTTGGTGAACCGCAATGGTTGGAGTGACATCATAATCGAGGCTCGAGACTGCGTGAGGATGAGGACGGGTCGCAAGCATCTCCCGCGATGCGTTGCTTGTCCGACATGTGTTCATCTGGCTGTGCGAATGGCGAGCTACACCTCTGCTTGTGTTCGCTATCGCGGGATTAAGGCTTCGATCGAGGGAACCGGTTCTGGTGATTAGGTCTTCGTCTGGTGTAACTTCTTTATTAGAGATAAGTCCCATGTGTCCTACTCGATTTTCTTGGCTGAGCTATATGATGTGGTTGGATTGTGATGCGTTTTCTGTCTGTGTTGCTAGTGATGACTGAGATGTTGGAGCTTTTGGTTTTGGGTGGACTACTGTGTTTTGGAATTGACAGTGAACTACAGTCTCAGATGCTCTATTGGTACATAAAAAGAAGAAAAAAGATAATGGTTAAGTGCTAAAATGCATTAAAGCTTCGAGGTAAGGAATTGAGATAGGTCGTTGGCCAGTGGAGGCCCAACACCACAAGTAGTGTCTTATTTGTTTTCTTGAATTGATTCATTGAATTGTTTTCTTGGAGTGTATTAGAATTTTCTTGATATTGGTTTGCTGGAAGTTCCGAACAGTTGCTAATACTTACTGCTATGAGTTAATTCATGCCTTTCATTGAATTAAAGGTAGTAGATAGGGCACATGGGACTAGATTTCTAATTCTGCATTTTCGTATAATTTTTTTGTGGTTACATAATTCTGTTTTGCAGACCTTAGTAATTCCCTAATTTAGGATAGATTATAAATGCTGAAATATTGTTTTCATTTTGGCTTCCATATAGTCTAATAATGTCTCCGTTTTGATATTAGATTTTTTTGTTATTGAACTTTAATTTCGGGTGCTTAATTGCCGACAAGAGTTGGATATTGTTAATTGTTTTGAGAATCTTAAACTATCGTGTACATATCCATGTCTAATTTCACAAACACAATAATCGTATAGATAATCTATCGATGTTATTATTCAATCATTGAAATTTTCTATCGAAAGTGAAGCATAATAACTCTCTTAACTACTGTTAAACTCGCTGTAATTTTGTTGATATTTCGAAGCATGCTAGCACACTTATTTACTGTTATTCTATTGTTAGTTTTCGTAAATTTTGAAGTACATTAAACATGTTTTATTCGCTGTTACATGCTATTATTTCTTGTCAAATTTCAAAGCATGCAAACATGTTTTATTTTGTTACGAATTCACTGAATACACTGTTATTTTCTATCAGATTTTGAAGCATGATAACATGTTTTAGTTCGTTATGATTCACTATAATACTTCATCATTTTCTGCCAAATTCCAAAGCATGTTAGCACATTTTATTCACTGTTAAAATTGCTATTATTCCATTGATTAGTTTCCATAAATTTCAAAGTATGTTAGCACATTTTATTCGTTGTTAAATTTATTGTCATTTTATTGTTAGTTTTCGTAAATGTTGAAGCATGTTAGTACATTTCATTCACTGTTAAACTTGCTGTTAGATATGCTATTGTTTTACTGTTATTTCTTGTCATTTCGAAGCATGTTATCTCGCTGTTTTTATTCACTATTAGTTCATTAATATCTCGTTGTTACTTTATGTTAATTCTTAAGCATGATAGTGTTTATTTTGCTGTGATTCTTTCCCTTCAAGTTATGGAATTTCTTGGGTTCTATAGACTTGTGAGTTCTTGATGAATGAATAGAATTATTAATTGTTGTAATTTTAGTATTGCATTAACATGCATCTTGTTAATAAAACCCAATAGAAACGCCACGAAAGGGCTGGTATTCATATGTGAGAAGACAATGAATAAAAGAAATGAATGTAGGAGGAATTGAAAGGATGGGGAGGTGGTTCGGATCTAACCAGTAGACTCGAGATTATGCTCTTCCCTTGTCAGGTCACGAGAGCCTGTCTACCCAATAGAGTTAGATGCCGACTAGTGGCCACTCTCCCTGCTAGGAACCTCCAATGTCCCAGCTCGATTTACGAGTTGATGTATATGTAACCATAAGTAAAGAACAGTAGGAACGGATTCCCTTCTGAGATAATGAGTTAGAGGCATACATATTGCATATCGCAGTTCTTACTAGGCATTAGCTCATGTTTGCTTCGTGGTGTTGGTGATTGTAATGACGCAAGTATTCTACATAGGAGTAGTTGATGAAGGATTTACACGTGTGGATGTTGTGGCTGGCCAGGCAGAAGAAGTAAAAGAGAAAAATGGTTTTGTAAATGTTAATGTAAACAGTCGTTTATTATTCAATAAATAGTTTATTTATCTTCTGTTATGTTTTCAGAAAGATGGTTTTATAATTATAGTTTTCCGTTGTTTATAACGGTTTAAGTAACAAGTTTAAGAAAAATAATTTTTAACGGTTCGGTTTCAAGAAAAGAACTCTGATTTCAATTTAAAAGAATTAACGATGATTTAAGTTGATTTTTATAAAATTTTTAAAATATACTCATTTTTAAAAGTCAATATAAACTGGGTCGTTACACCTATGAGTTTCTAGACAAGGTTAACTTGCTGAATTTGCTAGCCAGTTGGTTATAGGCCATCGTATGAACATCAACATTAGTCAGCTAGTATCGACTTTCCGAGATCTACTGGGTATTAGTAGAGTTTGCATCCATCCCTACTACTATAAGATCCATTAGGCAGATACCTGTATTGGTTCCCAACTCATCTAGGGGTGGTCGTGGTAGTGATAGAAAGAGGAAGGCGAAGATGATTGGTCAGGCTTATGCAGGTACTAGATCGAAGGCTTTTAAAAGTAATACCTATGGATCAGTATAGTGTGATCCTAGTTATGGATTGGTTTAGCCATTATAAGGTTAAACGTGACTATTGCTGAAAAAATATAACTCTTATGTTAAAAAATGAACTAGTTTTGGTACACCCATGTAATGTCTATAAGTTTCCTATAGACTCCGTTTTACAAGCTAGTTTAGGTGGTCGGAGGAAATTTGAGATCTGCATGAGTATTTTTGCTACTAGAGATGACCATGTTTTGGTTAGGGAAGATCTAGAGTTATTAATAGTCTATGATTTTTTAGTTTTTTTTCTTGAGGATCTACCTAGGTTGCCACCTGACTGAGTTCTGTATTAATTTAGTGCCCAACACGAATCTCATGGCTCTTGCTAAATTGAATGAGCTGAGGATTTAGTTAAATGACTTGTTGCAAAAAGGTTTTATCCATAATAGTGTTTTGCCTTAGGGTACACCTATTCTGTTTGCAAAGAATGAGATGGTTCGCTTCGTTATTTACATATATATATATATATATATATATATATATATATATATATATATGTATGTATGTATGTATGTATTTTCACAAGAAAAATTTTGATTTGAGCATGCATATTTATTGATCAACTTTGTCGTACAAACTAAGTTTGATTGACCCGTGAAGGGGTTTTTGTTTTCTTTACCAACGTTCGACTGTTAGAGAAAGTGTTTGTTTGTGTTAACTAGAGTAATGAGACAACTGACTATGTTGTGTCCCTAGACGTAAAACCTTAAAATAATTAGGGTCTTATCATTATTTATCAATCTTCAAGTATAGCCATTATCATTGTATATGCCTATGAGATGGTGTGTCTAAAATCTGTAAGCAGCTCTATTTTCACTAGGATTTTCATATTGTATAGTAGGGCCTAGTTTATGTATGTATCATTTTATAATAGAATGTTTTTAAAGTTTGCCCTAGTGCTTGTTTAGTTTTATTCAAATGTTTTATATTTGCATGTCTCTGTTTTTTTTTATCATAACTTTAATGTTGATTGTAAAACTCTACCCTTTTTTACTTTAGTTGACTCACCGTAAACAAATTTCCCTCTTTAAAGGATTTAGTTTGGAGTGTTCACAATTGTTGATGCATGAGTGAGCTTCATAAGATATTTTCTTATATTATTATTATTCTAAAAAATTCATTTGTAAGGTTAGACTTCTTTAACATTACTTCAACTTAAGATTCTATTTTCTTTTAATTTCAACACAATTAATTTTGAATATATATTTTCACTTTATCTTGATGACAATGAGGGACCTTTAGTTTAGTCTAATTGCTTTGGGCCTAGCTATTTTCATATTATTTAAGTCTTCAACTCTCAAGCTAGAATTTAAAGTTAAAGGTCAAATAGTTCGGTCTGTTTTAGGCTGGGTTGTTCCCTGTTCTATCTTGAATTCCCTTTAGGGTGTGACATTCCACATCTGCTAAGGAAGTTGATTATGTTGCTATTTTTTATGATCCCAATGTCATGGAAGTTTCCCTGCATGCTTTTTCTTGTGGCACCACCCACTCTGCCTTCCACATCACAAGGTCCATCCATAAGACATCAATTTCAATCTTAATCAATAGTGGGTGCACTCATAGCTTCATTGATGAATAATTAGCTTGGAGAATAAGATTGGAACTAGATTACTCCCACTCTCTCCAAGTTACTATCGCTTATGGTGAGAAGCTTTCTAGTGTGAGGGTAGTCCACCCTACCACTAACAAATGCATAACATAACATTTAGTTTTTCACTCTGTGCTCTACGACTTGATGGGAGCGATGATCTTAGGGGTCAACTTGATGAATAATTTTAGTCTGTCACTTTTGATTTTTCCAATGGCTTACTTTGGCTCACCATGCAAAACAAGGAGATCACTCTTCTATATTCTTCAACACCATCATTAATTAAGGAAGTTTCAACACGATCATTGTCCACTTGGGGTTCAGAGGCAAGATTATTGTCTCTTCGCTCATTTAGACTCTCTAGCAAGTGAGGTTAGTCCTTCTCCACCTCATAATATTTATCTTATTTCGGAATATTTCAAGATGTTTTTTTCCATCCTGTGGGGTCTTCTCCCTAGCAGATCACATGATCATTTCTTTCTATTTTTTTTTAAATTCATTTGAAAACAGTGCCTCTAAAACCATACAATGGAAGTCGTAAAAGAAGTCTTATTTAAAATTCAAACGTAGTAAAACCCAACATAAAATAAACATAAATATTTGTAAAATATTTTAACTTGAATCTGAACATTTAAAAGCATAACTAAAATAAAAAGTCTTTCTTTTTCAATCTGTTTTATTCAAATTTTCACCAATGAGGCAATTTCGCTCCAAAACGCCTTAGCTTCTCTCATGAGAATTCTCGATCAGCTACAACCATCACTTGTTTAGTATCTTGTTCTTTTCTTTTTCTTCCACTTAATAGTCCAATCATTATGGGTAATTCAGCTGAGGGGAGAGAGTGACATCATTAAGTCTACCTCATGCGAGAGAGCCAACTCGAACCATGACCACAACAACTATTTACATTTATTCAGTCTGTCATTTAGTCTTTCACTCTTTCAGTCTTTCTTAATGAAAACATTTTTTATGACACATGAAGCATAAAAGTGACACAAAATAACAGTCTAAAATGCTTAAACATAATGCATAATAACAATAACATATCCTTGAATAATGTCTCCACATAACTATTAATAGTAGTAGTACTAAACATATTTTCTATCAATATCTCTAATGTAAGGATATGAACCCTATATAATTTAATAAAGGGAAAATGACAAATTAACCATCATGGTTTGTGATCAATGATAAGTCAACCACTATCTTTTATTTTCTAACAAATTAACCACTGACGTATGGGAAAATGACAAAGCAAACATCGTTGTCACTATCCTTTATTTTTTAACAAATTAACCGCCGCAGGTCCGTGTTTTTCCAAGAAAAGAAGGCCAAACCACAGAGGTGTCTTTTTCGGAGACTGCAGCGGTGTCTTGAGACGCTACCGCGGTGTCTCAAGACATCGCGACAGTTTGTCATGAGACCGCGGCGGTCTCATGATTAAAAAAATTTTTGATCACAAATTTGAGGGATGAAATGAATGATTTTGGGGCTAAGAAAGGGGGTCAAGGGGTATAGATCTCTAAGAGAGCTTCAATTTGATACTATCTGCAGCTGATTCTGACACCTGTAGCCAAAGTTATGGTCTTTTGAAGTTGAGCAGGTCAAAAATCTAATAAAAACATTGGATTCAAAAAATATATACATAGGGACTTTGAAGTAACCATGAAACACTAAACACCGAGAACTGTTGTGGACTTTGAAGTAGCCATGCATGAAAAACAGAGAGTTTAATGGCTACTTTAAAGTCTCTATGTATATGTTTTACGAATCCAATGTTTTTATTAGATTTTTGACCTCTTCAACTTCAAAAGACAATAATTTTGGCTACGGGTGTCAGAATTGGTCCAAAAGGTATCAAATCAAAGCTCTCTCAGAGATCTATCACTTGTCATAGGGTTTAACCTATGACTCCCCTTTCTCGAGCCCAAAATTACGCGTCTAAGCCCTCAAATTTGTGTTAAAAAAATGTTTAACAAGACAAATCGCAGCGCCGTCCCGAGACACCGTGGCGGCAGCCTGGGAAACAGCGGCGGTGTCCCGGGAAACAACCGCGGCGTCCCGGGAAACCGCTGAGGCGTTGGTGGTAGCCTTCTTTTCTTGGAAAACCACGGAGCCGAGATGTTTTGTATACAAACTGTTGTGGCTCTAGATTAGCTTGTTAAAGGCAAACGTGATAGCGATGTTCGCTTTGTCATTTTCCCATACGTCAGTGGTTAATTTGTTAAAAAATAAATGATAGTGGTTGACTTGTCATTGATCATAAACCACGATGGTTAATTTGTCATTTTCCCTTTAATAAAAAATGAAACAGAATTACAAAATAACATAGATGTTCTTGAGGTCTGTCAGCTCTCCCCTAAAATATTTTCTCAAAATATCATTCTCCTTTCATACTACTTTCATCCCCTTGAATAAAAACATAAAAAGAATACTAAAAGATAAAATTAAATAAATGTCTAGGAATTCTAAAAAACACTTGAATCCAAACAGACACTTAAAATAAGTGCACTACCATAAATGCACTACATTTAGACTCTAACTCTATCATTACTCACCGCCCAATGAGCACCTTATCCTCAAGGTGTTGTAATACCATTGGTGTAGTCTCTTCCTCAAAATAATGTTACCCTCCAAATAAAGTTTATTAGGGTGTTAACTTCTAAAGCATTGGGTCAGTTGGCCTTTATTGTAATACTGCAAAAGGGTGGACAAGAAATATTGAAAATATATCGAGCATGCTAGAGAAGAAGGTTGCATTCCTTTTAAACAACTGTCTGTATGCTTGAATGGACCCATCTTGATGGAGAGAGAGGAATCTCCCCATCATACTCTCATTACACATTGACTAGAAACACTATAGAGGTTGTCATTTCCAGTCACTGCGAGTCCACCAGAAATACTTAGTGCATTGTTGTTTCCAATCAGTGTGGGTCAACGAAAAACGGGCAGGATAAATACATAAACAGAATACTAAAAGACATAATTAAATAAATATCTAGGAATTCTAAAAGACACTTGAATTCTAAAAGACACTTAAAATAAGTGCAATACCATAAATGCACTACATTGAGACTCTAACTCTATCATATAAACAGTAAACAACCAATAGAAAACATCTCCACTACCAATTGCCCGTAGGCATCATAGTAGAACATCATCAAAATAATTTCTTACCCTATCACTTTGTGATGTAGAACAAAGGCCAAATACATGCAAACATCATTTACCTGAAGTTTTTATTAGAGTCTGTAATTTCCAAATTTTGTTCCAACACGTTTTACTTCCTTTGAGATAAAAATCACTAACAGGTTTGTAATAAGAAAAAGGATGGAACTTTAACAATTACTCTATTTCAAGGACATAGAAATAGCTTCCACGGTTGCATCATTTATCACTATTGCCCTTCCAAAATATGAAGTCCTAAATGTAGAAGACATGCCTTTGGAGATCTTGAGAGAGAATCATCCAGCCTTTACAGTTCAAGGGTGATTAGGGTTTCGACCAAATCATTCATATTTATAAACCAATAATCTGTAAATCCCACAGAAGAAAATTTAGCTAATAGCGCATCTTGATATTTTCATTTCCTTATTAGTTCGAGAATCAAAACATAGCTCACGAAATCTACAAACAAACCCATTTTGAATCTGTCCATAAAATTGCAGCGAACACCCGAGCTTCCACTGTGAACATCTACTAGCATTTCTATTCTAATGAAAATCTGTCACGTTTACATTTTACACTTACTTTCATGTATGCCAAAGCTTCTGTGGACACTAACATTTCTACAGACACCACGATTTTTGTAGATATATCATCCCGCAGATTCCTTGCAAATTATTCCTCAATCGTTATCCACCATATATGTATATCCTTTCGCAAATATCTCTCCCGCGGACAACAATGCTTCTCTAGACGCTAGCATTTTTGCCGATACCTTTCCTATGGATCCCTCTTAAACTATCCACCAATCACCATCGACCACGTACACATCCTTTCATGGATACCTCTTACCCACAGACACCAACGCTTTCGTGGACACCTTATTCACAAATCCTTTTTAAAATGTCTGTCAATTGCCACCTACCACGTACACATTCTTTCATGGATAACTTTCTACCGCGGACACCAACACTTCCTCGGATACCAAAATTTCCACAAACACCTCATCCACAGATCCTTTTTGAACTGTCCATCAATCCCCATCAACCATATACAAAGTTTTTTGCAAATACCTTTCTACCACAAACCCCTACACTCCTGCAGACACCAACATTTCTACAAACACCTCATTCGTAGATCCTTTTAAACTTTCCTCCCATTGTTGTTCCCCACGTACACATATCCTTTTGTGAATATTTCAATTCAATGACGATGTTTTATTAATTTTACTTATCAGTCGTGGATGAGTTTCTTTCTGGCAATACTTCTCTCCAGTCGATACTTCCATTTATTGACGACGTTTTACCCTTCTAGTTGTCAACTGCATATGCATTCCTTTTCGATGATACTCTTTCCCAATAGATATTTCCATTCAAGAATGATGTTTTGCCCATTTTACTTATCCACCATGGATGTATTCCTTTCTGGGGATACAAACTTTTCCCCATTAACGCCAATAACTGCCTGCCATGTATTCATTTCTTTCGTGGATATCTCTCTTCTGCGGAAACTCACGCTTCCACATACACATGCTTTCGTGGATACCAATTTTTCTGCACTGTTCGCCCATCCTTGTTCGCCACGTATACATTTCCTTTGCGAACACCTCGCATCCGCAAACACATATGCTTCCACAGACACATTCCAATCTGCAAACACTATTCCTCCAACACTTTATGAATTATTCTTTCTTAATTTCTTAATTTAGTTAATAAATCTCTTTTTTTTTTTTATTAAAATAGCTTTCACTCTAATTTTAATAATTATGTAACTTAACTAATAAATCCTATAATTTATATAAAAAAAAACATAAAATCCAATATTTTGTTAAAACATACACAATATATAAATATTATTTTCTAATTGTGACACTACTTATTCCATTTAAATTCGAAAATGTCATACTATATATGAAATTATTCATACAAATTTTCTAGGTGTTACATTCATCTCCCATTAATTAAATTTTGTCCTCAAAATTAGCATCACAAGATAGTTTTGGGTATCTCTCTTCCATGTCTTGCTGCCTTTGCCATGTCAACTCCGTCAACATGTGATTTTGCCATAATACTTTCACCAACAAGATATTCTTGTGCCGAAGTTCATTGTTCTTGAAATCTACAATTTGAATTATTTTTCCTCATAACTCAATATTGATTAGACTTTGATATCCTCTTGTATCATCACATGAGAGGAGTCATGAATGTATTTCCTTAGCATCGACAAGTGGAAGACATTGTGAACTCCTTCAATTGACAATGGTTAACTCTTGCTTGTAGGTCATCTTTCCTATTTTTTCCACAATAAGATAAGGTCCAACATACCTTGAAATAAGTTTCTCTTTTTTACCAATTCTCATGATTTCTTTGAAAGGTGAAATTTTCAAGAATACCATATCGCCTATCTTGAAATCTAACTCTCTTCTACGATTTGCATAACTCTTTATACAACTTTTGGTGGTTAGAATTCTTTGTTTAATAAGGGTCAACACATCTATTGTCTACTCTAAAATTTTTGGGGTGAAGTAGTTTAACTTCTCGTACTTCATCACAATATAGCATAGATCTGTACTTCATTCCATATAGTGTCTTGTACAATGCCATACTAATTGTGGCTTGATAGCTGTTATTATAGGAAAACTCCACCAATGGAAGGATTTTATTCCAATTAACCTGAAATTCAAGTACATAAGCTCGAAGTATGTCCTCCAATATTTGAATTATCCTCTCCAATTGGCCATCAGTTTGAAGATGAAATGTTGTATTGAATTTTAATTTTGTAACCATGGCCTTGTATAATCTCTTCTAAAAGGCCGAGGTAAACCGTAGATCATGACCTAACATAATAGAAACTAGTACCCCGTGCAGTCGTACAATCTTTTGGATATTCAATTTGGCATACTAAGTCATCGAATAAGTTTTCTTGATTAGAAAAAAGTAAGGAGACTTTGATAACCTATCCACGATCACCCATATTGCATCCTGACCTTTCATGGTTCTTGGTAAACTGACAACAAAGTCCATTGTGATTTACTTCCATTTCCATATTGGTATTGGCAAAGAATGTAGTATTCCTCTCGGCTTCTAATGTTCTACTTTTAACTATTGGCAAACTAAAAATAACTTCACATGTTTTACAACATCTTCCTTAAGATTAGGCCACTAGGAATGTTGCTTTAGGTCTTTGTACATTCTGGTACTGCCTGGATGAACCAAAAAAGTAGAGGAGTGAACCTCTACTAGAATTTATCTTCTTAATTTTTTATCCTTTGAGATGTATCATCTGCCTTTGAGACATATTATCTAATAGAATTTCTCATCTTATTATCCCCTCATTAGAGATAGATTAATTTGTTTAGTACATCAGGGTTAGACCTGATTTAAAATACACACACTTGGAGTCGTCTGCTTGTGCCTCTTTGATCCTCTCCAATAACATAGGTGTTAACGTCATAGCTGAAAGTGTAGCAACCAATTGTGACATAATCACTTCTAGACCAAACTTCTGAATTTTAGATTGTGGAGTTGGGGCATTTCTGGCCATAAGGAGTATGTTGTTGTCGTTTTTCTACTTAATGCATCCATCACTACATTTGCTTTTCCCATATGGTATGTAATCTCACAATCATAATCTATTACAAATTCCAACCACCACCTCTGTCACATGTTTAATTCCTTCTAACTGAATATGTACTTTAAGCTCTTGTGACTTGCAAACTTTTCACACCATAGTCCATACAAAAAGTGTCTTCATATCTTTAGTGTAAAGACCACCACTGCAAGTTAGAGGTCATGAGTCGAGTAGTTGCATTCATACTCCTTTAATTGCCTAAAGGCATAGGTTATTATCTTACCTTCCTGTATAAGCACACAACTCACTCCATTCTTTGAGGCGTCAAAAGAAATGCTATACTTTCCACCTTTCAACAAAAGTGCTAAAACTAGAACTGGAGTTAATTTTTGCTTCAAATCTTGAAAAATCTTCATCACATTCTTTAGACTACCAAAATATGACGCTCGTGCTTGTGAGGCTGGTAAATGGTAATGCAATCATTGAGAAGCTTTCCATAAATTTCTTGTGGTATCCTGCCAAGGCAAGAAAACTACGTACTTCACCAATATTGTTCGGTTGTTGCCAATCCAAGACTGCTTGAATTTTAGCTAGGTCCATAGCAACACCGTCCTTAGAAATGACATGACCCAGAAAATTTGACTCTATCAAGCCAAAACTTACACTAAGAGAATTTTGCGTATAATTGGTGTGTCTTTCAACACGATCTCCAAATGTTCCATGTGTTCCTCTTTTGAACGACAATAAATCAATATGTCATCAATGAAGATGATTATGAACTTGTTTAAGAAGTCTTTGAAGATGCAGTTCATCAAATTCATAATGTTTTCGAGTGCATTAGCTAAACTGAAGGACATGACCATAAACTCATAGTGTCCATATCTGGTATGAGATGTAGTTTTTGGAATATCATCAGTCCACATCTTCAATTGATAGTGTCCAGATCAGAAATCAATCTTTGAGAATACACATGCATCCTAAAGTTGATCAAATAGATAATTGATTATTGGCTAAGGGTACTTATTCTCCATAGTCACCTTGTTCAAATCCCTGTAGTCTATGCACATCAACATCAAGTCGTCCTTCTTCTTAACAGATAAACTGGGGCACCCCATGAGGAGAAATTGGGGCATATAAAACCCTCGTCTAATAATTCCTCAAGCCGAGTTTTTAACTCCTTCAATTTAGTGAGCACCATCCTATACAGATTCTTTCATAGAGGTTCAGTACTAGGATATACATCAATTTAAAAATCAATTTCCCTGTCCGATGGCAATCCCAATAAGTCATCTAGGAAAACTTCAGAAAACATTGAACAATACGGAAGTCTTCTAGCCTTACATCTTGTTTCACATTGTGTATAAACTATACAGGACAAGAAACCCATGCATTCATCCTTTGGTAGTCATTGTGCTTTAATAGCATAAATAACTTGTGGCTTACTTTTGTCCTTAGTGCCATGATAAATATATTCTTTGTCATGTGGAGGCCAAAAATAAATTACTCTTCTACTATAGTTTATTGTTGCAAAGTGTTGAAATAACCAGTCTATATCACGATTGACATTATATCATTTCATATTGACACAATAAGGTCGGCTTATAGAAGTCAATCATTCACACTAATATCACACTCTTTCAAGACACCTACTTCATCTAAATAGTCTCCTGACGGTAAACCCTAGGTAAATAGTTGAAGTTAGAATAAAACACAGATGCCACAAATGAGTGTGAAGCTCTAGAATCAAACAAAGTATAAGCAGTTATGCCATTAAAAAATGTAATACTTGTCATAATAGTAGGATACCTGCCACCATCATCTTCGATAAGAGAGAACACTCTTGGGACCACCTTCTTCTTCTCCTCCACAAGATTTGGGCATTCTTTGGCTATGTGCCCCACCTTTCCACACTTGAAGCATTAACTGGTGCTAGCTCTATATTCTTCAAAATGGTTCTTTTTACATTTTGGGGCATTGAATGACTTGAGTTGTCCTGGCATTGTCACAAATAATAATTGGCCCTCCCTAGACACTCTTTTCATTCTCTTGTTGTTCTCTATCATTAAAGGGGCTCTTGTTTGGGTTGATTTTCCTTTAAGAACTTCCTTTTAACTTCCATATGTTTAAAAATCTATAATTCAACCTTTTTCCACTTCCAGTGCCTTAGACACGATAATCGAATAGGAAACTCCTTGAGTGTCATATGTCTTCACATCTTTGTTTATCTCCACCTTCAGACCTTACACTAATAGGTACACTTTAAGTTCACTAGTAGCCACCAAATGTGGTGTGAATCGTGGAAAGACTTCAAATTTCCTTACTTAGTAATGGATCTAGTTTGGTGAAACTAGGTAAACTCCACTAGCTTTCGTGTCCTTGTAGTGTGGCTCAAATATTTATCATAGAACACACCTTTGAATCCTTGTTAGGTCATTATTTTCACATAATGGATTTCCTTGATCAAATTCCATCAGAATCTTGTGTCTTGGGTCAATAGATATGCCACACAAGAGACTCTTTCTTCCTTCTCTATTTTGGTATAGTCAAACATGTCCTCCAGAGCTCAGGTCCACTCTTTAGTTTTGGTTGGGTCAGAGAAACTCCCATCAAATTTTGGAGGGTTTATTGGACAAAACTTTTCTCATCCAAGTGAACAAGTCGCATCCTTCCTTGCTCTCCTTTTTTTGTCATGTGCTCTAGATTTTTAATTTAACGTTTCGCCAACTCAAACAATCAATCGATCTCCTCATCCCTAGCATCTATGTCCTCTCTCGCTCTTCTCACCATATATTTTTCCTACAAAACCCTAATACCAACAAACAAAGGAAAGTAATTTAGTAATCAAAATTATCATCAACATTACACATACTTACAATTGAGTAAACATTCTCATGTTGAGGCTTGTGTTGTCTGCAAGAACAACTTTATTTTGAGTTGCTCTAATACCATGTTTGTAACGCCTTATAACATTAATCCTTTTCTTGCTATTTTTTTAATCCATTTAAAAATTGTGCTTTTCAATTCATACATTACAAGTCTTAAAAGAAATCTTATTTAAAATTCAAATGTAGTAAAACCCAACATAAAATAAAATTTAATATTTGTCAAATATTTTAACTTGAATTTAAACATTTAAAAGCGTAATTAAAAATAAAAAATCTTTCTTTTTCAATTCAATTTTTTCAAATCTTCACCCACAGTTCAATTTCGCTCTAACAACACCTTACCTTCTCCCATAAAAAAATTCCATCGACTGCAGCCATTATTCATTCACATCTCAGGTTCCTTAGTAATTTCACCCTTACCTACATCACAAAGTTCACCTATAAGCCTAATGCTCATTAACAAATGCATATATGAGATGCAACATGTAAAAACAGTATTTTTTCAGTCATCGTTCTTTTCTTTTTCTGTAACGACCCAGTTTTTCGTAATTCCTCAAAATGCGTCAAATTTACAACTTTTTAAAACGAAACCAGAGTCTGACGCTAAACCGGCCCAGTACTAACCTTTCATTAAACTCCTATTGAAAATCCAATAAAATGCTAATGTAATACCCCGAAGTTTTATATCGGAATTTATTAAGAATAATTGGAAATTAATTAGGGGTATTTGGATTTATCAGGGTATTACCAAGGAAGTAACCATTCTGTTATAATTTAAAAGAATTTATTGGGGGTTTAATTGATAGAAATCCATTGGGAAATGGAATTAAGAAATTTAAATAGGATCTATAATAATCCTTTAACGACATATGGAATAAGTCGAGAGTTACAATTTGGGTTTGGTTAACTAGACCGGTTCTATTAAGGAACCAGTTCAACACTTCTCATTTCGTCTGGCCTTCAGCCATTTGACAAAATGAGAAAAGGGAATTACTAATTGAAAACAAAATGAAAATTTGGGTAATTAACATAAATGTTAATTTAATTAATTAAATTATAATGTGGGGGTTAAATTAAAATTGTATGGATTAATGATTAATTGAATAATTAATGTGGGGATTTAATTAATTTGGATTAATTAGTGAGGAGTGTTATGGACGGCATGAATCGATTCAACAGAGCCAGTTCATGCCATTAAAATTGTTTTGCTGGGCGAGCCAATTAAATGGAGAAAACAGAATTGCTAAAAGCCATTCTACGAAGGGAGCACAAAAAGAGAGAGGGACCAGAGAGGGAGAGGTGAGCAGCGCTCGGGCGCGACGAGGGGGAGCTATCTGAGCGATGAACGGAGATGAGGGCGAAGGAGAAGAGCGCGACGGTGGGCTTGGGTGTTTGAGGGGGAAACGGCGACGCGAGTACGGCTAGGGCTCGGTGTGTCGCGGGCTTGGGTCCCTGGATCTTGGCGTCAGGTCGTGTTGAATGGCGACGCTCTGTCGTTCCTGGTGACGCTAGGCGATGGAATGGAGACGGCGGAGGCAGCAAGCAAAGCCGGATGGCGTCGGGAGGCAGGGGTGACAATCTTGGCTTTGATTCCCCGGGCAGTGAATTGGTTCAGCTTGCGGTTTGGTCAAACCGATCCTTGCTCTACAGAAAGCAAATTGTGTGTCCAGCGTGGGGAACACACTTTGAAAAGCTGGTGATGCTGTCGGGCATGTGAGAGGAACCCTCTCTGTGGTGCTGCATCCTGTGGCAGAATGTTGTTGCCTGTTGGAGGTTTAAAGCTATGTGAAGGGAGGATTTGAGGAAAGAGTGAGAGCTAGGAAGAAGGAGCACTCTAGGAGCTGGAACTGAGAATGGAGAAGGAGGTGGGGGTTTTCTAGAGTTGTGGTTGGCCGAGAGCTTCATCTTGGCTGCTGGTGAGTTCTTCTCCAATTTCTCTATCCTTGGATTCTGTTTGTGGTATTTGTTAGTCTCTGGAGTGTTTCCTTTCCTTCGTTTGATGGTAACTGTTGTGGAAATGTTGGATGAATGAGTTGAGAATTGCTCTGTGTAGCATGAATACCCTCTGTTGGTTTCTTCTGCATGGTTAGTGTGAGTTTGAACACTCTCTGTTGATGGTTTCTACATTATTTGTGTTGGAAAGGTTGGTTGGTTAGTAATCTATTGGTTGGTTATTCTGATTTCAAGCATGTAATTCTTTGTTGGTTAGTGCTGGAAATGTTCTTGGTTGCTGTTGGTTTGTTTAACAACCTGTTGAGTTATGCTTTTAACTATTTAAGTAGGTATTTGACTTTTCATAAATGATTAGTAAAGGAGAAATGTTGGGTTGTGGGAAATGTTGAAGGAAATGGATCTGGATGGGATTTGTTGTGATGATGTCCTTGTTGGATTTCAAATATGTTAGATAGGAACTCTGAATATTGAAATATATGGAAATGCTATGTTTGGATAGTGTTGTGTTATGGTCCATGTGCTGTTAAATTTGGTACCACATGTTAACGGTTGATGAGCAGGTTATTAATATCTTGTTTATTATGGAATTAATTGTAGAGGTTAAATGAATTGCTTGTTGCTCGAATGACTAAGGAACATTGTCGAAGGGTATAGATGTGTTCTGTTAATTGCGTGATATTATGAAAAGTTCATTACCATGATAAGATTAGAGAAAATCGTTATTGGGTGAGCTGAGAAACAAATTGTTGGAATATGGATTATGAGACACTACCAAATGATAAATGTTTCTAATTGTGATGGTATTGGAAAGAGGAAGAAGAATAACGACGGAATGCTAATGTGCATTAAAGCTCAAGGTAAGGAAATACGAGTGCTTTGGCCATTGAGGCCCTACACCACAAGTGTGTGCGTGAGTTTAGTGTTAGTGTTCTTAAAATGTTTACTGCTAGTTGTTAAGTAGGTTGTTTGTCTTAAATGCTTACTGCTAGTCGCTGAGTAGTTGTTTGGTAGATGATAATGATTCTCGCTGCATTCCTTGATGATTTCCTTGAATGTTCTTTCGTTGATTAGTTTGTGCATTGTATTCCATAAATTCGGTTAAGCTCTGTGATATCTCCTTTTGTTAATGTGTTTAGTTTCATTGTCTGTTAAGCGATGCAAATGTATTACTAGTAGTGAATTGATAAATGAAAAAGGAGTGATAAATGATTAAAGCGTTTCGTTCACTATCTAATTACTTGTTGTTTAATTCAACTGTTGTCATTATTTACTACGTATGCTTAGTCTCTTACTTGTTGTTACTTACTAAGCATGTAAGTAATTAGGGTAATTAATTAGCATGTTAATTGACTAATGCGTACCACATTAACGGAATTTCTTGTTCAATATATCAACTAACATGTTTAAGTGGTTAACTAACATGTTTAACGAGCATGTGTAAATCGATTAACAACATGTTAATTATCTAGTGTAAGTAACTTAATTAGGAACTAAGCATGTTAATTAACTAGCATGCTAATGTTAATCAATTAGAATTGAATTTACAATTATTGTCCAAGCATGTTAACTAACTAGGAAAATCATCTAATTAGATTTGAGCATGATTAACGATTAATGAATTAATCTAGCAAGCATGTTTAGGGTAATTTAACTAATCTTGTAATCTAAGCATGCAAAGAACTAATGATGTGAATTGGGTCTGTAACTTAACTAAGATAACGAACTAGAACATTTAACTTATGTTTCTTAAGTATGTAAATGGACGAGGAAACTAACTAAGATACCTAATTAGGATGATAAACGTATTCTATCATTGAGCATGCAAATTAACTATTTAAGATAATAATGGTAGCCTCTTGAGCATGTAATTAATTAGGATAATCAACTAGACTATTAATGATAGCATGTTTGAATTAATTAGAATAATAACGTGCATAATCAACTAGAATAAGAGTTACCAATTAACAAACATGTTTCCATGTTTAGTCTAGCTTAGTTCAATGAGCATGTGTAGTTAATGGTAATTTATCGCATGTTACTTTATCGTCTCATCTTGTTCATTCGCTGCTTTCGATTCTGTGTCATAATTGTTCCCTGTATTGCTCTACGCTTTCAATTATTGTTAATCATTATATGCGCGATTTCAATTCCAGTTACTTTAGTTAATGCGCACTTCAATTATTATAAATATTATGTTGTGAAGCATCATGGATCATGCTAGGTTGAGAAAGTATGTTCATGCATCATGATAATAGAAACTAATAGAGAGTGCCACGGGGTGGTACGCGCGCAGCCATAAGTGAGGATAAATGATGAAAATGAATAAAACGGTAAGATAATAAAGGCCTCTGTGGTCTGATAGCTTAGCCCGGCACAGACACAAAGAAAAGAATAAGGGAGTTTGGGGGCAGATGGGTAGACGGGTCTAGTCTGCAATCTAGCCGAAGCCCCTCCCTTATCGGGTACGGGAGTTATAGATTGTAAGTAGGAGACTAGGTCCGACCAGCTATACCATTCCATATAGGTCCTCCAATCTCCAGCTCAAAGTACGAGTAACGAACGAACGATATAAAGAAAAGTAATAAAATGGTAAATGGCTAATAAAAATATTGGTTTGGGTGACCCCCATTCCAAAAGAACTAAAGAGAGTCATAAGCATAATTGTATTAACCCTTTTCCTTACTAAGCCTTTAGGCTTACAGTTACTTGTAGTGTAGGTACAAACGACGAACGGATAATAAGTAGATGACAAATACATAATGAAACGGGGATGGATGATTTTACATACACGAGACTCTGGGCTAGCGAGGATAAGGGTAAAACGAGAAACAGTTGTAATCACATTTAGTTATTCAATTCAATTTAATTGTTTAGTTTCTTCTTCAAATGATTTACGCTTCTGCCACGTTTATATGGATTTATTTTATAACGCTTCCGCAACGTTTAAACAAATGGTTCTAGTAGCTACGCTTTCGCACATTTTATCATTTGATTTTTTATAACGAGTTTAAAAAAAGAGTCAGTCGCGATCTGATTAGATGCACTCTAATACGTTTTCTTTTAAAGAGAAAGAAATTTCAAAATTTTACACATTTTTAAGGAATTATGAAAGATTCGGGTCGTTACAGCGGAAGCATTATAAAATTATTTATTCAAAACATAGCGGTTTTATCAAAACTTTGTGGAAGCATAAATAAGTTGACGAAAGAAACTAAACAATTAAATACATTTTTGTTACAACCATGCTCTCTTTGGTTCTCTTCAGCCTGGCCAGCCACAAGTTCCCAAGCGTGCAAATCCATCACCCCTGCTTTATTATCTACTTTTGTCGTTTTCTCCTATTTACTCCTAAGTCTTTGCATCGATTTCACATACAAGTACCTACACCTACACTACAAGTAACTATAAGCCCAAAGGCTTAGTAAGGAAAATGGTTTAATGCAATTATGTTTATAACCCTCTTTAGTTCTTTTGGAATGGGGGCCACCAAAACCAATCCTTTTCATTAAGTCGTTGGTTCTTTACTCGTACTTCGGGCTGAAGATTGGAGGATTTCCTTTGTGATGGAATAATGACTAGATCTAACCTTCTACTTGCAACTACAATTTTCGTATCCTAAGGAGGGAGGGGCTTCGGCTAGTTGCAGAATAGACCCGCTACCTATCACCCCCCAACTCTCATTTTCATTGTTTTCTTTTGTCCCTACGCCGAGCTAAGCTACTGGTACCACAGAAGATTTTTATCATCTTAACATTTTTCCTCATTTTCTTTATTTATCCTCACTCATGCATGCGTGAGTACCCCCACTAAGGAGGCACTCCCTATTAGCTTTTATTAACGTGATGCATGACCATACATTCTCAACCTAACATGATGCATGATGTTTTATAACGTAACATTAACAGGAATTGAAGTGCGCTTTGAAATAAAAGTATCTGTAATTGAAATTGCGCATAGAATGAATAACAAAAATGGAAAGCGCACCATAGAGAACAATTACAAATATCGAATCGGAAACAACGAATGAACAATAAACTAAACATGCTCGTTAATCTAAACTAACCTAAACATGCTCGTTAATCTAAACTAACCTAAACATGCTCAGGCACTTAGTACGATTAAACTAAACACGCTCACAATTAGTAGTTTAAATGGAAACATACATTTAGACAATAAATAACGGAAACATGCTTGTGAACTCGTAATTCCTTATTCTAGTTGATTGATCATGATTTTATTCTAATTAATTAAACATACTACAATTTATACTCTAATTTATTATCCAAATTAATTTACATACTCTAAACCTTTAAACATGCTTGAATAGTTAGTTAAACATTCTCGAAGAAAGATTGCAATTATGATTCTGTATTTAGTTATTCTAACTCATTAACATGCTCGAGTTTAGTAAACAATAACATGCTAAGGACAAGTAATCATAAGCAGATATAAGAAACACCTAGGAGACATTAACAAAGGAATTATAAGACATATATTCACTTAATAAATGAGACTTTTGAGACTCTTAACTCTTTCCCGTTTACTTTATTCTCTTTTCATCTTCTTTATCATTCTACTATCTAGTAAGGTAAAGCATGGTAAGGGAAATTGTAGCAAAAGACAATATAATTATATTAAAGGAAATTACGGTTAAGGATTAACATATAGAGTATAATCAAAGGAAAGACTAGCATACTAATGTTATCCTAATTAATTTCATGCTCACGTTTGGGTTAATTACTAGTTAATTCACTCTACCTAATTTACATGCACCAGTGATTAATCAAGTTAATTAAACTTGCTCAACTAGTTGATTTCATTATGCATAAGTAGATAATTAACATGCTTCTCTATTTAGTTATATAACATGCTCAAACAGAATTTCGATCACTATTCTAATTGGTTATCCTAGTTAATATGCATGATCCAACATAGATTACCATTGTTATTCTAATGAGTTATCCTGGATAACGTTACATGTTCAAGATCACTAGTAAATCAACATGCTTGTAGATTTCACGAGTAAAAGTTAACTAACAAGCATGCTGCTAATATCATGATAACTAGAAATTAACGATAAGTTAGTTAATTAACATGTTCAAGTAATTTGTTATTAATTGAACAACAAGTTAACATGCTCGAATTAGTTATTTAATGGCTAGTTAATTAATTAGATTAATTAACATGCTCAAGTCTAATTTTCTAATTAAGTTAATTAACCTGCTCTTAGTTACTCCAGCTACGTTAACATACTTAAGCCTGGTTAATTACTCTAGTTAATTAACATGTTCTTACAATAGTTACAATTAGAATTCTAATTGATTAACATTTAAACATGTTGGACCAAGCTAAGTTAACATGCTAGTTAGTTAACATGCTTAGCTAATTGATATGCTTATGTAATAATTAACATGCTTGGGTTAATTGCATGCTTAAGTTGATTAATATACTTATGTCTAATGAGCATGCTAAAGTCTAAGTAAATTGTTTACATGCATAAATTAACTAACTTGGTTGACGTGCTCAATGATTAACAATTAACTACATTGATTAGCAAATAAACATGCTAGATTAATGAAGTAATAGCAACACAACAATAATGAGGAAATAACAACATTATAGTTAATAATGAGACAGTAAGTGAACATCCATTAACAAGATAAAACTCCTAGCTCATTTCCAGACTTCACGTAACGAGTTACTGCTTACAGATTCAACATTCATCACAGTCATCACTATCAATTACGGAACTCATATGCAGTCAAGGAATCATATACAGGAAATTATAGTAGCATATATATAAAATGGCAGGAACTATCACACAAAGGGAACAACACCAGTAAGGAGAACATCCATCAATCAATCAAGGAAATAACTTAGAGCTATCAATATGCTACAGAGTGCTAATAAATCTATACTATAAATGAAGGGAAGCATTTAGTCATAGTACTAACAACAAGGGAATTACAGAGCATAACAAGGAATAATCACAGTAACTCATTCACGAAATCATCACTTAGCAACCAACAAATCAACACTCTGCAGTAAATGTTTTAGGGACATTAACATAAACTCACGCACCCCCCACTTGTGGTGTAGGGCCTCCACTAGCCAAGACACTCCAATTCCTTACCACAAGGTGAAGAACTAACAGGGACAACAAGGATTCTAAGCCACCCATATTTCATGCAACTCACACTCGCAGAAAGCAGCTCACTCCTACTCATAGGGCTCCAGGCTTCACTTTCACTCACATCTCTCCGTCAACCTCACTCATGTAACATGCTCAACCCACCATGACTAACCCACACTTTACTTAATCTAAGAATCACTCTCACAAAGGTTTCTCTCACACAATGAAACTCTCCCTGCTCGATGGTTCTCATGCAAAAGATGCAAGACTAGAGAAGCAAATGGTAGGGGAAGGAAATATCACCTGGAGAGGAGGGGTGGAACGGTACGCCTAGGAGGGGAGGGTGCAGGAGACAGCTCCTGCTGGTCGGTCCTGGAGGTGCCTTGAGTGGTCTGCACTTGGAGTTGTCCGGGAATTGCGTTTTAATTGGTTCAGGGTCATCTTCTGTAATACACCAACTCTTTAAAAGGGTTGACCATAGGGGTACTACCGAGTGCATAGTCGGAGTGCTAAGTTGGAGTTATTTCTGTTACGTTTTTCCCCGTATACGCTACGCAATCGAAGTGTTAGAGCTTGGGGGATATTACATGGCGTATCTATACGTGTCATCTCATGACATGTATTTATGGGGGAAATCTTATGGGGGAGAAGTTAAGTGGGAAAAAGGTGGCAAAGGTTGTCCAGGGTGTTTTCGGACGCCTACGGATGCATTATGTCATCCGTAGTTGCATTTCATTACATCCCTGATGCTTGGGATGAGTTGGGGACGTGATGTCTCGTCCTGATTGCATTGTACAGTGGAGTCGCAGACGAGGGTCCGAACTATGAGGATGAGAAGAGTAGTGTTCACATCGGCTATGTTCTAAACTTGGACAGTTTCGGAAGAGTTGGGAAGACTGCGAACTAGTTGAAGTATCGTCCGTTTGAATCTGTCCAATTTTTTAACACTTTCGGACTGTAGTAGGGACGATAGTGCAAACACAAATTGGCGTCTGAAACTCACCTGCGGAAGGTACGGACAGGACAGGGACTCATTCTCCCGTCTGAAGCACCATTTTAGCCTGAGTGATTTACCCTTGCGGATGAGACCTATGCATCCGCGCTCGTCCGAATCAGCCCAGACCTACGAATAAAATAGAAAGAAAATGATGAAAATCCATAGGGTACTCGATTTTCCCCGACACCAAATGACCCTCTCCCTCCTCCCTAGACAACGAAGTCGTCTTCCCTATGGAGTAGCTGACCCAGCCATGATTTGGCCTCCCCCTGCCTTAGGCCATCCTCCTCTCTACCCTAGGCACTCAATGTTTCTCTCCAAATCTCCTTTCCCCTCTCAGTCTTCACTCTTCATTTCTTGCATAGGAAAGTCCAGAGAAAGTGAGAGAGAGAGAGAGAGAGAGAGCTTCTATTTGGGAAAAATTGAGCGTCAAGAGTGGGGTGCTAGGGTGTTAAGTGACTGTGAGTGAGCTAGAGGATTGGAACTGTTGGGTGCTCCCTTTCCCTGTCATCCGTGAGCTGCTACTTGCTGGGGAGTGGCAACTGTCCTTGGTTGTTGAGTGTTATTCAAATAGGTAAGGATTAAGGGGTGGGTTGGCCATTGAGGCCCTACACCACAAGTATGGGTGTATGAGTGTGGTATTGGTTCACTGAAATGTTTACTGTTACTATTGTATGTTAATTGTTTTGAAATGCTACTATTAGTTATTGATGGTGTGACTACTACGGTGTAGGAATGCTCTGTAGAATGCTTGTGATTTTGTGTTAGAGTAGTGTTGAATTACTTACTGTAAATGATTTGGTTGGTGGTTGTTAGCTCTATGAACTCCCTTAATTGTTGTGTTAGCTCCTTACAATTGATAGTGATAAGGATAGTTGAAATGAAAGAGTGAAATGAAAGAGGGATAAATAAAGGTTAAGAAATCGTATGAAGTCTAAGAATGCGTTTAGAATGTTATATGTCGTGTTTCTTTTATTCTTGTGATTACTTTTTCACCTACTGTTGTTGTGTAATTTTGTGGAGTAACTAGTTTAACCATTTAATTAATTATTAAATAACGAAGCCAAACATATTCAACCTAACCAATAATTTTCAACTTCAGTTTCCTTTCTTATTATACTCTGTACATTTCATGCATGCTATACTCGATTTCTGTGTGGTTTCATAATTCATTGTTTATTCTCTATTTCAATTCCATGTTGTACTTGCGTTCTATGGCACGTAGTTATTTCCTTCTGTTGTACACTTTACTTTCTTTATGCACACTTCAATTTCTATGAATGTTATGTTGTGAAGCATCATGCATCATGATAGGTTAAGGATGTATAAGCATGCATCATGTTAATAGAGACTAATAGGGAGTGCCACGAGGTGGTACACAAGCATACATAAGTGAGGTAAAAAACTAAGAAAAAGGGAATTGGGAGTGGATGGGTAGCGGATCTAGTCTACGATCTAGGCGTAGCCCCTCCCTCATAGGGTACGGGAGTTCTAGATGCAAGGAAAAAGGCTAGGTTCGACCACTATGCCATTGCACTAGAAAAGCCTCCCAATTCCAACTCAAAGTACGAGTACGGAAATATGGAATAATGGAATAATAGAGTAATGGGTCCCATGGGATCAAAGAAAGAAGAAGTAAAGTAATAAATGAATTAATGACTTAATGAAAGGATCGGTCTGGTTGGCCCCCATTCCGAAAGGACTAAAGAGTGGCATTCATGTTGCATTTCCCTTTTTCCTTACTAAGCCTTTGGGCTTATAGTTGCTTGTGGTGTAGATGTAGGTACTAGTACGCTATGAGGGATACATGGACTAGGTGTAGCAAAAGATAATAATTAGATAATAAAGGCTGTGAATGATGGATTTGCACTCGCGAGGGAGATCGTGGCTGGCCAGGCACATAAAAAGGGTAAAAGAGAAATAGTTTTTAATTAAGTTTAGTTTTCAAAATTGTAATTACATTAAGTAGTAAATTGTATAAAAGTGATATTTCAATGATTTAGTATTTCTTCTTTAAAGTGATTATTTATGCTTCCGCTATGTTTTACAAATGACCTTTTCATATAACACTTCCGCATAGTTCTATTAAAAGAGATTTTTATAACAAGTTTTATGAACGGTCAATAGCGATCCGGACTTAGGCGCTCTCTGATTTGGTTTCAAAAAGAAATTTTAAATTTTCTCGCATTTTAATGGATTTATGAAAATCTGGGTCGTTACATTTTCCTTTCAATTTTAAATCCCTAATGTCGCAGAACTGGGTACTTTCGGACGAGTGCAGACACTCTGATCTCGTCTGCATTCGTCCACAAGAGTAAAATTATTAAGGCTAAATGGTCTTCATGGACGAGGAATGGTGTCCTCGTCCTGGTCCGTACCGTCCGAAGTAACCTTCGGACGTTTTTTGGCGTCTGCAACCTGAGGCTGGCCATGTCCGGATTCGTCTGCACAGGCCATCCAGACGGGATGCACGTCCAGATGAAGTGCCCGCACGCATCCGCATATGTCCATGACTTGGACAGAGGCAAATCGGACGAGGCCTCACCTCGTCTACACTCATCCGCGAGCGTCCGAAGGTGTCTAGATTTCGACAAATTTGACCCCGACGAGGCCACCCACATCCGCATGAACTTGGCTACATCCACAACCTTGTCCGTAACTACAACAGAGGCAGAGGCGACCTTTGGGAGACGAAGACAATGTCCTCGAGTTGTCCCAAAGTGTTGGGATGGAGTTCTATACATTTGCAGACGAGGAACAACGTCCGCGGAGTTGTCCGCAAGTGCACAATCTAGCATTTTTCTCACATTTTCGTACTTAACTCCTATCCTATAATATTTTCCCCATAATTAAATGCCGTAAGCAACATGTATAACTACACAATGTAATGTCCCAACTACCCCATCCTTTAATCACATCACGTATATGGGGAAAATGTAACGGAAATACTCTTTAGACCTAACGCTCTGAAACGTCTTCGGTAGTACCCAATAAGTGTCCAACTTAAAAATTAGAGGTGTTACATTTTCTTCCACTTAGAAGTCTTGTTTTTTTGGGTAATTCAATTTAGGAGAGACAGAGACACTACTAGATTCACCTCATGTAAGATAGCCAACTCAAACCAGATCATAACAACTATTTACATTTATTCAGTCTATCTTTCAATCTTTCATTCTTTGAGTCTTTCTTAATGAAAATATTTTTCATGATACATGAAACATACATGTGACACATACTAACAGTTTGACATGCATGAACATAATACATAATAATAGTAACATATCCTCGAATAACGTCTCGACTAAAATATTTACAGCAGTAGTAATAAACATATCCTTTATCAATATTTCAAATGTAAATAGTAAGCAACAAGTAGAAAACATATCATTTATCAACAACCCATAAGCATCACTGCAGAACATCATCAAAATAATACCTTACTCTACACGTGATGTAGGCTAAAGGTCAAACACATGCAAATATCACTTAGCTGAAGTTCTTATTAAAGTTTGTAATGCTCAACTTTTGTTCCAACACATTTTACTTCCCTTGAGATTAAAAACTGAAATGGGTTAATTATAAGAAAAAGAATGGAACTTTAACAATTACTCTATTTCAAGGACTCATAAATAGTTTCCATGGCTGCATCATTCATCATTGTTGCCCTTCCAAAATATGCAGTACAAACTGTAGAAAACATACCTTCAAAGAGCTTGAGAGAGAATTCTCCAGATTTCGTGGCTCAAGGGTGATTAGGGTTTTGTCCCAATCCTTCATATTTATAAATTGATGATCTGTAAATCCCACAGAAGAAAACCTGATATTATCTTTTCCTTATCAGTTTGAGAATCAAATCATAGCTCACAGATTTTCTGAACAAACGTGTTTTGAATCTGTCTATAAAGTTGCAACAAATGAGTGGTCTTCCGCTGTGAACGTCCACTAGTCTTTCTCCTTCAATGACAATCTATCACATTTACATTTTATACTTACTTTCGTAGACGCCAATGATTTCGAGGATACGAACGCTTCTGCAAACACTAATGTTTATGCAGATACCTAATCCCTCGTAAATTATCTGTCAATCGCTATCTATCACATACGTATATCCTTTTGCAGATATCTCTCTTGCAGACATCAACGCTTTCGTGGATGTCAACATTTACTCAGATTACATTTTAGCGGATCCCTCTTAAACTATCTGCCAATCGCCTTTTGCCACGTACACATATCCTTTCGTGGATAGTTCAATTTAATGACAATGTTTTACTCAATTTACTTATCCACCGTGGATGCATTTCTTTCAGCAGATACTCCTCCCCATTGGATACTTCAACTTAACAATGACATTTTACCCTTCATCTTGTCTGCTGTAGATGCGTTGCTTTCCATGGATGCTTCTCCCTAGCGAGTATTTTCATTCAACAATGACATTTAACTCATTTTACTTATATGCCACAAATGTGATTCTTTCCACGGGTATGAACATTTCCGCGTTAACGCCAATAACTGCTTGACATGTAGTCATTTCTTCCGCAGATATCATACTTCTGTGAACACTAACGCTTCCGCGACTACCAATTTTTTCACATTGTCTGCCCATCTCTATCTGCCAGATATATATTTCCTTTGTGAACACCTCACATCCATGGATATAGATGCTTCTGTAGACCCATTCCAATTTGCAGGCAATCTTCCACTATAACGTCCCCCAGTGCTCCCAGTACAATATTGTTCGCTTTGGGTTAAAACCCGCTCGATTTTGTTCTTGGGGTTAGCCCAAAACGAGTTGTACTAGGTAGGAAGGGAAACCCTACTTATAAACAATGCATTTTCTACTCTCTCAAGCGATGTGGGGTTGTGCACTCCCATAGATATGAGTCGGACCCACACATGAGTATTTTCTGACGTTCACAGAGCGAGATGCCACATCCACTAACACTTTACATATTATTCTTTCTTAATTCCTTAATTTACTTTTTCATTAAAATAGCATTGACCCCTACCTTTCATAATTTTGTAACTTACCAAATAAATCCTATATTTTATAAAATATAATTCTATATTTTGTTACAACATTATTCATCACTACATAATATATAAATATAATTTTCCAATTGTGACACTAATTATTCTATTTGAATTCTAAAATGTCACACTACATATAAAATTATTAGTGCAAATTTTTTAGGTGTTATAGCTAATCCATTTCAGATACAACATTGTCACTATCCTTTTACTCAAAAGTCAAAAATTGAACAACTCTTTCAAGAAATGCTCAACAATGGTATCATTTCTCATAACAATATTCCATTCGCTTCTTTAGTCCTGCTAATAAAAATGAACAAGTAAGTGATAGACAAGCTTCACTGCTCTATAGTATTCTCTACTTCAAGTCATTGATGGGGACTATTACAAAATTTATTCGAGTGATTAATTTAGACTCTCACATTTTAAAATAAAGAAAATGACAAATTAACCATCGTGATTTGCGGTCAATGACAAGTCAACCACTATCCTTTATTTTCTAAGAAATTAACCACCGACGTATGGGAAAATGACAAAGCAAACATCGTCGTCACGTTTGCCGTTAATAAGCTGATCTGGAGCTACAACAGTCCGTGGAAAGAAGGCCAAATTTGACTTAGAAGCCGCAACATCTCAGACGCTGCTAAGACACTGCGATTTTCTGGGACGAGGCGGTGGCGTCCATTAGAACAGCGAGGCGACGTCCATCAGTGAACGCCACAGAGTCCCGCAGTTTGTTTCTGGAAAAAAATTTTATCGCAAAATTGAGGGCTTAAACGCATGATTTTGGGGATGAAAAAGGGGGATCATGGGAAAAACCCGATGAAAAGTCATAGATCCCTGAGAGAGCTTCGATTTGATACCTTTTGTAGCAGATTCTGATACTTGTAGCCAAAATTATGGTCTTTTGAAGTTGAAGAGGTCAAAAATGTAATAAAAACATTGGATTCGTAACATATACATAGGGACTAAAAACCGAAAACCGTTGCGGACTGTGAAGTAGCCATGCCTGAAAAACAGAGAGTTTCATGGGACTGTAAAGTAGCCATGCATGAAAAACAAAGAGTTTCATGCATCCAATGTTTTTATTAGATTTTTAACCTCTTCAACTTCAAAATACCATAACTTTGGCTATAGGTATCAGAATTGGCTGCAGAAGGTATCAAATCGAAGATCTCTCAGAGATCTATGACTAATTATCTAGTTTACCCCATGACCCCCCTTTCTCAGCCCCAAAATCACGCGTTTAAGCCCTCAATTTTGTGATAAAAAAATTTTCTAATAACAAACCACGGGACGTCGCAGCGTTCACTGATGGATGTTGCTGCGTTCACTGATGGACGCCGCCGCATTCACTGATCGATGCCACCGTAGCGTCCCGAAAAATCGCAGCGTCACATCGGCATCTGAGACGCTGCGCGTCCAGGCCAAATTTGGCCTTCTTTCCACAGACCGCTACGGCTCCAGATCAGCTTGTTAACGGCAAACGTGACAGCGATATTTGCATTTTCATTTTTCCATACGTCAATGGTTAATTTGTTAAAAAATAAATGATAGTAGTTGACTTGTCATTGATTGTCATTGATCGCAAAATCACGATGTTTACAAGTCGAAATTTATGTCGTTTGGACTTACCAACTACCAACAATACATCAGTTACTAATGAACAAGGTTTTTTAGGCTTCTTTGCAAAAGTTTGTTCTTGTGTTCTTTAGTGAAATCTTGGTCCACAACCCAACATGGCAACTCACAACCAATTCATCCATCTTTCATTGCGCCAACACTGTTTATTCGTAAAAGTTGAGCAAATGTTCTTTTGCATAGTCTTGAGTTGCTCATTTGGGCATATAAAGTCATAAAACTGATCAGAGTCATAAAACTTTTTCTTTAGTTTCTTTTTATTTAGATATTGTATTATACATCATGGTAGTTGACATTTATTGAATAGATTATGTTATTTTGGATTTTAATGTTGATGTTATTGTTAAACCGATATGTTAAACCCAATACTTTTTTTACCTTGGTTTCTCTAACAAATTAATGATTTTCTTTTTCTATCACGATCCACTTCCGAGTCATAACAAAACTAATATGTGAATAAATTATTCATTTTGACCTACAACCCAATTTTGATAGAATTTGGTGGCTAAAACATGGAACTGGGAAGATATTGACCTAGCAAAAGAAAGTCTTTTTTAATCTTTTTGGAAAAGTATATATGCAAAAGATTAAAACTACTTTTTTCACTTTTAAGAAAATCAAGCTTTTAATTGAACTTTTAGGATAATGTTCCAGTTAGTTAAATTTAAATAATTTATAATTCAACATACCACACGCTATCGTGTATTTATAATACAGTCTACAATGTACTTTGACTTTTCTAATAATAAACTCTTTTTTATAATTATGTCACTTACAAATGGAATCGTGTGATAATGTAGTATTCATCTTTCTTTTTTCTCCTACGCTTAATCCAACTATGCTTAATCGATGTTTCACGTGATCAAGTAATAATATTAGTTCACTTCTAAAAAAACATTAAAACGGTATGCTCTTTTTCCGTTTAGTGTTTCTTTTTTTTAACATACAAACAAACACAAAAAGATCACAAGATTAAGAAAACCATTCACATATACTACTGCTTTCTTTTATTCGAAATATTGCCTTACATTATACAAAGCATAAGCAAAACCAGCATCTCACTTCAATCCAGACGCAGGCATACCAGTGAAAGCAGTCTTCTAACTACCACCATATTGATTTAAACCTGATGATCAGCACTGTGATTCTGATCAAACCAGGTCCAGAATCAAGGGCGGTGATGGGGTGGAGGAGCAGGTTTGTGGGGCTCGTGTGGGCCGCCTGGTGGAGGCACATGAGGTCCCGGATGATGAGGAGGTGGCGGCTCGGGGTGGTGGCGCGGTGGATCCGGTGGTGGTGCCTGGTGCGGGTGAGGGTGAGGGTGGTGGGGGCCGCGATCAGGTGGTGGAGGGTTATGCATTTTTTTCAATCTTCTACTTCCTATCCGTTTCACAGTCTGGTGGTCTTTATAACAGCGGTAATGGTAACGTTACATTGATGTGATTTAATTTCAGCCGTCTGATTGAAAAAGCGGAACATCAACGGTAAGTCAAACCAACCACTTGCGTCACCTAACTTTCGTTTATTTCTCTAGATAATAATCTAATCCTCCGATTTTCTAGAACGTGACACGTAACACTCTTTGAGTATATAGTAATCGTAGAAATGGACAAGTGTTAATTAACTTTATTTTTTATTATTTATTTAGCTGCGTTTCAAAATTATTTGTACATGCAATTGTCATTTCTTATTTAAGAATTTGCACTTTCATGAGTTTACATAAATTATATTCTATTTCTGAACTAGAAGAGTTTTGAGTTAGTTTTTGGGGAATATGACAAATCAACCATCGTGGTTTGAGATTAATAAAAAGTCAATTACTATGGTATATTTTCTAACAAGTTAACCACCTACGTATGGTAAAATTACAAATCCACCATCGCTGTCCGCTAAACAGTTGACGGGCCCCGCCATTTTATGCCTGGACGCCGTGTCTGGACGCCGTAGCATCCAGGACCCACCCCACCCAATCATTTTCCCTTTATAAAAAGGGAAAATGAAAATTAGGGCTCTCAGTCTCGACTCTCCCTTCCCGAATCTGAAACATACCCTAAACCTAGCGATTTGTGAGAACTGAAGCGAGAAGAGAAAGATATTTTGGCAAAGTTGAAGCATTTGTTGTCAAGAAAATGGTGCATTGGAGTGCTTGGAGTGTCGAAGAAGCTGATATTAACCGTGAAGCTATAGTGGGCCCTTCAGAGATATTATTGGCGAATGAAAACGAGGTACGCGGAATTGGAAATGAAGTTGCAATTGTGTTGCATTCTGTATCTGCAAGTCTAAATGAAGAGGACAATGAGGACCTCCGATCAGTGTGCCAATCCACTAGTGATGAAGACATTAACATGGCACAGAGTAGGTCTATATGCCAAGCAGAAGCACAATGCAGCTACGTTGGTATGGGCCTTGGAAAAAAATTTCATTGAAGAAAATTAGAGAAGAAATTGTTGATTATGCATTGAAGAATGGGTATGGCATAAAATTCACCCATAGTGATGCTCATCAGTTGAGGGCTGTCTCCCAGGAAGGATGCACATGGAGGATGCACGCGTCACAAATGCAAAGTGAAATGACGTTTCAAATAAAGTACTACAACAACGTTCACACTTGCTCCCGAAAGATGGAAAGCTGCCATGCCACTGCCAAATGGGTGGCAACGCATTACTTAGACAGATTTAAAAGTCAGGCCGATTGGGACATATCTTCCATAATTGAGACTGTCAGGAAGGACGTCAACGTCAACATCACACCCAGCCTTGCAAGAAGGGCAAGAAATGCGGCCAAGAAAATTAACGGAGGTGATGGTAATGAGCAATACAAGCTCATATGGTCCTATGCTGAGGAGATTCGGAGGTCGAATCCCAGAAGTTCACTGCGTGTTGACCTTGATATGAGTGTATTTAAAAGGATGTACATGTACATGGATGCATGCAAGAGGGCATTGTTAAACTGTGGTAGACCTGTTATTTGTTTAGATGGCTGCCACTTGAAGGGAGCGACTCCGAGCCAACTGCTTACTGCTGTCACCATCGACGGGAACAATGGTATGTATCTGATTGTTGTAGCAGTCGTAGAAGCAGAAAATAGGGATTCATGGAGGTGGTTTATAGAATTGTTGCTAGACGATCTAAACACCCCATCTGGCAATGGATGGACAATTATTTCTAATCGACAAAAGGTGTTGTGCATTGCTTTTGAATTATGTGTTTATGTTATGCATGTTTTTTCCAATGTCTGTCTCAGATTATGAAAGTTTGCAGGGACTAGTGCCAGCTGTGAGAGAGGTGGCATAGCAAGCAGACCAACGATTTTGCATCCGACACCTGTATGCCAATTTTCAAAAACAATTTAAAGGCAGGTTGTTAAAGGATACAATGTGGGCTGCATCAAGAGCCACAACAGTGAGGCAATTTGAGAAAGAGATGGCCAAGTTATTTGTCCTTGACCCGGCGGCCCATGACTATCTAAGTGGAATAGAGGTGACCTGCTGGGCCAAACATGCTTTCTCTTCCATCCCAAAGTCCGACATAATCCTCAACAACCTCAGCGAGTCCTTCAATGTCTGCATCCTACCAGCCCGGGACAAACCAATTCTAAGTATGTTCGAGATCATTCGAAAGGGCATCGTGGGTAGGATCGTGAAAAAAATGAAAAAATGGCTCGCTTGACCGATCTGTTGTGTCCAATGATTAGCAAACAGCTCGCCAAAGTCCAACTTGCTAGTTTAAATTGGAGTCCCCAATTTTCAGGAGCGGCCCAGGTTGATGTCAGCAACGGTACCGACATGTACTCTGTCTATTTGGATAGGTGTACTTGTACTTGTTACCGGTGGGAGTTGACCGGCATCCCGTGTGTCCATGCAATCCGGTGCATTCACTTCATGAGTAGATCTCCTGAGGAGTTTGTGCATTGGTGCTATCACTGGGAAACATACATGGTGATGTACTCCCACTTTCTCCACCCCCTCAATGGCCCAATCGAGTGGCCTCCTGTAACGAATTTTGATCCAATTAGCTTACTGCCGTATGAAAGGCTTCCAGGCAGGCCCCGCGTACGTAGAATACGAGATGTGGATGAGGCTCCAAGCCGGACAGTGCTTACCAGAAGACATTAAAACGTCACTTGTGGCCGGTGTGGGGGTGTGGGCCGCAATGCCCGCACGTGCGAAGGGGGAGGCGAGTCCAGTGCAGGGGCTGGCAGAGGCAACAGAAGGGCGGCTAGAGCTAGAGGAAGGTCGGATGACACATTTATGGGTTTCAGAGTCCCCGAGACAGCTCCCGATACAGTTCATGAGATGCAAGTGATAGGATCCAAGAATCACCTAGAACACAATATTCAAATCTGTCCAAAAAACTGTGAAACTCGGACCAGTAATACTAAAACAAAATTAACTCGCAATTCCCACGCGAACTTGAGCTAGAATTTGGAGGATATCAATTTAACATTTACAACTAAATTGTATCAAAAATCCGTTAAAAAACCACTCTGGATTAGTAGATATAGCCGAAACAACAGAACCCTGAAATTAGGGTTTATAGCAATTCCGATTTACTGTCTATCTTCCAATTCGAATATCTTGAATTTCATACAGCCAATAGATCCCAAATTTGGAGGCCAAATAATTAGCTCAGAATAGAACAACTTTCCAGAAGGAACCAAATTGAAACGAATATGGCAAAAGTCTCAAAATAGGACCTCAAATCGGAATTCCAGCACCCAGAAAATTAAACAGATTCAGCGGCAATAAAACATTCCATCAATAACTCATTCTAACTTGCATTCCATGAAGGAGCAACCAAGGGCAGATTATCAGCATCCAAATAAAAGAACTTCAAAGCAACAAATAACCAAAAATAGCATGAAGAACCTTCAAGAATCGAGAAGAAAGCCAAGGAGTCCGTGGACCTCCTAGTGAGAGGGACGACTTGCGGTTTGTTTAAAAAAACAAACACTCTCCAAGGTTGAAAACCTACCTTTACCTCCACACCACAATCCTCACCACAAAGATAAGGGATTGGAAGAGATAATAAACCTAAAATTGCAAGGATAGGAGGCTTCAAGAACTCCTTGCAAGGGGGATGAAAGAATCAGCTCAATGGAGGGGGGGGGGGGTGGGGGAGGTCGCGGCTATGTTCTCCAAGAGAAACAAATTTTGTATTCAATCCAAATCACGTTTTCATTCAACAAAGAGGGCTTATAACACCCTAAGAGTTTTACAATAAAGGAAAAAGACCAAAATGTCCTTGACTTAAACAAATAGACATGACTTACACAAAATCAATAATCCCGAGTGGGATTTTTAGACTCTGTAAAACGTACATTTGACATACCAAATGAAAGTCGAATATAACGTTCAAGAGCTCGTTGGAAAGCTCCATATGTTGGCTACAATTCGTGTCAAGGACAAAAGTTGAAACGACGTCGTCCTGATTGTCAAAATAGCCCTTGAACGTCTGCTGCTCAGATTCTAGGCAGAATTGGACAGCTCCTAATTTTCTTCTATGATTGCATGATATCCACTAGTCCAAAACACCAAATCCTCTTTGTGACATTGAATAAAACTTTCCTCCAAATTGGATAGAAAAGAAACACCTACAAAACAAATAGAAAAGTTAGAAATAAAGAAGTCCCTGGCTCGGGCTCAAGTGACAGAATTTGGGGCACATCATACTCCCGGGGTTGAAAAGGATTTGCCCTCAAATCCAGGGAGTATGCTTGATTATCTTCAACAAATCTTCCTCCTGGATCAAATGGAAAAAGTTGCTTGATGTCTAGAGTCAGCTCTTTCATATCAGGTTGCGCATATCTCTTTTCATTCATGATCTCGGAACTCATGATCTCACAATTCTCATGTCCGAGAGACTTATCAGTATGAAATATAATAAATCTCAGAGGTGACCCAAACTAAAATTTGTTCTTCTATCAAAAGAATAGCTTGCAAGGTCATCGCTAAGAATTATCCAGGGTATAATTTTTCTATTTGCAGAACTAGGCATCCAGAAGTTGTTAACCACAAATAAACTACCATCATAATAATAGGAAAGTTCTACACCCACAATATTGAAACTTTTCTCCCAATATTCAAAAACAGCACTAACAACAAAGGAATCTCTCGTCCAACCGATTTTAAAGAACCAGGTGAGTAAGGAATTTAACATCATGTGCCTTTCTTGGGGTGCATACTCAATAGGACTGGATCCACAACAATCAGAAACAAGACGATGTGATAATAGTAAAATAGAGTCAACATAATTCTCATCCCGGATATTCAGATGGCTTATCAGATCGTTTTCCATTAAAAAACAAGGCATGATGAAGTTATCATCTCCAATTAAAAATCTAGGATTCAAAGAGTTATCAGTAATAGTAGTCACAACATTATCATCCAGCCGTGCCATATCAAATTCAATAACAACATTATTTCTAAACCATCCAATTTTAAATAACCAATAAATTAAGGAAATTGATGGAGTGTACCTTTCCTGGCTTATACTTTGGTGAAGAAAAATTTGCTTCCTTGAAAATTTATTTTGCACCGATTTACTTCCATATGCATCAATCTCACGTTGAACCCTCTTCAACACCAATTGTTCTCTTTTTGCCATTACTAAAGGAGTTTCGAATGTTGCAAACTTTAGTTTAGTATCAATGAGTAAAGATAGGTGGATGAAGTCCAAGTTTACTCTCAGATTGGGCAAAACAATCTTCTCTCTATGTTCTTATTCTTTTTCTGTCATTGTCTGTAACTCTGAACTTTTCTCGATTAGTTGATCAATATGATAGAACTCAATCTCAGTGTCAAATACTTCTTCCTTCTCAATGGTGGCTGCCAAAGAGATATCTTTACAATCCATCTCTTGAAGTGGTTCTACAATCGTTCTTAAAATAGGAAAAGTTTGGTTAGAGCAATTCGGACTAATCAACTCTTCAAAACTGACTTTCTTTTTCATACGAGATTCAACTTCCAACTCTTCCTTAATGTTAGCCATTATCAAAGTGTCATCATTAAGGGCCTTCTTCTCCTCATTATGCTTCACGGCATTAAATTTGCTATCCACCTTTGGAATTATTTTTGGAGGATTGTTGCCACTTTGGAAAGGCTGAGACAAGCTCTCCTTAAGTTTTCTTTTTCTTTGCCTTTCTATTCTCAAAGCCGATTGTATAACATCATCAAGAGTCTCATAACATTGCAACTCCACAACGTAACCAATATCTTTATGCAGCCCCTTAATAAAACGAGCCACGGTTTGCTCCATTGGCTCCACCACATTGTATCGAATCCTTAAAATTTCAAACTCGATCAAGTATTCGTCAATCATTAGTGAGCCTTGTTTCAATTTTGAAGTTGAAAGAATAGTTCTTGCTTGTAGTGCGGAGGGACAAATCGTCTTCTCATGAGTTCATTCAAAGCTTCCCAACTTCGGACTTCAACTTCCCCAGTTTTTCTTCTTTGCAATTTAAGGTTTTCCCACCAAATACTAACATATCCGGAGAACTCTAATGTAACCATTTGTAACTTCGTCTTTTCAGAATAATCATAACAATCAAAAATCTGGTCCACCTTTTCAACCCATTCCAGAAAATCTCCCCCATTACTAGAGCCTTTAAAATTAGGGATAGAGACCTTAACATGCCTCATCTCATGCTTGTCATTAGATCTCCTTCTAGGACTCGGTGAATCCGACTCCTCGGGTTCCTCCCAATCTTCGTCAAATAAACTAGCATTTCGACCTCTAGAATCATTCGAAGTACTAATCCTCTTTCTAGGTCTTGGAGTTCTAGGACCCTGTATATGATCATTATCTGAAGTTCCGATTTGTTGTTGTAGTTTGAGGATCATTTCAAACATCTTCTATGTAGAAGGCTTGATTGGCTCATGATTTTCCTCGGGTGGTGGTGCACTGGAATTATTTCTCATCTCTCTAGGGTTATGATAATGCGCCCCACTTCTAGTACTCATAACAAGCCCTTTTTATCACAATAATACAGAAAGAAAACGTGAGCCAAAGCTCTTATACCAAATGATAGGATCTAAGAATCACCTAGAACACAATATTTAAATCTGTCCAGAAAACTGTGAAACCCGAACAAGTAATACTAAAATAGAAATAACTCGTAATTCCCACGCGAACTTGAGCTGGAATTTGGAGGATATCAATTTAACATTTGCAACTAAATTGTATCAAAAATCCGTTACAAAAACCACTCTGGATTAGTAGATATAGCCGAAACAACAGAACCCTAAAATTAGGGTTTATAGGAGTTCAGATTTACTGTCTATCTTCCAATTCGAATATCTTGAATTTCATACAACCAATAGATCCCAAATTTGGAGGGCAAATAATTAGCTCAGAATAGAACAACTTTCCAGAAGGAAACAAATTAAAACGAATACGGCAAAAGTCTCAAAACAGGACCTCAAATCGGAATTCCAGCACCCAGAAAATTAAACAGATTCAGCGGCAATAAAACATTCCATCAATAACTCATTCTAACTTGCATTCCATGAAGGAGCAACCAAGGGCAGATTATCAGCATCCAAATAAGAGAACTTCAAAGCAACAAATAACCAAAAATAGAATGAATAACCTTCAAGAATCGAGAAGAAATCCAAGGAGTCCGTGGACCTCCTAGTGAGAGGGACGACTTGCGGTTTGTTTAAAAAAACAAACACTCTCCAAGGTTGGAAACCTACTTTACCTCCACATCACAATCCTCACCACAAAGATAAAGGATTGGAAGAGATAATAACTCTAAAATTGCAAGGATAGGAGGCTTCAAGAACTCCTTGCAAGGGCGATGGAAGAATCGGCTCAATGGGGGGGGGGGGGGGGAAGAAGAAGGCTGCGATTATGTTCTCCAAGAGAAACAAATTTTGTATTCAATCCAAATCACATTTTCATTCAACAAGGAGGGATTATAAAACCCTAAGAGTTTTACAATAAAGGAAAAAGACCAAAATGTCCCTGACTTAAACAAATAGACATGACTTACACAAAATCAATAATCCCGAGTGGGATTTTTAGACTCTGTAAAATGTACATTTGACATACCAAATGAAAGCAGAATATAACGTTCAAGAGCTCGTTGGAAAGCTCCATCTATTGGCTACAATTCGTATGAAAGAAGAAAGTTAAAACGACTTCGTCCTGATTGTCGAAATAGCCCCTGAACGTCTGCTGCTCAGATTCTAGGCGGAATTGGACAGCTCCTAATTTTCTTCTATGATTGCATGATATCCACTAGTCCAAAACACCAAATCCTCTTTGTGACATTGAATAAAACTTTCTTCCAAATTGGATAGAAAAGAAACACCTACAAAACAAATAAAAAAGTTAGAAATAAAGGAGCCCTTGGCTCGGGCTCAAGTGACAGAATTTGGGGCACATCAGCAGGTCAGTGCATTATCGCATTATGCTTTTAATTGATATTTGAACTATGCTCATTTCCTTTGTAATGTGGTCTCCAGGACCTTAACCTGCCGTGATATAACCGTTTTTACTTGCAACAAATGTACATGACAGTCAAATGCCATTGCTGTAATTATTTTGTTGAAAATAAAATGAGTTTGATAGACTTGCCAATTTTTTAAAAATTTGAACAGAATGTCCCTTGTTTCTTTACTCCCACATAGTTATTCTCGTACATCCTGCACAAACATCCCAAGCAATTCCAGTATCATCCAAATAAATCATTCATCCACTAAATGTAAACTACACCTAACCTCCCAACGTATCATTGACAACTTGACATACATTTTAACGTACAGGTACACAAAATCAACTAAACTAGGCATTCTTCTTCCTGGGCTATTTCTGGCGTCAATCCGTGACTAGAAACGACAAGTTCACGTCAAAGGCTACTTTCTCAGCTTAGGTGAACAACGGACCCTCATACTGAAAGGTTGGAGGTTCGTGCAGGTGGAATTGTTGCTTAATGTGGCACTCTGATATCACCCTCATCCCCTCAGGGGTACACCGAAAGACACCAAATGGCCTGTATTGCAAAGGGAAGAAGTTCCAAGCAATTACGTGGAAAGGAAAATTAAGAATTTACACTAGGAAAACTACATACCGCTGTTTGTCAGTGGGAGCTACGATAATGGAGATTGATTATAGCAACAATTTTTGGTAAGCGAATTGCATGTGCAGATCAACGGACAACATAAAACACTCATGTTTCGGGTGTGATTGCAATGTGAACAACACATTATATTATCTCAGTAAACATTAACACCAACCTGGAGAAACGACATGATTACTTACGTGAATCCATCCAAGTGTGAGTAGATCGTGTTGCTGTTGATAGTGGAAAACTTCTGTGTCTGCTTCTTCCGTCGTATAGCACTGCATATAAGTTTGGATGAGTACTAAGATAAAATCTTATACACTAACACCCAAAAAAGGCCTCTCACCGTATGTGGCGTTCCGTTCTGATCTCGAAAGATGATTTCAGTGACGAGGTATGTATTGTCAGTCAGCTTTCTTGCAAGAATTGCGCATGTCTCCAAGTTTTTTCGAGTATTTCCCCAGACATACTCTTGGAACTTACTCATCAAATCATGAGCCTGCAACAAACGGTCAGTGTAACCCTGAATGAACACACATATATACCGAAATGAAATATGTACCACGCACACAATTTTAAGGGGTGGCGGCTCGAGAGGCACGGCTGGAGGAGTTTGTAAGCGGCTTCCAACAGGTTCGCTGCAAATTAACAACACATCAGTACATGAAAGACAAATAAAGTAAAAATTGGAATTCGCGTTCAACAAAATTAACTTACAATTGGAATGTCGCATCTAGTGCATCCGAGGAGGATGACGCACTTCCTGAATGGGTTGATCGCCTCTCCCCTTGCTTAAGTGCTGCCACCATCTCACGATGCCACTCCGCTGCTTGCACATGCCACTATTGTGCTTGCACATGCCACTGTTGTTCTATACCCAACCTCTCTTCTGCGAGCTTAGCCGCTTCTTGTATTTGGCCTTGTTGCATTTATATATGGTCTGCCATCACTCGCATTTGGGTCATGGACATATTATGGAGCTCCTCCATCTTGCTCATCCAGTTGAGCGTCTCATCAGGTATCGAACTAAAGTGAGATGACTGAGGAGGAGGTGACAGTGCATACGAAGGGACTGAATGCGAATGATCTGAGCTAGGTGGATGTGCTGCTCCCTTCTTCACCTTGCGGAACCATTCACCTCCTGTTTGGGTGATACCCATTCGGTCCAATAATGAATTTTTGTACATGTCATTGATCGACTCTTCAATTCTTGGCTCGTTCTACGGGATGGGGACCCCAAACTGCTCAACGATCCTCTAGATTAGCCAGTTGTACGGTAGAAACTTCGCCGAGTTGTTGAGAACCTCTTGCATGTGGCTCACGATTATATATCCAATGTCCACCTTTTTTCCCGTAAACACCTTCTCTAGCATATAGAGATCCATGCTGGTAACAAGGTCGCGATGCCCATTTCGAGGCAAAATGGTGTACGTCATGATCAAGTGGATCAATTGGGCGAAGGCCTTCAACTCATTTCCCTTTGGCTTGCTATACTCGGCAACCTCGGGATCCCGGTGTGACAATCTAAGCACCGCTAACCCACATCCTTGTTTTACAAATGGTGGCTCCTGAGCCATATGATAATATTCCTCGCTTGGCTTATCCAATACACATCCAAGCATCATGTTTACATCGTTGGAAGTGAAACTCAACTCCCTTCTAAAATGGTTCGTCCGCACCTCTAATGGTTTAGTGGATATTCGCAAATTTGCGTAAAAAAATCTTATAACTCTCTCACAGTAACAGCCCCTCAACTTGCACAACTCGGCTAATCCAGCAGCTTCAAGCATACGATCAATTCCCATTTCTGCGAAATAGTTCAAATCTACTATTTTGGACACAATAATTGTACGATGTTGTATATCTTCTAAATACCGTGTTTTGCAATTAGCGTTCCAGAATAATTAGGACCTTGAACCCACTTTACCGGGTTGGAACCGGACATTTGAGCATCCGGCTTCTTCTTCAAGGTTGCCGGTTTCTTCGTCTTCCACCGCTGTCACGGGTTGGACATCTTCCACTTCCGCAGTTTGAACGGGTTCAACGGCCTCCACCGTTGCCTTCCGACGCTTTGACTTCAATTTCTTAGGCCGCGATTCCATGCTGATCGTTGAGAGTAATTTCCCAACAACCTGTAGTATAATAAAAAATACAATGAAACAAAAAATTGTGAATAATAAAACATCCTAAATTAACGAACCACCAAAAAGTAGACAGAGTGCAGTTTCATAAATCAACAAACACAATTTAGCTTTAGCCAATGGTACAAGCAGTTTCATAATTAGAACTAGTGTATCGAGTTTCTTCGTACCATTATCCATTAGAATTGCATTTTCTAGCAAACAAACCCAATCTGATATTTTGTTTTTAACAAAACTAAAAATAACTAACAAACCTAATTTAACTAACAAACAAAATAACAAGGAAATTACCACAAAAAATAGACACAGTGCAGGATCTACCACGGGAAACTAACACTCCATCAAAGAAAGGTGAGAGAAAGGCGAGATCCGAGAGATAGGCCGTTCGGTGGTTGGCGTCGCGTGGTTGTCGCCGTTCGGTGGTTGCCGTCGCATGCTCATTGTCGCCGTGCGGTAGTCGGCCTCGGGTGGTCGTCGCCGTGCGGTAGTCGAACTCGTGGCCAATTGGGGGAGAGTGGGAGAGCCGATTGGGAGGGAGAGAGAGAGCAGAGGGTCAGGTAGGGGTAGGAGATGCAAAATAATGAGCCCTAAAAGGGAAAATGATTGGGGTGGGACACTAGCCTAGACGCCGCGACGTCCAGGCATAAAATGGCCTAGACGCATAAAATGGCCTAGACGTCGTGGCGTCCAGGCATAAAATGACGGGGCCGGTCAGCTGTTTAGCAGACAGCGATGGTGGATTTGTCATTTTACCATACGTGGGTGGTTAACTTGTTAGAAAATATACCACAGTGATTGACTTGTCATTGATCTCAAAGTACGATGGTTGATTTGTCATTTTCCCAAGTTTCTACTTTCTGCCGTGTTTTCCTTTCAAACTCTGTATTTTGTTGTGCTGAGTTGGCGAGGTCTCGTTGGTTGAAGAACACTTGGCAGTGCGTCATTGCTTGAAAGAAAATTCTGAACCTACGTGTCTGTGTGAACTCTAAAATGGAACTAGTTGTATAAATTTTTATAATTGCTTTGGATGCTCTGTTTTATTTTCTCGCAAAGATGTTTGTTAGATTCAGCTACAAATTACCATCTTTTCTTTTTTTTTTTTTATTTTAGAAATTACTTATTTTTATTTTTATTTGAGAAATTAACAAAACTTTACTATGCTTCAATGACAAGTTAAATATTGAATAATTTTAACAATTTAAACATTAAATTATGAGCAATAAATAATTTAAATATCGCCGTTAATTTTCTGAGAACTCAAAAGCTAATACCTATTGAAAGAATTACAAAATTTTATGATTTTAGAGATTTCTAATCTATTTTTTGTCATTAAATTTAATTTCAAAAATTAGGGTAAATTCATTTTCAAGTCACTTTTAGCCAAAAATACTTGGTCCAAGTAAATTCTCTCATTCCATATCATTTTTTAATTTACTTAGTTAATAAATTATGAGACTAGAAAAAATATTACATGACTTTTTTGTTAAACTTAATAATGAAAATAAATTGAATAACTATTTAAAAATTAAGAAGTCTTTAATGTGAAAATTAAAACTGCATAAATTAAATTGAAATGACTATTAAGATACCGATATTGAAATCATATTTGACCTTACTTATTTTTAGAGAAATTTTTTGACTTTATTAGGTAAAATAACATGAGTAATTTAATTTATCTCAACCCGGCTTTGCTTAAAATACACTGACTGAATCTTGTAAAAAAACCTGTACTAATCAGATTTTCTCAACAAAAGTTGATAATAGTCATCTATTTTCCAATCTTTAATCTTGCATTGTTTTGAAGACATTTCTTTGGTAGTACACCATTCATCAAACATCAATGATATCTTCTCTATTCTTTGAAGGCAGGATCTAAGTGTGATGAACTACTTTGTGAGGGTTTTGTTGATGCCAAAAATTAAGTGATGTTACAATGGAAAATTACGGTCTTGTAGTGTCTCTTTATATGTAGTTTGTCATCTCCAACTAGTACAACCTATTTTGGGGTGGGGTGTTAAAATAATGGTATAAGAATCAAGTTGAAATGTGGCCAACGGGGACATCAGGCCTCTTGAGAAGGGGTGATTGTGGCGACCCATCTTTGTCCGGGATTGTTGGGGCTCAAGACCAAATGGTGTTGACATGCAAACAGAAGCTTTAATACCAAATGATGCAGAAATAGACAACTTTGGAAAGGCCTTGGATCCGTGTGGTCGATCGGCTTCTGTAGAATGGTCGATCAAAACACTCACAATTTCAATTTGCGTTGATTTTAGATGAAAGGCAGTTGACCAATGTGGAATGGTTGATAGATCAATTGGTTTGAGGAAAAGTTGCTAATTTTACAACTTTCTATTTCATCAAAGAACTCATTCTTGATGAATCAAAAAGAGAATTCTCAGCAACAAGAAAAGAGAGTTTGATTGCAATCTTTTATAACAGTCACCAATTGAAATTGGCTAGAAGAATTGCAAGAAATCAAAAGCTAAAGTAATTCTCACATCAATTGAACTCTAGATTTCCAATCAAAAAGATTATCAACAATCCAAGAGAAAGAGAAAATAGCCACGGCTAAAAGGGAATTTTTAATTCATCAAAAACTAAAAACGTCCATTGAGTCTTGGTGGGGTATACATAGTTCACCATTAAATAAAAGCAATTCTACTAGGAATAGGATTGACTTATAATTATCTCTAACAAACCCTTATCTACTATTTGAAATTTAAAATAACTTGAATTTAACCTATTTAGAAAAACTTTTAAAATAACTGAAAAATCTTGTAACTAATGATTTAAATAAATTTGAACTTCACTCAATTTGTATGAATTCAAATTTGTGGTCCTTCCTTCTCTTTGAGGATTACTCATCAAAGTAAGCACATGTGTTGGCATCTCTTGATCCACTTCATTAGATGTGTTTTCCACTTGAATATTTGAATCTGACAAATAATAAACCAAATAATAATTTGAAAGCTTCTTTGAATCAGATCTTGTAACAAACCCTTGTGCAACATCATAGGTTGGTCTTCATATTGATTTGGGCTTCTAATTCAGGTAAGTTAAATCCGACCTCTCAAACGGAAACGTAGCTCTCTGTTTGCAAACCTTTTGGCATACCAAAAAAACTTTCAAATTTAACAAAATAGCATGTTCTAGAAAGCTTGCGATGTCAGCTACAATCTCCATGAAGAATGCTTTTTAATATAAAATATTTAAGATTGTCAAAACTGTCAAATAGTCTTCAAATGTCAGATCACAAATTTTGCATTTTGCCACAAGTCTCTCCATGCTTGATTTTCAACTTATGCTTTAACTTGAATAACACCATGATATATTTTGAATGTTTGATGAATGTAACTCATCATCTTTCCCCTTTTAATAGCATCAAAATAAACACTAAAAATATTGTTAGAGAATCTTGGTGCTCAATTGTGAATAGAGGGGAATCCGTGGCACATTATCTTCCCGGGGTTGAAAAGAATTTGACCTCAAATCTAAATTTTCTCCTCCATAGTCTTCTTCCCCAAATTAAGGAGATAAGTCATGGACCATAAAAATTGCAACGACTTTAAAATCTTCATGAGTGAAATGAGAAGAAAAGTCTTGTTTGTTGTAGTAGGCCGATACTCTTAAGACTTCTAAAAACTCCTTCTCATGCATATTATCAAAATTGCCATCACAAACTTCTAAATAAATACAAATTTCCTTATTCTCTTTTATCCATCCAATTCTAAGAATCTCAGCAATCAATTTATTTAATGGCATACACCTCATTGTGATAACATTGGCTATTTTGTTTGTTACTCCCTTCTCGTATGTGAAGATATAAGAAAATTCTTCAAGAAACTTCTCCCACCTTGCATTCTTTTTGAGTTTTTCTTGATTCCCAAAATTCAAAATCTTCTTCAATTCCTTCTTGGAAACCAATAATAACTCTTTTGCTTTCTTCTCATTTAATTTTTGTTGCTCCCTTGCAATGTGACCCAAACTAAGCAGAACCTAAATCTTGTTGCCGATCTTGAAAGAATAATAATTAGTAAAACCATAATGAAACAATATCCAATTATTTTGTCAAATTTCCCCAAGGAGCAATTGACTAGCTTTAAAAGGAGCTACATCACATAATAATTTGTCTTGGTACTTGCTTCTTGAGAAAGAAACACTTACTTGATTTGAAATTTTATTGTCCTCCTTATCAATATGTCACCATAATTTGTAAGGAATTAAATGTAACAATATGTCCAAGCCAAACTCTTTAACCATATTCATAGAATTCATGTTTACATAATTTCTTTCATCAATGATCAAAGAGCAAACTTTCTCTTTGTTGAAACATCGTCTATGAAACGTTTGTTCCTTTGACAATCATGGTTTGGACAGTTAGAGCACTTTGAAGCTTTATGTTAAGGGGTTCCCCTTGAATATAATACAATACCTCTTGTGGTTCCTCTTCTTCATTATTTACCACTAATAATTCATCTACATTAGTTGTCATCAAGGAGTCAACTTTGCCCTCTATATGTTCAACTTTCACTTCACTCTCTTCTAGAGTTAGTTTCATGGGCAATTCTTCGCTCACGAGGTATGTACTTTTGGAGACTCTTTCTTCATAAAATTTTCCTTTCATGCTCTGGGAATCAAAAGATAATAATGACCCTTCTTGAGGTAATATAACATCTTCTTTAAGCCGCTCTTCCACCCTTAGGGTTTCTTCTAATACCTCAACATGTTCTTGTGCATACAAAGGTGGAGCACGTGCACAACTTGTTTTCAAATTATCAAGTTGTTGAGCTATCTTTTCCAATGCGGTAATGAGTTGAGCTTGCCTTTCTACTTTTAGTGGTAGTTGTATAACCTTTTCCATGTTGCAATATACTTGTAGCTCCACCATAGTACATATCTCAACATTCAAACCCTTGATGAAATGAACAATTGTTCATTTCTCTGGTTCTTCAAGGCAACTTCTTATTTTAAGGTCTCAAACTCTGTGATGTAATTCTCACCAACAAGAAAAGGGAGTTTGATTGCAATCTTCGATCACGTTCACCATTCGAAGTTGGCTAGAAGAATTGCAAGAAATCAAAAGCTTAAGTAATTCTCACAAACTTGAACTCTAGGCTTTCAATTCCAAGGATTATCAACAATCCAAGAAAAAGAGAAAATAGTCAAGACTAAAAAGGGATTTTAATTCATCAAAAATTAAATTTTCATTAAGTCTTTGTGGGGTGTAAATAACTCACCATGAAAGCAATTCTACAAGGAATAGAATTGTCTTATAGTTATTCCTAACCTATCATTATCTATCTTTTTTAAAATCAAAATAACTTGAATTTAAACTATCTACGAAAACTTTAAAATAACTTGAATTTAAACAGCCTATGAAAACTTTAAATACCTCAAGATTTGAATGAATTTGAACTTCACTCTAATTTGAATGAATTCAAATTTGTGGCCATTCTTCCTCTTTGGTGGATTCCTCATCAATTTGCCAAGTAATTACATGTTTTGGCATCTCTTGATCCACTTCATTAGGTGTGTTTTTATCTTGAATCCTTGAATCTGAAAAATAACAAACCAAATAATAATTTGAAAGCTTCTTTGATTTAGATCTTTTAAGAGTTCCTTGTGCCACAACATATGCTAGTCTTCATATTGATTTGGGCTTCCAATTTGGGTAAGTAAAATTTGGCATCTTAAATAGAAACATAACCCTCTGTTCGTGGACCTTTTCGCATAGCAAACAAACTAAAAATTTAACAAAACACCACCCATTATGGAAAGTTTGAGATGTCAGCTACAATCTTTATGAAGTACGTCTTTTGATATAAAATAGTTAAGGTTGTAGAAACTACCAAATAGTCTTCAAAGGTCAAATCACAAATTTTGCATTTTACCACAAGTCTCTCAATTTTGTGCTTGATTTTTCACTTAAGCTTTATATTGAATAACACCATGATATATTTGAATGCTAGATAAATGTAACTGACCCTCTTTTCCCTTTGAACTTCTTCAAAATAAACACAATAAATATTGTTAGAAAATCTTTGTGCTTGATTGTGAATAGAGGCAATCCGTAGCACATCATCCTCCTAGGGTTTAAAAGGATTTGACATCAAATCTAAATTCTTTCCTCCATAGTCTTTTTTGCCAAAATAAGGAGATAAGTCATGAACTATAAAAATTACAACGGCTTTAAAATCATCATGAGTGAAATAAGAAGACAACTCTTCTTTGTTGTATTAGACTGATGCTCTTAAGACTTTCAAAAACTCCATCTCATGCATTCTGCAATGGCTCTCTTCATACAACTTCTTCTTATGCTTAAACAAAAACTCGAATACTTTATTCTCATTCTTTGCCATAGAGCTAGAAGTAATGTAAGCCACCTCTTTCAATTTACAATAACTCTCATAGATGCACAACTAGGTAAATCGTGTATGATTCCAGTCAACAAGCAAGCATCTAGATTGACGATACCATCCTCAAATTTCAAACCACAATTTTGATCCCAATATCCAAACTCTTTATCCTCCATATAAATCTCCTTTATCCAATAAAAACTAAAAATTCTAGCATTTGGCTTGGATAAGAAGAGTATACCTTTGTGAAAGAGCATCAACCACAATATTTGAATCACCTTTTTTTGTATGAGATCATGTAGGGGTAATGATCAAGATAGTCCATATCAATATAAAAAATAATAAAATTCAGAGGTTTCCCCATGATATAAGTTGTTCTTGTATTCCAAAACTAGCTTGCAAGCTTAACATTGAGAAACTTTAGGATCATCAAAACTCCTCTAGTCTTAGCACAAGACATGCCAAAATTCATATCCACAAAATGTTCATCATAATTAAAGAACTCATCCTCATCCATATGATCAAAATTGTAATCACAAATTTCTAAATAAATACCAATATCCTTATTCTCTTTTATCCATCTAATTCTAAGAATACAAGTAATCAATTTATTTAATGGCACATACATCATTGAGATAAAATCGGCTATTTTGCTTGTTTCTCTCTTCTTGTATGTAACGACCCGGATTTTCGTAAATCCTTGAAAATGCGTAAAAATTCAAAATTTTATACAACGAATCAGAGTGTGATGCTAAAGCCGAATCGCTACCAACCATTTGTAAAACTTGTTATAAAATCGAATTGATGAAATGCGGAAGCATTATTAAATCATTTATTTAAAACGTTGTGGAAGCGTAAATAATGCGTTGAGAATGAAAACTAAACTATTGAGTAAAACTGAAGTGCTAGACAGTTAAATACAATTTAAAATACTTAATTTAATTACAATTGTTTCTCTTTTACCCTCTTCATGCCTGGCCAGCCCCGATCTCATTCGTGCAAATTCTTCACCTCTACTTTGTTATTTGTTTGTCATTCTCGTATATGAGCCTATTATTACCTGTTCGTCATTTGTACATACACCACAAGTAACTGTAAGCCCAAAGGCTTAGTAAGGAAAATGGTTTATGCAATATGTTTATGAATCTCTTTAGGAATTGAAAACGCATAGAAAGGAAGATAACTAGTAATGCATGGAACATTTATAATATTGAATACCGGAATTAACATGCCAATTATCTAGTTAACTTCCTAGTTCATTTACATGCTTCTTACAATTATTATTCTAGGTGATGTAAACATGGTTTGGTTCTATTTAGTTAATTAAACATACCAATTGTACATACTAATTACAAGCTTATTACATGGCACATCTTAATTAATTAACATGCGAATATTGATCTAATTTAATCACATGCTCGACTAAGTCGTTAGCCTGCTGAAGGTCTAAACGACTAGTTAATTATCATGCTTATTTACATGCTTAGATTAGCTAATTAGTCAACTTGCTCGATTGATTCAATTAACTAAATTGATTAGCAATTAACTCGATTGATTAATAATTATCTATATTGATTTCATGCTCCAGTTATAAGACTAAGTAAACAGGCTTGTGTCAAATGAATTACTTTAATTAAGTCAGCGTGCCCTCTAGGTGATCAAACATACTTACATAATTTAACATGCTTCTAATGACAATTAAACCACATTTTCGTACTGTGATTTAGTCTGTTTCTAACAGTGAATTAAAAAATGAATCCTTTACTAATTTACATGCTTTTATGCTAAGGTTTACTGAAATTTCGTACAAGATAATTAAAATGTTAGACATGCTTAATCATTCTCCAATAGGCAAGATTATAACATATAAATAAAACATGCTGATTAATCTATGACTAGTTACTAACGACATCGAAACTGTACAACGATTCATGGAGTTATGTTTAACGAATATTTCATGGAAACATGCTTGATAATTGAATTAAAAAATAAACATGCTAAATGAATTTATATAAACTAAACCAGAAGGTTTCTATAAGAACCAAGAAATAAATATTTACAAGCTAAGTTTATTACCCAGCAACTAGTGCACAATCCACATTTAGAGAAAACAATGAAAATCTGAAATAACTTACAACGTTCGTGCATCTTAATTCCTTAAACCATTTTCCTTCGTTTGTTCAGTTAACAAATCACATCATAGTAGTTCACATTTCATTCAATAGGCATTAAGTCCATCACTTAGAAATCAAGACAATAAAGAGGAATATCAACAAGGAAATCTACAAAACATTGGTAACACTATCAACAATCAATCCTTAACAGTTGTATTTCAAGACAACCCAAGCTACTTACCGTTTACCCTAGCACAACGTCAAGCATTTGTTATTCATTAGTTAACATCTGTCACCCTTAGACCTTAACCTTCATCATTCTTCAACACATTCTCTACTCATCTATCTAAGCATTTATAGCACATAGTAGGCAATAAAACCAAGCTCAACAACAAAAGGAAACATCACAGCAAATAACAACTAACAACAACCGTAAAACACACACACCCATACTCGTGGTGCAGGGCCTCCAAATGGCCAAGACACACCTGTTTTTCCTTACCTCGAATTGTAATGCATGGAAGCACTTAATCTTTATTCCTTTTCTCCTTCTGATACCTTCATAATTAAAATATTATAACTCATCAGTGAATCGTATTCTAATTTGTATGAACTCTAAGTACTTCTCCGACTCCTAAACAGAATATCACATAGGCCAATAAATTAATCACAATAACAATATCTAACTGAGTCATAAAACTACATTACACATGCTTCACAAATCATTCAAACCATATCCGACATGAAGTGTATCCCTTAACAAGGTATGCAGCCAACTAACGACATATTTTATAGTGACTACCAAGTTCATTCCAACCTACAAATTATCCCTTCTAACAACAAGCATTCAACAGATTCTAAGTGACCAAAATAGTGTAGGAGAACCTCACTGATGCCCGAGGCCAGGACAGAAGCTTTACCTCTAGCACACACAGCCCTCCCACAGTTTCTTCTCCACTCTTCTCCAGCAGTACGTAGCTCCTTCAGAGAGTGTCTCCCCATCATAGCAACAATGACAGTTAGCAAACCCATTTACCAAGCCAAGGAACAGAAGCCAACTAACCAAAACAATCAAGAAGGAGACTTACCAAAAGCTCTTGGCCAGAGCTCTTCTAAGAGGAAGCCTCCAGTTCCTTCACACTCTGTCTTCCCCCTCCCTGTCTCCATAGTTAACATCTCCAGCCGACAACACCCTGCCATTTTAGGAGGCAAAGAGTGGCACTCCGCATGCCCGACAACCTCTCTAGCTTTTTCAGAGGTTGTCCACCATGCCTGACACTGTCAATTTCACTTGGAGAAGGAATAGCAAGGACCAATTCGGCCGAACCGCTAGTAGTTTCAACCGTTCCACCCAAACCGCTGCCCCTGCAATCAACCCGTCGGCTCCAACCGTCGCCCCAAGCTGGAATCGCATCCAGCCAACATCCCGACGCCATCCCGTTTGACGCCCGCTGCCTTTCGCTGTCACCATTGCTAGTCATCCGACGCTACACCGACAAATCGAGCTCAAAATCTTGACCCAAGCTTTGCACCGCATCCACCTGCGAAGCACAAACTCCAACCCACAGTTGCGGCCCGCGACGTCGCCACCTGCTCGCTCGTCAGACCCGTCTTCTCGCCCACCTTCTCCTTCGCGTCTCCCTCACTCTGTCGCTACTCTGGTCTCTCCCGCTCTCTTTTGTTCTTCTCAGCGACAGAACAAATGGCCGAAGGCCTTTTGTTCTGATCCACACACACTGGACTGGTTCACCCTTGAACCGGTTCAGTTGACCAATAAATCCCCCCCTTTAAATCTTTTATCTATTTTTTAAATTCTGTTTTTAATTCATTACCACCCTTTTTTTCTAATTTCTCCATTTAATTATCCCTTATAAATTATTTATCCCACATAATAATTTATTTTATTGAATTAGTATTTATTCTAATTACCTTGATTTTTCATAATTTATAATCTTACGAATACGTCACTGGTAATACCCCGATAATCATCCAATAAATCTAAATACCCCTAATTTCTTTCCTATTATATTTATTAAATTCTAATATGAAAAGTCGGGGTATTACATTGTATGTCAAGATATAAGAAAATTCTTCAAGGAACTTCTCCCACCATGCATTCTTTTTTAGTTTTTCTTGATTCCAATAATTCAAAATCTTCTTCAATAACTCTTTTTGTTTCTTCACATTTAAATTTTGTTGGTCCTTTGCAATGTGACCCAAACTAAGTAGAGCCCAAAACTTGTTGCCGATTTGATTTGAAACTTGAATGTCCTCCTTGTCCTTGTTGAAGCATTGGTTATGAAAAACTTGTTCCTTTTGAAATTCCACTTCTTTGGTTTGGAGAGTTAGAGCACTTTGAAGCTTTATGTTAAGGGGTTCTCTTTGAATATAATACAATTCCTCATGTTCTTCATTATTTGCCACCAATAATTCATCTTTAATAGTTGCCGTCAAAGAGTCAATTTTTCCCTCTATATATTCAGCTTTAACTTGTTGCTCTTCTAGAGTTAGTTCTTCACTCATGGGGCATGTACTTTCAGAGGATATTTCTTAAGAAAAATCTTCTTTCATGCTCTAGGAATCTAAAGATAATAATGGCCCTTATTGAGGTAATATAACATCTTCTTCAAATTGTTCTTCTGTCTCTAAGGATTCTACTAATACCTCAACATGTTCTTATGTATACAAAGGTGGAGCGCGTGCACAACTTGTTTTCAAATTTTCAAGTTGTTGAGCTATCTTTTGCAATGCGGTAATAAGTTGGGCTTGCCTTTCTACCTTGAGTGCTAGTTGTATGACCTCTTCTATATTGCGATATATTTGTAGCTCCACTACCTTACCAATCACAATACTCAAACCCTTGATGAAACGAGCGATGGTTTGCTCTTCTAGTTCTTCGAGGCAAATTCTTATTTTTAAGGTCTCGAACTTGATGATGTACTCTTTAAGAAAGTCCCTTGCTTTAGGCTTTGAATTTGTAAAAATAGCTTTTGCCTATAGTGGTTAGGTACAAACTAATGCCTCATTAAACTCTTGATAGCATTCCATGTTCGAATATCTTGTTCTCCCACATAGCTTCTCTTAGCTTTAAGATTTTTCCACCATAAACTAGCATTCCACATAAGCTCAAAAGTAGCTAATGGGACTTTGGTTCTATCTGATTATTTGTGGCAAGTAAACACCTCTTCCACTCTTTCTTCCCAATTTAAATAATCTTCTAGCCATTCTAACCTTCTAAAACTCGGTATTGAATCCTGTAAGTCTTATTTCATCATGTAGTCCATAGCATAATTGTAACCTCTTGTCATCATGTAGAATGGATAAGAACACACAAATAAGATGATGATAGGGTTGAAATAGGATCTCATACCAAATGACGTGCAAACGGAAGCTTTAATACCAAATGATCTAAAACGGGAAACTTTCAAAAGACCTTGGATCTAAATAGTTGATCGCTTCTGAAGTGTGGTCAACGGGAACACTCACAATGTCAATTTACGTTGCTTTTGGTTGAAAGGCGGTCGACTGGTGCGGAATGGTTGATCAACCTGTTGGCTTGGGGATAAGTTGCTAATTTTACAATTCTATTAGGTACTTTTGAGCTTACGGGGAATGCTAGTTTATGGTGGAAAAATCTTAAAGCTAAGAGAAGCCGTGTGGAAGAACAAGACATTCGAACATAGAATGCTAGGAGGAGTTTAATGAGACATCAGTTTGTACCTAACCACTATAGGCAAAAGCTATTTTTACAAATTCAAAGCCTGAAGCAAGGGACTTTATTAGTAGAAGAGTACAATATCGAGTTCGAGACCTTAAAAATAAGAAGTTGCCTCCAAGAACTAGAGGAACAAACAATCACTTGTTTCATCAAAGGTTTCAATATTGAGATCAGTAAGGTAGTGGAGCTATAAGTATATTGCGACATGGAAGAGCTCATGTAATACCCCGATAATATTTTCCCGTGTATGCTTCAAAATTAATGGGTGGAGTAATTCGTATGTTACGATATGAGTTATTTTATGCTGGGTATATATGGGGTAAATATTATTAAATATTTGAAGTTTGAAATTTTGATAGAAAAAGGGTAAAAGTGAGAATTCGAACACAACGAATATCCAGTGTAATTGGGTTTTAGGACGCATGCGGATGATGAGATGTGTCCAAAAACGTATTTCAGAACGTCCCTTGCATTTTGGGACAATACAGGACAGGACTCTGAGTCTGAATTCGTCTATCACCTGTAAACGTGAGATTTCAGACGATCCAAGACGATGGCAGACGATAGCAGACGAGAACGATTTGAATCTGTCCAATGTTTAGACAGATTCAGACGACCCGGATGAAGGCAAGGATGCCTTCCTTCGTCCGAAAATGTGATTCTATCAAGAAGATTGGTGATTTCGGATGCACGTGGACGAGGCCAGGATGACTCCTTTCGTCCGAAAAGTCCCAGATGTACAAAAAAATAGGGTTTAAATATTAGACTTCCTTGTCATTTTGTCATTTAAAACCCACTTATTCGACAATGGAGGAAGACAACATACGCCTGGGCCATGCCTCCTCCACGTCAAAGCCATCCCTCCTTTGCCATTTGGTGTACGAATCTTGTCTCTAGGTAAGCTTCATCTATTAAACTGTCTAGCCAAAAATCGTTTCCTGCATTTTCTTCCTTCTCTCTCTATCCGTGAAGGAACCCTGGTGTGTGTGTGTATCCTACATGAGTTGGGTAGTGTGAAGTGGGTATACCAGTGGAGTGTTAAGTCAGACCTTGAGATTCAGCTCCTGCTCTCGGATGTCCTCGTTCGTGTTAGTTTTTCCTCTAGGTAACTCAAATCTCCTCTGTTAATTGTTAATCTGAGGCATGTCAAGGATAAGTATGATGGCTAAGTTGTTGGACGTAGAAAACATTAATTTGATGCTTTGAATCAAATTGTTGGATGATAGAATTGTGTATGAAATGCTCTATTATTAGATTAAGGTTTAATAGTCACTGTCTTTATTGTGCTATGTGAAGAATAAAACGGTGGATTTTTACCTTGATATGTTAATGCCTCTATTGTCTTGGACAAAGTATGGAGATTATGACGAAGTCGATAGGTTAAGCACGTTAGAATTATTAAGCGATATGGTTCCATTTAGGCGATAAAGTAAGTTCTTAGAATTATTATTCAAGTTATGGGTCGTAATCATTAATGGTAAATGTTTTAATTGTAAAGGTATCAGAAAGAGAAAAAGGATAACGATTAAGTACTAACGCGCAATAAAGAATTGAGGTAAGAAATTAAGTAGAGTCTTTGGTCTGTGGAGGCCCTACACCATTAACAAAGTCTTTGAATGTTTATTTGCGCTTTCTACTATGTTGCTTTAATTGTTATGCATATGCTATTCTCACGTTATTAGTTTAATCTCTAAGCATGTTTAGGATGTTAGCATATCATTTATGATTGTTCGAACATTATTTCTTTAATCTCTGAGCATGTTTAGAATATTAATATATTTTTTCGTTTCCTTTAGTTTCTTTTATATTTCTAAGCACGTTTACATGGTTACTGCTCTTCTTTGAACTACTGAGCCCATCTACTTTATTATTATTTCCTTTTACATGCCGAGCATGTCCATATTATTATTATTTCTTCTAGATTGCAGAGCATGCCTAGATTAGTATTGTTTCTTTAGAATTGCCAAGCATGCTTATATTATTACCTTTTAAATTGTGAAGCACACCTATGTTATTATTGTATCTTTTGAGCATCTGTTGAATTGTTAAGCATGCCTTGATTATTATTTCCTGTAAATTTTCAAGCATGTCTATATTGTTGTTGTTTTCTCTAAATAGCCACGGATGTCTACATTGTTATCGCTTTCTATAAATTGCAAAGCGTGTCTATATCGTTATCGCTTTCTCGAAATTACTAAGCATGCCTAGGATATTATTGTTTCCTTTAAATCGAAAAGCATGTCTATATCGTTATCGCTTTTTCTAAATTGCCAAGCATGCCTAGAATATTATTGTTTCCTTTAAATCACAAAGCATATCTACATCGTTATCGCTTTCTTTAAATTACTAAGTATGCCTATATTTATTATTTCCTTTATATTGCCTATCTATCTTGTTGTTATTTCCTTTAAATTGCTAAGCATATTCATATCATTATTGCTTCCTATGTTGTTATTATTTCCTTGATGAATGGTAGTTGTAATGTTAGAAACTTCAATGTCATGCATCATATTAATAGAAACAAGTATGAAGTGCCACCTTTGGGGTTGGTACTCATATGCATTGAGTGAGGAAAAAGAATTAAAGAAGAATAATGGGGAGTTGGGAAATGGAAGGGTAAGTACGGATCAGCCAGGTAGACAGAATTATTTATACCCTCTCACAGGTCACCCGCTCACGGGTTATGAGAAGAAGAAAAGAACGTTACCTTTCCCCTGCTCGGACTGCGAGACTGTCTACCTTAGGTGGTTGAAGCCGACAAAGACTACCCTCTCCCTAAAGATTTCCCAATCTTTCGCTCAATGTACGAGTTATCTAAAATACGTAAAGAAGAGAATGGTTGGGGCAGACCAATTCTGACATAATGAGTTAAAGACATTCATACTGCATATCTCATTTTCTTACTGGGCTTCGGCTCACAATTTGCTAATGGTGTATGTGCATGTGAGAGAACAAATAAAGAAGCAGTTGATGAGGGATTTGTATACGCGGGACTTGTGGCTTGTTGGGCTAAAAGAAAATAAAAGAGGAAACTATTTTGTAACTAACCTGTAATAACTTACTTGGTATTCCTTAATTGAACTATTTACGCTTCTGCTATGTTTTAAGAAAATATTCTACAGTTTCTACTACTTAACGATTTTCATAACGAGTCTAAAGAAAAGATTTTAACGGTCCAACTTTTTAGAAAAAAAACTCTAATTATATTTTAAAAGGGTTTTCTGATGTTTATAAAAGAAAATAAAAAGTTTTAAATTCCACGTATTTTAAAAATCTGGTTGTTACAGCTCATACAATTAGCACTCAAGGTAGAAAGGCAAGCTCAACTTATTAGTGCATTGGAAAAGATAGCTCAACAACTTGACAATTTGAAACCAAGTTGTGCACGCGTTCCACCTTGTATGCACAAGAACAAGTTGAGGTATTAGAAGAAATCTTAGAGACAGAAGAACAGTTTGAAGAGGATGTTATATAACCTCAAAAAGGGCCATTATTATCTTTAGATTTCCAATGCATAAAAAGAGATTTTTCTGAAGAAAGAGCTTACGAAAGTACATGCCTCGTGAGTGAAGAACTAACTCTAAAAGAGAAAGAAGTGAAAGCTAAGCATATAAAGGGAAAAGTTGACTCCTTGACAACAAATATTGAAGATGAATTATTGGTGGCAAATAATGAAGAAGAGGAGCCACAAGAGGAATTGTATTATATTCAAAGGGAACCCCTTAACATAAAGCTTCAAAGTGCTCTAACTCTCCAAACCCAAGAAGTGAAATGTCAAAAGGAACAAGTTTTTCATAACAAATGCTTCAACAAGGACAAGGATGACATTCAAGTTTCAAATCAAATAGGCAACAAGTTTTGGGCTCTACTTAGTTTACGTCACATTGCAAGGGACCAACAAAATTTAAATGTGAAGAAAGCAAAAGAGTTATTATTGGTTTCCAAGAAGGAATTGAAGAAGATTTTGAATTATTGGAATCAAGAAAAATTCAAAAAGAATGCAAGGTGGGAGAAGTTCCTTGAAGAATTTTCTTATATCTTGACATACAAGAAGGGAGAAACAAGCAAAATAGTTGATGTTATCTCAATGAGGTATGTGCCTTTAAATAAATTGATTGTTTGGATTCTTAAAATTGGATGGATAAAAGAGAATAAGGAAATTGGTATTTATTTGGAAAATTGTGATGGAAATTTCGATCATATATGATGAAGTTGAGTTCTTTAATTATGATTAACATTTTGTGGAAATCAATTTTGGCATGTCTAGTGGTTAGACTAGAGGAGTTTTGATGATCCTAAAGTTTCTTGATGTTAAGCTTGCAAGCTACTTTTGAAATACAAGAACAACTTACATCTTGGGGAAACCTATGAATTCTATTATTTATGATATTGATATGGAGTATCTTGATCGTTACCCCTACATGATCTCATACAAAAAAAAAAAGTTATTTAAATATTGTGGCCAATGCAATTTCACAAAGGTATACTCTTTTATCCGAGCCAAATGCTAGAATTTTCAGTTTTGATTGGATAAAGGAGATTTATATGGAGGATAAAGAGTTTGGTTATTGGTATCAAAATTGTAATTTGAAATTTAAGTATGGTACCATCAATCTAGATGCCTACTTGTTGACTGGACAATTTACCTAGTTGTGCACTATGGGAGTTATTGGTAAATTGAAAGAGGTGGCTTATATTACTTCTAGCTCTATGGAAAAGAATGAGAATCAAGTATCTGAGTTTTTTTTTAAGCATAAGAAGAAATTGTATGAAGAGAGCCATTGCAAAATGCATGAGAAGTAGTTTTTGGAAGTCTTAAGAGTGTCGACCTACTACAACGAACAAGACTTATCTTCTTATTTCACTCATGAAGATATTAAAGTCGTTGCAATTTTTATGGTCCATGACTTATCTCCTTATTTTGGCAAAGAAGACTATGAAGGAGAAAATTTAGATTTGAGGTCAAATCCTTTTCAATCTCGGGAGGATGATGTGCTATGGATTCCCACTATTCACAACCGAGCATAGAGATTCTCTAACCATATATTTAGTGTTTATTTTGACGGTGTTCAAAGGGGAAAGATGATGAGTTACATTCATCAAACATCCAAATATATCATGGTGTTATCCAAGTTAAAGCACAAGTGGAAAATGAAGCATGAGATTGAGAGACTTATGACAAAATACAAAATCCGTGATCTGACCTTTGAAGACTATTTGGAAATTTCAATGACCTTAAATATTTTAAATCGAAAAGCATTCTTCATGAAGATTGTAGCTGAAATCTCAAGTTTTCCATAATGTGGTATTTTGTTAAATTCAAAGTTTGTTTGCTATGCCAAAATGTCCACGAATAGAGAGATATGTTTCTATTTAAGAGGCCCAATTTTACTTACCCGAATTAGAAGCCCAAATCTAATTCAACGAAGCTTTCAAATTATTATTTAGTTTATTATTTTTCTAATTCAAATATTCAAGATGAAAGCACACCTAATAAAGTGGATCAAGAGATGTCAACACATGTGCTTACTTGGCAATTTGATGAGTAATCCATCAAAGAAGAGGAAGGACCACAAATTTGAATTCATTCAAATTGAGTGAATTTCAGATTCATTTAAATATTTAGTAAGATGATTTTAAGTTATTTTAAAGTTTTACCAGATAGTTTCAATTCAATCTATTTTAAATTTCAAATAGAACATAGAGATTGGTTAGAGATAACTATAAGTCGATCATATTCCTAGTAGAGTTTTTTTCCTTTCATGTTGGGCCATTTATACCCCACTAAGATTCAATGGAAGTTTTTAGTTTTTGATGAATTACAAATCCCCTTTTAGCCATGGCTATTTTCTCTTTCTCTTAGATTGTTGATAATCTTTTTGATTGAAAATCTAAAGTTCAAGTGTTGTGAGAATGTCTAGATGTGACGGCCCGCGTCAAAACCGTTTTTTCTTAACTTTTATCTTTAAGTTTCCGTGTAAAAAATTTTTCTTTTTCTTTTTATTTAATTAAAAACGAATGAACATAAAAACTTAAGTTTAACATGGAAATCTAAATAGTGTAAATAAATTAAAGTAAAGCGAAAACATTACTAACTCCATTAAATACAGTTCAGGGTTAAAAATGTAAACATAATTAATATTCAAAACATGGTTTTAGGGTTGGAATAAAAGTTAATATTTTACAAAACGTGTCCATTAACAAACCCTTTCAAAATAGTGAATTCTTTCCTCTAGCTCTTGGGCCATACTTCTACCCGGGTCGCGATTCGTCTGGATAATCCGCAGGCTCCACGGGAAATACGTCCTCCTTTGCTCCTAGCATTATCATCTTGTTTCCTACACCACAAGTAATACGTGAGCCTAAATGCCCAGTAAAGAATTAGGGTTATGTAGTATGCTATGCCTCTCTTTAGTTCTTTTGGAGTGGGCACCGCCCCAAATCAATCTTTTCTTTGCTTTCGTTCATTCATTCATTCATTCATTACTCGTACATTGAGCGGGAGATTAGAGGAACCCATGTCGGAGGTATAGTTTTGGTCAGTTTCTAACCACCTAGGGTAGCTAGTCTCGTTCCCAACGAGGGAGGGGCTTAGTCCAGTCTACCTGATTAGATATGAACTACCCATCTGTCCCCTAAGTCTCCATTTCTTTTCTTTTTCCTTTCATTCTTTTCATTATCAGTTTTCCTTTCATAATGCATGTGAGTACCACCCTAAGGTGGCACTCTCTACTTGTTTCTATTATCATGATGCATATTGATACAGTATAAAAATAACAAAAATTAAACAGCGCATATAAATGAATAATAATAATTAAAACAAATAAAAGAGAGCAATTATAGCAGCGAATTGAAACAACGAATAACATGCTTGAATTTCAAAGCATTGAACTAAAAGAACGGTGAGGTGACCATGCTATTAATTTAGATTAAACACAACATTCCAGCGAGTTATTTGAACAAACTAACATACTTAACGATTTTACAATGACATAAACATGGAATTAATAATTAAACGAAAACATGTTCATAATTAGCTCATAGAAGCATACTTGGAAATTCGATATAGCTGGAAACGTGCTTAATAAATTGATTCGAACTAATAAATTGATGCGAACTAAGGACATGAATCGATTATAATTAAGTGGACAAATGATATAGTACATTCGAGAGTAAAGCATGGTTTAAATCTTTTTAGCTAGAGTTAGCAATCCGCTTGAAGTTATCGAACATTAACATAAGTCATCATGGTGATTTATCATGCATAGTCATATTAAAGAAAGTTGCAACTCCTAACCAGTACCTAAAAATAACGGCATTATAGACTAAGTCTACTATCTTAACAAACAATACGAGAAACAATATTTCTAATAGAACAGAACTAGTATCTAAGAATTTGTTAACTTTTTCATATGTACCATTTCATTTGCACATCTTCAGTTCATCAGTTCAAGTCATCGATTCATATCATAGCAATTCATTATCAAATTCTTCTATCATAGGAAACATTGAGTTGCAGCACATAGAAAGCATTTAATTGCAGTAAAGAATTTGAAGGAATTAATACAAAACACATGCACACTACTTGTGGGTAGGGTCTCCACAGGCCAAAACTCTACCCAATCCTAAACTTTGATGAAGAAATCAATCACTGACAGCAAAAATCCCAGCTTACAGAGCATCACAACCACCCTCGTAACACACTAAAGAAGTCACACTAACTCATAGACACTCACAATTTCTACTGGAAGGATTTCTCTCATTAGAAAGGGAAAACTGAAGATGGAGATACAAAGAAGGATGGCTTAAAACGTAAAGCCTTACCTGGTAACCGACAATCGTACACCCACCAGATAGGAGGACATGTATCGATGTGGTGGAGGGAGTGCCTAGGCGTGGGGAGATCATCTCCCAGTCGACTTAGTGCATTTGAATTACCAAAAAGACAAATGCTCTGTCATTTAAAACCTATTTTATTCGTAGCTTTGGGACTTTTCGGACAAGAGAAGTCATCCTGGCCTCGTCCACGCGCGTCCTAAATCGCCATTCTTCCAGATAGAATTGTGTTTTAGGACAAAGGAAGGCGTCCTTGCCTTCGTCCGCATTCGTCCGAATCTGTCCAAAAATTGGACAGATTATCGTCCACCATCGTCGAGGATTTTCTGAAATCACCCGATCACGGGTGACAGACGAAATCAGATGCAAAGTCCCATCCTGTATCATCCAAACAAAGGGACGACGTTCCATGTTTTTTCAGACGATATTCCCCATCCTTGAGTCATCCGCCTGCGTTCGAATTCTCATATTACATTTTTTCTTCCAATTTTCCTACTTAATTTTTATTCCATAATCTTTACCTCCATAATTACATATCATAATTTAACACGTATTGATATGCAATGTAGTATATTAATCATCCCAAATTTGATTACATTCATTTTCATTTCATTTTCATATGCAAAACATGTGTATGTAAAAAAAAGCTTTTTCTCAATTTTTCTTGAAATCATGGTGCATGAACATGTATGCATACATCAACATATCACCTAACATATCATCAACATGAACAAGCATATTATCAACTCAACATATTCTCAATTCCTAAAAATATTCTGTACATGACTTCTATCACCAATATCATACTAATGCACAATAATTAACATTCAATTCAAGCAACAAATCCTTAAACAAACATTATCATGTACAGAGCCTAACTTAACCTCAACATACACAACATCAACATCATATAAAGAGCCTAACTTCTAACACAACATCATATCCTCAAAAACAATAACCTAACTCTTGTGATGTTGCCAAAAAGGCAAACAATATACAATTATTTCTTACCATAAATTCCTTGAAGAAGTGAGAAGATAACAAGCTTCCTAGGTTTTCTTCTTCTCCAAATTGCTTCTCCTTCCAATTTCAAGCCTCTTCTTCTTCTTCTTCTCCTCCACCCTCACGTTTCTCTTCCTTTTTTTCTTTTCTTTCACCCTATCTCTTCTCTCTCTCTCTCTCTCTCTCTCTCTCTCTCTCTCTCACTTCATAAATCTCATCTCTTTGTTTCTCATCTCCTTTCTCTCCTAATATCTTTCTTAATACAAAGGAAATAACATCTATTCTCCCTCCTCAGCCATCCAAGCAAAAAGTGACACTCTATCATCAAATACCCATTGAGTCATCACCTCATATCCTCATTTAAATTGTGACACGTCATCCATAGTTAGGTGACTTTTCACATTTTCGGTTGACTGCCTCTCTACTTTCGGTAGACCACAAATCAACCAGAGGTAACAAATTCTAAAATGTCACAAATCCGGTCGACCGCATCTCCATTTCCAAGCAACCGCACACCAACCTGAGAGCAACAAATCACATTTTGTTCCTGATTCAGTTGACTACAAATCCAATTCTAGTCGATCACGAATGTACTTGAGAGCACCCATTTTTTGCTATCCACATTCCAGTCGATCAAACAACTAAAACTAGTTAATCGCACCCCTACCTATTTGTCGAAAACATTGAAAATTCTTATTCTCCAAAGGGCATAAACCACAATTTAACCACATCAATACTAAAATCATCCAATACAATTCCAATAATCATCAAATATCATCATCATTTAACCTTATGCTTAATATGATAAGAATTTGGGGTATTACAAGTTGTATCTTGGAGAAGTGGAAATCAAAACTTGACTGCCACGTCTACTATGGAGGCTGAGTTCGTGTCATGTTTTGAGGCTCTTTCACATGGTGTATGGATTAAGAGTTTTGTTTCAGAGCTTAGAGTCATGAATTGTATTTCTAGGCTATTAAAGATATATTGTGATAATTCAGCTGTAGTTTTGATAGCTTAAAAGAACAAAAGTGGTAGTTGAAGTAAGCATATCAACATTAAGTATTTAGCCATAAGGCAATGTGTTAAGGATGACACAGTAGTCATCGAATACATTAGCACTAAATCGATGATAACTGATCCTTTCACTAAAGACATGCCACTGTCGAAATTTAAGGATCATGTAAAAAGAATGAGACTTGGTTCCTTTATATAATTTTCCTATTGTAAAAATGAATGTTGGTATAACTCTTCTTACGATATTTCACATATCTATATTTATTGTGCAAATATTTATTTTTGAGAAATATATTTAAGCATTGGACCTAGAATAAACATATGGTTTATTCATTAAGTTTATGGCCAACTAAGAAAAGAACATAATGCATAGTGATACATGGAAGATAATACTCGAATTTATTATGAGGAAATATCACCATAATTCGTGTGTTGTGTTTTCTATCTACAGAAAAAAAAACAACACATAAATCATGGTGATATTTGTAACTGTCCACCAAGATTGTGGTTTGGTTTTCTAGGCAATTTCCATTCTAGAAACTGCCCCATTTCACACCTCTTCATGGCAACTTTCTTAATAGAAGAAGTTATATATAGTGGGGTATTATACAGAAGGTCATCTAAGTCTACAATCTCACTTTGGAATATTATATACACCACCAATACAAGATTGTGAAGATTTAGTATAGTCTTTTTGGAAGGAAAGCAATTGTTCATGTTTTCAACATCGATGACGAGAGGTATTCCTAAAATATTCTGTGATTGATCTAAATGTTTTTGTTCTGTCGTAAAAATATGTTTAGATCGTAAAGAAATATCTTACACCATAGACATGGCAAGAACAGAGCAATCCAAGAAACTAAAAAAGAAAACCCTTTACAACTCCAAGAATAGATTTCTCATCAATGAATATTGTTGAAATAGGAACTAGAAAAAGGAGAAGATGAAAGTGATAAGGACGAGAACCTTTGAGGAGATGGAAATGACGGAAGAAGATGAAGATCCAGTCAATCTCAAAAACAAAAATCAAAATCGATGAAGACTCTCATAGCAGGGGTCTCAAAAACCACAAGAAAACCCAGATATGCTTTTTCCCTCTTTCATTTGGTTCTTGCTATAGCTTTGCCCATTTTGTGGGGCCTACATATCCAATTTCAATTTCCATACCTTGCACTTGGATAGAAATTTGGAGAAAATAAAAAATGGCAGAGGTAGAAGAAGAAAGCGTGTAATACCCTGAAAATATTTCCCCTTTTTGGTAGATGTTATTAATTGTGGATAGTTAATATATCATGTTGTGTGATGGAGCGCGTTAATTTAGGCCATGAAAATATGGGTTGATATTGGGGAATAATTGCAGTATGAAAAACTTAATGAAAAATGTATAACTGGCAAATTTGGATGCGTACGGACGACACGAGGACGGGATATTGCCTCCAAAAATGCGTTGTTCATCCTCCCTAGTGTTTTGGGACGATACAGGACGGCGTTCCGTATCCCAAACTTGCCCTTCACCTGTAACACGAGATTTTGGACGAGTGCAGATGATTACAAAAGATTGCAAACGTTGAGTGTTTGAATCTGTAAAAATTTTTGGACAGTTTCGGATGCAAGCGGACGAGGCTCTGTGTCCAAATTCATCTTTCGGATGAGTCCAGACAAGCGCAAACGGTAGTGGACACAGAGAATTTGAATCTGTACAATTTTTGGACAATTTCAGATGCACGTGAACGAATGGTGAGGATGCCTTCCTTCGTCCGAAAATGCTATTTGGATGAACGAGGACGAAGCACGGATGACTCCCCTCGTCCAAAAGGTCAAATTAAACCGAGAAACCCATTTGTATCAAACACTTCCTCTCTCTCATTTCATTTCCCCTTTGATTTCTCTCTCTCCTGTTGCACCTCCCCTCTCCCTCTAAAGGCTTGGAAGCTCTCCACGTGGCTCCCTTGCAATGGTTCTCTCTCCCTTGGTGTGGGTGATCGTCACTTCCTCCTATAGAAGCTTATCCCTGCTCTCTCTCTCTCCTTCAGTCTATAAGACGTGGGTGTGGGGGGCTGAGTCTGGAATCCATCCTGCAAACTGTGACTGAAGTGTGAGGTGAGTGCTTGTAGTGAGAAATTTTGTTTTACTCCTGTGTGAAACGTGTGTCCCTGTGAATTAGAGTTGTTGGAGTGTTCTATTGCTGGGAACTTCCTGGTGTGGTTACTCTGTCCAAATTTCAGTGGCTGTTGTGTGGGGATTTATACTCTACAATCCAAGGTAAGAATTGGGATAATGTGGTAGGCCAGAGGAGGCCCTATATCACGAGTTTGGATTGTTGAATTCCTGCTTTGATTTTTGTTGAAAATGTGGACTGCTTGATTGCTGTTGAAATTGTGGAATGGTTTGATTGTTGTTGAAAATTATGAATTGTTAAATCTGGACGTTGTTGGACTGTTAAACTGGAGATTGTGGAGCATGAAAAATCTGAATCTTTGTGTACTGTGAATAATCGTTCTGCTTATCTTTGATATCATAGACTGTTAAAACTAAACCTTGCTATCAAATGTGGAAAGTATGGACTATTAAACTAAATGTTGTGAAGCATGAAAATCTGGATTTTGGTGTACTGTGTACAATCGTTCTACTTATATTTGATATCATAGACTGTTAAGACTAAACCTTGCTTATAGTAGAATGTTAAATGTTAGGGATTAGATTGGGAGTTGTAGGTGAGATTAGCATGAACAGAATATGGTGGGAGATGATACATCTACACATGAATTCCTCTTAAAAGATTACAATCTAGCTAACAAACAATTATCCTAATATGTAACTCTTTGATTGAAGTTTTGACACATTGTTGAGAAACCCTAAGTAATTTCCAACAAATAGTTAGTATGAATGGCCATAACTCTAGTATTACATTCTGCTTTCAGTTTATATACTATGCATATATATATATATATATTGTGAATCATATGTGACATTCATGCATCACATTTAGGGCTTATGAATTCATTAACATATCGCGTGTCATCCCAATATATGTAAATAGACATGTGGCGGTTCGGGAGGATTGGTAATGTTCTATTGGTGGTAACACCCCTATTGGAGTGCCTACTCCCACGTAGGGGGCGGTGAGGTACGGTTAAGCCACATGGACCCTAAGGTTCACCCTTTCTCTTGTGCTGAAATATGTAATGTTTTCAACAAAAGTGTATGGGTATGGCACGTGGTGACACTCCTATTGGTGTGTTTCCTTGTGGGAACTACGGTTAAGCCACATGACCAATTGACGTATCCATCACCCCGATTAATAGACAAGATATGGTTTTTCTCTGTAATGCATCGTATGATCATGCATAATCATTTGCATTGCATTTCATTCTAATTCTTGCTGGACTTTAGCCTCATTGTTTTCCCCATGATGTAGGTGACATTTTTTATGCTTGTGATGTACTAGTCTAGGAGGAGGTGTTTCATGATGATCCCTTGGGTTATTGGCCGATTTGACCTGATAGTTGTGTCTCACCGGAGGTTGAGTATTTTGGTATTATTATCATCTTATTTTGAGAGTAGTGAACGATCTATAGTCTTGGACTTTTGTTGGAAAACTTAAACTACGTTTTGAAATCTCATTATCTATTCCGCTCAATTTACTCTGATGTGTTTTCTTCAATCTGAAATTGTTCACTCTAATTTATGGGTTTTAATTAAATTAAGCAAAAATTTTTATATCATAAATATTCAAATAAAGAAAAATAGTTTTAAATAAAGTGGAGCGTTACGGAGCGATTTCATGTAAGTGATTGTGAAAGAAGAGAAGTGTTAGAGGAGGGTAACTTAGGAAAAAAGATATTCATGTGCTGTACATATGATGGATTTAACAGAACATTTATTGCTAGGGAGTAAATTGTAAAACCTGTGAAATTTTTTACAATGAATTCTACATGTAAATTTTTCTTATTAAAATCGGTCAAGACTTGAAAAGTTGACTCGATTGCTAACGTAACGGCCACGTGTGAATTCTCGGTCAAATAGTTAAAATTGGTAAAATTAGATATTACCAAGCGATAGAATAATTGAAAAGGTGCAATGGGTAAATTAATTTGATAAAAGAATCATTATCGGATAGTGTTTGGAAAGAAGTCAAAATTGAAATCGAGAATTGGATTGGAGTTATTTGAGATATAAATATATTAAATATATATTTTTGTAATTAAATAAATTAATAAAGGAAATTATAATAGAGGGAACGACACTATGAAATGGCTAGAAGAGGCGGATAGATTGATAGCTGTTGGATGTGAGAGTCGAATTAGATGTCGACCGTTGGATGGAAGGGATAAGGGGAAAGTCGACTGTTGGATGAGAATTAGGATGGAAGAAAATGCTCTCACGACACAAAAAGATTCCATTGCTGGAGGAAGATTGGTTGTCGGATGGAGAAGCGAGATTATATGCAAACCATTGGATGATGGAGAAGATGCTCGTGCAGAAGGAAAGATTCTTTCGAAAGAACGATTGGTCGTTGGATTGACGAAGTGCAGAATCGATGAAGCCTTAGCCGTTGGATGAGGTTAGTTTAATGGAATCCATCCACGACAATGAATTTAAGGAACGGGTTGGATGTCGACCATTGAATGGAAGCGCGATCGAGCGCAAACCATTGGATGTGCAGAAAGATGCTTCTGTGGCATCAAAAGATTCTTTGTGGAAGGGGAACTACGGCCGCGCGATAAGTTAAATAACGTTGTTCAACTAAAGAAAATTTGCGAGCTAGGCAGAATGTCGTCATTTTGGCTTGTGAATTTGAAATAGATAATGTTGTTTGCATCAAACCATAGGGAAAAACCCAGGTCACACGGAAGAGAATGCTTTTGCAAACGGTGATTGTTGCGCACTAAACCATGAGGATAAAACCGGGACTTTGGCAGAGATCGAGAAGTGTGGATTTCGAGAACCTGATGCTATGCTTAGGGTGATATTTTTATGTTTATTGGAACTATTAGATATTGTTAATGCACTGTGGATGTTTACCAAATGTTAAAGTTAAGGATTTGTTATAGCTACTAGATGGTCCTATTTTTGGTGATGAATACACTCGAGGATTTGATGTTGGTTCCCTGCATTGTTTTATTTTATGAACTGAGCAAGTTATGAAGTTAGAGGATTTTGTTGTGGTTCTTAGATGAGTCGTTTACATGTCGATTGGATTCCAGACCCTGTATAGGACCCTTCCACCAAATTCTTAAAACTCATGAGTGAGAATTCTTGTTTTTTGATATGTCTATAGGCTCTGACAACTTTGAGGGCTATGAGATCCTTCTTGAGGAGACATATGGCCCAAGCAACAAGAAGGAATGTCGAAGAGTTGGAGCTTTTATACCTTGCTTTGCATACGCATACCATGGTTTTACAACTTAAAATTTTGTGGATTGCCACATATGCAAAACCGACGGGGACTGTTCGACAACATGTCTGATTTTATTACACATATGTATGAGAGTTTTACACGTTTATTTCCATGCATATAGTTTTCATGGTATGATTGATGTCTGATTTAGGGGCGATGAAACCTCTTGATACTTTGGACGTCTCGGTATTAAAGTATCATGAGGCTATCCCCGGTACGTCTCTTGCTGCGTGGAGATGTTTGTTTGCACGCTGTGTGAAAAGATGGGTATACGGCAGTGATGACGTATCCTTTGGGTTTTGACTTCTAAAACTTGATCAGGGTAGTCTATGTTATGAGTTTGTTGGTGCTGAGCTCAGCTCGTTGTCAAACTCGGTGATGATACAGGTTGTATCGGCGCTAAGCATAGCTCGTCGGCAAACCCAAGGTGACGAGCCAGGTCTATGGACCACTGTTGCTTTCTTTGGAACTTATGAGGTCTTGCCCAAGATGGTGGCTGCCTTTTTGTGCGTTTGATCGGAGGAGTCCTTGAGTGACCCTCCTCTTTCACTGGTGATTGTTTTTAGTGTAAAGTCAATGAGAGTATTTTTTAGTATAATTGTCTATGTATACAGCCATATTTTCTACGATATCTCGCTGGGGCCATTTGAGACCAGTTTTTTCTTAAAAGGATGAAAACTGTTTTTAAAATATTTTGATAAATATGCTTAACACCTGAAATCATAGTTTTCAATAAAGAAAAGATAAAACAAATTTTACAGGCGCTTTGCGGTTACTATAAGTTTCCTACTGAGTTAGTCACTCACCCCAACGACTCCTCCGCTCAAGTCAGAGACAAGAGTGCTTTGGACTGTGGGCATTCGATTCGACAAGATCAATCTATCGACCTTTTTTGTTTAGTCGTATTTCCATTTGGTAAGGATTATTGGTTATTGTAATATATTTTTGTTTAAATTCTGGATGTATGGACATGGATGCATAGTTTAGTTTGGATTTAATTTATGTTATTGTACTATAAACTCTTGCGATCACTATGTAGACTGTGACCCATCACAAGTGAATTACGGTATTGAAAATTTTATTTAAGTCTTTCACAAACTTTCAAGTAGCCTCTGACGTTTTTGTTGAGCCCACCTCTAGGTCGTGACATAAATTGTTCATATTCAATAAGTTATTATCTAAATTGTACAATAATATTCGTTAAGTTGTTCATTGAACATTATCTCCCATGGTAGGGAATAAATTACAATTTATCATTTTTTATAATTATTTTATAAATAAATTTGAATTTTTAAATCAAAAAAATATTGGATTAAAATACCAATTAATTTTATGACTTGATCAAATCATGTATGCATACTCGGAATTTTGTGGTATGAAAATTAGATACAAATGGAAATTAAGTCAAAAGTCCCGGAGGCCAATTTCGGAAAAAGGTGCATCATCGGACGAAATCAGACGACATCGAAATCTAAACAGATGGTCAACCACACATGCCCGAAAAATCTCAAATGTTCAAATTGCCAAAATTTTGTGTAATATTTCTTTGAATATTCGTCTTCTTTACCAGACTTTATGCAATTATCTTCTGTTTCTGTCTACTCATGCTGAATAAATCTTCGCATTCAAGGTAAATTTTACATCTTTTCTTCTATCGACTATAAATCTTGCAAGATCTATGAACTTCGCTGTGTGTCTTCTCCATTCAGCCAAAATCTCTTTCGCAGAGATTTTGTGTTATCCGTAGATTTATTTCTCCGACCAACTCCAATGAAATCTGCAACTTTAACGACCACCCGAGCGCTCGATCTGTTCCCTAATCTCAGATCCCCTCATAAAACCTTTGGTTTCCACCAAATTTTAGTTCTAATCATTACATTCGTCGCATATGTTTCCTTCCATGCATCTAGGAAACCTCCGAGCATCGTCAAGAGCGTGCTCGGGCCGACCGTCGAGTTGAATTCTTCTTATCCGCTGCCAACGAACTCGATCCAGTCGAATTTGACGTCAATCGCATCTGGATGGTCTCCTTTCAATGGTCCTCGAGGAACCCACCGGCTTGGTGAGCTCGATCTCGCGTTTCTTTCCTCGTATGCGCTGGGTATGTATTTCGCCGGACACATCGGCGATCGTATTGATCTAAGGTTATTTCTAGTTTTTGGGATGATGGGTAGTGGAATTTTCACGATAATTTTTGGATCTGGGTATTTTTTTAAGATCCATGAATTGGGTTTCTTCGTAACTGTACAGATTGTTTGCGGTCTATTTCAGTCAATAGGGTGGCCATGTGTTGTCGCGATTGTCGGAAACTGGTTTGGGAAAGAAAAGAGAGGGTTAATCATGGGGATTTGGAATTCTCATACTTCCGTGGGAAACATCATTGGTTCTGTAGTTGCATCTTCTGTTTTAGAGTTCGGATGGGGCTGGTCGTTCTTCTTACCGGGAACAATGGTGATTTTGGCCGGAGTTTTGGTCTTCTTCTTCCTTGTCGTTCAGCCAGAAGATCTTGGATTTGAGTCTGCTGAGAAGGAGACTGAGATGAACATTCAGGTGAGTCCTGTGGATAAAAATGACAGCGGAGATATTGAAAAAGCAGGGCTTTTGAATGGAGAAGATTCAGATTCAATGGCAGCTATCGGATTCTTAGAGGCATGGAAGTTGCCTGGAGTTGCTCCATTTGCTTTCTGCCTTTTCTTCTCCAAGCTTGTTGCTTACACTTTCCTCTACTGGTTGCCCTTCTACATTAGGCACACAGGTAATTTTCTAGCAAGACTTGGTAAGAAATTCTGCAAAATTCCTCATTTTAAGTGTACATGTTTTGTAATTCAATTTACCCTTTTGAGTTGGGTACTTGAAGTTGTCCAATTGGTGAGTTAATTTTTCTATAACATTGCAGCTGTCGCAGGGGAACATTTCTCACACAAAACAGCCGGGATTCTCTCGACAATCTTCGACATTGGTGGAGTCTTTGGTGGAGTATTGGCAGGATTGATCTCCGACATGATCGATGCTCGAGCAGTAACTTCACTATCATTCTTGTCCCTATCGATTCCGGCCCTTGTTCTTTATCGAGCCTTTGGGAACATCTCCATGATAGCCAACATTTGCTTGATGTTTCTATCTGGTCTGTTAGTTAATGGTCCCTATGCGCTTATTACAACAGCTGTGGCTGCTGATCTTGGCACACAGAGTTTGATCAAAGGGAATTCCCGTGCTTTGGCGACTGTTACCGCTATCATCGACGGAACTGGCTCGGTTGGAGCAGCCATAGGGCCCCTTCTTGCTGGTTATATTTCAACTAGAGGATGGAATAGTGTGTTTTTTATGCTGATTCTTGCCATTTTCTTTGCGGGTTTGATTTTATTTAGATTAGCTCGGAGCGAGATCAAGGAGAAATCGAGGCAGGGAAAATGGTTTTGGGGCAGCCCAGGCTCGCATTAATTTGAGATGTAGATTATCTTAGAAAGGCTCACATTGATCAGATTCTTTCTTTACTTGTAATGCATGCCTGGTGCATGTAGGACTGTTCAAACCATATAGATTACAGAAGATGTACACAATTTTCTTGGTTTTCAGAAGAAATAAGATTCAATTTCTGGTATCTCAAATCATATAAATTTGTCAAGGGCAGTCTCCCAATTTGTCGGGTCGCATCATGCACCACCTTTTGAACATACTAGGATTTGCCTTTTGCACATATTAGGATTTGTCATTCTCTCAAGTTTGGTGTTAATATAATGTACCCCCCTAGATCATCAAAGCTAGAGCAGTCACGCCATGGGCAAGGAAGACTCGGCAGTTTGCTATTTCATAAAGCATTTTTGAGCAAATTCATTTGATTCATCGACAACTCTCTTGGTTGATATTTATGAAGATGGAAAATAGAAATATGTAGTTCCTGAGTAATGTATCTACCGTCAATTTTTGGGCACGTTGAGATGAGATTATGAAGATAATGAAAAGACAACTTACACCAAGAGACAACTTCTTAATTGGGATTAAACTGAATTTCTCAATCAAATTCCCAATGCATATTGTTAAAATTAAACTAGAATTATAAGAACAAACAGCCAGATATATACAAAAAAAAAAAAGAATTTTACCATATAAAAATCAAATTATGAAATCACTTTTGCGACTCAAACATAATATATATAGATATCTAAATCATAAAATAAATTTATACTGGGCGACTATCCTCACTACTCAAAATACGTAACAACTATTTGTGTCACTTTCGCACATCCTCACTACCTAAAATGATATAATAACTATTTGTGTCATTCTTGGGACTAACAGTCAATCATTTCATTATTACTAGATATGCTAAAAAAAATCTATATATTTATTCTATATGACAAGTTATTCAATACAATCCAAATAGGATTTTGGGGAACAAAACTCTTAGACATATATGAGTATCCTCTCCATATGAGAAAGACCTCCCATGTCTAATAAATGCAGTTTTCTTAGATTTGATTTCAAGCTATTTAACATGGTCAATATGAGAATGAGAAAGTAGAAAGAAAAGAGCATAGTGTAATTTAAATCGACCTCAAATCAAATCTATTAAAAACATCAAGTCCGTCAAACATGAAGGTAAATCAAACTCATGGTGCCACTTGTTACTCTTTTTAACACAATCTCTCTCCAACTTTTTTCTTATTTTCTAACTCCTCGACTTGTTGGAGTCATGCGACGCCCCACGTGGCTTTCCCAATGCTGCGACACCAGAAATTCAAATGTCGTGGGGTCATGTTCATGACCACTGCAGTCCTAGGGAAAACTTTTCGTCGTCCAGGTGCCACAGAGATGGCGCCACGGTGCTAGCTCGCCGAGAACCGATTTTTGTATGTGGTGATTGGCCATCACAAGGTGTTAGAAGCGTTAATTGTCTTACTGATAGATTAGTTCAAATCTCGGGTATAGATCGAAAAAGTAGGTATAGCATAACAGTTGACCGTTATTCCAAAAAAATGACTTGTCTCACATAAAGTGGATGGTTAGCTGGGTACAAATTGAAATCCCAAACCATGCATTGTGAAAAAACGGACTGTAGTTGGAAATTAACAACTCTATCATTATATTTGATGATTAATAACAAGTTAATCATTAAAATATTTTTGTTAATAACTTAACTAATGAACTATAAAAAATAGACGTCGCGAATGTCACTGTCACATTCGCCATTAAACAATTAAATATCGTTCCACAACAAAACCATATACATTCTTCCGCAGAATGTCAATGCTAAATATGATGTTGCTTGTTTGTTGTTCCTCTACAGAATGTCATTACAAATAAGCGCTTTCCCTTCTCTGTGTTCCCTCGTGCGGAACGTCATACTTTTTGCCAAGAAAGTTTTCATTCTGCGGCAGAACATCATACTTCCTGGGCGAAACATCATACATCTCTGCCTTATATAAATTCACACTACACTCAGAGTGATTTCTTCAGCGATTATTGAACCTTAGAGCTTTTTTAGAGCTGAAGTCTACCACATACAAGTGAAGTTGAAGCATTAGTAATTATTGCTCACCAATGGTGTTTGGGAGAAATCAGGAATCCGTTAACTGCACATTGGAAGTGGAACCATGTCCACAGTCTTGGCACATGATGTATGTGCATTTGGAGACGAAGGTGCTATAGTAGTGCGTTCCATCTCGGCAACTCTAGACGATGAGGAGTTCCGTTCATTGTGCGAATCTAGTGATGAAGACATGGGCGATAGTAGGCCTCAACGATCACCACAAGTAGAATGTTCTTTTGCTAGTATGTGTTTGGGCAAAAAGTATAGTTCTTTGAATCAAATTAGAGAGAAATCATGGATCATGCATTGAAAAATGGGTACGAGGAAAAATTCACCCACAATGACTCTTATCGGTTGAGAGCGGTTTGCCAGGAAGGATGCACTTGGTAGATGCACGCCTAAGAAATATAAGGTGAACTAACGTTTCAAATAAAGAGTTATAATGACGGTCACACTTGCTCAAGAAAGATAGAAAGTCGTCATGCCTTTGCCAAATGGGTGGCAACACATTACTTGGATAGATTCAAAAGCCAGATTAACTAGGACCATCCTTCCATAATTGAGAACGTCAAGAATGATTTTGACGTGAATATTACACCTAGCCTTGCTAGAAGGGCAAGAAATGTGGCCTAAAAATGAATGAAGGGGATAACAATGAACAATATAAGATCATATGGTAGTATGGCTAGGAGATTCAAAAGTTTAATCCTAGAAGCTCATTGCGTGTTTAGCTAGAGAGGATTGATCTTTCATACAGTCCAACATTTAAAAGGATGTACATGTATTTGACTACATGTAAAATGGGGTTGTTGAATTGTGGTAGACCAATTCATTGTTTGGATGGTTGCCACTTAAAGGGATCAACTCAGGGCCATCTGCTCACTGCTGTCAGCATTGACGGGAACGATGAAATTTATTTGATTATTGTAGCAGTGGTTGAAGTAGAATGTAGGGATTCTTGGAGCTAGTTTTTATAATTGTTGCTTGGGGATCTAAACACCTCATCCAGTAATGGGTGGACAATTATTTCTGACCGATAAAAGGTACAGTTGATTTCTTTTGCAATCTATGTTTATGTTATGCGTTGTGTACGAATGTTTGACTCAGACTATTAATTTTTGTAAAGGCTGGTGCTAGTTGTCAAAGAGTTTGCAGGGTCAGCGAAGCTTCGTTTTGCATCCGACACCTATATGCAAATTTTCAAAAGAAATTTAAAGGCAAGTTATTCAAGGATGCAATGTGGGTCACTTTTAGAGCCACAACATCACCGCACTTTGAGAGAGAGATGAAGAAGCTATGTTTGCTTGACCAGTTAGCCCACACATATCTACAAGGAATAGATGTGAGATTTTGGTTGAAACATGTTTTCAGCTCGATCCCAAAGTGCGACATAAGTCTAAATAATTTGAGTAATTCATTCAAGGCTTGCATCCTACTAGCCCGAGACAAATTGATTCTCAATATGCTCAAGATTATAAAAAATGGCATCATGTGTAGGATCATTAAGAAACACGAAAAGATGGCGCAATCAACAGACTTTTTGTGTCCATAGGTCGAGAATTGGCTTGCCAGACTACAACTTGTAGGTCATAATTTGAGTCCTGTTTTTGTAGGCGCCAATTTGATGTGAGCAACGGCAATGAATAGTACTCTGTCGATTTGGACAAACGTACTTATAACTATTACTAGTGGGAGTTGACTGGCATCCTGTGTGTTCACGAACCCCGTGTATGCATTTTATAAGGAGATATCCCGCGTAATTTGTGCATGAGTGCTACCACCGAAAAACATAGATGAGGATGTACTCCCACTTTTCCACCTGATCAGTGGACAAATCATGTGGCATGTGACGAACCTTAATTCAATTATGCCACTGCCATTTATGAGACGTCTCAGAAGGCTACAAAAATGAAGAATAAATGATGTTGACGAGACCTCAAGTCGAACAGTGCTGCCTAGGATACATCTTAACATGACATGTGGGCGGTGTGACGGCGTGAGGCACAATTCCCACATGTGTCAAGGTGGAGGCCCAGAGTCAAGTGCATGTGGCAGTCGTAAATCCAGAGGCAAAGGCGGTGGCTTATAGGGCACATTTATGGGGTTCACAGTTCCTAACATAGTTCCTGAGACGTAGGTGAATATATTATTACGTCTACGTTTTTATGTGTTATTTTAACTATGTTAATTTTATTTGCAATGTGTTATGTAGTAGTATGTTGCGTAAGGTCCACAAACATAAAATAAGTCGATATGGCATTGCCTTGAAATATGCTATTTTGCCAGCATTGCAAGCTAGAAAGGATTCATCAAATCCTATTTACTTACCTATGGAGGTTTATGATTTTTCTCTCTTTTTTTTTTCAAATGCTATATAGAAATTCCGACATTCTTGATTGTGAACTTTTTTAATTTCAGCTATGTGAGATTGTTGGTGGGCAAAGATACACAAATAAATTAAATGAATGACAAGTTACTGCTATTTTAAGAGCAACATGTAAGAACCTACCATAGTGGGAAGATAGTATAAAGAACTTGAAAGTACGACATAAGTCGAAACAACTCGTGTGAGTCATTCAATGCTTGCATCCTACCTGCCCGAGACACACCAATTCTTAGTAATGCACTTGTACATTGTATGATTGTAATGGAATTGATAATTTGATTTGCTTCTGTAATGCACTTGTACATTATATGGTTGTAATGGAATGAAATTGTTTGTTCATGATGAATAAAATTGATAAGTATGAAAATGTAATTTTGGACAAAGTGAAATTGAGACAGATTAGAATTTGCTAGCCTCTGGTAGATTTACAATTGATTGGAAGCGGAATTGCAGTTGAATGGTACTAGAGTAAGCGTCAACATTCGGTCGCAGAAGTCTGACGGAATGAGTATACGTTCTCCCATGGAACATCATACTTTTCCCTGCAGAACGACATCTCTCTGTGATAGAATGTCAGAATTCCTCTGCTTTATATAGATTGATGTTATGCACATGTTGCTTAAATTGTTGTAATGAACACAATCAATTATTTATTGATGATGAGTGAAATGGATAATTTGATTTGAGTCAAAGTTTCTTTTTTTCTCTTTCGAAAAAATGAAAATTTTTCAAGAGTTTCCATTGTTTTAGTCTATCCCCCTTGTGACAATATCAAAACCAGAAATCCAACCAGTTATTATCCAAACAAATAGTTTCCAAATATATATTATTCAACCAGATATTATCCAAACATAAATATAAACATATATTATCCAAGTGAAAACAATTAATTAAGCAAAGAAACAATGAATAAATATTCAGTACAAGAAAATTAGAATCATAAGCCATATCCCTACTCATCAAGTAAAACAAGTTTGCGCCGCCTTCTTGCGATATTTCTTTAGCAAATTGGTAATCGCAAATAACAACTTCGGGTCCAAGTATGTCACGACCCGAAGGCGAACGTAACAAAACTGCTGGGTTAGGTGACTCGATCCTCGTGGAGGACCCGATCACTCAGCCCAAGACGTAGATTTTAGCAGAAGTCTTTTATAAATTTAAAGTGGCCCAAAGGTTATGGGCTTAGGTTCATATAGTGATCACAAGAATAAACGGTGCTTAAAGTAAATAATCCAAAGTACTATGTGACAAATCCTAACCAAAAGTTACAGATTCACAGACCAAGTATTAATATCTTCACCAAATAACAATTTAAAACATTGTGAGCAGAAATAGAAATAAATGGGACACTTTGACTCTGAGTCCTTAGCCGCTCTTGCCTTTACCTCGAATGGGAAGGGGGTCGTTTGTGATGAGTGACTAACTTAGTAAAGATATCTAGACTAGATACATGCATGGGGAAAACTGTTTTGTCTCATCTTTTAGAAAACAGTGTCATGCTTCTCTTTTACCGTACATGGATTTTAATTCAAAAACTCTTTATCATTTTATAAACAAGTCCAAGGCCATCGATGAGGCTTTTATAAAAGACCTACTGTAAGCATAGACAACTATACCTCAAAAATATACCGACACCATTTTTCGAACCAAAAACATTATCAGTGAAAAAAGATGGTCACTCAATGACCCATCCGACACTCATTATAGAACAGGTGGTCATCCGTCGATAGCATCACCTCATGAGGCAGAGGAAATAGAAATGGAGGCAATTTAGAGATCCAATGCTGCACCCGAGTTGCCGGTGAGCTAAAGCTCCTCGTTGACATAATAAAACGGATAAGGTTGTTGGCGACAAATTGCTCCTCAACTAGCAACCAACAGGTTCTAACTTGATGAGAGTTGTCGACGAGCGGAGCTACAAGCCATCACGCCACTCATCAAATGGAATGGTACAAGGATAGCAAAACTCAGTGAGTAGCAACCTTATGATCCATGTAACTAAAACCCTAGTTAGGTTCTAGGGCTTGAAACCCAATGACACATCATCACCGTCCCATCTCCCTTTCAACTTCTAGGACTCAAAACTCGAGGACATGTCACCTGTAGCGACCCAAATTTTCTTTACATTTGAAAACGTGTAAAATTTAAAACTTTTCTTTTATAAAAACAACGGAAGAATTTTCTTTCATAAACCCTTTTACAAATAGCAATGAAAATAAATAATATAATTTTCCCTTACAATTAACGAACTTTACAAAACTTTTAACAAATCATTTTCCTTTAAATCCCTTTAGCCTAGCCAACCACAAGATCCACGCGTGCAAATCCTTCATCAACTGCTCCTTAACCTGTTCATCATCCTAATCTCGTACGTATACCTACATCCACAAAACTTAACTAATGAGCCTAATGCTCAATAAGTGATATAAAAAAAACTATACAATGCACGTGTCATGCAGCTTTTAAAAACCATATACAATTTCTATTTTCGTTTTTTGTTTTTGTTTCTGTTTTCTTTTTCCGTTTCCTTTTCCGTTTTCTTGATCTTTACTTACTATTCGATTCTTTTGTTTCTGTACCGGACATTACTTACCAGTTCACAAAAACCATTATCTTTCATTTCTGTGTCGGACATTACTTACCAGTCCACAAAAACCATTATCTTTCGTTTCTATGCCAGACATTACTTACCAGTCCAAAAAAATCGTTATCTTTTGTTTCGGTGCCGAGCATTACTTACCGGTCCACAAAAATTGTTATCTTTCATTTCTGTGCCGAGCATTACTTACCGGTACAGAAAAACTGTTATCTTTCATTTCTGTGCCGAACATTACTTACCGGTCCACAAAACTGTTATCTTTGCATGCTTTGGTTGTCGGGTTGTACATACCGGTCCAACCTCTTTACTTGACTTTACTTGATCACTTACTTTACATTTATTTGAATTTTATACCATTTTCCATTTCCTTTTCAAAATCATGCATGAAAACCATTTTTGTATCGTTTTGAAAACTATGATGCGTGTTATGCTCGTGCATATATACAGTTCAATGTACTCTATATAGGCCTCAAAACATGCTTAATCTCATGATCATTATTTTTAACTTAAAACTGATAACACCTCATCAAAGAACCTAATTCTAGTAAACACGCAACAAGCAGCAATAGAAAAATCTATGAAAACAGTAAATAGTCAACATACAATCGTTATCCTTCTTTCTTTTTAGTACCTTCATAATTAATAACATTTAATCACTAATTATTGCCCATTATGAACCTCAACTTTGATACCATCCTTCCTCATTCATTTCATAATGAAATATCATAATCCAAATACACTAAATCACTTAACAGTTTATATTATTTATAACTTAGCATCCAACGGTGGAGCATTATTCAAACAACCGAGCACTAACCCAATCCAAAGCATTAATCCAAGCAAAACTCATTCCTAAGCTATAGAGCATATCCTATCTAATATCCAACAACAGAGCATGCATCACTTCATAGAACCAAGGAGCAGGAACCAACAGAGGGCATTAATCATCAACAGAGTACTACATTTTTCATCCTTTATCTATTATCTTCTTCCTTTAACATAATTAAATCTATAATCGAAAGGAATCGCAGAGCAATATATACCACGACAGAAACCAAACCCAAGGATCAAAACCATAGAGCAGTGCATCACATTTATCATCCATCTAATTTTCCACATTATAATCTTCACATAAAATTCCTAAAAGCATGAAGAAACCATCACCTGAAGAACACCCGAGGAGCACATAGGACCCGAGAGCAACACAGAGAGGACCTCTCGCTCACTCCTCTACAACCTCTAGAAGCACTAACTAAAACATAGAACAAAAACTTTATCAACAAATAAAAATTTTCTCAACGCCATTAATCACAGAGAGCATTTACCTGAACTCCCTCTTCTTCTTTTTCCTCACAGAAGTTCGACCTTCACCTCTAGAGACTCACCTGTCACCTTCTCTCTTTTGTCTCTTTCACTTTCATCCCCTTCTTCTTTATGTCACTCACGCAGAGCATCCAGCTCCTCAGAGAGCTTCTCTCTCATCTCCCTCTCACTCTGTATTTCTTTCTTCCGCTCTCTGTCTCACCCTCACATTTCTCTCCTCTTTATCTCCTTCTCTAGCAAACCTCACTCATCTCCATAAACCTAACCCCTCGTATGTTTTGCCACCTCAAAAGGAAGGACATGTGGGAGACATTAGAAAATGTTCTTCTCGGTATTATACATTTTCCATAAGTTATATGGGTTCCGGTCTAGTAACCAGTCGAGTAAACTCAACCCCATACTCAACCGGGGTACGTTTGAAAACCGGATCTTCACATTTTTACATGGGAGCGGTTGATGCTACTGTTGACCGCTAATCCCCATGGAAAAATCCCGGTCAACATTCCGTCGACCGCTCCAACGCCCATGTGCCATTTTCTCGCTTAACCGATAACCCACGTCATCCCCTGCTTTGCCACTGTATTCTTTTTCGATCAACGGCACTCGACCGCCACTCATATTTTTGCCTCAGTAATGTTTTCCGGTCAAGTACCCTCGACCGCTCCATCAACAGATCACTTAACCGAAAACCCAAATTGCAATTTGTAATATTCAGCGGTCAACCATTTAGTCAACTGATTTCTCCATAGTCAACCGAAAACGTCAACTTAACACTTCCTCAACAATTTATACTTTAATCCTTAACCAAAATTCTCACTAAACCAATTCTAATAATTCCATCAAATAAATCTTCAATAATAATCCAAATAATTCTATTACACCCAATTAATTTCTTAATTATCCTTACTTAATTTCGTTGTGAAAAATCGGGATAATATCTTCCATAATAAAATCAAATCACTCCAAAATCTCCAATAATTCACAAATAATATTATTCTTAGTCCCATTTTAATTCCGGATATTACATTTCATAATCAAATCATCTCCAAAATTCATAATTATTATTATTCTTAGTCTCAGCTTAATTCCAGGTATTAGAACACCAATGCCTCATCCTCATTTTGTACGTACAAACAAATCAACCTTCACGTAGTAGAAGATTTCGCAGGATAGCCTCGTGATGCTTTAACGCTAGAGTGCTCAAAGCATTAAGAGGATCCATCCTCCTAAGATATCCACAGATAACAAAACAGAATACCATGTACAATAAAATAAACGTGAGAAACCAAACATATACGTAAAAACAGACATGTTGTTTAAATAGTTTCCCTCGAGTTTTCAAGTGTGGTATCCCACAAAATATCAGTTTTTGAAATCATGATACGATGCAATGCAAAAATTATAGAAATACCTACCTTTATGGTCTTCTCTCTTGTTACTCGGAGCAACCGTCTCCTTAAGAATTGTTTCACAATCTCCAAAATCATCTATGCCTAACAAACATGTTAGAAATACGGGAATTCTCATCAATTAATCTTGATGAATAAGTGGGAGGATCCTATACCAAGACTAGGAACCCAATCGGTGTGTAATTGACTCAAATATATGTGATTTGGCACTGTGTGGTCAACCAACGACAATTTTGGGACAATCTATCCACTTTTCGGTCGACTAGTTTGGCTTTTGGTCGACCAATGGTGGACCAGAATCGTCTCCGGTGCAATTTCTTCACCGAAACTAGCGTTTTCCCTTTTTTTTTTGTTCTCAAATCGATGAATACTCCTGCCAAGACTTCATATAAACCAATATAATATAGAGAGGTCCATTGGATTCGAGTTTTAAGCTCGAATATGAGACCAAAATTTCTGACATTTCAAGCCCTGAATCGGAGGGGAAAAACTCGTCGTTTCACAATCCGTCTTCACAAGAGTTGTTTGCCTTGTCGTAGTGAACACAAATTTGAGGCCAAAGCTCTGGGATTCTCCGATTCAGTCTCTGGTGGTCCCCCTGTGCATTGCTGCTCTCGGCCGAACTCTTCTTTTCTTTCTATTCCTTATGTATTTTAATTTTCTTTTCATTATTTTAATCTATAAAATATATATTGATATATTTTATATATTAAATAAACTAAACCCAAATTTTTTATTCAACTTTCGATTCGAATTCTGATTCCTTCCAAACGCTAGTTGACAATGATTCTTAAACCAAATAATTTACCAAATTTATTTCCTTAGTTAATTTACCGTTCGAAAATACCAAAATTTACCAATTTTGACTATTTGTTCGAGAATTCACACGGACCGCTACGCGACAAATCAGGTCAACTTTTCAGCACCTTGACCGATTTCAACGCAAAAAATTTACATGTGAAATTTATCAATTTTTTAAAAATTCATGGGTTTTACAAGGTATACGTTGGACCATTTGGCATACAAGGGACTCTTATCAGGTAGATCTTTGTAAGGGTGGAAGCCAGTCTTTTTACAATTTTGGAGGAACCCTAATCCCCCACTAGTACACCGAAAGATGTTGTGTGGGCTGAAATGCAAAGGAAAAAATCAGCACATAAGCGGAAAGCAATATAAATATACACAAGAGAAAAGATATAACTCTATTTTTCTATTGACACTACGACGATCGCAATCGTTTTTGGCAGCAACACTTGGTAAGGGTAGTGAGCGTGCAGATCAATGGATGACAAAAAAACACGGTTGCTTTGAGTGTGACTGAAATGTAAACCATGCATTAGAACTGTTTAAACATGAAGGACAAACCAGAAAAAGTGAGAATATTACTTACGTAAATCTACCCTATTGTAAGGAGCCATTTTTCCACTTGATTGTTGAAGTATTCTTCTTCGTTCACCATATAACACTGCATACAAAGAACGCAACACAAGGATGAATGCTAAAATAAATATTTTAAACTACTTATTGTAACAGAACGTAATTCTCACCATCTCTGATGTCGCTTCTTGCTTCGAGAAGATGAGATCAGTGATGTGGTACTCACCCTAAACATGAAAATGAAAATAACAGGAGAAATATTCTAAGTATCCAATCCTAAATACTTAATACTAGAAAATGAAAAAGCCTACCATAATCCCTACAAGAATTGCGCACGTCTCCAGGTTTTTCTTGGTATTTGCACAAACAAACTTTGTGAAAATATCGATCACTTCTCCTGGCTGCAATGAACATTAACAAGTTACTATCAGACTAATAAGACATGAATAAGTGTAGGCACATAGATAACCAAATCAAAGACGTACCACACACACAGTTTTAAGTAATGGAGGGTGTATTCCACCCAAAGCATCTTCGATGGAGGAATGAGAGCAACTATCTGTTGCACCTTGGCAAGCACAGCAGGAGGAGAAGGTTGGTGTCTGAGGGTAATAGTGCTGCAAATTTGAGACACATTATTACGTCACATACAAATAAAGTAAATAATGGACTTTATGTTTAAACTAAAAAACTTACAAGCATTCTGTGCGTTCAGATGTTGAAGAAGTTGTTGGAGAGGATGCCAGAGGGGCTGCAAGCTGCCCCATTCTTTACAATTTGGCCGACAACTCCTAATGGCGCTTCTCTGCTCAGTCCTCCATTATTTGCATTTTGTGCAGCCCTATTTGATGGTGCTCTCCTCCAATCTTAGAAGTTTGTTCTCCATCCTTCAAACTTTATCCAACACCATTTGATGCCGCTCCTCCACTTGCTCCTCCGTTCTTTGCATCTAGTAGACAATCTCCTCAAGCATCTATGTAAAGTGAGATGGGTGAGGAGGGGTAGAGTCATCGGCTACAGAGGCAATGATGGAGGTTGTTCCTCCGAGGGGGTTGGAGACTGTTGTAGGACCAATAAGCACCTATAGAGGAGGGGGGGGGGGGGGGTGAATTTAGCGATCTAAACTTTTTCGTGAGATTTAATTAACTCTAAACCCTAAGTGGTTTAATGCAAATACATAAACAAACAATCACAAATATAAACAATTATAAAGAGTAGGGATAGAGAGATGACACTGAGTTTGTTCAAGCAGTTCTGCAACCTTGGCCTACGTCCACGCTCTAAGTTTCTAACTTGGAGATCATTCATCACCCAACCTCCCCGATTGATGATGATTAACTTCACGGGTATCAACTAAACCTTTACAGATTGTTCTCAGGGCCTCACCCTCTGGATTGATTTTCACAGGCGTCAATCTAGCTTTTCAATGTTTGAGCATAATAAAAATAGAAAACAAAAATTCCTAACTCTCCCAAAAATAAAATCTCAAGTTTAGGGATTGGAGAGTTAAGCTTTACACTCTTTGAATGATGAGAAATCTAGTAATGATTTTGACAAGGCTTCACTTCAGTTCTCGCTTGGTTACTTTGAGGTTCAGAGTGTCTTTTATATATAGACTTTCCTTGAGCAATTGACCATTTCCTTTTTGGTCGACAGCATTTGACCGTTGGAATGTTACTGTTATGCTTTTGGTCGTCTATTTTTCCCTCTGGTCTATCAAACTGGTTGACCACTTCCTTATCTATCAAAAGCTTCTTCATATTGTAGAAATTGGCTCGAATCCGTCTTATTTAGTAGTCGACCAATTCTTCACTGCTCGACTGCTTCCTCGACGCTAAACTGTTGAGCCTCTGTCTTTTAAAATCGGTCTATCATTTCTCAGCTAGTCGACCACTTCCTCTGCTTTGCACAATTTTGGTCAACCTTTTCTATGCCTTAGTCAACCTCTTCTACACGTTTCGCATTTCTTGAGTTCTTTAAGTCACAATAATTTACCTATAGTCAATATGGATTTAGAGAAACATATTACAAACATTAATACTCGTATTATAGGTATTTCTAATTAAGATCAATATGAATAACAAGATAATGCAATTAAACATAAGCAATCAATAAACAACTTATAATTACAATTAATACATTCATCATAAAAAAAAATAAGTCTAATGACATTTAGGTCAATAATCTCCTCTCTTTTTTATGATGACAATATATTATAAGTTGTTTATCCTTAAGACTAAGCATATGCATAAAGTATTGCATAATTTGATCTCTTCCCCTTAGTTATACAATATTTCTAACTTTTAAATTCATGCATACATGCTACTTACAACTTATATAAATCTCTCCCTGTAACGACCCAGCTTTTATTTACTTTAAAATCGCGTGAAATTTAAAACTTTTTCTTTTATAAAATCAGAGTACGACTTTTCTTTTAAAATTGAGTGTTAAACACATTACTTAAAATCCTAAAACATTTAAGCAGTGGAATAGCATTCATTTATAAAGATCTTTTTTCACAAAATATCGCGGAAGCATTAAATAGAACATTTATTGAACTCAAGCTATTTACTTTATTAATTACAAAACCAGTTACTCTTTAGCCCAGCCAGCCATAAGATCCACCTGTGAAAATCTTTCATCAACTGTCTTTGACCTATTCTTCTGTTCCTCGTACATACTTACATCACAAGACTTAACTAATGAGTCTAACGCTCTGTAAGTGATATAAAGAATTGCAATGCAAATGGTATGCATGATCATACAATGCATTACAGAAAAGAGTCGTATCTTTTTTGGAAGTCAGGTTGGAATACTCCATAGGGTCATGTGGCCTAACCAGTCACTCCGTCAAGGAGATATATCCATCGGGGGTGTTCCATATGCCTGTATCCTTGTAACACCCCGATATTTTAAGTTGGATAACCATCGGGGTATTACCATGAACGTTTTGGAGCTTTAAGTTAGGGGTAATTCTGCTAACGTTTCCCTCAGATACGCGATGTAATTGAAGTGTTAGAGTTATGAGGACATTACATGGCGTATCTATACGTGTCATCTCTTGACATGTATTTATGGGGGAAATGTTGTGGAATAGGAGTTAAGTGGGAAAAGAAAGTGAGAAAGGTTGTCCAAGGTGTTTTCGGACGCCTGGGGAAGACACTTCAGACGCGTTATGTCGTCCACAAGTGCATTGCATTGAGTCCCCGACATTTGGGATGAGTGTAGGGACACGAGATATCGTCCTGACTTCACTATGTTGTGACATTTCGGACAAGGTTCCAGACGATGCAGACGAGAAGAACGACGTCCGCATCGAATTTGTTCTAAATCTGGACAGTTTTGAACGAAGTTGGGACAGCTGCGGACGAGTTAGGGAATCGTTTGATTTGCCTCTGTCCAATTTATGGACACTTTCAGATGACACATAGATGCCACGTGCGGACGAAATTTGGCTTCCGAAATAGCTCAGTTCAGCGAATAGGATAGGGTTAAAAATGATAAATGGGGTATATTAATTTAATTTGATAAATTAAATTAATAATGAGGTCTTTTAATAAATTAGATTTAATTTGATAAATTAAATTAATAATGGGGTAATATAAATTTAGGGATAAATCTAAAAGTGGGTAAAATTCAAAAAGGGGAATTGGGTGTGGGCTGAACCGGTTCAGCAGAACCGGTCCAGCATCTCAATTAACAGAATGGCCTATGGCCCTTTTGTTCGCTGGTGCTTCGAGCGCGAATGAAACGAGAGACAGGGGAGACAGAGGGAGAGAAGTGATCGATGGGTGACGATTTGGCAAGCGACGAGCGATGGGAAGAAGCGGCGTGGGTGGGGCTCCAGTGTGCGGCGACATTGAGGCAACGGCCTTTGCGGGATTTGACGTGGTGTGGCTTCGGGAATTCGACGGGGTTGACAGGTCATCATTTTTGGTGGCTGGCAATGACCAATCGACCACAGCGGCAGGTTGGCGACGACGAAGGGACGATGGGCGTCATGCGGGCGGTGTTGGATCGACGTCGAGCATGGCGTTGACATCATGGGGGGATTGGTAGCGTTTCTGACTCGGGTCGTTGGGGGCAATTTGGCGGTTCGTGTTGGACCAGCCAAAGGCCATGGTCCAGCCTGCTAGTTCTCCATGCAGAACCGGCTTCCTCCTCTTCTGCAGCATGTTCCGTGGGAGGACGACAGCGTGAAGTATGGGAGTGGTGCGAACGTCAAACCTTCGCCTCTCCCTACATCTCCAGCTACCCCCTCAGACCATCCCCCTACACGTACGGGTGCTGATGTTCCTTCTAAGTAAATCCTCCTTTCCCTTTCTCCTTGCATTCATTTTGTTTTCTGCCGAGGAAGGAGTCCAAAGAGTTTTACAGAGAGAGAGAGAGTGAGCCAGAGAGAAAGGGAGGGAGTGATCTGAGTTAGGGAGAAAATGTGTGTGCTAAGTGTTACGTGAGTGCTATGTGTGAGTTGGGTGAGCTACTGTGAACTGGGAGAGGAACTGTGGCTGGTGAGCTGCTGTCTGGGGGAAGGGAGAGTTGTCCGTGAGTTTGAAATCGTCGATAGGTAAGGATTAACGGGTGTCTTGGCCAGAGGAGGCCCTACACCACAAGCGAGTGCATGATTTTAGTGTGGAATGCTTGCTGTTGATAGTGCGTTCTAGTTTTCTGCCGTGTTTTCCTTTGTTGTGTGATGATAGGATGGATTGTTAACACTCTGTAGTTTTCATTGTCTTGTGATATGTTCCGATTGATTGTCCGGGTTTGTATTGCTCAATGATATATTATAGTGTTATCTTCGTCATTTATTAGTGTTGTGATTAGCTACTTGTAGATGCTATTAGTTGATGAATGATTCTTGTGAAGTATAGAGTAGTTGTGGAAAAATAGAGAATGATAGGCTGAAGACGAGATAGCTTAAATGAACTTCCTTAAGTCGATGTTATTATTGTTGCTTATTCTCTTATTTGCTGTTAGTTAAATCCCTCTGTATAAGCATGCCTGATTTATTATGATTGTGACCCTTCTTTGAATATATATAAATCTGATTAGAGTTTGTTAAACTAACTAGCACAATTAACTAAAATCAAACTAGCATGCTTATTGGTTAATCTAATTAGTTAATTGTAATTAATCGAGCATGATAGCTAAGCTCAGCATGTAGTTAATTAAATAGTCAATGAGTATGTTCATTAACTAGGTTAAGTACTTAGATAATAAATGGAATTACTTATCAAGCATGTTAATCGATTAGTAAATTAACTAATAGTTGTTAATCACTCCTTGAGCATGTTAAATAACTTAGATAATAATGGCAGCACGTTAGTGAATTAGCAAACGTAACTAAAGTAATCGAATTTGAGCATGAATAAGTAATTAGTTTAGTTAAGTCTTAAACATGTTAATAAATCACTAACGAGCTGAGCATGTAAATTAATTAGGATAATTGTTTCTAGTTTCGAGCATGCAATCCAACCTAGAACAACTAACTATAACCTTGTATTAAGTAGGATTAATCATCTAGTTAGCATGATTAATTAATCAGCATGTTAATATGACTAGAGTAACAAACTTAATTTGAAGTTGAGCATGTTAATGAACTAGTGTAAATAACTAAAGTAATCAAACTTGCACATGTAACTCACCTAGGATAACTAACCAGAATAGTCACCTAGAATAATTACTGTAGGATGCATGTAAACGAATTAGGGAATTAACTAAGGTATTTAATTAGAATAATAAACGTAGTTAATCTTTGAGCATGATAGTTAACTAGGACATTTAACTGGCATGATAAACGTAGTTATTGCCTAAGCATGTTAGTACTTGCACGTTTCCCGTACCATCCCTCTATTGTATGTATTTGCTGTTTCAATTCCATGTTGCACTTGCTTTCTACTGTGCGCAGTTATTTCCTTCTATTATACACTTTACTTTTCTTGTACGCGCTTTCAATTCCAGTTACTTTCATTTAATGTGCACTTCAATTCCTATGAATGTTATATTGTGAAGCATCATGCATCATGTTAATAAAAATAAAGTAGGGAGTACCCTCTCGGGGTGGTACTCACATGCATTGTGAGGAAAAATGATAAGGAAAAGACGAAAGGAAAGAAAAGGGAGTTGCGAACGGATTGGTAGACGGGTCTAGTCTGCAATTTAGCCGAAGCCCTCCCTTATCGGGAACAGGAGTTCTAGCTTGCAAGTAAAGGGTTAGATCCGATCGGCTGCACCATTCCATATAGGTCTCCCAATCTCCAGCTCAAAGTACGAGTAAAGAACAAATGAAAGAACGAAACGTAATGAAAGAATTGGTATAGGTGACCCCCGTCCCAAAATGGACTAAAGAGAGGCATAGCATGCATTGCATTTCCCTTTTTTCCTTACTAAGCTTTCGTTCTTACAGTTGCTTGTGGTGTAAATGTAGGTACTAGTACGCTATGAGGAATGCACGGACAAGGAATAGCGAAAGATGATAATCAAACAATAAAGGCAGCGGATGATGAATTTGCACGCTCGACGAAATTCGTGGCTGGCCAGGCATAATGAGGGTAACAGAGAAATAGTTTAACTAAGCTAAGTTTGCTAAGTGTAAGTAACCTAAGTTTTCCAAATTGTAATTACAAGATTTTTCGGTTTCATTAAATTGTATTTCACGCTTCTGCACATTTTATCAACTGGTTTTTATAACCATTTTACAAAAAAGAGTCAATAGTGATCCGGTTTTAGGTGCTCTCTGATTTGTTTTAAAAGAAAATTTTCAAATTTTCACGCATTTCAAGAAATTACAAAAATCTGGGTCGTTACAATCCTGACTTTTGTTAAAGACGTTTGGGGTTTCAGAACGGGGTAAAGGTGAACCCTAGATTCCACGTTACTAACTCTCATCTCACTGCTCCCTATGTGGGAGTATCCTACCGTATGGAATGTCAACGATCACCCGAACCCCCACACGCCTATTTACATATATTATTTATGTCATGCGATATGTTCGTGAATACATACAATCCTAGATGATGATATAAATGTCTTGTAAACATATCATTAAAAAAACCTAAATCTAGTAAACACACAACATACAATCCTAATTCTTATGATGTAGGGTCTGAAGACCAAAGCACAGTAAGTATCAACTTACCTGGAGTCTTCAATGCCACTATGTCATTCGTCTTAGTACTTCGCGAAACCGAGCAGTATTCCATCATAATAACCTATTTCCCACAGCAGAGTAAAGAACCATTTAATTTCCACATTAACATGGAATTATCAAGTGAATAATTTACAAAGTCAACTTCATATACTCTTAATTATCCAAGCCTCCCATTCAACAACAAATTACAGGACATTACTCATTCTCTCAACCAAACAATACCAAGCAATAACAGCCAACGGAGAACCGTACATATCAAAGTTGTCATTAAGTAGAGAACTGTTTCTATTGACAAAAAATAATGGTTCCAATATGCCTTCAATTACCTAATAACTTCGCAATAACAAACCTTTCAAAATATATCCCAAGGCAGGAACCAACGTATTCAACAAAATAGTAATAGCCAACACTTAACAACATCCTCACAAAATATATCACTAGGCAGGAACCAACTAACAACCAAAACAACAAGGATTCACATGTTATCTCATAGAATAACTTCAACAATTTAAGCCTCAATAGTCAGAGACAAATTTTCAAAGCTTAACTAATAACTCAAGTGACAGAAGCTGACCAACAGAATATCTCTCTAATAAACACGGCAATAATCAAGCTAAAGCATGGACTTAACCTTGGTAAAGCAACATCTACTCCAAGAGCATATGTCCAGCATACATAACTATATTCAAGTAACAATACACCATATCTTCATGCTCTAAACATAACTTAATCTGCAAAGAAAATAAAGAGGAACCATCATACCAAAGGCATCTGAGGTTAAAGGCAGAGAAGACTCCCTGCACCTTCTCTTCATCCTCACTATTTTTCCTCATCGTTCATCAATTAGCCACAACTCTTCAACTCTTTAGAGAGCTTCACCAAAACACACCAAGAGCAGCTGCAGAAACAATCCCCTGCATTCAATCATCATTGCCATGCCTATATAGGCAGAGAAGATGCATCAACAGAGAGGATTACACACTTCAGGAAGAGTGGCACACTTACCAAACTCCGCATGGAAAGCTTGCCATATGAGGATCTGGAGAGAGACCCAATATGGTTCGGTTCAGCGTGAAACTCACCGGCTGCGGTTTGCCCAAGCCATCACCAGTTCGTCATTGCCTTCGTCAACCGAAGCAACATATGGCCACACTTTGGCCGAAACCCAGCCAATGCCAGGGAGAAGAACACGGAACAGAGTTAAATTCATCAACTAGACTTACCTTCACCGACGATTCGCAGCTTCGAATCGTCCATGCAAGCCGCGGCACACCGAGCTCTAGCTTGTAGTCGTTTGCCGCCAGTCATCGCCGTCATCAGCTCACCGGCGGAGCCCAGCACCGAGCTCGTCCGAGCTCTCTCACCTTATCTCCCTCTCTTCGCGTCACCTTCGCCTTCGTTCTCCCCTTCTCTTGGTCTTGATCCCCCTCTGTCTCTCTCGTTCTTTCTCTCTTCAAATGGCCAATGGGCCATTTGATTCAAATCAAATCGGTTCAGGAGGAACCGGTTCACTCCAACTTTTTATAAATTCTTCTTTTCCTTTTAATGTAATTCATATCCTTTAATTTAATTAATTCACTTAATCTCAATATTCATTAAATCTCTCTAATTTATTACTCTCCTACATTTTAATCTCACTTTATTTATTTTATTCATTTTAATTAAAATCGAGTCACCTAATTATTTCGGACCGAGCCGAACAAAAACCGGTTCAGTCCATATATAACACTTACGTCCTTAGTAATACCCTGATAATTTATTCAACTAATCCAATTACTTTTCAATTTATCATTTTTAAATTCTGATATAAAAATCAAGATATTAGACTCCCCCTTTATCATAATCAAAAAGAAATTAATGGGGAGAAAATCCAAAGACAATAAAGAAATGATTCAATCAAATTTATTCTCCCTTTTTGTCATTTAAGCAAAACATAATAGTTGGGAGTAAATACATTAAACACAATCAATTTTATTTTCCCCCTATGGAAATAAACAATTTCAATTCAATGGGGATATTTCCAAGGCATCAAACCAAGCAATTCAATCAATTTAAACTTTCCCCTTTGGCATTAAACACATATAATAGTTGGGGTTCAACAATCAAAGCACATCAATTTTCTCTCTCCCCCTATATCAATGTACAAAATCAAACTATTGGGGATATGTCCATCAGAGCAAAACAATTATATCTCTCCCCCTTAGGATAACAATGTGTTCGAAGAAACCATGTGTATACCAAGAAAAATATTCAAACTATACCAATGTAATAATAAACACATTTAAACTTTGTCAATGAGATATTCAAGTTAAAAACTTCTTCTCTCTCTATGTCAATGCACAAGTTTAAATCAATGGGCCGTCAAAAAATACTTATTGGATTATCAAATTTTGAGCTATAAGATTTCAAAATTTAAATTTCAGAATTTTGAACAATGGATATCAATTTTAATAACAAAATCAAAATAGCTCATTTTAATAAAATCAAATCCAACCAAGATAATCCAAAAAGAATTTTATTATACCAATAGTTGGATTAATAGAAATTTAAACCTAAAACCATACCAATTGAGGAATTAATCATTTGAAGGAATTAAAAGAATATGAACCAATGATACTAAAAATATGCAACTTATGGAGTCAAAATTAAGAAAAAGTATAAAATTTTAACCTATATAAATATATTAAGAAAAATCTATTCAAATCAAGAGTATTATTCATCAACCAATTATACATAATCTTGATTTACAATTAAAAAACACCTAAGTATTTTTCTTAGGCACCTAAATCTTTTTGGGTCCTTTATCCTTAGAAATGGTTCCTTTTGGAACCCAAACCATTTTAGAGTTAATCATTTTGCCATTTCATTTCAAAGAACAACAAAATGACTTATGGCCAGCACAATTACAAGTATTACAAGTAGATGGATAAACAAAGAAATTATTATAATTCTTGTTTTTAGCAAAGGTTGATAGCCAATACTGACTTTTCAAATGTAACCATTTGCTTTCCTAAAGGCATGTTAAAATTTTTGCTACCATTTGTGAATTTCAAAACAATGGAATTCAACTCACTATTCTTAACATTTAATTCACAAATATCAATCTCAAGTGATTTGATAGTAGCACTAGAAGTTTCAACCATGCATTTCAATTCAACAATTTGATTTTAGTCATCTAGACATGCTTATCAATCAAATTCTCATTCTCCTTTTTCAATGAATTATATTTGCGTTTAAGCACATTAAATCTATCAAATAATTCATTAAAGACATTAAGCAATTCATTATTCTCATCAATATTATCCGAATCTCTAGAAGAGATGAGTACCTTATCCTCTTTGGCCATGAAGCAAAAAATTGGATACCTCTTCAATTTCGAAAGAGGAGCTCTCAACGCAATCATCCCAAGAGGCTTTGAATGCTTTCTTCTTGAAGGCATTTGATTTCTTCTTTGGTTTGGGACAATTGGTGGTGGTGTGTCTGGGTTTTTCACACCCAAAGCAAACAATCACCTTCTCCCCTTATTCTTTCTTCCATAGGAGGTATTTGTTGAACTTTCAGGTTGTGAATTCGATTTATTCATCTTCATCCTCTTCCTCGAAATCCACTTGAGTGCTTGAGGAGGCTTTGAGAGCAATATCGCTTGGTTTGAAGATTCCTTTTTCTTTTTGCTCCTCTTTCTCGTTGATCAATAACTTGACCTCGTGTGTCAATAGGGAACCGATGAGTTCCTCCATCTTTAAAGTCTTGAAATCACGTGCTTCTTGGATTTCAATGACTTTAGGTTGCCACACTCTTAGTAAACACCTTAGAATTTTTCGCACCAACCCTTCGTTGTGATAAACTCTACCAAGCAATTTCAAATCATTAGTAAGGTTAGTAAACATACAACTAACGGTTTAATCCTTATCCATACAAAATAATTCATATTCATGAATGAACATAATCAATTTGGTTTCTTTCTAAATTTCATAGGCATTATCACATGCTTGAATCCTATTAAATTCATCTCTATTTAAAGCACAATAAAGAGTGTTCATAGCTTTAGCGTTCATGCTCAATTTTCATTTATCGCTATCATTATATTCACTATACACTTTCGGAACATTTATACCAATTTTAATTTTAAGCGGAATAAAATGCCTATTTTCCATAACATTCCAAAGGTCATAATCTAAAGATTGAATATATATTCTCTCTCATCCTAGACTTCCAATAAACATAATCATTACTATAAAAAAATAGAGGTCTAAGCAAAGATTGTCCTTCAACTTGAACATTGAAGGCCATAGAAATTTAAATAATCAAGAAGTTCAAACAAATATATCCAAGAAAATTTCAATAAGCCAAATAGTTCAATAGATGCACAATTTTCCAAATAAGCACAATATCACACAAAACGTCCCTCGCTCTGCTACCAATTGTAGAACCGATAAGCGCCTATAGAGGAGGGGGTGAATTAGGCGATCTAAACTTTTTTGTGCGATTTAATTAACTCTAATCCATAAGTGATTTGATGCAAATAGATAAACAAACAATCACAAATATAAACAATTATAAAGATTAGAGATAGAGAAATGACACTGAGTTTGTTCACGTGGTTTGGCAACCCCAGTCTACGTCCGCGCTCTAAGTTTTTGACTTGCAGATCCTTGATCAACTACCCTCCCTAGTTGGTGATGATTGACTTGATGGGTGTCAACCAAACCTTTATAAACTATTCTCAGGGTGTCACCTTCTAGATTGATCTTCACGAACGTCAATCTAGCCTTTCAACATTTGAGTATAATAAAAAAAGAAAACTAAAATTCCAAACTCTCCAAAATATAAAATCTCAAGTTTGGGGATTGGAGAGTTAGGGTTTACACTCTTTAAATGATGAGAAATTGAGTAATGATTTTGGGAGAGCTTCGTTTCTATTCTCACTTGTTTACTTTGAGCTTCGGAGTGTCATCTATATATAGACCCTACTTGAGCAGTCGACCATTTGCTTTTTGGTCAACCGTATTTGGCTGTTGGAATGTTACCATTATGCTTTTGGTAGTCCATTTTTTCCTCAGGTCTGTCAAATCGGTCGACCACTTCCTTATCGGTTGAGCGCTTCTTCATATTGCAGAAATTGGCTCAAATTTGTCTTATTTTAGGGTCGACCAATTCTTCACTGATCGATCACTTCCTCAGCGCTAAATTGCTGAGCATTCTGCCTTTTAAAATCTGTCGACCTTTTCTCAGCTGGTCAACTTTTTCCTCTACTATGCACAATTTTGGTTGACCTTTTTTATGCCTTAGTCGACCTCTTCTTCATGTTTTACATTTCTTGAGTTCTCTAAGTCTAAATAATTTACCTATAGGCTACATGGACTTAAAAAAACATATTAGCAAACATTAATACCTATATTAAGGATATTCCAATTAAGATCAATATGAACAACAAGATAATGCAATTAAACGTAAACAATTAATAAACAAATTATAATTACAATTATTATGTTTATTATCAAAACAAATAAGCCTAATGACATTTAGGCCAACAGTTGTGCTGTTAGCCTAAGTGTCATTAGACATATTTGTTTTGATGATGAATATGTTAATTGTAATTATAAGTTATTTATTGTGTGAATATGCTTAATTTTTTTTATCTCTATAATTATATTGATCTTCATTGGAAATACCCTTTAACAAGGGTATATATTCAAACATATTTGTTTAAGTCATGTAGCAATTGGTTGAGTTTTGGGACTTAAACATGTCAAAATGTGGAAAACATGGAGTATAGGTCGACTAACAGGGACAACATTGGTCGACAAGTTAGCTGAAGAAAGAGCCTAAATAGAAAGGCGGTCGACCAGCTTGGAAGAGGAGACGAACCACAAATATTATAGAGAGCTCAAGAATTCCAAACAACAATAAAGCAGTCAATTGGTTCACTGTAGGTGATCAACCGTAAAATGGACAGAGAGCTCAAGTTTTTACCAGTTGATGAAGCGGTCGAGTAGCTGAGTTTTTGATAGACCATAAAATGGACAAAGTCAGGCGAAGCTTCTGAAATGTGAAGAGGCAATCGACCAATAAGCTAAAGCGGTCAACTGGTCAATCTATACAACACAACGACTAGTTCCAATGGTCGAATGGCAGTCTACCAAATGGAGGTGGTCGACTGGTAGAGTCTATATATAGAAGACTCTTCGAAGTTCATTTTAACAACGCAAGAATCATAGCAAAACTTAGCCAAATTTTATACATGGTTTCTCTACATGCAAATGAGTGATTATGCTTAACTCTCTCAAAATTCAACTTTAGATTTCATATTAGAGAGTTAAGTTCTAAAGTTGTATTTACGTTTCCGCACTTGTAAAAGGCTACATCAATGGTGATGCCCTATAACAATCAAGTGAAAAGGGTGACACTCTTAGAAAGAGTCATTGTAAAGGTTTGGTTGACACTCATGAAGTCAATAATCACTAATCGGGGAGGTTAGGTGATTAAGGATCTCCAAGTCGGAAACTTGGAGCGCGAGCATAGGCTGGAGTTGCTAAACTGTGTGAACATTTGTGTTTGCTCTCTCTATCCTTATCTCCTTTATATTTGCTATTGTTTGATTTCATATTTATTGATAAATCACTTAAGGATTAGAGATAATATTATCGCACGAAAAAATTTAGTACACCTAATTCACCCCCCTCTATAGGTGTGCATACAGTCCAACATGTACAATTGAGGGGCCTGGAGATCGTATGACTGAGGGGGCTGGATACTGGGGAACTTTTGTTGCTTTATTGTTGCATGGAGTCTTGCATACCTATTCCCTATTCCCCTTCGACTTTGGATATCCTTATGGGGTCCACTTTCAATTTGTTGTAGACATCGGCGGCCTTCTCTTGGATTCTTCCTTCTCATCCGAGACTGGTACCCCATGATACTCAATAATTCTTTCAATGAGCCAATTAAATGACAGACTCTTGTTTGAGTTGTTGAGGATCTCGTATGTAACGTTCGGGGTAATTATTTGGTGTAATTATTGAATTAAACGGAAATGCAATGTGATATTAATTCATTTGAATTTAAATATTATATATATATATATATATATATATAGGAGTCAATAATGTAAAGGATTTTAGGAAAATTTGATAGAAAATTTAAGAAGATAGGTGCAGTCGATCACGCCCTAGGTGATCAACCGACGCAATTGACCGGAGTTGCTAAGGAACTGAATTGATGGACGATCTGCATAAAGGAGGTGAGCATCCTTTATTAAAAATGATCATCCACCATTTAATTTGAATGTCTGGGAGCGATATTCAATAGCCAGAAACACTAAATGATTGACCTTCGACGTTCAGAGTAGACCAACATCTCCCCAAATGTTTGATCTTTAGTGAATAGCTGAAGGGTCATTCAGAACGTGTATATATAGAATATAGAGTGAAGGTTTTCTCGGGGGAAAAACTGAAGAGAAGGAGGGAGTGAGAGAGAGAACTCCAGAGTGAGAATTTTGCCACGATGAAGAGACAAAACTGAAGAAAGGGAAGAGGAGAAACACACGAGGTAAGGAATAATGCTTGTCTTTCGTCCGTAAGGACTTACATCGCAGGAGTAGGATTTTGTGAATATATTGCTCTCTGTAAGTTGTCTGTTATTCATAGAGGTTGGTTAAAGTGATGGTTTTTATGATCACATATAGTCTGTTCTTCGTAGATATTAGTTTTCATGCTTACATACTGTCTGTTTGATAGTTTATAAATCTATAAAAGGTGATAAGGGTAGTAAATGAATAATCAATTGAAGTAAGGTACAGTGTACATATTATGAATAGTACTATGTTATGTATAATTGTGTCTGTTGTTTTTCCTTGTATAACGAAACTGTCATTAGGAGAGACGAACTGTTTTAATAAAATTTTAATAAAATTGTTAGTATGAACCTTAGAATCAAACGAGTGGTATTATTATTGTTCTCTATAAATTGTTCTCATGCACGTATGCTATTTATTCCATGAATTATATGATATTGTAATTAAAGCATGTTTAATATTAAGATTATAAAGCATCGTAATGGTGTTGTTTGTTACGGTATATGAACTGCTTTGTATGACATTCATGTAGACACATTATATGATATTTGTCATGCATTTCATGGGCTAATAATGAAGATAATAATGGTGTTTCTACGTGGGTTCGAAAACTTAAGAGGTTGCTCACACGTAGAAACAGCTCATTTGAGTAAGTTCAGAAACTGAAGAGGTTGCTCTTACTCAACAAGTGGTGAGTTCAGAAACTAAAGAGGTTGCTCTCACCTAACGGTAAAATGGTAAATGGTAATGAATGTAAATGTAGGTGGATCTATTTTTACTGGGTTTAGAGACTGAAGAGTCTGCTCTCATGTAAAAACAAATCCAAGTGATGAGTTCGGAGATTGAAGAGGTTACTCTCACCCAACGTACAAATATATGAAACTAAAGCATGGAGAATTGTCATAGAGGTTAAGGTTATTATAGATTCAAAGTGGGCAATTTTTTGAACGAGGTCTTCGACTACGTCAAGACCGCAAAAATGCCAAATATTACAGAATCGAAATGTGGCGAATTTTCAGACTTTTTCATTCGAGTTCCCCATCTATAGCTTCGACCGTGTCACAACCCAAAACCCATGTACTGCACAGCTTGAGATGTTTGGACGCATCATCGCATTCTCACTTTGTCCAAAAATGCTGAAGGCTGATTTGCTTGTCGTTTCGGTCGAATTGTTCGACCAGAACGGCGATCGCAATTCGTCCGAATACTTCCAAAATTAAATACTTCACTTCCAATCCGCATATCTCGAATTCTCTACGTTCCACAATGATATCTACTTATGTCATGGATTTAGAAAAACTCGTTAGACAATAATAATACCCTCATTAAGGGTATTTCCAATAGAATCGATAATGTTTGCATATAAAATAGATTCAACAAATAAACAACTTATTAACCCCATTAATATTAATCATCATCAAAATATAAATACGCCTAACACACTTAGGCTAACAATCTCCCCTTTTTTTATGATGACAAAATATGTTAAATTATTTATCCTTTAGACTAAGCATGTTCATAATTGCATTGCTAAAGATTTATTGCTCCCCCTTAATATATGCAATACTTTTTCTAAATAAATTTTCATACAACACATGCTTCAACTTATACTAAACTCTCCTCTTTTTTGTCACAATAGAAAAAATATATAGGGAAGAGAAGTTCATCAATGTACAATGCTTCCGCTTAATAAATGTCAAAAAGAGTCATAGAGAGAATTTTGTTTTTTTTTTTAAATTTTGCAAGGTAACGTTTGTTTTTAAAGATCCCTCAAAATCCAATATCAACCTACAAACACAACCAAAATTGTAACGACCCAGTTTTTTGTAAATCCTTTAAAATGGGTGAAATTTTGAAATTTTACTACGACCATTGAAATCTCTTTTAAAACAAATCAGAGTGCGACATAAACCGGACCTCTACTAACCTTTCGTTAAAACCGTTATAAAATCGTTTCGGAAGCGTTATAAAAGCTTTTATCTAAAACATAGCGGGTTTATCACAACTTTACAAAAGCGTAAATAAATCATTTAATGAATAAATACTAAACAAATAAATACCGCGTTTGAGAAGGGAAAACTAAATGATCAATTACAATTCATTTACAACCTTTTCTCTTTTATTCTCTTTAGCCTAGCCAGCCCCTATTTTACATGTGCAAATCCTTCATCTTTGCTTTAGATCATCTCTTTGTTATCTGTTCGTCATTTGTATCTACACCACAAGTAATACGTGAGCCTAATGGCTCAGTAAGGAAAAGGGTTAATGCAAATATGATATGTCTCTCTTTAGTCCTTGTTGGAATGGGGGCCACCCAAACCAATCTATTCATTTCGTCATTCGTTCGTTTATTACTTTTCATTCATTCATTCATTCATTACTCGCACATCGAGTTGGAGATTGGAGGATTCCCTCTGGAATGGAATAGTGGATTAGATCTAACCTTTTAGTTGTAACTAGAACTCTCGCTCCCGATCAGGGAGGGGCTTCGACCAGTTGCAGACTAGATCTGCTACCCATCCGCCCCCCAACTCCCCATTTCCTTCATTTTCTTAACATTTTACCTCACTTATGCATGCATGAGTACCACCAGATGGCACTCCCTATTACTTTCTATTACATGATGCATGACCATACATTCTCAACCTAGCATGATGCTTTATAACATATCATTAACATAAATTGAAGTGCGCATTTAAATAAAAGTGACTGTAATTGAAAGCAATTGTAATTGAAATTGCACATATAAGGAATGTAAACAATAGTAATTGAATGACTGGAATTGAAATCGCACATACAGGAAAGTAATGCATATAATGGAAGGTAACAATCAACACGGAATGGGACACAAGGGACCAGTAATAACCATGGAACATTCAATAAGTAAAGCATGTGAAGGAGACAATTATGGAATCAATTAAACAACAAGAGGCATACTTGAACTTATAGAACACAACCATCAGAAGCAGAAATTGGAATATAATATTTATTAACATTCTAATTATTCTATTAATTACACGCTCAAGTTTAGTTAATTAAACATGCTTTTAATAGTTTAATGAATTAAACATGCATAGCTAGTTGATTGAACATACTTGACTAGTCGTGTTCGAGTATAGTTAATTAACGTACTCGTCTAGTTAATTATTCTAGTTGGTTAATTGCTCTACTTAATTGACATGTATCAAGTAAACATGCTTAACTAGTTAATTAACGTGCTCACTCGTTAGTTAGGTAACATGTTCAAGGATTAGGTATTAGTTAAACAACTAGCCAAACATGCTCGAATTAGTTATTTAACGACTAGTTAATAAATTAGGTTACTTAGCCTGCTCAAGTCTAATTAATTTCTTTGGTTAATTGTTCTAGTTAATTAACATACTCAGTTAATTACTTTAGTTAATTACGCTAGTTAATTAACATGGTCAGAGAAAGATTACGATACTCTAATTAACATGTTCATATTATTCTAGTTAGTTTCATACTAATTAAAAGTGCTCAAATTAGTTAATTACACATGCTCAACTTAAGATTTCCTTTACAATTCTAATTAGTTATCCAGATGAATTAACCTATTCAATTCTAGTTAATTACCTTAATCAATTTCTAAGTTATTTAAATGGTCAAGTCTAGTAGTTAATTACTATAGTTACTTACATGCTCAATCAAACACGCTTAGTTATATTTAACATCTTAGTTTATCAATACAAGTATTTACACAAAAGTATTAACCTCCAGAATAAGGGCAGCAGAGCAATATATGCATAAGGAAATAACACAGAGGTATTTAAATAAACAATAAGTAAAGAGATAGTAAGCATTCCTCATTTCATGTGTTAACCATTCATCACATTTTTGTATTCATCACCTCTTTATCAAACACAGCATTGAATCATAGCATAGGCAATAAAACCAAGCAATTCAACAAAGGAAATATCACAGAGCACTAAAAATAGCGGAATTACCTACAGATTATCTACGCACTACCAACAAGGAAAATATAGCAGGTAATCATCCAAGAAACTAGCAGCAAGCAATTCATAAAACTCACGCACTCTACTTGTGGGTAGGGCCTCCAAATGGCCAAGACTCACCCATTTTCCTTACCTCAATTCTTTGTTGCATGCTCGAATTTAATTGCTATCCCTTTTTCTCTTTCCAATAACTTCACAATTAAAACATCCACCATTAATAATTATGACTTATAACTTTCATTTTCTTTTCGTATTCTAACTCGTATCATAAATTCTAAGAACTTCTTTGACGCCTAAACGGAACATAACATTTCTCAACTTAGCTATCAGTAGCTTTTACATTTCAAGGAAACATACGTCCAATATTTTTCCTCAACCATATAACAATTTCTAACACTACAACAGAGAACATTACGCTACAACAGAGGCAATCATTAACCATTAAACAGAGGCATCATTCATTAACCATATAGCAAGGTTAATCCCTTTCATGCTAACGTCAACATTTAACATTGCCTACGGTCAATAATTTATCCAACAACAGCACTATCTCCTCTTCATTATTATATCTCCCGCAACCAATAGACAACAAAGCAATATCTAGTTTTTTTCAAATAAAACCCAAGATGTAGAACCCAACACATCCAGCGGTGCATAACACAATATTCAAAATCCATAAAGACAAAGGAGGAACTCCCTTACAAGCAGACACCCGAGAGCCACACCCAAGCTCTGTCCTCCAACAGCTACCCCTCCGTTTCTCTCTTTCCTCTTCTTTCCTCCTCGACCTTCATCACCATCAGAGTGCCACTGGTCAAGCTCTGTCTTCCAGAGAGCTCCAACTTCATCTTTCTGCACTCGGCTTCATAGGGTGGAAATTGATAGAAAACATCAATTCTGTCATTTTATCTCCACATGCCTCTACCTCTCTACGTCTTCTAGAGAGGCACTCCATAACCTATCTCTATAACCACTACGAGGTCTACGATGTCCAAGCTGTCGGTTTCCTGCAGAGCAAGGACAGGGAAGGAAACCAAATTACAAGCTAGACCAAGGCCTTCGGTCGGCCCAGGTTGAACCACCATTTCCCATGCCTCCCGACACCGTTCGAGGCCATCCCTCCACCATCGTCTCCCGATGCCTGAACGCTAGAACAATGGCATGCCAAAGGGAAAAACAGAAGCCATAGACTTACCTCGACCCTTTGCCGAAAATCACGCCCATCCTTCTCGTTGTTCGCTGCCCTTCGTCGTTGCCAATCCATTCGCCTAGACGTCGCGTACGCCACCGAACAGCGTCGTCCTAGCACGCCGCTACTTGCTCCTCGCCGGACCTTGCCTCACTGTTGCGAGGAAAATCGCCCGCAAGCCCTTTCGGCTTCTCCCTCTTTGTCGCCCTCTCTCTCTTCTCTCTGTTCTCCATCGCGGGAATGGCCAAAGGCCAAATTCCCCTTCCCCCCTCTTTAATCCCTGAACCACCAGTAATTGGCGTCAACCGGTTCTGTTGAGCCGGTTCATGTTTCCCATCACCTCTTTTACCCCTCTTTAATCCAATTAATCTAATTAATTAAATCCCCTTACATTATTAATCCCAATTAATCACATATATTATAATTAAATTTATATTTATTTTATTTTGATTACTTTAACTTCCATAATATATAATCTAACGAGTACATTCTTAGTAATACCCCGATAATTATCCAATTACTCCAATATTCCCAATTGCCTTCCAATTACCCTTATTAAATTCCAATATAAAAAGTTAGGGTATTACAAAAATAATCCAAACAACCAAGATGCATTTAGAGTCAATCATCAAATGTATCCAAAGGCAGAAATCCAGGTATACATCCATGAAATTTAAAGCAAAACAATGATTGAATCCAAGAATTTAGTACTAAGCAAATAGAAATACAATTAAGCATTTCAAAGCATACATCCATCATAAAACCAAACTAAGAGTGCAAGTACAATGTTCAACTACAAAGTTAAAGTAAAACACACCAACACAAATAAGAGTTACAAGTTCTAGTCCAAATGTTCATTACAACTTAAAAATTACAAGTCAAATAGAAACTTAAAACTAAAATATGTAAACTAAGCATCGGGAAGCTCTACATCGTCGGTGGTGGAGCTAAGGATAACGAGATATCAGGATGAGCTAACAGAGATGAGGCATCGGTGGTCCAAACACCACGTGAAATGTCATCCACACGCCTATCCAAGGTGTCAAACCTAAATGTAAAAGTGGACATCATCTGAATCATGTACTCTAATTGCCAATTTAGAGTCTCTTGGATTTGAGCATTCTCGGAGGCTGAGGCAGGTGGTTCATGACGTGAAGGAGGGGGCCGTGTGAAGGGACTAGATTGAGAAGATGGAAGAGATAGCATCAGTTCCTCTGCGTCATCGGGATACTGATTATCTTTGACAGCGGTGGAAGCTACACATTTGCCTTCAAAATCCATTGGCCATCCCTATCCATTACAAAACCCATATGACCCAAAGTCTGAATAGAGTAAATGTCCATACTCCGAATAAGCAGTGATGGCTCGAAAGAAGGAATAGGAATAGGAATGTCCATTGATCTAAAGATCCTGGAGAGCAAGATGTTGAATTGCAAAGATTTTGTGCTGCTATGTGCAGCCTCAACCATTTGAAACAAGATGAGATACCCAAGGTTGAGTAGAGTTTCACTATATATATGCTGCAATATGTACATATCCATGTAGCTGACTTGGTCTCGATGACCATCATGAGGAAGTACGTTGTACGTGAGAGTGTGATGGATCACACGAGCACGGATATTGAGATCCTTGGCCTTAGGTCCCAAACAGAAATTTCCAATCGGGTCTTTTAAAATTTGTTCAAGGAAACGATTACCTACCTCGGTGTTATGGAAGTCGAGAACAACGTTCTCATTGAAATAGAGTTCATGCAAGATACCATCCCTACAATCTAAGAAGACATTTAGAAAATGTGAAGTGACTTTAATCTCTTTGCCATAGAGAAAACTTTTGAACTTTAAAGGATTTGACGAATACGTAGCATTAGCATAACACATGTGAATGGATTTTTCAATGTACGGACCATCTAAAGAGAACAATTTATACAATCCCAAGCGAGTATAAACTTCTTCCAAATTCAAGCTAGCTAAACCGATAAACAAAATTTTTCGAGACAAAATCAAATAACGATCGTAAAATTCTTCCTCAAACCAAGTCCTACATGCATCGTTAATAAATAATTTGGACCTATTGACTGAGGGAATGATGGGAGTATTCAGATTGGTTCCTAGAGGGATGGTTTGCCATTGGAGAGAAATTTGACAAAAGTGAGTGGAAACCACTAAGAAAACCTAAGAGAGCGGAGGAATACCGTAAAATATGTAGAGAACTGACGAAAATCATGAGGGGACGCGAAGAGGAGCACTAGAAATCGCTAGAGTTTACAGGAGAGGAGAAGAGGTCTTCTCACAGTTAGGGCACGGTTCGACCTAAAAACAGAATTGAAACACGATTCTGTCGATCGAAAATGTTAGGTCCACCGAAAATGGTCGAAACAAGACAGTTTTGAAAGTAAGTGTCCATGACTTATCCATCTATTTTTCTAACCCTAAATGGCTCTAAAACTTAAAATTGAATTACAACTTAAATGAATTTCTAATTGAATTACATCTTTTCTATTTTCATCTTTGTCCAATTTTGTGGATGTGCTCATGGGAGTTCTAGAAGGTTTGGAGGAGTCTATATCAAATCTATTGATAAGCTCCTTTACATATTTTTCTTGATTTATGAAAATTTCATCTTGAGATTGTCTTATTTTCAAACCAAGAAAAACTTTCAATTCGTCTATCATACTCATTTCAAATTTACTTTGCCTCAAATTTGCAAATTCTTTACAAAGCGTCTCATTGGTAGAATCAAATATGATATCATTGACATAGATTTACACAATCATAATATCATTACCATTGTGCTTGATGAAAAGAGTGGAATCTACTTTTCCTAAGATAAAGTCTCTCTTTCTCAAGAATTTGCTTAACCTATCATACCAAGCTCTTGGTGTTTGCTTGAGGCCATAGAGGGCTTTATGAAGTTTATAAACGTGTTCTAATTTATCATAAACTTCAAACCCTAAAGGTTGCTCAACATAGACTTCTTCCATAATAAATCCATTAAGAAAAGCACTCTCCACATCCATTTGACAAAGAGTGAAATTCTTATAGCAAGCACAAGCCAAAAGCATTCTAATAGATTCTAAACGAGCAACCGGTGCAAAAGTTTCCTCAAAATCAATTCCTTCTTCTTGATTGTACCCTTTTGCAACGAGTCTCGCCTTATTCCTAACTACTATCCCACTTTCATCTAGCTTATTTTTAAATACCCATTTTGTTCTTATAATAGAGTGATCTTTAGGCCTAGGAACAAGTTCTCATACATTGTTCCTCTCAAATTGGTTTAATTCCTCTTGCATAGCTAATAACCAATTTTCATCGATTTCGGCCTCATCGAAATTCATAGACTCTATTTGGGAAATGAATGTCATATTGGCACACATGTATCTAAGAGATGATCTAGTTTTAACACCTAGCTTAGGATCACCTAGAATATCAATCATTTGATGACTTTTAGCATACCTCCAATCCTTTGGTAAGTCATCATGATTATCAACATTTGAGGTACCCTCTAAGAATTCATCTTGAGATTCTTAAGGAGGACTTTCAAGAACTTCCTTCCCTTTTTCACCAAGACTAAGATTTTCTAATTCTATGATAGGTTTCTCAACACTAGGGGTAGAAATAGATTCGTCAAAAGTGACGTGCATGGATTCTTCTACCACTAACGTCCTTTTGTTGAAGACCGTATAGGCTTTACTAGAGGAGGAGTATCCAAGAAAGATTCCTATATCCCATCTTGGAATCAAATTTTCCTAGATTATCCTTAGTATTTAAAATAAAGCATTTGCATCCAAAAGCTTTGAAACAACTAACGTTGGGAGTCCTACAATTCCAAAGTTCATAGGGAGTCTTTTCTAGAGTAGGCCAAATTGAGACAAGATTAAGAACATAGCATGTTATGGCAACGGCTTCCGCCAAAAAGTACTTGGGTAGATCATTCTCATTAATCATAGTTTGTGCTAGTTCTTGAAGAGAGTGATTTTTCCTCTCAACAACTCCATTTTGTTGAGGGGTTCTAGGAGAAGAGAAATTGTGTTCAATGCATTTTTTTGACAAAGGGTATAGAATTGATCATTTTCCAATTCACCACCATGATCACTCCTAAAAGTGAAAATGGTAAGCTCTTTCTCGTTTTGGACTTTCTTCCTAAAGCTAGAGAATACTTCAATGGTTTCATCATTTGTTCTTAAGAAGAAAATCCATGTATAACGTGAAAAATCGTCCATAATCACATATGCATAATATTTTCCTCCTAAGCTTGAGACCTTAGAAGAACCAAAAAGATCTATGTGAAGTAATTGGAGAAGCTTAGATGTAGAGATATATTGTTTGGAAGAGAAAGAGCTTTTTGTTTACTTTCCTTTTGGACAAGCATCACAAACTCTATCTTTTTCAAACAATATTTTTGGAAGACCCCTAACTAGATTGTTCTTTGAAATCCTAGCAAAGGTATCCATTCCTACGTGTCCTAGACTTCTATGCCAAGTCTAAGAATTGTTAGAATCATTAGCACTAAAACACTTCTCAATATTGCATGAAACACTAGATAAATCAATTGCATATATGTTTTCATGCCTATATCCCATAAACAAAAATTACCATTTGAATTATCTAAAATCATGCAAGATTTAGCCTCAAAAATCACTTTATATCTTTTATCACATAATTGGCTAATACTCAACAAAGTATGCTTCAAACCATCAACAAGTAAAACATCTTCAATAATTGGATTAGAAAGATTACCTATATTATCAATCCCAATAATTTTACCTTTTTGATTACCTCCAAATGTTACATTTCTTTTCTTATCTTTGATGGAGGTAAACTTTGGGAAGTCTCCCGTCATATGTCCCGAACATCCGCTATCCAAGTACCATTTATCTTTAGCGGGAGAGGCTTCAACCTACAAAAACAAGTCATGTTGACTTTTTTGGTACCCAAATCTTTTTTAGGTCATTTGGGGTTAAACTCGATTCCTTTCAGAACTTAAATAAACTTATCAACATTTCTATTTTTAATCACTTTTGAAGGACATGCAAATGATTTATGGCCAATAGCATTACAAGTTTAGCAAGTAATCGGTTTTATAAAAAAAGTTTCTATAGATCTTTTTCTTTTGTAAGGGTTGATAACCCAAACAGGCCTTATCAAATGTCATATTTGGCTTACCTAGGAGCATATTCAAATTCTTACTCTCATTTGTGAAGTTAAGTACCATATTATTTAAATCAACATTTTTAACCTTTAACATGCTATTCTCATTTTCAAGTAATTTAATATGCTCATTCAATTCATCATTTTTTTAATTTCAAGTCACTTATTTCATTTTCAATCGAGTGAATACTTTCAACATGATTCTTTTCCATGCAATCATTTTCCTTTTTCAACTTCTTATATTTAAGTTTAAGCAAGTTGAATTCTTCTAGTAATTCATCAAATTCATCACCTAACTCTTCATCATCACTATCATTATCATTATCATAAAAGGAAGAATCAAGTACCTCATCCTCCTTGGCCACGAAGCACATGTTGGCCACTTCTTCAACTTCAGATGGTGACTCTTCTTCACTATCATCCCAACTAGCTTTAAGTGCTTTCTTATTAAAGCCTTTTGTCATCTTCTTCTTCTCTTGAAGACAATCGGCTTTAACATGCCCCAGTGTTCTAGAACCGTAACATGTAAGCTCCTTGTTGTTGTATGGCTTCTCTCCTTTGGATTTCTTCTTTCCTTTCCACTTTCTCCATTGGAGGAGATTGCTAATCTTGCGAGATTGGAGGGCTATCTCATCATCATTGTCCTCATCCTCGGATTCCTCTTGTTTGCTTGAGGAGGCTTTGAGGGCGATGGTTTTCTTCTTCGGGGTCTCCTATTTGAGCTTTTCTTTCTCATTGGCTCTCATTGTGATCTCATGTGTCATGAGAGAGCCAATGAGTTCTTCCACCTTTAGCACTTTGAGATCTCGGGCTTCAAGGATAGCCGTCACCTTTGGTTGCCAATTTCTTAGAAGACATCGGAGGACCTTCCTAACAAGTTCTTCATTTGGATAAACCCTTCCAGCACTTTCAAACTACTAGTAATGTTAGTGAATCTAGTAAACATTTGACTGATGGATTCATCTTTATTGTAACGACCCGGATTTTTGTAATTCCTTGAAAATGCGAGAAATTTAAAATTTTTAAAAGAATCCTTTATAAAACAAAATCAGAGTGCGACGCTAAACCCGATCGCTACTATCCCTACTTCAAACTCGTTGTGAAAATCAAATGAAATGCGGAAGCATTATAAAAAAATAATTTATTTCAAACATTGCGGAAGTGTAAATCGTTTGAGAAATGAACTTAAACAATTAAATACTACGTTTCAAAACTAATAATTAAATACCATTTAAATACAACCATTTTCTCTTCTTGCTCTAGCCTGACCAACCCCAATCTCGCTCGTGCAAATCTCTCATCCCTTTGTTTATTATCTGCTTATTATCTGTTCATCGTTTGTACCTACACCACAAGTAATACGTGAGTCTAATGACCCATTAAGGAAAAGCGTTTAATGCAGTTATGAAATGTTTCTCTTTAGTCCTTTGTGAAATGGGGGCCACCCAAACCAATCTTTTCATTTCGTATGTTCATTCGTTCATTCATTACTCGTACATCGAGTGAGAGATTGGAAGACCCATATGGGGTGGTATAGTTGATCGGACTAGCCTCGTGGGTGCATACTAGGTCCCGTTCCCGTCAAGGTAGGGGTTGTGCCTAGCTGCCATACTAGACTAGACTACCCACCAGCCACCAACTCCCCATTCATTCCACTATGGACTAGCCTCCTGGGTGCATACTAGTTGCCAGACTACTAGCCTCCTGGGTGCATACTAGTTGCAAGACTAGACCCGATTACCCATTCATTTTATCATTCATTTTTAACATTTTCCTCACTCAAGCATGTGAGTACCACCCCAAGGCAGCACTCCCTATTGATTTCTATTAGTATGATGCATGACCATACATTCTCATCCTAACATGATGCATGATGCGTTATAATATAACATTAACAATAATTGAAGCGCGCTTTGAAATGAAAGTAACTGTAATTGAAAGTGCATATAACGAGCACAACAAATTGTATCGAATTGAAATGGCAAATGCATACAATAAAAAGATGGTATGGTAAACATGCGATGAATCACAATTAAACTAACATGCTCAATAAACTAAGCTAAACTAAACATGGAAACATGCTTTAGATAATAATTGGAAACGTGCTCGTAAATTCGATCACAATTACATGCAAGGTAAACATACTCAAGATTTCGAATATCATTGGAATTAATTATCCTAGTTAATTACATGCTTAATTATCCTAGTTAATTACATGTTTATCATAGTTAATTACATGCTTAAGAAAGAAGTATAAGTATTATCCTAGATAATTAAACATGCATTTATTCTGTTTAATTAAACATGGCATAACCTAGTCAACTAACATACTAACATTATGTTTGTTAATCAATTGAACAGCAACCTAAGTTAAACATGCTAACTAATAAATCATGCTACTATTGGTTATTTTATGACTAGTTCATCAATTTTTTAATTGACATGCATCAAAAGTTTACATGCTCACTAATTAGTTTACATACTCAAGTATTTGTTACTAATTAAACAACTAGCTCGAATTAGGTATTCAACGGCTAGTTAATTAATTAGATTAATTAACATGCTAAATTGATTGACAATTAACTACATTGATTAGCAATTAAACATACTAGACATGCTAGTTAATTGAATATGCTAATCGGGTTAATTCAACATGTTATACTTGGAATTAATGAAATGATAGTTGAATCAATATAGAGAATTAAAGACAACAAGTATTTAACAAGGAACATAATAGTCACGAAACTCCTACTCATCATTTACATCATTTACACACTCGTCATTCTACACTTATCACGTTCAAACCATAAGCATTTATCACAGCAATTCGTCAGTCCAAGCAAATCACAAAGCAAGCCAATAAACTTCATAACAGAACTAATAAAATCTACAGAGTACAAAACAATCTACAAAACCATCTACACTATCAATCAAGCACATATACAACTAGAAAACACAACTCACGCACTCTACTTGCGGTGTAAGGCCTCCACAGGCCAAGACACCCCTATTTCCTTACCTCATTGAAAAACTAACACTCATGGACAGCTCTCTCCTAGCTCACGGATCCAGTAGGGAGCAGCTCCAGCTTCCAGAGCTCCTACTAACACTCACGTAGCACCCACTCTACACACTTAACCCACAATAGCTCTCTCACAACTCACACACTCTCGTAGGCAGAGAAGCTCTCGAAAGGGGGGAGAGCTTACATAGGGAATGAAAACTGAATGGCAGGGGAGGGAGAGAGATGGCTCTACCTGGAGAGGGGACACCGTAGGCCTAGGGGAAGGGGATGGCCTCCAGGCATGGGGAGGAGACGTCCAGCATGGGGGAGGCGACTTCGTTGTCCCCTTTTTGTCGAGCATTAATTTGCTGCACGACAGATTTCTAACAATTTAAGCCCTAATTTATCACTAAACTGGGTTATTTCGGATGAGTGCGGATGCACTGGTCTCGTCCGTATTCGTCCTCAAGGCTAAAATCACACAGTATAAATGGTTTCTTCTGACGAGGAAAGGCGTCCCCACCCTCATCCGTACCGTTTGCAAGCGAAGTTCAAATGCGTAATGGCGTCTGCATGGCGTCCGGAGGTGTCCCAAAATCGAACAGAGGTAAATCGGACGAGGCTACTCCACATCCGCAGTTATTTTCAGTCGTCTGAAACTATCCAGCATTTGGATAGATTCAAATCGAATGCGGCTAGTCCACGTCCGCACTCGTTAGGACTCGTCCGAAAGTCCGCGACACAGTGCAGTCAGGACGCAGAATCACGTCCTGAGTCGTCCCAACCCATTCCTCGTGTGTGCAATGCGTTTGCAAACGAGACAACTCGTCCGCAATGTCATCCACAGGCGTCCGTAAACGCATTGGACAGTATTTCCTCACATTTTCTCACTTAACTCCTACCCCATAACACTTTCCTCATAAGTACATTTCATAAATTAACACGTAATAATACACAAATGTAATATTCTAATCACCCCTTTATCTAATAACATCGCGTAAACGTAGAAAAATGTAACGAAAATACCCCTAGACTTAACGCTCTAGAACGTCCTTGGTCATACCCTAATAATTGTCCAACTGAAAAAGTCAGGGTGTTACATTTATCCATAGTAAATAATTCATAGTCATGCATAATCATACTCAATTTATTTTCTTTGACTTGATTTGTTCTTTCATTAGTAGTCTCAAGTAATCTCCAAATATCATGTGCATTCTCACATGCTTGTATTCTATTAAACTCATCTACATTTAATACACAATACAATAAGTTGATGACCTTAGAGTTTAAACTCAATTTTCTCATGTCTATATCATCATATTCATCATCTAATTTAGGCACATTTATACCATTTTCAGTTTTAATTAGCACATATGGACCTTTCGCAATCACATTCCACAATGCATAGTCAATAGATTAAACATATATTCTCATTCTAGCTTTTCAATATACATCATTATTTCCGTCAAAAAATGGTGGCCTAGATGTAACGACCCAATTTTTATTACCTTTTAAAATCACATAAAATTTAAAATTTTTCTTTTATAAGCGGAAGACTTTAAAGACAACAATTGAAATCTTTTTCTTAAAACCATTACAATTTGTAAAACACTCGTTATAATGCTCAGCGGAAAACTTTAAGAAATAAAACTTATAATAAATACAATTATTTTCTTTTACAATTAAAATACAAAACTCTTTCTGTTTTCCCTCTACCTTTAGCCTAGCCAGCCACAAGATCCACCCGTGCAAATCCTTCATCAACTGTATTTGACCTATTCTTCTGTTTCTCGTACATGCCTACATCAACAAGACTTAACTAATGAGCTTAATGCTCAATAAGTGATAAGATAAAATGCAATGTTAATGCTCAAGTGTGATCGTGTGATACATTTCAGAAAAGAACCTATATTTTATGGAACCCAAGAGGTGGATACGTCTATTGGTCATGTGGCTTAATCATCACTCTAATGAGAAGATACATCCATTTGGGGTGTCACCACATGCCGTCACCACACTCTTTTGTTAAAGACGTTGGAGATTTCTGTACAACAGAATGGATGAACCCTAGAGTCCATGTGGCTAAACCATCACTCAGCTCCCTACATAGGAAGAGATACATCCATTTGGGATGTCACCACCGATGGACAGTCACCAATTCTCCTGAACTCCCACACGCCTATTTGCATATATTAGGCATGTCATTCAATATGCTCACAATTTCATAAGTCCTAAGTATGATGCATGAATGCTCGTGAATGCATACAGTTCATATCATATCTCTACGTAACCTCGGAACCTACTAATCTATTAAACATATCATTAAAATAATCTAATTCTAATAAACACCCAGCAAATAGCATAACTATTCACAGAGCATGCTCAATATTGGTAAAGTAGTAAGCAACCTAAATATTCTATTAAAGCTGTAAACAGTCAGCAAACAAAGTCCTAATTCTTGCGATGTAGGGTCTGAAGACCAAAACACAGGCAGTATCACTTACCTCGTTTCCGTAGTGAGTTTAGCTCTTTATCATTTTCTTGTTAATACCTAATAACCACAGTGGAGTCCAAGCCCATTGAACAAATCAAACCCTCAACAATGGTGGCCAATACTAATATCCAAACATATCGAATTAATCCACTATAAATACTTTAAGCAAGTAATATGTATCTCTCTGACAGGGCAGTAAATAACGGAGGCTAATTTCCTAACCTTACCCATTTTTCTTACTAATTCCATGAAGCATGATAAACCCAAACCTATATAAACCAAGCAGTAGCAATTTTCGACAAACATAAACTCATATATTCTCATGGTATTTCTCAACAAAAGCCATAAATAAAGGATTCACACAACAGAGATAAATCCTTTTATCTTCTACGGTTATCCCAGCAAATGGCATAAAATCCAACACATAGAAATACCCAGTTATCAGAGCATAATTTATCCAAAATATTCATAATTAGAACAGAGAGAATCTTCAAAGTTCAACAACCATGCATGTCTATCAAATTTGTAGAGCAAGGAGCATACATCTTCTACCATTATTCCAATAAAACTCATCAAAGAAGTGAAGAGGATTCACTTACCAGAATGCCCGAGTGACATCTTCAGCTTCTTCTTTTCTTCTTCTGTCTATTTTCCAGAAGCCCTTTCTCAGCTTGTCAGACTTCCACTTGGCGCTATTGGTTTTTCTCCAAAACATTTACTTCTTTTTTTTCATTCTTCACTCAGTACTTGTCTCCCACACAGCTTACAGTGAGCTCACCAACCCCAAAGAGAGCTCTCTGCCTCACAATTTCTCCCTGTACTTCGTTCTCTTTTTCACGCAAGTCATGATCTCCCAGTACATCCCACTCCCTTCTACCTTACAGTCTGGAATCCAATTATGCACTGACAGCTTCCACCACCCAATTTCCATAGACTCAGACTAAATCTAATTTCTTTAATACCCCATTTATTTCTTGTTGGTAGGACACACAACACCCGAACTAGTTCACATTGCTAAACCCACAGTTATGTTGACAGACCAACAACGTGGTCTGCTAATGCAATTCCTGCCACCCCCTACTGCTGTCGATTAGCCGGAACAAAATCACGGCCACACCAATCCCCAATTGCATAATCAAATATAGAGGCTTGAAGAATCAACCGAGAGTTTACCTTAATTAGAAATTCGCAGCTCCAATTCGTCCAACCCGTGCCCTAGCCTCCCGACGCTGGTACTCCTACGTCACCGCCAATACCCGACTCCAGACTCGTCCTGCCGCTACGAAGAAGTTGGCCCGCACGCCCGAGCTCCCCCGTTCATGAGGGAGATCTCCCCCGCGGGAGAGTCTGTGGGGTCATCGCTCATCAAAATGGCTGCATGCCATTGTGATTTCCCCCCAAACTGGTTCAAGGACAACCGATTTACTTCTCCACCCATTCTCTTTTAATTCCATTTATTTAAATTTTTCCTAATTAATTATTCTCTTACACTTAAATTCTAATTAATCCCATTTTCTATTTATTTATTTCACTAATTAAAATTTTCTTCTCTTCAATTAATGAACCACAATTTAATTCTACTTATTTGCCTTCAAACCAGTCCAATCCAAGATACACGGGTTCTGTCACGACCCAGAGGGAGGGTCAGACATAAACGCCAAGCTAAACGACCCGATCTTCGTAGAAGACACAATCGCCTAACCCAAGGCTAGTTGAAATTAGCGAAAGACTTGTAAAAATTATCCAACCGCAACCCATAAGTGATGGGTCACGGTCCAAGTAGTGATTGCAAAAGTTAAATTAATAATAATTGCTGAATAATAAACTTAATTGTCCAAACAAACTGTGTATCCATGTCCATACATCCAGAATCCTATACCATAAAATATTATAGAAACCATTAGTTCTTACCAACGGAAAATATAATTAAGCTTAAGGAAACGATACAAGTCTGCTGCAACCCAAAGTTAGAACTCCATAAGTCTAATATGTCCACGCTCAAAGTATTCCTATCTCTACCTGGGAAAAATATAGTCGACGGAGTGAGTGACTAGCTCAGTAGGAAACTTATATTCACCGTCAAGCGCGTGAGAAAACTTGTTTTTCCTTTTCTTTGTCAAAACTCTGATTCGTTTTAAGGGCTATGCATTTTTATCAAAACATTTTCAAATTCACTTACATCATTTTCAAGGAAAACCAGCCTCGAAGGGCCCCGACGAGATATCGTAGAAAACACCGCTGCACACATAGACAGCTTTACTCAAAATTACTCTCATCAGTTTCACACTAAAAATCATCCCCAGTGAAAAAGGAGGTCGCTCATGGACTCCTCTGGTCAATCGTACAGAGAAAAGCAACGACAGTCCGTAGACCTGGCTCGTCACCTTGGGTTTTGTCGACGAGCGAAGCTCAGCGTCGACCCAACCTGTATCGTCACCCAAGTCCTACCGACGAGCCAAAGCTCAACGCCGACACAACTCAAATCACGTCTCGAGTTTGCCGATGAGCCAAAGCTCAGCACCGACAACTCGTATTGAGATAAACCCTAGTCCTGCCAACGAGCCAAAGCTCAGCGACGACACAACTCGAATCACCTCTCGAGTTTGCTAACGAGCATAGCTCAGCGCTAACAAACTCGTATTGAGATAAACCCTAGTCCTGCCGACGAACCAAAGCTCAGCGCCGACACAACTCAAATCACCTCGTTGAGTTTACCGACGAGCCAAAGCTCAACGCCGATAGCTCAATCTCAAGTTTGCCGACGAGCATAGCTCAGCGCCGACAACTTGAATAAAAATACACCCTGGCCAGGTTTAAGGGTTCAAACCCAAGGAAGCGTCATCACCTTCTCAATCCAATAATTATCAGATATTGCGTACAAGCATTCGTCTCTTCATAGCCCGAGACGTACCGGGGATGCCTCATGATACTCTGACGTCACGGTCGTCCAGAGTGCCAAGAGGATTCATCGCCCCAAAACAGATATCACATACCAAGAAAACTATGCACGGAATCTAAACGTATAAAACTCGCATACATAGATATAATAAAGTCAAACGTGTTGTCGAGCAATCCCCGTCGGTTTTTACGCATATGTGGTAAACCACAAAATATTAGTTTTTGAAAAAGATAGATGGTATGGGATATGCAAAGGAAGTAGGTATAAAACTCCTACCTCGACAGCGATCTCTCCTCGTATCCAAAGGAGCAGCAACCGCAGGTGCCAACACAACGTCCTCAAACTCATACGAACCTAAAATATGTTAAATATGGGAAAATCTCATAAATACATCTCAATGAATAATTTAAAGATTCTACACCGGGTTTAAGTTAAACGTCTATTGATACGCCACTCATTATAACAACCTCCTCTAGAATCCCTCAAATAAATCAAAGTCCAAAACAGAACCAACTCCTAGCGTTCCCTTGCACCAATTCAATATTTCAAACCAAATAATTTCCACACTGCAAATCAGTAGCAAACAAATTACCAAACTACAATTTCTAGAACTTCATTACTGTGATTACCCTTAATTCATAAAAATAATCACAGTCAACCCTCTCTTAAGAGTCCATGACAATTTCCAATAGTGAATAATATTCTATCCATTATATAAACAAGGCTTCCATCAAATCAACTAACCTGTGATTTAATCCACCCCACTTACAAGCACAAATTTCCCCAATATAGGATTTAAATAAAAAGATCCACCACAATCCCCCAAATCTGTGCTGTAACCACAAGGTCAAAGTCATCTCTTAAACCAGCACAGTGTCATCACGAAAATTCAACAACTAGGGTAAGCCTTCTATTCCCATTTTCAAACACTACCAACACGCCCTCCTCGGGTCTCTTTGCCAAAACCGTAGCATAAACAAATAACACAACAGTCTCAGTCTATCATTGAGTGCTATCAACAGGGGGGTAAACTCATCAACAACAAAATGCCCTTGAACACTTTACTATGAAAACGGTAACCCTAAAACAGAATAGTTTGGCCACGGTCAAAATCACAGGAACCCAACCAAATCAACAGCATAACAATGTATATAAACGGGAACAAAAAATCAGAACCAAATCCATCGGTGACAACCGTGGCAAAACAGAGCAGTACTCAAAGTTTTCCATCAAAGCAGAGTCAGCAAACAAAATTTTCAAAAAATCATATGTTGTCCTCACCTTAATCGGAGAAATGACGTAAATTGCTCAGCCCTCTGAAACGTTCCTCGTCGCAGTCTCACCGTTGCCCACGACCAACAATCGTTCACCCGTAGCTGCCGTCAGCTTCGTTCCTCGCCCGCTCGCAGAAATGCTCGGACAGAGGTCGTTCCGAGTTCCGTCTTCACGTCTCCCCTTCTCTCGCTGACGGCCGAAGAGAATGACGAAAAACCCTATTTTCTCTCCTTAAAATGCTACCCGCAGCTGCTTTTAAAATTTCATTTTCTACTTTCATTTATTCATTTCCCTTTCGCAAGTCTGATGCTCTCTTTCTTTCCCCACTTTATTCCCATTATTTCATTTATTCTTCATATTCCCCTTTGTTTCTCCAATTCTGCCAGCACTTCTTTCTTCATCTAAATCATTTCCTATTTATTTTATTTTCTTAACTCCTCATTTCATTTAATATATAAATACATATATATTAATATATATATTATATGTCAATTAACTTATTTCCAAAATCTCAGTTCATTCCAAACATTATCCAACAATATTTATCACTCCAATTAATTTTTCAACTTCCTTTCTTAATTTATTTTGGTAAAAATTCAATATCACCGTTTTGACGAATTGACTAAAATTTCACACATAATCGCTACCCGACAATTTGGTTCAACTTTCCAACGTTATGTTTGATTTTTAATGCGAAAAATTTACACGTGAAATTTACTATCTTTAAATTTCTCGGTTTTACAAGTTCAACCCGTTATTCCTCATTTTTTGCTAAATCTCTCTTTTTTCGGTCGAACCATTCCATCCGCACATCGACCGCATGTCGTCCGAAATGTCCAATAAATTTGACAAATTCAAATGCTTCTCGTCCGCATTCGACCGCATGCGTCCGAAAACTTCAAATACAGCTTTTTCCTTCCTTAATTTAATTATTGAATATAATATTCCTATAAATTATAATCTAACAATTACATCCTTGGTAATACCCCGATAGTTATCCAATTAATCAAAATACCTCAAATTACTTTCCAATTCATCCTTATTAAATTCTAATATAAAAAGTCAGGGTATTACACTAGATGTGGATTGCCCTTCTATATTCATGGTGTTTGTGTTAGATGCCATATGATATTCTTGTACACAAATTCAACAATTAATCACAACAAAATTTCTAACATGCTCTGATACCACAATTGAAAGATCATAACTAACCTAAGAGGGGGGTGAATTATGTTTTTAAACTTTTTTGTGTGATTATTGATTTCTCTAACCGTAATTGATTTAATACAATTAAATGTATCTAACACCATATTAATAAGCTATAAGAGAGGGGTTAGAGAATACGAAATCGAGTTGTTAACGCGGTTCGGCAAAGCTTGCCTACGTCCACGCTTCAAGGTTCTCCCTTGAAAATGTGTTTACTTCAACCGCTACGGGTTACAATTGATTGAAACTTCACGGGTGTCAATCAAACCTTTATAACAACTAATTCTTAAGGAGTTACCTTTCACGTTTGAGTACAATTTTCTCTCGAAGAACAAAGCTTTCAAGCTTTTACAAACAACCTCACAAGACAATAAATCTCACTAGGCTTATATGGAGGTTGTGTTTTGTATAGCAAATGTAAGCAAGAATTCACATAGGAATTTTGGCAGAGCTTCGGTATAAATTCGCGTTGGTATCTCCATCCTTGGAGTGCCTTCTATTTATAATTTCTCTGTTTTTCCGTCAACCCAAACTTTTCAGTTCTACCTCATCCAACGTTGAAAATTAGTCATTACACATTTTTGTACTTTTTGGTCGCCTGGTCCGACCTTAGACTCGACCGCGTCACGTCCAAAATCCTTCGGAGCTCACTGCTTTGTTCTTTTGGTCACCAACCTCAACGGATATCTTCAACTATGTCTTATCTGCAAAATTGCCAAATATTACAGATTGAAAGTGGGTGATTTTTTAGACGAGGTCTTCGACCACGTCATGACAGCATCAAGATAGAAAAAATGCCAAATATTACAGATTCGAAATGTTGTGCATTTATGGACTTTTTTGGTCGAGTTCCCCATTCACAACTTCGACCGCATCACAACCAAAACCCAATGACTGCACAGCTTGAGATGTTTGGATGCATCATCGCGTCCTCACTTCGTCCCAAAATGCTAAAGGCTGATCTACTTGCCGTTTCGGTCGCATTGTTCGACCAGAACGGCAACCGTAATGCGTCCGAATACTTCTAGAATTGAATACTTCACTTTCAATCCGCATATCTCAAATTCTCTAAGTTCCACAATGATATCTACTCACTATATGGACTAGACAAACTTGTTAGACAATAATAATACTCTCATTAAGAGTATTTCCAATATAATCGATAATGTTTGCATATAAAATAGATTCAACAAATAAACAACTTATTAACTCCATTAATATTAATCATCATCAAAATATAAATACAATTAACACGCTTAGGCTGACACCACAGTCCATGGCGGATCTACCACAGTCCGGGGCGAATCATGGTGCGTCATTCTGCATTCCTATGCCCTAATATATAGGACTTAACTGTGTGCTCCGACAAGTTCACTGCGAACCATGAAATACTCAGTCACACTTGGTACAATGTTGGAGTAGAGCTCAACGGCGATGTTCTGAGGGTTAAGACCTATGGTTTTCGTGTCGAGCAAGATGAAGGTGTTGATGTTCATAAATTTGGGAGCTCGAAAGAGGTGAAAGAGTTGGAGGCTAGGTTTCGGCCATGGTCGGTGTAGTTATAGGAACGCGTTCATCATAGAAAGGAACTCCAAGCACTTGGAGTCCTGTAACTGTATCGACAACAGCCGAAACCTAACCTCCAACTCTTTCACCTCTTTACAACTCCTAAATTTACGAACATCAAAAACTTCGTCTTGCTCGACAGGAAAACCATTGTACTTACTCCTCAGAACATCGCCATTGAGCTCTACTCCAATATTGTACCAAGCATCACTGAAGATATCATGGTTCACGGGCAACCCACCGAACTGCACCATCGAGTCTTATATATTAGGACACATGCATAGGAAAACACTCGCGTACATCGGTTGAGGGCTGCCTGCCAGGAAGGACGCACGTGGCAGATGCACGCCTAAAATATACAAGGGGAAATGATGTTTCAAATAAAATCCTATAGCGACATTCACACTTGCTCAATAAACATGGAAAGCCGCCATGCCTCTGCAAAGTGGGTGGCAAGTAGAGCACCAGTTTTTCATCTGACACCTATATGCAAGGAACATCAGATAATGGGATTGAGTTAGCAAATGTGCAAAGATTAATAGATGAACTGTGCATCGAAACCAGAAATACATCATCTATAATAGTTTATTCTAGATAGACAGTTGGATGTTCCACAGGAAACAATGCCAATGCTTCATGTGGGTAGATCAAACCGATTCTTAGTGCACATGTACATTATATGTTTGTAACAGAATTGATAATTTGGTTTGCATCTGTAATGAACATATACACAAAATGGTTGTAATTGAATTGATAAATTATGTCTGTAATGCACATATGCATAATATGGTTATAATTGAATTGACAAATTGCGTCTGTAATGCACATATGCATGATATGGTTGTAAAAAATTATGTTGATGTTTATGTTTTGTTGTGTTTACTTGGATAATATCTATTTGGAAAATGCCTAACTTGGTTAATATATGGTTTTTGATAATGTCACAGGGGAGATAGGCTAAAAACAAGGGAAACTGTTGCAAAAATTAGAATTTTTTAAAAGAGAAATTGACTCAAACCATTTCATATATCATCAAAAGATACAAGGCATAATACCGAAATATACAAGGAAGGGCAATTCTATCTGTCCGCCGTGGAAAGTTGATATTCTGTTGTGGAAACACGTCAATCCCTTACGAAATGTATGATGTTCAGCTGCGGAATGCCTAGATTTTGCTACGTAAAGTCAACTTTTTGCGGCTGAACGTCAACGTGGTCAATCAAAAAGTACAAATTCAAAATTTCATTCACAGATTCAAAATGAAGTATATATTCAAAATTTCGTTTATAACTTCAAAATGAAGTACAAATTCAAAATTTCATCATCAATTACAACAATATCATGCATATGTGCATTACGGATGCAAACCAAAATATCCACCCTGTATTCTTCGTTTCCCTAGCCTTCCAGGACACCTCTACATTACATTTGTTGTTGAAGACAACAAATAGAAACAAACACAAATGTGGACATTAATCTCCCTTGATCAGAGAAGACAACGCACAATCAAATTGATAATTAACTATGTGTCGAAACCAGATATCCATCATCTACAATAGTTTATTCAAGGTAGCCTATTATAGATGATGGTTATCTGGTTTCGACGCATGGTTAATTGTCATTTTGATTATCCGTTGTCTTCTCTAATAAAGGAAGGTTAAGGTCCACATTCATGTTTGTTTCTATTTGTGGATCTTGCGCACATACTCCTGCATAACAAATTGCAAATAAAATTACCATAGTTTCAAACTTAACACATGAAAACGTAAACGTAATAATGTGCTCACCTGCATCTCGGGAACTATGTTGGGAACTGTCTCGGGGCCTGTCTGTAACATCCTGGTTTTTATTACCCAATAAAATCGTGTAAAATTTAAAACTTTTCTTTTATAAAATCAGAATAAGACTTTCTTTTTAAAACCGAGTGTTAAATCCTTTACTTAAAATTTTTTTCCAATTTATCAGATTAAGAAATAATTATTTAAAATAGTTTAGCAACGGAATAATTCTTTTCTAGAAAACCTTTTGGAAAATAGAAATAATAAATTCTTTTATGAAACGTAGCAGAATTAAAACAAGCATTAAAGAATATTAATTAATTTACAAAACTTTTACAATCATTTCCATTTAATTCTTTTAGCCAAGCCAGCCACAAGATCCATTCGTGCAAATTCTTTATCAATTGTTCATTGTATTGTTTGTCTATTTCCAAGCATATACCTACATCAACAAGACTTAAACTAATGAGTCTAACGCTTAGTAAGTGATAGAATGAAATGCAATGCAAATGTGATGCATGGTCATGCGATGCATTACAGAGAAGAACCATATCTTGTCTGTTAATCTGAGAGATGGATACGTCAATTGGTCACATGGCTTAACCGTATCTCCGACGAGGAAACACACCAATAGGGGTGTCACCATGTGCCGTATCCATACAAATTTGTTAAAGACATTGGGGATTCCAGTACAAGAGAAAGAATGAACCAAGGAGTCTATGTGGCTATATCGTACCTCCACTCCCTACGTGGGAGTAGGTATCCATTGGGGGTGTCACCACCTATAGTCAGTCACCAATTCTCCTAAACCCCCATATGCCTATTTACATATATTAAGTATGTCATGCAATATGCTCGTGAATGCATACAGTTCTATATCCTCAAACATGATCATATAAATGTCTAATAAACATATCATTAAAAGAACCTAGTTATAGTAAACACACAACATGCAATCCTAACTCTTGCGATATAGGGTCCGAAGACCAAAGTACAATAAGTATCAACTTACTTGTGGTCTTTAGCGCGTTTTTGCTCTTTATCCTTTTTCCCGATAATTCTCGTTAATACCTTCAAAATAATTATCATTTATTTATTAATATATTTATCAATTATGAACCCTAACTTTGATATTGTTATCCCTCGTTTATTATTTAATAATTTAATTACCGCTTAACAGTTTTTTTCATTAATTTATGTTTATTAATTTCATGGTCAATAAACGGATAACCTTAATTTATACATTTTCCCTTAATTCACAATTGTCCAATTTATTAAGACCAACAGAACACAATTCCAAACTATTAACAACGCAATAACAATAACAGGGAAAATCAACAGTTCAACCATTTTTCCATATTAGTAATTCATAGAGAAACCAAATCCAATAACCGTGTCTAACTCCATCTAGAGCAGTAGACCAATGAAAGAAATCCATTTTATACTCTTCAATTTATCATTTAATACTCAACATATAGAGCACAATTCCACAAGGCAATTATTGAAGTATAATTACCTATTTTCATCAATAATCACCATTTAATTGTTTTTCCATCACATATATCGGGCAGTAAATAATACAAAGAACCAGAGCAACACCAATAACATACCATAAGGTAGTTTCGACATCCATCATGACCATAACAAGAATGAGCACGAATAACCAACATGATATATTTCATCCAAATGTTCAACAACAGATTGCTCAGAGAAATCATCGAAACAAGTTATTATCCAAACAATTTACAGGGAAAACAAATCAAAGAAACCATAATCCCACAGACTATCACTTCATCAAAATTGTCCAATAACAAGGAAAGACTATTACCTGCAGAACACTTGGCCATGAATGATTCCAACACATCACATTCACAGTTCATTCATCACAAACCATGGATACAGGAGTATATTAATAGCAAGGAATCACAGTCTATCATCACCAGCAAAATAACAATCTCTAACCATCTTAGCATCCATCATAATCCACATCAAAGAGCTTAACTAAAAATTAAAAAATCCTCAGAACCCAAGGAGAAAAATCTTACCTGAAGAATCAAAGAGGACCCAAGAGAAGGAAACAGGTCAGCTCCGCTATTTTCATTCCTCAAGAGATACTCGGTTGTCACTCACTATCCCTCACTCATTTTCCTCCGCTCTTAATTCTCTAGAGAGGAGTTCTATTTAGGCAGAGAAAAGACTGCAACACTGATGGGTGATTACCCACATCAAGGAGGGTGGTCCAATGCTCCATCACCACGTAGAATACTTGATACCATCTTGGGGAAGCAGCTGAAGAAAAACTCACTCCGGTTCACCACGAATTCGGACCCACTCAAGCAGTGAGTCATCATCCACACTCGGCCGAATTCCCTTGTCCAATTCATCCTTGCAATCCGTCTCAACCAGTTTTTCACCCAGAATTACCAACCAATGAAAACATAACCAATTGTAACGTACCTCGGCTGAAATCTCGCAGCTCCAACCCGTAGAAACACAGACTGAATCTTGCCCTACAACCCGTGGAAATTTCAAGCCCTAGCTCGATGCTCCCCACAAACAGCCCATCGTGAGGAAGAACCGGGTGAAAACCGAGCTTCCTCGCTCTCCCGAGCTTCTCGAGCACTCGGTTTCGTTCTCCCTCACTCGGGCTCTCCTTCAGCAGAAATCGAAGGGGTCCTCACTCACCGAAAACACTTAGCCCTAAATCATTTTTCTCCCCCATTTGTTTTTCAACCAAACTATTCCTTAACTAAACTGAACCAGCGAACCGGGCCACTTAATCTCCAACCGAACCATGAACCAACCAGCCTTCCTCTCTTATTTAATTACATTTTGTTTTAATTCTTTAATTCCAACTAATACATTAAATTTTTTTCCCATTTAATTTTAACCCCTTTTTCACTCAATTAAATTCTTTTTTAATAATTTAATTAAATTCTTCATTTAATTAAATTATTTTCAACCAAATTTCCAATTCTTGATTTATTCCGAATATTTTCTTGACGATGATTATCGATCTAATTTAATTTCTTCGATTCGGTTTTCTAAATTAATTTTTCCATCATCAAATAAATCTTCAAATATCCAACTATACCCAAATAATTTTCCAATTAATTTTACTTAATTCCATTACGGAAAAATCGGGCTATTACACTATCTCTAGGACTATGTCGAGAACTATCTCGGGGGCTGTCTCGAGGACTCTAAAACCCATAAATGTTCCCTTCGACCTTCCTTTGCCACCTCTATTGCCTCTGCCACCTCTATCTCTGGATCGGTGGCCGCCACATGCACTAGACTCTAGGCCTCCACCTTTGCACGTGAGGGAATTGTACCCCACACCCCCACACCGGCCACACATCATGTTCAGATGTCTTCTAGGTGGCACTATCCAGCGTTGGGGCCTCATCCACATCTCGTATTCTTTGTTTTTGCAGCCTTCCAAGAAGTCTTTAAATGGGGGTGGCGTAATTGGATCAAGATGCATCACTAGAGGCGACATTATTTGTCCGCTGACGGGGCAAATAAAGTGGGAGTACATCGCAATGTATGCACAAAGACCACAGGAGATCTCCTCATGAATTGCATACACGGGACTGCATGGACATATGAGATGCCAGTTAACTCCCACCGGTAACAGTTATAAGTACGACTATCCAAATTGACGTGGTCCTATTTGTTACCGTTGTTGACCTCAAATTGGGCAGCGCCTGATAACTGGGGACTCCAATTGTGACCTGCAAGTTGTAGTCTGGCAAGCCAATTTTTGACCTACGAACACAAAAGGTCTGTTGACCACGCCATCTTTTGGTTTTTTTTTTTTATGATCCTTCCCATAATACTCTTTCATATGATCTCAAACATATAGAGAATCGGTTTGTCCCGGGCTACTAGGATGCAGGCATTGAAAAATTTACTCAGGTTGTTGAGGCTTATGTGGCACTTTTGGATGGAGCAAAATGCATGTTTAGCCCAACATCTCGCATATATTCCTCAAAGATAGTTGTGGGTTGACAGGTCATGCAAAAATAGCTTCACCATCTCTCTCTCAAAGTGCCTCTCTATTGTGGCTCTAGAAGCAGCCCACATTGCATCCTTGAACAACCTCCCTTTAAATCATTTTTGAAAATTTGCATACAGGTGTCAGATGTAAAAATGATGATCCGTTTGCCCAACGATCTCTCTAACAGCTGTCACCAGCCCCTACAAAAAATAACAGTATGAGTCAAATATTGGTACACAACGCATATCATAAACATAGATGGCAAAAGCAATCAACCTCACCTTTTGTCGGTAAAAAATGACTATCCACTCATTGTCGGATGGGTGTTTAGATTCTCGAGCAACAATTCTAGAAACCAACTCCAAGAATCCATATTTTCTATTTGAACCCTTGCTACAGCAATCAAATACTTTCCATTGTTCCCGTCAATGGTTACAGGAGTGAGTAGCTAGCTAGGAGTCGTTCCCTTCAAGTGGCAACCATCCAAACAAATAACCAGTCTACCACAGTTCAATAGGCCCATCTTACCTGCAGCCAAACACATGTACAATCTTTTAAATACACTTATCTCTAGGTGATCACGCACTGAGCTTCCATAATTAGACCTCTGAATCTTCTCGACATAGGACCATATGAGCATGTATTGCTCATGGCCATCCCCTTTGTTAATTTTTTGACCGCATTTCTTGCCCTTGTAGCAAGAGTGGGTGTGATGTTGATGTTAGAGTCCTTCTTGACTATCTCAATTATGGAAGAAAGGTCCTAGTCGACCTAACTTTTAAATCTATCCAAGTAATGCACTGCCACCCATTTGGTAGAGGCATAACAGCTTTCCATCTTTCTCGAGCAAGTGTGAACGTTGTTGTAGCACTTTATTTGAAATGTCATTTCACCTTGCATTTTTTTTGCGTGCATCTACCACGTGTATCTTTCCTGGGAAGCAACCCTCAATGGATGAGTGTCACTATGGGTGAATTTTATCCCGTACCAATTATTCAATGCATAATCAACAATTTCTTCTCTAACATTATTCAGTGAACTTTCTTGCCAATATCCATACCAACGAACGTGCATTCTACTTGTGGTGGGTGTCTAGACCTACTCTCGGTCATGTCCATGTCTTCGTCACTACTGGATTCGCATAATGAAAGGAGCTCCTCCGCATCCTCCTCGTTTAGAGTTGTCGAGACAGAATACACAATTGTAGCAGCTTCATCTCCAATTATACGTACCTCATTTGGTACGTGTGTTGACGTGGGCCCTACATTAACTTGGTGGTTAATAACAGATTCCTCGACACTCCAAGACACCATTTGGTGTTCAACAAATGCTTCAACTTTGCCAAATTTTGGTACAATTCAGCTCTATGAAATCTCTAGGGTTCGCTAATCATTGACAAAATCTCTGAGAAGATCGCGAGAAGTGTAGTATGAATCTATACAAGGCAGACACGCACGACGATCCACGGCGGATCATTATCAATCTGCCGAGGTTCATAGACAATCTGCTGCGGATCGTATTACGATCTATAGTGGATCATCAATATTATAATATTATCAAAACCAAATATTATCCAAACCAATATTTTTCAAACAGATATTATCCAAGTAAACAAAACAAAACATAAAAATCAACATATATTATGACAATGAATTTTTTTATTACGTACAACAAATTTAGTATCTCAATATCCCTACACATCTCAATTAATCTACGCCGCCATCTTCTTGCTAGATTTCCTCCGCAAATTGGTGTTCGCAAATGACAAATATGGCGGGTGGCTGGGACACTCTAGCTAGCTTCTTCGAGGTGGGCTTGGATGGAGTCGTGCATACCTATACCCCTTCAACTTTGTTGTGCCCCATTCGACCCATTTTCAATTTGTTGTGGACATCTATGGCCTTCTCTTTGATTCTCAGCTCCTCCTCGGAGATCGATACCTCGTAATGCTCAACAATCCTCTAAATGAGTCAATTAAAAGGCAGACTCTTCACTGGGTTGTTGAACACCTCATACAGGTGACTTAAAATGATAAAGCCGATGTCCACTTGTTTCATGTTGAACACCTTCTCAAGCAAATAGAGATCCATGCAGCTAACACGGTCTCGATGTCCATCTCGAGGCTAAATGGTGTGCATCATGATGATGTGGATCACTCGGGTTATAACATTCAAGTCATTGGACTTTGGCTTCTTGTACGTTGTGACCTCAGGATCACGGTTCAACAATTTAAGCACTGCTAGCACTTTCCTTCTTGTAATGAAAGGTCGCTCCTGAGACACGTGGTATTAGTGCTTGCTTGGTTCCTCCGTTGAACATCCAAGTAGCACGTTAATATCGTTGGGAGTCAGCCTCAACTCTCATCCAAACATGTAAGTCCATACCTCTAATGGTTGGGTGAAATGTTCCAAATTTGCATAAAACAATTTGACAATCCGTTCACAGTAACTTCCACCCAATCAGCACAAACCGGCTAAGCCATCCCCTCAAACAATTCTTCAATTTCCAACTCAGCCAATGACTCAAAATCTACTCTTCTAGAAACAATAATTAAATGGTGTTTAACATCAGCTTCATACCGTTCCTTCGCATCAGCTATCTTAAAGAGTGGGGAGTGGAAACCCGCTATAACGGGTTGGAATCGGACCAATGCACCTGATGCCGGTCATTGTTGAGGATGAGGTTGAGGTTGTGCTTCAACCTTAGCTTTTGTAATAGGGGCAACCGCGGGTCCCCCAACGTCAACCGCGACTGCTCCAACTTGAACCGCAAGTGCTCCACCTTGTACCATAGTAGGTACATTGCCTTGTAACTGACTAACGAGCTCGGTTGCAATTTGACTTCATTCACAATTGGAGTCCATCGTTTCTAGTCGTGGCCGCTGCAAAGCTCGAGATGGACCACCCTTTCGCTTGAGCGGCATTTTCTTTGTTGCGTGGGAAGCCATCGGTAATGATTCAACAATGTGGATGAAGATCTGAGAGTACGAGTGTTCGCCGAGTATTCCATGGTTCGCGGTGAACTCCCTGCTGCGGACAATCGAGTCTTATATAATAGGGCTCAGGAACGTAGAACGACGCAGGACGATTCGCAGCGGATCGTGTCCCGATCTACGGTGGACCATCAATATGATAACATTATTTTCAAAACTAACGATTTGCAGCGGAACAGTAGACAATCCGCCGCGGATCGAAGTCAATACGTTTAACGGCAAATATGACAGCAATGTTTGCAGGGACCTTTTTCCATAGTTCAATGGTTAATTTGTTAGCAAAAATAGTTTAATGATTGACTTGTCATTGATCACAAAGGACGATGATTAATTTGTCATTTTCCCTAAAAAAAAAAATAATAGTAACACCCACATACATGACCTGCTTTTTTTTTTAATGGCAGATTCTATTTTGTTCAACGTGTGTATATTGGTACAATTTATTAACAAAATTAATTTAATATTTGAGTGGTTAAAATTTCCTTAGTTCAATGTTTAAAATGGATCCGTGGCATGTGAACCATGGTTAATTATTCTCTACAAGCCGTGGTATATCCTTATTTTGACAGTTCCAAACTCTAACGTTTTAGGGCAGTTGTTTTCTATCTTCTACAGAGTGAGAGAGGCGATTCAGAGTGGGTGCAACGGACAGTCGAGAAAACAGAAATAATTCAGTATTTCTCATTGCCAGTGAGAAATATTCGCTAGCTATCTGAATTACCATAATTGACTATTTTTCATTAACGGTGGATGTAGGTTGGCTACCTATATGAATTACTATAATTAGCTAGCCCACGGAATTACTATAAATTGTTGTGTTCTTGATTTTAGATCCTGTCAATTATATTTAAGCCAATTGAGTGATCTTGAGTAAACCTCATGTCCCATGAGATGTAAAATCTATTAGATTTTATATTTTTCTAAGTAAATTTTTTATTTTAATCAAATTTAAATTTATTTGAGTTGATTAGATTATTGTCGTGTATCGTGAGTTTTCGCGTGAAGGATTAGGTCAAATGGTCAACAAATGAATTTCACATTTCTCTACAACCCAAAACTATGGGATTAAGCTCGGTAAGTTTGTGCTACCATAGTTTGAGTTTTAAATCGTTTGGATTTTCTATCGTATTAAGATTGTTTGAATTTATTTAATGTATATAATTTTATATATTATATATATTAATAAAATTTTTTCTATTTATTTGTAAGGAGGGAAGGAAGCCTTCTTTCTTTATGTGTCGCCATGAGGAGGGAGAGTAAGAGAGTTTTGGAATAGAATGATCTTTCAAAGGGTTTTTGACGCTAGGAACATGTTCATGCTGTGATCTATGACTTTTCTGAAAGAACTTCACGAGTACGTTGATTTCTAACCCAGTCTAAGGTTTTGATTTTGTGTCTGTCTCGGATTGGAGCTTGGACACTCGAATCTTTTTGTTATTTTGTGTTGTTGTGGATTTAGAGTCTAGCAGAAGTTTGAGCAGATTCAAGGTGAGAGTTAATTAAAGGGGTGCATTTTCCTCGCGATTTTGCATTGAAAGTGTCATCACCGATAGACCACTACTGTGGGTCCGGTTAACTGTTAATGTGTTTTGGAATGCTTTAGGGGATGTCAGACATCCCTAACATCCGCATTGTTATTTGGGGTAGAACATTTGCGTCAGAAATTTGCTGGAGCATCAACGTCTGTGGTAGTACAGACGTCTGAGGAAGTGTAGGTTGTCCGAGCGAGCATGCAACATCCGTGCATGACGTCTACACTTGCGCTGGTTGTCCGTTGTATGGTCCATGACTTTTTCCCTTCGGGTTCGAGTTCCTACATGGTCCCGGTTGACCGCAAGGTGAGTTTTTGGTTGATGCTTGGTCTCGGTTGACCACAGTCGTGTCCTATCGACTGTTGTTGAGTCTTAGATGACCGTTGACATGTCTTGTTGGTCGTTACGAGGTCTTGGTTGACAATCGCCGTGTCTTGTCAACACTAGATGGTTGTAATACCCTGAATTTTATCGTATTAAGTATAAGGTTGTTCAATGACGATATTTAGTGACATTGGTGTTGATATGATTGAATTGTAGTTGTAGAAGATGTTTGTTACTAAGAATAAATTGATGTTAGAAGAAGAATGAAGGCGAAGTGTATAAGAACTTAGTTAAATTGCTCTCAGGTGGATTTGTAGTAGACCAGAGTAAGTAAACTATCGTGTAACATCTTGTTTAACATTTACCTTTTCGTTATTTATATAAATTTTTTTTTTAAATTCTGTTTTTAAAAACACGTGAAGGAAAAATAGAGGTAGCATAAGCAAAAGTCTTTATAAATATTAAAACATAGTATCACCACTTTAAAACTACTTAAAGTAAACAACATTAAATACTTTAAAACTAAACTGTTTAAAACATTTACCACATTTAAAAACCGTTTAAAGTCCTTGAAACACATTAACACACTTTGTTTCATGTCATGAGTCATAACCCCCAAGGTCAACATGCACCGAGTAAGGAAAGCGCTCATCGTGTCATGCTTCTTCCACATGCATTTCATTGGGATCATAATTATCACCTACATCACAAGAGAAACAATGAGCCTAACGCTCAGTAAGAGATAGAATGAAATACAATGTTCAATGTATGCTTATGCAGTCTATCTCAGAAAAGAACCTATCCTTTCTGTCATTCAGTTTACATTTCACTTGTCAGTCCAAACGTTGGGGATTTCTGGTACAAAAGAAAAGGATACATCCTACGGTCCATGTTGGGCTTAAGTGTCACTCAATCTGGACAAGGGATGAGCTGTATCCATTAGGGGTGTTACCACCAAGGACCATCACTAATCTCCCAAACCCCCACACGCCCATGTACGTTTATTACATTCATTTCTTTATAATGTAATGCATGTACATGTCAACCTTTTCATAGCATTTCTATTCATGATGTATGTCATGAATGCACTTCACGTAATTCAATAATTCATACCACACATTGAAAAAACAGAGAGTAAATCAATCTCAACAGTTTACTTAACGGTTTATTAAGGCAGTGAAGCAACAAAAGGCAATACAGTTTATTTAACAATTTATTAAAGCAAGAAACAACAAGGGCAATTTCAATCATTCCAATTCTTGCTACAAACCAACATTTTAACAAGGTAGTAACAATATATGCCATATTCCCAACAATTTATCAAGTAGTAGCAACAGAGAGTAATTCCACCATTTACAATAATTTTCTTCACCTCACAGCTATCAAGTAGTACACAATTGATAGCATATTCTACTAATTCAACATTTTATCCAACATTATAAAGAAATAGGAAGCAAAGTCAACAGCATAACCTTTTCTTTAACAGCTTTAATTTATACTCTAGCAAATAGAACATTTTCCACACAGGTTTATCAATGAGCAACTTAATAGTTTAACAAAGCAATAAACCATATAGAGTAATTTCACCCTTTTCAACATCTCTATCAACGAAACATAGAGCAATTCCAACAACATTTCTTCAACCATTTTTATCAACAAAATAGAGAGCAATTCCAACAACCTAGCAATATCATCAACAGATTTTTATTAAAGTAGTAGCTGGAAAAGCATGGCCGAATCCACTTAATAGTTATATCCATCAACAAATAACACAAAACATTCCTAATCTTGTGATGCAGGCCACCTCTGGCAGAACACACACATTATCTCTTACCTTTCTTCACAAAATTCTCTCCTGTTAAAGCTCCTCCTGCACAACCGCATAGCAGCACAGTGAAGACAGAAGAAAACTCTTGAGATAACTTGAGAGAACACCAGAAGGCTTTCATGTTTTTCTGCCTCATCTCCCATCTAAAATGTTTATAGGCATTATAGGGAGAGATGACAAGTCACGACTAACTTAAATGGAATAAATGTAAATGATGATTATGATCCCAATGAAATGAATAGGGAAGGAGCATGACACGATGAGCGCTTTCGTTACCTGATGTGTGTTGACCTTGGGAGTTATGGATCATGAAATGAAACAAAGTGTGTTAAAGTGTTTCAAGGACTTTAAAAGGTTTTTAAATGTGGTAAATGTTTTAAACAGTTTAATTTTAAATTATGTTAATGTGTATACTTTAAGTAGTTTTAAAGTGAATGGTGTATACTTTAAGTAGTTTTAAAGTGATGATTGTATGTTTTAATATTTAGAAAGACTTCCGCTTATGCTCACTCTATTTTTCCTTCACATGTATTTAAAAATAGAATTTAAAAAGAAAAATTTTTACATAACTAACAGAAAGCTAAATGTTAAATGAGATGTTATAATATGGTATCAGAGCACTCAGGTTTTAAAATTGGTTATGTAATCTGCCTAGCAGCTCAAGTCTGAACGTGAAAATGCTCATTGACTGTAAGTATATTTACGATCTTAGAATTAAGTTGTCAAATGATTTTATAGTATGTTATTCATTTGTCAGGAAACCAATATGGAAAAAGATTTAAAGAAGAACATTCAAGAAATAAATAAAATTATTGCTTGATTATTTGCTATAATTGAGCAACAATTCTAGAGCTTAGAATTGTTAAAGAAGTGCGTTGAAAAGAATGAGTTAGATAAGGACAAAGAACGAATAAACAATCGTACTCATTTGCAATTAAAAGATGGTGAAGGAAGCTCTCGAGGGGTAAAAAGATCATTAGAAGAAGGAGAGCAACAAAAGAAAATGCAGATGATTCGAGTGAAACCTAAATTTAGCGAATGCGTGAAGTGTGGGAAGCATCCTTTTGGACCATGTTTATCTGGTACTGGAAGGTGTTACAAGTGCAGTGAAAGTGGACATATCACTAGATATTGTTCAGAAGTGTGCAACAATAGAAAGATGTCGATGAAGTGATCTTTTCTTTTAAATGATATAAATAATAGTGAAGTAGTATGTAAGGAAACTATAGTTATATTTTGGAGCAAAACAGACATTGTAAAATATTTATGAAATAATGATTTGGAAAGAGTTGTTCAATGGTCTTATTTTGATCATTATCTTCGATGATTAATTATGATTAATTGAGCATGAAAATTTACAGTTTTAAGGGTTTTTTTTAAATACAGATTAGCATTTAATAATTAGATTTACAATGACACTCTGGATAAATTAAGTATGAGATTGATAAGAGTTGAGGAATGGAAATTTTAAAGACAAGTGTATGGAGAATTTTGGATGAATATTTGATCGACCATTGTATATTTTGGCGAAAGGCAGTCAATCGAAGCCTTAAGGCGATCGACCACAAGTCAACGGTAATTGACCCAATAAATCTGCAGTGGAGAATCTATTTCATTTTTACAGAAAACCAAACTGGGAGCTAGGTTAAGCAAATTTTGGCAATTCTCAGGCAACTCCAAGAGAGAAGCGCTACTCCTACTAGGCGTTCTGATTCCAAAGGTGCTAAGTGGTTTTCGTTTCATTCTGCTAATTGTTGAATACACCTGTGGTCGGTCTCTGTATCTACACTAGTAATACCCTCCGTTGTGATCACTGCATACTGGATGTTGTTGATGAAGTTTATGCTTTGTTGGTTAAGTTTGGTTCTGCATTTGATTACTGCTTAATAGTCATTGTTGAGGATTTTGCTCTGTGATTTAGTTTTGTTCTGCATTCTCAGTTATTGCATGGTGAACATTGGCAAGGATTGGATTCTGTAAATTAAATAATTCTTTAGTGTTGGGTACAAATTTATTGTTGAGGTTATATAAGTGCTTGATTAAGTGTGGTTGGCAAGGAAGTTGTGATACTGTGATTGTTTATTAACTGTCAAAAAAATTTTGTTACGCTTTTAACTGTGATTAAGGATGACTTCTAGGCCAGTAAGAAACGTGAACAAAGGAAAGGAAATTTCCAGACAAGGGGGTTCGTCACAGGTGAGAACTAAGTATTTTTCTAAGGAATTCAGGATCAAGGGTAATAAGAATTTATTCGAAAATGATATCAAGAACAGGTCCTTGATTTATTCTCGAAGAGACCTATTTGAAAAATTCCGGTCTCTGATGCTGGAGGAATTGTTCGAGCACGTAGGTGTGATGAGGCTATGCTCTTTAGAAGGAATGTCATACGAGCGACTTGTCAAGCTGTTCTATACAAATTTGTCGTTCAAGACCCAATCACTTGTTGGGAAGACTTATATTCTGGGAACCGAGATCAAATTTACTCTAGAGACCATTAATGAAATTATTGGATTTAATGTCTCGGTCAATGCATAACGATACTATCATACTTATTTTGATTCAGAATTTATTTGGATGAATAGAGGGTTGGAATTTTTGCAACATGTTCACAAGAATCCAGATATAGCTGGGTTTTGCAAAGCAAGAGCTAATGACCTCACTGAGCAAGGAAGGTGCTCCACCATATTCAATCTTACACTTTATTGCCAAGGAATTGACATAGAGAGCACGTTAATTGCACAATACCAAGGAAAGGAGCAGTTGATGGAGGATTTGCGCGTTGTGGGCCTTGTGGTTGGCTAGGATAAAAAAATGAAAGAAAAAGGTAAAAGGTTTTGTAACAATGTTTAATTTGCAAAATGAAAAGAATTTTGTCCATGGCATTCTATTTTATTTCCTTTGGTTTTTAAAATGCAAAGTCTTCCGCTGTATAACGTCTTTAAGTTTTTAAAAAATAATGTCTTCCAAATTATACATTTTAAATATATTGAAAATTGGGTCACTACAGACCGACCAGTCAAAGGAAAATTTGAGTATCCGTGGAAGGGTGCAGACGTCCAGAAGCTCTTAGAACATTTTGTGGTCGACCGGGTTGAGGGTGCAGTCGATCGGTCCAAGTCAATGTAGAGAATGTATTCGCCTCAAGTAGTTTTGTGGTCGACCGACATTGATCGTACGGTCGACCAATACGTGGAAAAATTGTAAGTTTTTAGCCACATATACATATGTGGTCGACTGGACAAGAGGTTGCAATCATCCCCCATAGTGTAAAAAGGACTTTCTGTGGAAGGGTTGAGCATTTGCGGCTGATCATCCGTCAAAGAATTTTCTTTGAAAATAAGGGAGCAGTCTACAAGAGCTGAGGTGCGATCGACAGGGAATGCAAAAGGTCACTTAGGTGTCTTGTTTTAAGAGGGAGAAATGTGATGATTCAACATGTAGGCTGCTGAAGAAGATGACACTTCATGTTTGGAGCTGCCATGTTATAAAAGAGATCATCTTCCTTTAGGTTGAAGCTCCATCCATGAGAAGCTTTTGAAGCTAAAGAAGATCTCAAGCAAGTCGTTCCTTGTCTCGACCCTTTGAAGGTAAGTTGAGTTCTCTTTATGGTTTAATAGAAGTTTGAGGAGTTTAGTTGGATTTATGGGTAGAAAACAATGGTTTGGATGAAATAGGTCAAAATTTGTGTAGTTTTGATACTTAGAAGTTATCAGTTATCTTACTGCAGTTATAATGAAAAACTATTTTAGTATGATATACTAAACATCTCATGGAAAGTATAGATTTTGGAGTCGATGGAATTGGTTAAGTATTTTGTAAGTTATGAGTGTTTGAAGTTGGATGAAAACAATGAAGAGAAAACTAGAGATTCATGTTATTGGCTGGAGTTTTAATATAATTTATCGAATTATGCATAAAGATTTATTTAAGTCAATGGTTATGTTAATATGCAAAAAGTTGGTTAGGTGTGAGTTTTGGAGTTAAAAGAGTTTGGTGGAGTATGTTAAAGATTATATATGTTTTAATCTCCTAGTGCATGAATGGATGCTATTGTGGAAATTAACATATTGTTGGTATTGAAAGATCAAGAAGATAAGTTCATAAGTTGTGGGACATTGTGCCAAGACGTTAAGGTAATGAATGTTTGTATGTGTTTTGCCTTCAAGCCACATCACAAGAATTAGGTTATTGTTTACTGGAGGATATGATGTTCAGTTGTGATAGATGTTAGGTTCTGTACTTGATTATTATGATGATTTGATGATATGTGTAGTGATGTTGGATGATATGTTAATTTGTATGCATTCATGTTTTATGCACCATGGTTTTTCAAGAAAGACTACGAAAATGTTTTACTTGAATATGTTTTTATATAAGAAAGATAGAAATTGAAATGAATGTACGTAAAGAAAGTAAGAAGAGTTTGAATTGGCCGAAGTTCATCACTTATCCCTAAAATAATAAGAACGGCTTGAGTTAACCGAAGTTCACCACTCTTTCCTAAATAGCAATAAGGATTTGAGTTGGCCAAAGTTCACTACTCTTTCCTACACTACAAGAATGGTTGAGTTGGCCGAGATTCACCACTTTTCCCAAAACAATAAAAATGATAAAGAAAATTAAAATGTAAATGTTTTATGTATATTGCATCTCATGTTCATATTGCATTTCATTCCTTAGTAAGCATTAGACTTATAATTTATTTTTTGTGATGTAGATAATCATCATAAAGGAAGAAAGAAATAAGCAGTTGATGAAGGATTTACACGATGTGGATATTGTGTTGGCTGAGCTAAATGAGTAATGAAAAACATATTATTTTTGTTTATAGAATGTTTTTATAAAATGTAAAATTAATGGATTTAAGAAGAAGAACGAAAAAATTTATTCCCATTATTTCATTTACAATTATTCAAAATGAAATTTAAAAGAAAGTCTTCCTCTATGCAATGTTTTAAAGTTAAAGGAAAATGGATCATTATAGTGGTCCTAGTGGATCATTATCATGTCTTGTCAACACTAGATGGTTTCGGTTGACCATAGTTGTGATTTATTGACTCTAGTTGTGTCTTATCAACTACTGTGTTGTTTCTGTCGGTTGTAGTTATATCTCATTGACTGCAATAGTGTCTTGTCAACTGATGAGTTTTTTGGGTTGACTTTTGATGTGCCTGATCGACTACTATTATGTTTTGGTTGACCGCACGGTGTGTTCCATAGAATTTGAGTTTAGAGATGTTTACTAGACTTCTTCAGCCATTTCTTGTTTCTAATCAATGTGGCTTCTTGGTTCGATGTGAGGGTATTGTTATCCTAAGAGTCATTAAGCTTAATTGTTTTGATGATAAATGTTTTAATTGAATTATAAGTTGTTTATCTTTTGATTATGCTTAATTGTATTATCTTTATCTTCATATTAATCTTCGTTGGAAATACCCCTTAACAAGGGCATTTATATGATCTAATTTATTTGTCTAAGTCCATGTAGCCTATAGGTTAATTATTGGGACTTAGAAGATTGAAATTGGGTAAAACATGGAGAAGAGGTCGACTTCGGAGAAGAGGTGGTCGACTAGTTTGATGAAAATCTGAAGAAGCGGTCGCCAGTTTGAAAGGTGGTTGACCAGCGGTAAAGATAGATTCTCGACTTTCTGAAATTGCTGAAGAAGCAGTCAACAAGTGCAAAAGTGGTCGACAGCACAGATGGACAGATTTGAGAAGGTTTGTGGACTGTGAAGGATCGATCGAGTGGGGACATATAGGTCGACCACCCAATTGCATTTCACACAATGGTTGTATTTCAACGGTTAGGAGGAGGTCGACCAAATAGTGCCCC